>CAMZMU010000039.1:17906966-18506966 GCA_947311845.1 Poa pratensis
ATTAGTGAATCTATTGAGTCTATGATCTCTTGTTTTGTTATTCTGCTGTGCATATTTGTGACTTTCGACTGATGTAATTTTGTATGCAGGGCCACTCGACCACCTCAACACTTCCTCCTCTTCCCGAAGAAGGCCCAACTTATGAAACAAAGTGACAGTAGAAGCAAAGGGAGGGGACGAATCGCCTCTACCCCCGGCTACCACTTCCCCTCAGAAGAGGTTGAAGAGGAAGGGGTAGAGGAAGCACAGACACGGAGCCTGCCACGACTGATGATGTGAGCGAGGTTCCACTCGCAAGCGCCGTCGGGCACCCAAGTTTGCGTCTTCCTCCACGAGTTCACCCGCAAGGAATAGATGTGAGAGATACCGGAAACTCAGGCACGTCTCCTACGACACAGCTGTCCCTTTGACTGAGCCCTTTGAACTCGGCGCCCCCTCCGCAGTTGGGTGGAGAGCTATGTTTTGGGGTCCCAATTTTGACAACCTTGATAGCGAAGAGGAAGAAGAGCACAGGTAAGCGTCTGAACTCCTTGTACCCAAGTTTCTATTTGTTGATAGTCTTGCTCATGTTTGTATGCTTTATGTACTCGTAGTGCTGAGACTGTACGACCTCCACTCCTCCAAACCGAGAGAGCTTCGACTCCTGATCAGCCAGAACTTCTCCTGTTGCGACTGAGGGTTGTGAAGATAGCAGCCACGGTCACTACCATTGAGGCCGCCCAGATTGCGAGTACGTCTACCCCAGAGATTGGGGCTTCTGCTGCCAAGCCTGCACCTTGGGCTGAACACGTAAGTGTCGTTTGTCGAGTCCTCGTACTGGGACTATTTGTGTGTAGCTTATGCTGGTTCCATGTGCATGCAGCCTTCTACCTCAACCTGGTGGAATCAGGCAAAGCGTTTGTCCAGGATGAACAGGAGAGGGACAATCTGCGCGCTGTCATGGAGCAACTCAGCCATAAGTGTGTTTGACTTCTGTATGTCTTTGCTTTGTCGACTGTGAATGACATCTGGCCATCTATCTTAGGTGACAAGGCATTTGCTGAGTCTCGGTTAAAGAGTGGTGGCTCTAAGTTAATAGTGCCAGAAACAATGCTTGTACGTCACACGTCAGTTGGGAACCCCAAGAGGAAGGTATGATGAGTGCAGCAGTAAGTTTTCCCTCAGTATGAAACCAAGGTTTAATCGGAGGAAAACGAGGTTTGCTTCGAAGGTGTTGGTGAAGGAGTGTAGTGCGGCGCAACACCAGGGATTCCGGTGCCAACGTGGAACCTGCACAACACAACAAATTACTTTGCCCCAACTTAACAGTGAGGTTGTCAATCTCACCGGCTTGCTGAAAACAAAGGGTTAAACGTATCGAATGGAAATGATGTTTGTTTGCATAAAACAGTAGAGAACAATGATTGCAGTAGATTGTATTTCAGATGTAAAAGAATGGACCGGGGTCCACAGTTCACTAGTGGTGTCTCTCCAATAAGATAACTAACATGCTGGGTAAACAAATTACAGCTGGGCAATTGACAATTGATAAGTGCATATAACATGCATGTGTGAGCTGTGGTGTCTACTATGAGATTCATTTGGGCATTACGACAAAGTACATAGACCGCTATCCAGCATGCATCTATGCCTAAATAGTCCACTTTCCGGTTAACATCCGTACCCCTTCCAGTATTAAGTTGCAAGCAACAGACAATTGCATTAAGTAATGTGCGTAATGTAAACAATACATTCATCCTTGAATAAAGCATTGCTGTTTTACCCCTAGTGGCAACAACACATCTACAACCTTAGAACTTGCTGTCACTATCCCAGGTTAAATAGAGGTTGAACCCAACTATCATGCATAAATACCCCCTCTTGGAGTTACAAGTATTCACGTGGCCAAGGCTTCAACAAGTAACGGAGAGCATGCAAGATCACAAATGACATAGACATGATAATATAATATTCAGCTCCACATAGGTATCAATATAAGTCAGATCCCAGCAAACACAACATGTAGCATTACAATAAGATGATCTTGATCATGATAGGCAGCTCACAAGATCTAAACATGATGGCACAAGTGGAGAAGACAACCATCTAGCTACTGCTATGGACCCATAGTCCAAGGATGAACTACTCACGCATCACTCCGGAGGCGGGCATGGCGATGTAGAGCCCTCCGGTGATGATTCCCCTCTCCGGCAGGGTGCCGGGAAGAGCTTCAGAACCCCCCGAGTTAGGGTTGACGACGGCGGCGGCAGCGAATATGTTCTGGATGAAAGGCTCGGTGTTTTAGGGTTTTCGCGTCTCGGGGAATAAATAGGCGAAGGGGCGATGTCGGCGGACCCCCGAGGGGCCCAAACCACACCAGGCGCGGCTGGGCCCACTGCCGCGCCACCTGGTGGTTTGGCCACCTCGTGGCTCTCCTTCGGACTCCGTGTACGTGCTGGAAAAATAGGGACTGGCCTTTTGTTTCGTGCAATTCCGAGAATATTTCCAGAAGTAACTTTCTGAAACCAAAAACAGCAGAAAACAGGGAACTGGCACTGTGGCATCTTGTTAATAGGTTAGTCCCAGAAAATGCATAAAAGTGATACGAAGTGTATATAAAACATGTAGCAAATGGTATAATATAAGCATGGAACAGCAGAAATTATGGATACGTTGGAGACGTATCAAGCATCCCCAAGCTTAGTTCTACTCGTCCTCGAGTAGGTAAAACGATAACAACAAATAATTTCTGAGGAGACATGCTTTCACACAATCTTGATCAATATATTGCAAGGCTCATGTCATGAATGAAGTGACTCAAAGCAATGATCTATAGTTTGCTAACAAATAGATAAAGAGTAAACAATGAATCATATAAGCAAAAACTTTTCATGAATAGTACTTTCAAGACAAGCATCAAAAAGTTTTGCATAAGAGGTAACTCATAAAGCAATAGATTCAAAGTAAAAGGCATTGAAGCAACACAAAGGATGATTAAGTTTCAGCATTTGCTTTCAACTTGTAACATGTATATCTCATGGATAGTTGTCAACATAAAGCAATATAACAAGTGCAATAAGTAAATATGTAAGAATCAATGCACACAAAGTTGACACAAGTGTTTGCTTCTAAGATAGAAAGGAGTAGGTAAACTGACTCAACATAAAGTAAAAGATAGGCCCTTCGCAGAGGGAAGCAGGGATTAAATCATGTGCTAGAGCTTTTTAAGTTTTCGAAAGCATATAGAGAGCACAAAATAAGTATTTGAGAGGTGTTTGTTGTTGTCAACGAATGGTAGTGGGCACTCTAACCCCCTTGTCAACCAGACTTTCAAAGAGCGGCTCCCATGAAGGACGTTATCTCTACCAGCAAGGTAGATCATCCCTCTTCTCTTTTGTTTACACATGTATTTTAGTTTCTTTATAGATGACACTCCTCCCAACCTTTTGCTTACACAAGCCATGGCTAACCGAATCCTCGGGTGCCTTCCAACATTCACATACCATGGAGGAGTGTCTATTGCAAAATTAAGTTGCTTACTGATAAATCAGGGCAAAACATGTGAAGAGAATTATTAATGAAAGTTGTAATTAATTGGGGCTGGGCACCCCGTTGCCAGCTCTTTTTGCAAATTATTGGATAAGCGGATGTATATGCCACTAGTCCAGGTGAAAGTCTGTCAGAAGTAAATGACAAGATTGAAAGATAAAACACCACATACTTCCTCATGAGCTATAAAACATTGACACAAATAAGGAGTAATAAAGTTTTGAATAGTTTAAAGGTAGCACATGAAATATTTACTTGGAATGGCAGGAAATACCACATAGTAGGTAGGTATGGTGGACACAAATGGCATGGGTTTTGGCTCAAGTTTTGGATGCACGAGAAGCATTCCCTCTCAGTACAGAGTTTAGGCTAGCAAGGTTGTTTGAAGCAAACACAAGTATAAACCGGTACAGCAAGAATCACATAAAAACATATTGCAAGTATTATAAGACTCTACACTGTCTTCCTTGTTGCTCAAACATTTTACCAGAAAATATCTAGACCTTAGAGAGAACAAATATGCATCCCAAGTCTCAACAAGCTCTACGGTAGTTCTCCACTACTAGGCTTTAACTACATGATGCAAGAGCTTAAACATGATCTACTTGAGAGCTCAAAACAATTGCAAAGCATCAAATCAAAACAAGACAATGATCTACAAGAATGCATATGTCTTTTCCAATACCAACTACTACATGTAGCATTTTCTTTCTTCCAAACAAACACCAATAATTTATTTAAACATAAACTCTCCAAATGATAATATAATGCAGCAAGAGAGTATTTATAAACAAGTGCTAACAGCTCGAAGAGATGCATGAAAAACAGGAGCTAAAAGCACTGCAGTAGCTAGTTAAGAATACTCAACAAATATAAGTGAAGAACATGAGTATTCACATGAAAAAGCGGAGCGTGTCTCTCTCCCACACAAGGATTGCTAGGATCCGAATTTATTCAAACAAAAACAAAAATAAAAACACACAGACGCTCCAAGTAAAGCGCATAAGATGTGAAAGAATTAAAATATAGTTTCACTAGAGATGACCTGATAAGTTTGTTGATGAAGAAGGGGATGCCTTGGGCATCCCCAAGCTTAGACGCTTGAGTCTCTCTGAATATGGTTGGGATGAACCACGGGGGCATCCCCAAGCTTAGGCTTTTCACTCTTCTTGATCACATAATATCACCCTTCTCGCTTGATCCTTGAAAACTTCCTTCACACCAAACTCAAGACAGTTCTCATTAGAGGGTTAGTGCATAATCAAAAATTCTCATATTCTGTAATGATACAATCAATCCCAAAGCTTCTGGACATTAGCTACAGCCACCAATGCTTTGTGGAGCAAAGAAATCCACACAAACACAGTAAAAGAGCGAATGCAAAACAAAAGGCAGAATCTGTCAAAAACAGAACAGTCTGGAATGACGAATTTTTTCGAGGCACTTAAGTTGCTCAGATGGATCTGGCCTAAAATAATGAAAGTTGCGTACATATCTCAGGAATATGCGTGATTTTTCTCAGAATTTTTTGAATTTTCTACAGGGAGATAAGCTCAAATCCGTGACAGCTAAAAATCTGTCACTGCGCAGAAATCCAAATCTTGCATCAACTTTCAATATAGAACTTTACTTGGCACAACATTGCGATAAAATAAAGATACAAAGGAGTTGCTACAGAAGTAACAAAACTCCTTGACTCAAAGAAAACAAAAATAACAGCAAATAAAAACGATGGGTTGTCTCCCATAAGCGCTTTTCTTTAACGCCTTTCAGCTAGGCGCAGAAAGTGAAAATCAAGTGTTGTCAAGAGAAGAAGCATCAACATCATAACTTGCTCTAACAATAGAGTCAAAAGGTAACTTCATTCTCTTCCTAGGGAAGTGTTCCATACCTTTCTTGAGAGGAAATTGGTACCTTATATTACCTTCTTTCATATCAATGATGGCACCAACAGTTCGAAGAAAAGGTCTTCCCAAAACAATAGGACAAGATGCATTGCATTCAATATCCATAACAATAAAATCAACGGGGACAAGGTTATTTTTACGTAATAAAAACATCATTAACTCGCCCCAAAGGTTTCTTCATAGCATTATCAGCGAGAAAAACATCCAAATAACAATGTTCCAAAGGTGGCAAATCAAGAATATCATAAAGCTTCTTGGGCAAAACTGAAACACTTGCACCAAGATCACACAAGGCATTGCAATAAAAATCATTCACCTTTACCTTAATGATGGGTTCCCAACCATCTTCTAATTTCCTAGGAATAGAAGCTTTAAGTTTCAACTTCTCCTCCCTAGCTTGCAAAAGAGCATTTGTAATATGCTTTGTAAAAGCCAAATTAATAGTGCTAGCATTGGGACTTCTAGCTAATTTTTGCAAGAACATAATAACTTCAGAGATGTTACAATCATCAAAATCAAAATCATTATTGTCAATGGTGGTGGAACCATTGTCTCCAATAGTTTGAAAAATTTCAGCACTTTTATCAGAAAAAGTTTCAGCAGTTTTAGGCAATTTCAAACGCTTTGCAGAAGTAGTAGAGACATTACAACACCAATAACATTACCATCAATAGTAGGAGGTTTACTAGCATGTGAAACATTAGCATTACTAGTGGTGGTGATAGTACAAACTCTAACTATACTATTCTCTTTTTCAAGTTCTTCCTCTTTTTCCCACCTAGCATGCAATTCAGCCAACATCCTAATATTATTATCAATTCGAACTTGGATGGCATTTGCTGTAGCAAATGACTTAATATCTTTAACTTCATTAGGCATAACTTTCAGTTTTAGAATTTCAACATCATGAGCAAGACTATCAACTTTAGAGACAAGATCATCAATTTTTTCAAACTTTTCCTCAACAGTTTTATTGAAAGCTTTTTGTGTGCTAATAAATTCTTTAAGCATAGCTTCAAGATCAGAGGACACACTTCTATTGTTGCTGTAGGAATTACCATAAGAATTGCCATAACCATTTGAAGGATAAGGCTTATAATTGTTGCTACCAAAATTATTCCTATAAGCATTGTTGTTGAAGTTGTTGTTTTTAATGAAGTTTACATCAACATGCTCTTCTTGAGCAACCAATGAAGCTAAAGGAATATTATTAGGATCAACATGAGATCTACCATTCACAAGCATAGACATAATAGCATCAATCTTATCACTCAAAGAGGAGGTTTCTTCAACAGAATTTACCTTCTTACCTTGAGGAGCTCTTTCGGTGTGCCATTCGGAATAGTTGATCATCATATCATCAAGTAGCTTTGTTGCTGCACCTAAAGTGATGGACATAAAGGTTCCTCCAGAGGCTGAATCCAATAAGTTCCTTGAGGAAAAATTTAATCCTGCATAAAAGGTTTGGATGATCATCCAAGTAGTCAGTCCATGAGTGGGACAATTCTTCACCAAAGATTTCATTCTTTCCCAAGCTTGAGCAACATGTTCATTATCAAGTTGTTTAAAATTCATAATGCTACTTCTCAAGGATATAATCTTAGCAGGAGGATAATATTTCCCTATGAAAGCATCTTTGCATTTTGTCCAAGAATTAATACTATTTCTAGGCAAAGAAAGCAACCATTCTTTAGCTCTTCCTCTCAAGGAGAAAGGAAAAAGTTTCAGTTTTATAATATCCCCATCCATATCCTTATACTTTTGCATTTCACAAAGTTCAACAAAGTTATTAAGATGGGCAGCAGCATCATCAGTACTAACACCAGAAAATTGCTCTTTCATAACAAGATTTAATAGAGCAGGTTTAATTTCATAAAATTCTGCTGTAGAAGCAGGTGGAGCAATAGGAGTGCATATGAAATCATTGTTGTTTGTGCTAGTGAAGTCACACAACTTAGTGTTCTCAGGAGTACTCATTTTGAAAAACAAAATCAAACTGAATTAAACAAGTAACTAATTTTTTTGTGTTTTTGATAAAGAGAGCAAACAAGACTAAATAAAAATAAACTAAGCAAGACAAATAACAAAGTAAAGAGATTGGGTGTGAGAGACTCCCCTTGCAGAAGCAATTCGGTTTTCCCCGGCAACGGCGCCAGAAAACGTGTTGGTGGCTCTAGTTAATAGTGCCAGAAACAATGCTTGTACGTCACACGTCAGTTGGGAACCCCAAGAGGAAGGTATGATGAGTGCAGCAGTAAGTTTTCCCTCAGTATGAAACCAAGGTTTAATCGAACCAGTAGGAAAACGAGGTTTGCTTCGAAGGTGTTGGTGAAGGAGTGTAGTGCGGCGCAACACCAGGGATTCCGGTGCCAACGTGGAACCTGCACAACACAATCAAATTACTTTGCCCCAACTTAACAGTGAGGTTGTCAATCTCACCGGCTTGCTGAAAACAAAGGGTTAAACGTATCGAATGGAAAATGATGTTTGTTTGCATAAAACAGTAGAGAACAATGATTGCAGTAGATTGTATTTCAGATGTAAAAGAATGGACCGGGGTCCACAGTTCACTAGTGGTGTCTCTCCAATAAGATAACTAACATGCTGGGTAAACAAATTACAGCTGGGCAATTGACAATTGATAAGTGCATATAACATGCATGTGTGAGCTGTGGTGTCTACTATGAGATTCATTTGGGCATTACGACAAAGTACATAGACCGCTATCCAGCATGCATCTATGCCTAAATAGTCCACTTTCCGGTTAACATCCGTACCCCTTCCAGTATTAAGTTGCAAGCAACAGACAATTGCATTAAGTAATGTGCGTAATGTAAACAATACATTCATCCTTGAATAAAGCATTGCTGTTTTACCCCTAGTGGCAACAACACATCTACAACCTTAGAACTTGCTGTCACTATCCCAGGTTAAATAGAGGTTGAACCCAACTATCATGCATAAATACCCCCTCTTGGAGTTACAAGTATTCACGTGGCCAAGGCTTCAACAAGTAACGGAGAGCATGCAAGATCACAAATGACATAGACATGATAATATAATATTCAGCTCCACATAGGTATCAATATAAGTCAGATCCCAGCAAACACAACATGTAGCATTACAATAAGATGATCTTGATCATGATAGGCAGCTCACAAGATCTAAACATGATGGCACAAGTGGAGAAGACAACCATCTAGCTACTGCTATGGACCCATAGTCCAAGGATGAACTACTCACGCATCACTCCGGAGGCGGGCATGGCGATGTAGAGCCCTCCGGTGATGATTCCCCTCTCCGGCAGGGTGCCGGGAAGAGCTTCAGAACCCCCCGAGTTAGGGTTGACGACGGCGGCGGCAGCGAATATGTTCTGGATGAAAGGCTCGGTGTTTTAGGGTTTTCGCGTCTCGGGGAATAAATAGGCGAAGGGGCGATGTCGGCGGACCCCCGAGGGGCCCAAACCACACCAGGCGCGGCTGGGCCCACTGCCGCGCCACCTGGTGGTTTGGCCACCTCGTGGCTCTCTTCGTCTCTCCTTCGGACTCCGTGTACGTGCTGGAAAAATAGGGACTGGCCTTTTGTTTCGTGCAATTCCGAGAATATTTCCAGAAGTAACTTTCTGAAACCAAAAACAGCAGAAAACAGGGAACTGGCACTGTGGCATCTTGTTAATAGGTTAGTCCCAGAAAATGCATAAAAGTGATACGAAGTGTATATAAAACATGTAGCAAATGGTATAATATAAGCATGGAACAGCAGAAATTATGGATACGTTGGAGACGTATCAAAGAGCTAGAAGACGCACTCGCCAAACAGCGCGCTGAGTCGAAGAAGGCCTTGGATGACGCCAAGAACTCCGCTGCCTTGCGCGAGAAAGATTATGCTGAGCGCTTGGCTAGCCTCACCCGAGACGTGGGCGGTAAGTTGAATTTGCCACTTTTTGCCCCCTTCTTTTGGCACTGAAGGTTGTGTAAAAGTTTGTGTTCTTTCTGATTTTTGCAGGAGCTGTTGGCGCACCGCTGGGTGTAGAACAGTCGCGTGGCGATTTGTCCCTTGACCGCGCTATTGGCAATTTGGACGTTGTCTCCACCCAAGCCAATGATGCACTCGCCAAGTCTACGAGCACGCTCGGCGCCGTGTTCAAGGACGTGTTCCCATCTAGCCAACCCCTTCGACTGTGGATGGCTTTGCCAACGTCCTGGGCCCGGGAACTTCGACTATGACGAGCTTTGCGCGCACTTTGACGGTACGCGGCTTAGAGACCACCCTCAAACTCCTTTTAGGTCATGGGATAGAGGGTGACTTCGAAGCCGCTCTGTCTGATTTCTCTCGTAAGCCTGGCGGAAACTGGTGTCCCTAAAGCATGTGAACCAGCCAGCCGCAAAGTTGGCTGAAATTTTTATGACCACCATGGAGCGCCGGGCAGCAGAGGTCGCCGCTCGTGCGAGTAGGCTAGGTCAGAGTCAATGTCTGAGAAGTAGGGCAGCCGCGCCTTTGATGTCTTGTAATTAAACTTATGACCATGCGAGTATGCATGTGCTTTTGCTACCTTTGTATGACTTTAATTTCCTCGCTATGATCCTGCTTGTAAGGCTGTGTGTTGTTACTCGCATAAGCTTTGTGATGAGTTTCTCATGAAATTTTTATGATGTTTGGAACAGAAACGGCCAGCCGCCACTTTATCCAGCTCGTCGCGGCATCGTGCCCCTACTCGATCTCGAGCTCAGGTGGCAAACGATGCCGCCGTAATACGTTATATGAAGGCTTGACTCGCGAAACTGGAGCAATAGCTGGGGAGTGCCCGAAGTGAGCTGGATAGGATGAGGGCGATGCCTGCTTTACCCACTCAA
The DNA here is from genome assembly GCA_947311845.1 of Poa pratensis. Classification (NCBI taxonomy): domain Eukaryota; kingdom Viridiplantae; phylum Streptophyta; class Magnoliopsida; order Poales; family Poaceae; genus Poa; species Poa pratensis. The sequence goes on from CAMZMU010000039.1 coordinate 17,917,255, forward strand.
CGGGAGGAGTATGTGCTTGGCGAGATGGAGATCGTGAACAGACAACTCGAGTGTAAGCATGACTGCTCTTGTCTCAAGTGTTCATAGTCTGTCCTTTTTTGTTTACCCAACGTGTGTTGTTGCAGGTTTTGTTCCAGATTTCCAGGCGGAGCAAGCTCGTGTAGAGGAGCAGTTGAACAATGCAACTGACGAACCCACGACTGCCGTCAGCACTTTTGTTTGGACAAGCACCGAGCACGCATACTCGCGACTCTGCAGGATCGGGTGTGGCGGAGCACTATGCTGCTTGAGTTATTTAGGTCGGCCTTTAGTCGAATCAACCAGACGCTTTTCCCGACTGGGCCGCAACCTCAAGGAATCCACGCTTTGCTCGGGCTTTTCCGGAGTGCAGGTCCCATTCGGGACTTTATCGCCCAGAAGCTTGTGGATGGGGCCAACGCAACGATGGCATACCTCCGAAGTCAGCGCCCGAATTTGCAACTACGTCCACCGTGCCTGGATCGTCTTTTGTCCCAATCGCATCTGGACGATACAGTCGAACATGCGAGGGTGTTGGTTGAGTGTTATAATGCTCAACTTATGGGCCCCGTTCTCCCAGTCAAGGATGAACCAGAAGATTAGGGTATTTATATTTAGGGAACAGCCCCCGAGTGCAAATTTGCCACTTGTACGTAATGTTTATTTGTATGTATGCAGCCCCCGAGTGTATCGAGTGGGGTTGAGCACCTCTTTCCTTTATGTATTATTATCCAGCCCCCGAGTATTCGAGTGTAGCTGGAGTATTATGCTTGAAGGAGCGAAAGCTCAAGTTTTGAGATAGCGCAGCCCCCGAGTGTTCGGGTAAGGTTAATGTTGTGCGATTAGTTTATGCGAGTAGTAAACAGGGAGAAATATGAGGAATCATTGACTATATTCCAATTATGAATGTTAGGCTGCAGGCCGCCTCATTAAAAACCTTCCAGTCCCCTTAGGTACCCTGGTAAGGAAAAGAGCGCGTCTGAAACCTGCAGCCATCCGACATATGTGCCTATTACATTGCGCGACTGAGCGATCTAAGCATAGAAATGGCGCAGCTGCGCAACGTTCCAAGGATTGTGCGAGAGTTCGCCTGTCTTCGCATGCTTCAGTCTGTATGCTCCACCACCAATAACCTCGGTGATGATGAAGGGTCCTTCCCATGGAGAAGCAAGTTTATGCACCTTCTTTTGCTTCAGTCGAAGTACCAAGTCGCCAACCTCGAAGGATCTGGTACACAGTCGACGGCTGTGATAGTTGCGGAGTCTTGCTGGTAGACAGCTGTGCGTGCTAGCGCCGTGTTGCGTGCTTCTTTGAGCAAGTCGGCTGCATCTTCGAGTGCTTCATCTGCATCGTCTTCGTTGTATGCTTCGACTCTTGGTGCATTGAACCTTACGTCTGATGGCAGGATTGCCTCTGCTCCGTAGACCATGAAGAATGGGTAAATTGCGTTGAGGCGTTGGGTGTTGTGCGTAAGCTCCATAGCACAGATGGGAGCTCCTCGACCCAAGCACCCGCGGCCCTTTTGAGTGGCACCAGGAGGCGTTTCTTGATTCCGCTCGTCACAAGTCCATTGGCCTTTTCGACTTGGCCATTAGATTGCGGGTGTGCCACAGATGCATAATTGAGCGTGATATCTTGCTCTTTGCAGAAGGATCGGAATTCCTCAGCCGTGAAGTTTGTACCGTTATCAGTGATGATGCTACTTGGCACACCAAAGCGATATATGATGGATTTTATGAAATTGACTGCTGTAGTGGCAGTTGAACTTGTGATAGGGACTGCTTCAATCCACTTGGTGAACTTGTCGACTGCCACCAGAAGGTGAGTATGCCCTCCATGGGAGAATTTTTTGAGTGGCCCAACCATATCGAGCCCCCACTGGGCGAAGGGCCAGGCCAATGGTATTGTCTTCAACGCCGATGCGGGTGCGTGCGGCTTTGTTGCGAATTTTTGGCAGCCGATGCACCTTTTGACTATGTCCTCCGCGTCTTTGAGTGCTGTGGGCCAGTAGAAGCCTGCGCGAAAGGCTTTGGCTACGAGTGATCGACTGCTGGCGTGATGCCCACAGGTATCTGCATGAATATCACGAAGGATGGCCTGGCCATCTTCGAATGCTATGCAACGTTGAAACATACCTGATATACTGCGCTTGTATAGTTCACCGTTGATGACGGTGTATGCTTTAGATCGTCGAGTGACGCGTCTTGACTCTGTTATGTCTTCGGGTACCTCGCCGCGGAGTATGTATGCGAGAAAAGGCTGAGTCCATGTTGGCTCGATGAGGAGCACCTCGACTGGCGGGTCCTCTGTGCTAGGTGCTTTGCTTTGACTGGTGCGGCTGATGTAGGGGATGCTCACTTTTCTTGATAGATCTGTGCTCGATGCGCTCGAAGAAGACACCAGGTGGCACTGGTGCTTTGGTCGCGCCAATGTTGGCTAACTTATCTGCTTCTTCATTGATTTCACGCCCTATGTGCCGCAACTTGCAGCCTTCGAAGCTGCCCTCCATGATGTTGTATAGGTCACGGTAGGCGATCATGTTATCTGCGATTGCGTCGCAGGCCTTCATTGTTTGCTGCACCACCAGATTCGAGTCGCCGTATATCATCAGTCGAGTGCACCCGAGTGCTTTGGCCATCCTTATGCCGTGGATCAGGCCTCGTATTCTGCTTCGTTATTGGATGGGAACTCGAATCCCATCTGCAGGATATAGCGGAGCTTGTCGCCTTTTGGTGATATGAGGATGACACCTGCGCCTGCGCCTTCGTTTTCTTTGAGCCGTCAAAGTACATAGTCCATGAGTTGGACACATCTGGTGCTCCTGGGAGCTGAGCTTCGATCCACTCGGTGTGGAAGTCAGGTAAAACTTGTGCTTTGATGGCCTTCGGGTAATCATACTTGATGTCTCTTGGTGCTAGCTCGATGAGCCATTTTGCTACTCGCCCAGTTGCATTGGGGTTTGTGAGGATGTCTCCGATCCCTGAGGTGCTGATTACAGTGATCGGGTGCTCGGAGAAGTAATGCGTCAGCTTCCTTGAGGACATGAACACGGCGTAGCCAGCTTTTGATAGTGCGGGTACCGCTGCTTTGATGTGGAGAGCACTTCACTCAAGTAATAGACTGGACGTTGTATGCTTTGGGCGTGTCCCTCCTCCCTGCGTTCGACTACCAGCACAGTGCTTACCACCCTGTTAGTTGCGGAGACATATAGGTATAGTGGCTCGCGTTCCCTTGGTGCGACGAGGATTGGAGGGCTTGTGAGGACTCGCTTGAGGTCCGTGAAGGCTGCTTCGGCTTCTGGCGTCCACTCGAATTTATCTGCTTTTTTCATCAGTCGATAGAACGGGAGTGCTTTTTCGCCCAGCTTGCTGATGAATCGACTGAGGTGCTACTCTACCCGCCAATTTTTGCACGTCATGGAGCTTTGAAGGCCTTTGCATCGTCAAGATGGCCTGTATTTTCTCCGGGTCTGCCTCGATTCCTCGAGCTGAGACTAGATACCCGAGGAGTTGCCCGGCTGGCACGCCGAACGTGCACTTCTTCGGGTTGAGCTTGATGTGGAAGCGTTTGAGGTTTGCGAACGTCTCTCGCAAGTCATCGAGTAGTGTGTTTTCCTCCTTGTGGTGATGACGATGTCATCTACATAGACCTGGACGTTTCGCCCAATTTGCTTCTTGAGGCAGTCTTGCATCATGCGCTGGTAGGTTGCGCCTGCGTTCTTGAGCCCAAAGGCATTGTTGTGTAGCAGTAGACCCCGAGTGGGGTTATGAACGCCGTTTTCTCTTCATCCTCTTCCTTCATCCTTATCTGGTGGTAACCCGAGTAAGCATCCAGGAAGGACAAGCGAGCGCACCCGGCGGTGGAGTCGACGATCTGGTCGATTCGAGGTAGTGGAAAGTGATCCTTTGGACAGCATTTTTGAGTGCTGTGAAATCTACGCACATCCGAAGGATATCTGTGTCTTCTTCTCTACGAGTACGGGGTTGGCCACCCATTGTGATTTCTTGATTTCTCTGATGAAACCTGCTGCGAGTAGTCTGTCGACTTCGGCTTCGACTGCAGTTCTTTTCGGGCCGGATATGCGGCGCATTGTTTGCTTGACTGGTTTAGCATCTGGAAATAATTGGAGAGAGTGCTCGGCGAATTCCCTGGGAATACCTGGCATGTCGGCTGGACACCACGCAAATATATCCCAGTTCTCACGGAGGAATTCGACGAGCGCGCTTTCCTATGCGATAGGCAGACTCGACGAGACATTGACTGTCTTGGTCGGGTCAGTCGGGTGCACCTGATGCGACCTTGTGTCATTGGTGGCATTGAATGCTCTGTCGACTGCCACCTTCTTGTGCTCTGGCATAAGTGTTCGATCGTTGGAGACCGCGAGATCGGCGAGTGTTGCTTCCATGCCGAACATCTCAGAGATTTTGCTAAACTCTCGGTCGCAAGAGTCAGACTTTTGGAAGTTTCCCTTGACTGTGATTACTCCTTTTGGTCCAGGCATCTTTAGCTGGAGATATGCATAGTGTGGCACCGCCATGAATCGAGCGAACGTCGGGCGTCCAAGTATAGCATGGTATTGTGACTTCCAGTCGACCACTTCGAACTCAATCGACTCTGTCCTGAAGTGGTTCTTGTCCCCGAACGTTACGTCGAGTTGTATGGTGCCTTCTGGGCTTATTGCTTTCCCTGGAACGATACCGTGAAAGGTATTTGAAGATCTTGGCAGGTTTTCGACTGACCTGTTCATTTTGCGTAGTGTATCTGCGAAGATTATGTTTATGCCGCTGCCACCATCCATGAAGACCTTGGACATGGCGTAGCCTCCAATTTGTACATCGAGTACCAGAGCAGAGTGCCCTGGGTGAACGACCGATGGAGGGTGATCCTCTCTGCTGAAGCTTATTGTGTTTCAGAACCCTTCAAGAATTCAGTTACAACAGGAGGTGACATGACCGCCATGTTTACTTGTCGAGTGCGAAGTTTTTGCTCCCTGTTGGAAGGGCGACCTTTCTGTATCATGTACATCTGCCCTTGGGGCGGAGGGTACTGAAGTTCTTCCACCCGAGGTACGGGTTGTATGGCACCCGCGAGATTTCCGCCTGCTGCAGGCTGTGGTGGTGGTGGTGGTGCCATCAGGACGGGAACGTTGTTTGGCTGAGGCAGAGGTGCAGGCACGTGTGCGTTTGCAGCTGTTGCCTTTCTGAGGTTTATGTAATCAGTCGCCATTTGGTCGAATTCCCTGCAGTTTCTCATCGAGTGATTGGAGCGCAGTTTTCCGTCGTCCCCCTTGTACAGGTGGAGTATGCAATCAGCATCCATCTTTTCTTCGAATGATCGCTCGGATTGTGCTCCGGATCTTGACTTGCACCAGTCCTTCCTCTTGTAGCTATCACTGCGTTGGCCTCGGTCTCGACTGTCCCGGCGATCATCTCGACTGTCCCGGCGATCATCTCGACTGTCTCGTCGATCTTCTGACCGCCGGTCGCTTCTGTCTTGGTCATTGCGTGGTGTAGAGAACCCAGCCGCCATGAATTCGGGTCTGTCGTCATCGTAGTGACGTTTTGAACGCTTGCGCCTTCGATCGTCTCTGTATGAGTCTCTTTGGCTTCGACTGCCGCTTTCATGATTGTCATGGGGTGAGGACCTGCGTGTTGTGCGCGCCATATCTTCTCCATCTGCCCACTCAGTCGCTATCATCAAGAGGTTAGCCATAGAGGTTGGCTTTTTGCGACCAAGTGCTTCTTTGAAGTCATGCCTGGCGAGGCCCATGATGAAAGCGTCCATGGCCATATCTTCTGAAATTACTCCGACTGAGTTGCGTATCTCAGTCCATCGCCTGATGTACGACCTCAACGTTTCTCCTGACCGTTGAACGCAGGCTCGCAGTTCCTCGAACGTTTTTGGTCGCTCACATAGAGGCTCAAAGTTTTTGATGAAGTCCGCGCGGAAGTGGTCCCACGAGTCATATGTTGATGGAGGTAAAGCTTTGAGCCAGTCGCGGGCTGTGCCTTCGAGCATGAGTCGTATGTATTGCATGGCTGTGGTGTTTGTGCCTCGCTGGCACGCGACAGCCAGCCTGTAATCTTCCAGCCACCCGGAAGGTTCCTGTCGACCCGTGTACTTGGGCTGCTCAGATGTGAGTTTGAACCCTTTGGGCATCCGTGTGTCGCAGACGCGTCGAGTGAAGCACAGAGCTCCGTGTGGCTCAGGCTCTCGATCAGAGTATGAGTCGCTACTGTAAGATCTGCGTGATCTGCTCCTGGACCTGCGCCTACGCGAGCCGCTTCTTTCCTTCGAGTGGTGGCGGCGGCCACTGCGATTGTGCTCCTCATCAAATCCCATGGTTAAGGACCTAGGGTTGAGATTATGGGGAGTGAACATGGTAGTACTGGTAGTTTCGTCGGCTGACAAGCAGAGGCAAAGATTTACCCAGGTTCAGGCCCCTCGGGTGGAGGTAAAGACCCTACTTGCTGCATGTCTGTTATTGTTCGTGTGAGATTATGAGGTTACAAGGTGGCTCCGGCGAGATGTCAATCTCACGAGAGTTTTGGTGGTTCGAGTATGGCTTGTCCTCTAGATCGGCACCCCTCCCAACCTTTAAATAGGCTGGGTCTCGGGAGTTCGTAACCGACCTAGTTTACACGTAAGGAAAATCTAAACCGACTATGCCTATGTCTAATCTTGGAGGGTACTCCATCTTCTTGGGCCTCTTGTCTTGGGCTTCGATTAGACTCTTCGCTATTGGGCCTTAGTCGTCACGTGCACCAGGTACCCTCATGGTAGGGTACCCGAGATGTATACCCATGTCAATGGGAGAGCGCCTCGTACTCGGCGACGTTGTTGGAGGCGGTGAAGTGGATCTGCAAGACGTACTCCAGCTTGTCGCCTTTCGGAGAAGAGAGGACAATGCCGGCTCCTAAGCCCCCACGCATCTTGGAGCCGTCGAAGTGCATTAGCCAGTGCGAGGAGTCGGGAGCCGGTGGCAGGTACTGCGTCTCCACCCAGTCGACGAAAAAATCGGCGAGGAACTGGGTTTTGATGGCCACCCTTGGCTCATAGAGGATGTGGTGAGCCGCCAAGACGACGACCCACTTGGCGATCCGGCCGGTGGCATCCTTGTTGCCAATGATCTCCGAGAGAGGGGAAGAGCTCACCACCGTGATGGGGTGCTCCTGGAAGTAGTGATTGAGCTTCTTGGTGGCAAGGTACACGCCATAAGCCATCTTCTGGTAGTGAGGGTAATTTTGCTTGGATCTCGAAAGCACCTCGCTCAGGTAATACACGGGACGCTGCACGAGCTGCGTCTTGCCCTCCTCCATGCGCTCCACCACAAGGACAACGCTGACCACCCGGTTAGTGGCGGCGATGTACATCATCATCGGCTCCTTGGTCAATGGGGGAGCGAGGACGGGCGCAGTCGACATGGCTTTCTTGAGGCCGATGAAGGCGGCGTCGGCTTCGTCGTTCTAGTGGAAACTGCCTGCCCGCTTTAGGAGGCGGTACAACGGGAGGGCCTTCTCCGCTAGCCGACTGACGAACCGGCTGAGGGAGGCCAGGCAGCCGGCGAACTTCTGCTCGTCTCGTAGGTTCCGAGGCCGGTGCATGCGCTCGATGGCGGAGATCTTGTCCGGGTTGACCTCAATTCCTCGAGCCGACACGAGGAAACCGAGTAGCTGGCCCGCCGGGACGCCGAACACGCACTTCTCCGGGTTCAGCTTCATCTGGAAGCGGCGGAGGTTGGCGAACGTCTCCTCGAGATCGCCAAGGAGGGTGCCCCGCTCCTTGGTCTTGACGACGATGTCGTCCACGTATGCGTGCACATTGCGGCCGATCTGGCTGTGCAGGCACTTCTGCATGCACCGTTGGTAGGTGGCCCCCGCGTTTTTCAGGCCAAATGACATGGTGACGTAGCAGAAGGCACCGTACGGGGTGACGAAGGACGTCTTTAGGTAGTCCTCCGGGTTCAGCTTGATCTGGTGGTAGCCGGAGTAGGCATCGAGGAAAGAGAGCAGCTCGCAGCCGGCTGTGGAGTCGATAACTTGATCGATCCGAGGCAGGGCGAAGGGATCCTTGGGGCAAGCCTTGTTCAGGCTGGTGTAATCGATACACATGCGCCAAGTATCGTTTTTCTTCAATACCATTACCGGGATGGCTAGCCACTCAGGGTGGAATACTTCCATGATGAACCCGTCTTCGAACAGCCGGGCTATCTCTTCTCCGATAGCTTTTCTCCTTTCCTCCGCGAAGCGGCGGAGGGTTTGTTGTACCGGCTTCGTGCCCGGTTTCACATGGAGCGAGTGCTCGACGAACTCCCTCGGCACACCCGGCATGTCCTTTGGAGACCATGCAAAGATGTCCCGATTCTCACGGAGGAAGTCGACGAGCTCACCTTCCTATTTGCTGTCGAGGCTCGACCCGACGAGCACAAACTTGGTGGGGTCGGTCGGGTCGAGGAGGACCTTCCTGGTATCCTTGGCGGCCTTGAAGGCGAACTCAGTCGCCGGCTTCTTGGCATCTGGAGCCGATGTCGGGTCACCGGGGACCTTGCGCTTGATTTCCTTCGGCTCCTCTGCTAAGAGGATGGCGTCCGCCATTTTTGCGCCAGCCGACGCGCAGCTCAGAGAGAGCCGGTAGTCACCCGCGGCGGTGATGATGCCCTTTTCGCCTGGCATCTTCATCTTCAGGTAGGCATAGTGGGGGACGGCCATGAATTTGGCGAGGGCGGGACGCCCGAGTATCGCGTGGTACGCGCTCTGTTGGTCCACCACCTCGAACCAGATCGGCTCGCGGCGGTAGTTCTCCTTCGTGCCGAAGATGACATCAAGCTTGATTTGGCCCATCGGGGAGCACGAGAGTCCCGGTACTATGCCATGGAAGGTCGTCGAGCTGAGTTACAGGCGGTCCAGGCTGACGCCTAGCTTCTCCGCCGTGTCGCGGTAGAGAATGTTGATGTTGCTGCCGCCGTCGATGAGGACGCGGGAGAACGTGACGGCGGTGCTGTCTGTGAGGATGATCGGGTCTAGGAGCAGCGCGTAGCTGCCCGGACGCGGCATGACCTCCGGATGGTCCTCGCGTCCCCAGGTGATGGGCTTCTCGGACCAGTTCATGTACTGGGGGACGGGAGGGGCGGTGGCATGCACCTCTGCATGGCGCTGTCGCCTGGCGCGCTTGTCCTCACGCTCGCTAGTGTAGATGACATAGGCAGCGTCCCGGTTGGGGAAAGCTCCGCGGTTGTCGGGTTGACGAGCCGGGGAATGGCGAGTCCGACGTTGTTTGTCGGGTGCCCGGCGGTCGCCGTCGCTGCGGTCGTGGTTGTTTTCGCGGTTACTGTCAGCTAGCGCGCGGGGAGGGGCTGCGGGCAGGCCCTCGCCGCGGGCGATTCGAGCAGTCCAGCTGCACTGCCGGCTAGTGTTGTTTGCCGGGCTGCGTTCAAGGCTGTGGTACTTGCTGGGCATGTCGAGCATGCTGTCGAGGGTGTAGCGGGTTTTCTGCCACGAGCGGCTTTCCCTTATGCGGTCCCCGTCTGGGCGAGCGCGGCCTTCCTCGCCAAGAGCGACGTACTGGGAGTCGCGGCGGTTTTCCGAGTACATGCCCTTCCTCTTGTTGCGGTCGTCGCGCCGGCCGTCCGCGTATCGCCTGGAGGAGCCAGCCTCATCGTGGTCTCGAGGCGGATCTTTTTTCTTCGCCTCGCCGGGAGCCGACCTGGCAGGGTCGGATAGCCGGACTGGCGCCTTCAAGGCGGAATCGGCCGTGGCATACTTCTCGGCGATGTCCAGGAGGTAGGCCATGTTGTCCGGCTCCACCCGCAGGAGCTTGTGCTTGAGCATGGTGTCGCCGCGGCAGCCATCGGTGAAGTAACGGATGGCGTCGCGCTCGTCGATGCCCTCACAGGAGTTGCGCAGCTTGGACCAGCGGGTGAGGTAGTCGCGGTCGGACTCCTTTTCTTTCTGGGTGCAGAGCAGCAAGTGGCGCGGGCGACCCGGGCGCTTGAAGGTGCTGTTGAAGTTCCCGACGAAGACTTCCTGGAAGTCCAGCCAGGTGTTGATGCTGCCGTCCCGCAGGCTGTTCAGCCAGGTGCGAGCCATGCCCACCAGCATGAGTGGGACATAGCGCACGGCCACCCGCCTGTTGCCACCGGCTATGCCGACCGCAGTGAGGTAGTCTAACAGCCAATCTTCCGGCTTGGCGGAGCCGTTGTACTTGGGCGTCTCCCGGGGGAGGTAGAAGCGAGGCGGGAAAGGCTCCTTCCGGATGCGGGGTCCGAAGCAGTCGTGACCATGGCAGTCCTCATCTTCGATGGCGCGTGAGGCGGTCACCTTGTTGATGCGGCCGCGCGCGTCGATATCGGGTTCCGGCCCCAGAGGGCCTAGCCGTCTACCGACGGGTGCCTTGCCGCCAGCCTGAGTCGGCTCAGGGTCGGCCTTCCCTCTCCCGGTCCGCGCTCTGCTGCGGTCCTGATCGTCATCTCGTCGGGTGCCGGCGTGACGGGTGCGATCACTGGTTTGTCGGTCGTCCTCCCGCCGTCCACCAGCGTGATGGGTGCGATCCTGCTCGTCGGGGCGGTGTTTTTCCTTGCCCGAGTTGACATTTTTCTCAGGTCCGCCGGAGGCTCGCTGCTTGTTGCCAGCTAGCGAGGAGGCCCCTCTGGACTTGCTGGCCTCCGGGTAGGGGGTTGCGTCAGCGTCTGACGCGGCCTGCATCCGGTTAGCGGCGCCGAGGAGCTGCTGGACTCGCAAGCACTGGGCGGCCAGCTCGTCGCCCTGGAGGTTATCGAGCTCACGCGAGGCAGCTTCGGCCGGGCGCATGTTTTTGGCGGGGCTGTCGTAGACAGGCATGACGAAGCTCGGCCGGATGGTGTCCTCGTCCAGCGGGGCGCTGAGCGCACTTCCCTTGCGGCGGATCTCCTCCAATCGGCTGGGGTGGTTGCTGGCCGGGGTGATGTTGTGGACGGAGTCGTACTCGCGCAGCCTGGCGGCGAGGCGGCGTTTGGTGTTGGCGACCTCGACGGCGCTGTCGACGAGGCGCTGGCGCTGCGCGTCCAGCTCCGCGGCTGCGACGGCCGGGTCGTTGTTGATGTTGAGGGGCGTGCGGAGCGCATCGATGGTTGCTTGGAGCGAGCCGTCCTCCGCCGTGGAAGACGTGCTTCCATGCTCGCGGCGCGTGGCGCATGTCCGTGTCGTTGTCGACGCCGGTGGTGATGACCTCCGCGTAGGCACGGGACTCGTCGCTGGAGTCGGATTAGACGGACAAAGTGTCCGGACAGGGAAGTACGGTGTCGGGATACTCACTTGGCGCGGCGTCGATGTAGACGCTAAGGATGGCAATGGGTAGGGTATGGGGCGGGTAGACCAATACCATACCCATACCCGTGTAGTCAATGGGTACAAAATTCTACCCATACCCGTACCCGCGGGTACAAAACTTTACCCGTACCCATACCCGACGGATACCCATACCCATTGGGTACCCAATGGGTATATCAAATAGTACACAAGTTACTCATAATTTTACATTCATCGATGAATTTTTTGATAAAAGAAAAACATTTATCTCAACTCAATAACATATATTTAAGTACGTGACAAGTATGTCAACTCAGATTGATAATTGATGACAACTTCACATAGGTCTACAAATTCACGAGAATAAATGTTAGACCTCCACGAGTAAGTATATAAACGGAGCAGGGTATGGGTATACCCATGGGTACAAGGTTATACCCGTGCCCTACCCGCGACTTAAACGGATAGGGTACAGGTACTACCCATGGGTATAAAATTGTACCCATACCCTACCTATGCGGGTACGGTACCCGCGGGTACCCGTACCCATGGGTAAAATTGCCATCCTTAGTAGACGCGATGGCTGCCGAAGTGGACGATGGAGCCTCCACCTGCGGGAGGTTCGTCCGCGAAGCAGGCGGCGTTGTCCATGATGCAGTCGAAGGCGCCGAGCGTCAGGATGAGGCCTGACGCGACGCGCTGGCCAGAAGCGGTGAGGGGTCCCGTGCAGAACGTGACTCCGGTCGCCGCGCTCGGCCCCACGGTGGGCGCCAAATATCGTGGTATCGTGCACGGCATATGTCACTGCGAGTGACTTCTTGCGTGGGGACTCAGGTGGCGTGCGACGGCGTGTGCACGGGATCAGATACGAGCAAGGTGAACACCGAGACGTACCCAGGTTCGGGGCCCTCGTGAGGAGGTAACACCCCTACTCCTGCCTAGCTGTGGTATATCGTGGTTACAAGGTGTTACAATGGTGCTCCGGGAGCTGTATCGTGTGTTCTCTTCCTGCTAGGAGATGAGGTGAGTCTCTGGGGTAAACTGGGATCCAACCCTTGCTATGAGGGATCCGGCTCTCCTTATATAGGCAGAGCAGCCGGTTACAGGGGCGGCTACCCGGCGTCGGGTAGCGGAGACAGGCCGCCGGTGAGGACGTGGCCATGGTGGGAGGCCGTGCCAGCGTGCGTGATGATGGCATGTGCTCCTTGTCTTGTCCATCGCAGGGCACGCTGTACGGCCCACGGGGGCCGACGTCATCTTTGACTTCAGGGGCGCGGAACAGTGCCAGGCCTACGCCCCTCTTGTCCTTTAGTCCTTGGCTGCCTACGAAAGGGATCCGAGGCGCCAGCGAGGCGGGCAACCCGGAGCCGACGCCGGCTCGGAGGGTGTGCACGGAAGATTCCCTTGTCTTGTGGTTACCCGGGGAGAATCTCCCCGACAACATGTTAATAAAAAAGACCTCGCCACGTACGCTATGTGCGCCGAACATGGATATGGAAAGCTTCTTATGACGAGTAGAGGAGAGCATGAATTGGTCCTTTTTAGTGCTTCGTATGTACGCTACTAGCAAGGAAAGCACAAGCTGGACTACAAATGCAAATTGGTATACATGGGAACATGACTGATTATACGGAAAAAAATCAAGGATGGACTATATTACTTTACTATATGTAGTGAATCATATAAAGAATTTCCAAAAGTTTATTTTGACATAAGTGCTCTATTCGAGTGTACATCCACATTTTATTTTCTTAACGATAATCTATCTTTATTGCTCCCTTAAAATATTTGACATATGAAAAACCAAAACGAAGGAGAACACAAAGGCTTTAAGAGCATATAGTTTGCCAGAAAAACTGTACATTGTCTTCTATTGTCATAGATAATTTCATTGCAAATATAAGGTGCATAGGACTTCCATATATCGCAAGGTGCACCTAGAAGATGTTTAAAAATATCAACAACAAATATGTGTAACACTACGATAAGTCATTATTGACAAACTGCAAACCAAAGGCATAGAAAAATGTGCATGGCTCCGGGGATAACTGTAAATGGTCCTAGCAGGTCTTGAGTCGTCTCGGGTGGTTATTTGGATATCCGTTGATAAAACATCAGATCTTGATAGTATCTTTGTAATATAAAATATTAATGTAGTTTAATACTATACCATACGATTGTATTTCATATCGTCCATGGTTCTCAATTAAGTTAAATATGTTCTAAAAAATCAAATAGGTATTGCTTTACTGAAATAAAATCCGTGGACATGTTCAATATGGTGAACATGATGCCCTTGCAAATTTTGATAGTGTTCACATAAATAATTGTTACCCAAAACATAACAATAGTTGATTCCTTTTTACGTCACTAACCCGTGCAGGTGCATGGACTAGGGTGACATGGTGTTTTGAGGAATTTAATATAATAATTTGCGTATAGATTAAAATCAACCATACATAAAAACGGTGATATTATCTTAAAAACAAACAAATCTAGACCTTTCTCTGGTGCATGTATTTTGTATGATGTAATCAAATCCCGTTTTGATGATGTCAAATACGCTCTTCTACGTTCGATGGTTTGTAATTATTTATGATTTCGCCGAGCAAATAATATCATTTAGAAATTAGTATGTTTAACGTCTCTAGGACCATTTCCGGACACATTGAGTGGGCTTAAGATGATGCCCTCGCATTTGCGAGGGCCACCTGGCTAGTTTCTTATAATTTGGTAACAGTATTTACCCTGAGGGTGTTGTCTTGTGTACACAACTCTGGAATATTATTTCGATTTCATTAGTTCTAGTAGTTCTGTAATTTTACTTGGATGCTGTTAATTTTCATAGAGATATCCTGACATCGTTTTCCATGTACAGGGCCTAAAATATGGGAACCAAAATCTTGGAAATATGCTATACCTCGATGCCAGTGAGCCGGCTGTTTCAGTCGAGTACCAAATAGACACAAATACCATTTATGTTTGTGGAAATAATTGTTGCATCTTGAATTCTACAAGTTTGATACGCTGAGATACTGATTTTGGTATGTTGGTCTTTCTTGGGCTGATTGCGTAAACTCCTTACAGGATTTCTCCTGCACGTACAAATGATCAACATACTAGATAATTTTCTGTCTTCAAGGGAATTTTTAGTAGTTCTGTGTGAAGTTTTCCTCTTCTGTTTTGTACGTTCTCTTGAAGATGAGCCATTCGAAGACCTTAAGTGCAGAGCTGCAGAAGGTCGTGCCGCAACCTGTTACTTTGTGCAGAACAACCATGTCCTAAATAAATCGTACTACCTGCACTTGCAGTTGTGTGCTAGCTAGCCGTGTGTTTTCATTTATCTTGTCTGCCTCTGGCCCACTGGCAGCACGTACGGTAGTAATAGTATACCCATCTCTTAGAATACAACATGATTGCGTGATAACTAATGGAACATTGCGTGTGGTTTATGGTTAATTTTTTCTGCTGTTATATGTTGCAGGTGTGTACTGGCGATTTTTTTACGCACCAGTCTATGATCAATAACCAACATATTGAAATCATCCATTTTAAAAAAAAAATCTCCAACGATGAACGTACAAACCTGCATGTCTCGAATATCACGGAAATTGCGCAGCAATATGGAAGAACATCCCCTCGCGTCGCCCGCAGCGTGTTTCTTTTTTTTAGATTAAAAGGGACTAGCCCACAGCCTCATATAAAGAAACTTAAGGTTTTACATCATCCATGGTTCAACAACACGTAAATAGAAAGAAACGACATCGAAGCCAATCGACTCAGGCCCATGACCCGCAACAAAGACCACACCCTTATTACAACACACAGACACCAAACGAAGACTCCAAACGCAGTCGTTCCTAACGAAGACTATCCACTGCTGATTCTTGGACATGTTGGCGGACTTGGCGCCCACCCTTTCGCCCGATTGAAGACCTCCATCGAAACGGTCTTCAACTTCTCAGACCCGCGCCACAGCATTCTTCGTTATGTTCTCTCCCCCTGTTGTTGTTCTAGCTTCGTTTTGCATTTGCCCGGTTCCCTCTTAATGAAAATGGAGTAGCGCCTACCGCCTTCCGTAAGAAAAAAAAGGAAAAACATGTATGCCTCGAATTTCACCGAAATTGCATATAACATCAAACCTATATATTGAAGATGAAATGGAATTTCATACTAGGCCTTTTAGCTTTAAGTTTGCTTTTATCTACGTACTACCTACCAGCTGGCCAAAACAAAACGACCACTGAGAAAAGAAGAAAAAGAGCATTCCTATCGTGTACTCCTACTGTTCTAGTACACTGTAGTATTCTTCTAGTATAACTTTGGACATGAAGAAAAATTAAGAAGATTCCTCTGAAGACAGGCACCCTGAAGTAGCTTGCGCATTCCCGAGAAGAATGTTTCGTCGGTGTCAGAGTAAAAATTGCTGCTAGCTCTGTCTGTGCCCCATTGTCGAACACTCACGAGCGCGACACCTGCCTGCCGGTGCACGCGCGGTCTGGCTATCTCTCGGGCTTGCCTCAGCTTCGGCTACCGGCACGCGCGCGCCGCGCCGGCCACCTTTTGAGGTTGCTGCCGACGATGTCCCTGTCGGTGGTCACCTGTACAGCGTGTCAGAATCTCGAGGAGAGGAGGCACCGGCAGTCCCGCCGTTGCCGCGGCGGCGGCATGACGAGCATCTCCTCGGCCTCGATCACCGCGCCGCCTCGCAGCGTCGTCGTCACCGCTGCCGCCGCGACGACCCTCGGTGGCCTGCCTTGCCGGCAGCACGCCTTAGCGGTGGCGTTCAGGCTACCGCCATCGCCCTCGGAGTGGAGGTGGATGGAGAATAGGGAGTTGACGGGGCGGTGGTCGGAGAAGCGGGACTCGCCGCGCTCGTACCACACCTGCTCCATCCCCTCGCCGCGCCACAGGATGCGGTCGCACCTGCAGTTACAGTCCAATAATTAGAAGCCATACTGTATTTGATTATGGCGCCGTGAAATTGTACAGTTACTACGTGCAGTGCATGCATAAAGCTCGTTAGCATTCCCTACGCGACAAGGACCGGTCACCATGGAGTCTACACTTCTTAGCCTCCCTAGTTTAACTCTGAGCTTGATTAGCTAAATGCAGAGCATTCGGTCCTTAAAAAATCTCAGAGTCCCCTCTGGTGCTCTGAGCCTCTAACTCCAACCATCGGTCGCTTGACAGGTCGTGGCCGGCGCCGCATGCAGGCAGCTACTCCATTTGTTTAAAACCTAAACTTTGTTGTTAAATTGTTTATCCTTCGCTTGTTATGCGATTATGCATGCATCATGCATGTGAAGTACTATATAGATGGTGATTATGCATGGAAGCAAGTCAAAACAACAGCTCGGCAGCTATAGCTAGCTAGAGCCGGATCTAGAATCATGCAAGAATGCAATTAAACCCATGTGCCTAGCTCACATTATGCAGATGTAGGAGTAGTGTGCAGCAAGTGCTCAAACAGTTTGTTCTCATGTCGCATGATCGAGCACGGATGATCCTCTCAACAGTTTGTTCTAACCAAAGCTGAATAATTAATGGAATTCACATGCACGCATAATCCTTGCGTTATCGAATCATTAGCAGCAGTGCTGTGCGGTCAGTTAGTTACCATGCCGGTGTGCGCTTCTTGTCTCTGGAGGACTTGGCGGAGCTTAGTGTCATGGCGTAGGTGTCAGACTCGGCCAGATACTTGTACGTCGGCGGGAACCGGATCTCGCCTTCCTCCCACCCGCCGCCGAACACGCGCCCGGCTCTCTGCTCCGCCCGCAGCTGCACATACATTTTCACATTCAATCAATCAGCCCGGACTGTTCCAAGAAATTACTGATTTAACTAAGGTTACTGAAACTAGGCATCTGCTTCAGGATTCAGATTTTAACCGCACTGTACCTGATCTTTCTCCAGTAGCGCCTGCCACTCGTTACGCTCCAGCAGCCCCCGCGTCTCAATGCCGCCGCTGCCGTCGCCCGTCAACGACAAACGGTAGTTCAGGTCGCCCAGCCATATGACCTTGCTGCAATTGACTATATCGTTCAGAAATGAATTTGACGGGGGAAAATGCCAATTTGGTTCGAAAGATATACGTACTCGTGCTCCAAGATGGTCTCCGGGGACATCGCCGGAACCGGCCTAGGGAACTGGTGGGGGCGCGGGAACCTCGTCCTCTTGAGGATCTCGGCGACGTCGCAGTTCCGCCTCACCTCGTCGCCGTCCTTCTCCCCGGAGGCCAGGTGCGTGCACACGAAGCACAGGCTCGTCGACGCCGTCGTCACGGTATCTTGCAGCGTCAGGCTGATCGAGATGGACCCCTATCACAGATCAACCATCGTTTCAGCAACCATTCATTTGAATATAAACCTTGAAGAAATTTCACAAAAAATAATTTA
This sequence comes from Poa pratensis, assembly GCA_947311845.1. Taxonomy (NCBI): domain Eukaryota; kingdom Viridiplantae; phylum Streptophyta; class Magnoliopsida; order Poales; family Poaceae; genus Poa; species Poa pratensis. The sequence continues at coordinate 17,934,953 of CAMZMU010000039.1, forward strand.
CCTTGTTTCCCATGTAGCCCATGATGCCCCTCCCAACAGAGGAGACCCTCAGGCCGGTGACACGTGGCATGAGGTCGGCCCGGACCCACACGCAGAGGAAGATGCCGACCATCTGTTTGCTGGCAGCCAGGTGGTACCCGTGCCTCGCCCTCTCCTGCAGCATCGTCGGGAACTCGCTCGCCTCCTCCTCACTACTCGACTCCGGGTTCGAGGTGGAAGGCTCACTATCCTCCTCCTCTGGTTCTGATACCATGTCGTCCGTCGCAACCATGTGTGAGAAGTCTACCTTGGTTTCTTGGACACTCTCATGGTTCACCTTCTCGGTGGCATGATTTTGTTGAAATCCGTGGCTTCTTTCCGAAGAAGAGGGGTTTAGGGCCCTGCCAATGAGGTCGAGCCACTTGGAAGCGGGCCCCTTGTCCTCGGCCCCCAGAACATTCCCGGCGTTCAGTGGCACTATTTCCTGGAAGCTGTGACAGTGGCAATTGACGGATTAAACTTGGGAATTACTCTTATGTGCACATCATTATGTCACGGTTTCACATAACATCAGTACTTTGTTTATGCTGATCTAGGCGGTAAATTAAACCATCAATATCTCCTCCTCCTCCGCCTCCTTCTCTAGTTTGACTAGAGCTAGCAATCATCATCGTTTCTAAAGAGTGACGAAATATATAGCTAATTATGTCTAGGTGCAGAAGTCCAACACCGAAAACCATGGCCAATAGCAATAGCCTAGAGGTAAACTACTGACTCCTATGCAAGGTGCACATCCTGTAATGATTCTTGCACTACCCCCTGCACTGAAATCCACACCATTTCACCCCTACCAAAATCCCTACAAGTGAGTGAAGCACGGCGTCCCATGATCTGCATGAGTGCAACCACTGGAAGCAAGGTGGATGAATGTGCATACCCGAGGACGTAGATGTGAGGAGAGGTGGAAGATGCATGGTGGTCGAGGAGCCAGTCGGAGAGGTCCAGCCCTTGGTGCGGCGCTCTGCCACCCACGTTCCACGTCCCGACCAATACCCTGTAGTAATTAGTCGCACATGAATTAAATTAATATACGGGTTCCATACTGTATAATCCATCTTCTCAACATGCTAATAGCAGTAGCATAACATTTGTTCCCTAAAGAAACGTTGAATATGATGCATATATAATTATATATATGCCGTGCTCTACTTTTCAGATACAAACTGTTTTTTTCGTTGGTTTGTTTCACTAGGGTAGCTGTATATAGTTCCATGCGTACATGATGCATATATACCTATATATGCCATGATGCTATAGTATTAAGAAACGAGAACTTAGAATTCTGGGTTGCATAATCAGGGTGGGTGCGACGGTGTGAGTCACTGACCTGAGTTCCTTGGGAGGCTGCCACGAAGAGCTTGGTCCATACCGTGGGTGAGGCCTAAGATTCTGGCTACCGCTCTCCACCAACCACCCCGCACCTATAGAATAGACAACAACGAAAAACCAAGCAAAAAAAGTCAGATCTAGCAATATGTTCAGCTCCATGACAAACTGGAAAGACCCTCTCGTGTGGTGAAAACAGCCTCTGTCTCCTTTTTGATGGCCTTTGCGACAGAAAGGTCCGGAGCTGTTGTTCTTCTTGCCGCTAGCGGCTGCTGTCGGTAATAAAAGTAAGTTTATGCAACGTGGGTCTACGTACCTGACAAATCTCGCCTCCTGACATGGCTGCCGTCTTTGTCCGAGCAGCTCTTCCGCCTCATACTCTGCCGCCGCTCTTCTTTGCCGAAGCTGTCATCTGAATGACAAAAATAAACTCATGTGATTAATTAGCCGTTGCTTATTAGCCAGAACAGAAACGGATGATTTTGTTGAGGGTGAGAAGGAATGTTGGCGTTGATCATGGTGACTTACTGGTGCAGTCGGAATGGAAGGACTCCGCGTTGCTCCTGAGGTTGAGCCATCTCTGCACCGCCGTCTTCGTCCTCCTCGGCCACGACGACGACTGCACAGACGAACGGGAAATCTCCGTCAATTCATGAATCGTCAAGCAGGAGAAATAAGCATTTTGTAAAAAGAGAAATTTGAAAGAGAACTGATCGATGGTAGCAGCCACCAGATCGATTTCGAGCCAAACCTTTGGGATCCTTGCATTGTCTGTCGTCCTCATCTTCTTCCTGTCCACCTCCTCGCTGCTCTCTATCTCTGCGTCGTCAGATATGAAAGACGGTGAGGAGAGGAGGTGGGAGCAGCTCTAATGGCTGGTTGGGCCTTTACGTGTAAAGGATGTCGCAGAAAGTGTTAAATCTCAAGCAGCACTATGTTAATCTATATCAAATGTAGCCATGTAGGGGCGAGAGGGAGGGAGGTGCTCATAAACTAATCCAGCTTAACGGCTGCTCAGCTGGAGCCGGAGGACAGGAAGAGTAAAGTAGACTAGACTCAAGCGTAACAGAGGAGAAAGAATAAAACAAGCCAAGTGGAGGGGCGGTGCCAATCTGGTAGTGTACTAAATTGCTAATTAACTAACTAACTGAGGTCTACTTAGAATTCAATCCTGCATGAATGAATGCACCAAGAATATAAGCACGGCACCTAGCAAATCTACCGTTCTACTTAAGTACACATCATTATCCATTGATCCCAAAATCCAATTGGTAGAAGTAAAAATGGAAGAAATTGATCCTTTTTTTTATATCTGTCCACCTCTCTGCAATTTGCGCAGCCCTGAATTCCTGGAAGTATCTAATGGCCATGACAATGGAGTAGAAGAACATACGAAGGATTGGGTGAAGAACTGCACATCGATGCTAACTGCTAATTGCTCATGGATGCAGAGTATGCAAGAATTAGAGGAGGATCAAACCGATGGATAGTTTACCTTGGACGAGCAATCTGCAGCGACCGCGGAAGGGTTTGGAGTCTATGAGAGAGAGAGAGAGAGAGAGAGAGAGAGAGAGAGAGAGAGAGGAGGAGGAGGAGGAGGAGGAGGAGGAGGAAGAAGAAGAGAGGAAGAGAGGAGGTGGTGGGAACCGTGGGAGTAGGGGTGCTGCCTGCTGTCTTTATACTGGCGTGTGCACTGCCGTGTGGGGCCGGGTTGGAACGTTGGTCACATTGTGTGCCAGTTCTGTTTTTGGGTCCTACATGAACTTCAGTTAAATCGAGACTGGCTCAAATTTTGGCATCTCTGAATTTTGGCTAAACTTCTCATGGCCACACCCTCTTGACCACCATATGCCGGTGATGAGATCTCGATTTCTCCTGACGCTCCTTTTTCAGTCAATATTAGTCGGCGGTGGCACCATGTATGGGTTTGGCCACCTGGATTAATTCTGTCCCTAACCAGGTTAGGACTTTTGTTCTCAACGATTGTAATGAGCTGTTTGGGAAATGAGAAATTTGAAAATGTCAAAAAAAAAGTATGGGTTTGGCCTCTCATTCCATCTCTGAGATTGTTTTATTTGTTGATTATGTACATAGTACTACACTATTTTTTGTACTCATTTATTTTCTATCACTTCATCATATGTACTTCGTCAAACTTACAAAAAAATAATAATTATCTGACGACCAATAAACATGTGCGTACAACAAACCAAATAATGTTGTAATTTTCCATGTACACGTTCCTTCCGACTTGGGACCATTTCATCCTAAAATTTCATCCCCACCTCCCCGCTCGCCTCCTCCTCGCCTCGATGGGCCACCACCACCGCGAGCCACCTAAGCAGGTGCACCTCCCTCGTCCCCAACTTGCTGCCACGCTCTAGGTGTTTGTGAAAACGTCTCTATGGAAAATAGCAACAACGATTCATTTTGTATGTTTAGTGCAATTTTCATTTATTTATTTCCGTTTGGGGTGAATTTTTGTGGTATGGGCCATCGAGATCGGGATGAATTTTGCTATGTTTATATGCTATGTGATGCATACGATGTGATTCATACAATTTGTACTGGCTATCGAGCTGAGGCAACATTGTTACTGCTCGCAAACATTGGGCGAAACGTTGATTCATTTCGTTAAATTTCTCGCAATATGTCCCATTTTTTCTAAGGTCATGATGATTTTAAGTAATTATATAGATTTTATAGATATTTAGCTTCTCTCAAGCATGCTGCTCTGGTCATATTTAGCTTTTCGCTTTAAGAATGCACTCTTCACATCTAGTACTCATCCGTATATTGAAACATATTCAAATCAGAGCACGCTTGTGGAGAGAGGCGTTTTGGCACCCGGGTGCATATACTCCTGTTATAGTTTTCAAAATTTAAAAAAAATGAAAACACTTCAAAAAAATCTGAAAAAACATGGGGCACAAAGATATACAAGTGTTCAACCATTTGTGCAAAATTTCGAAAGAAATAACATTTTCTGCGGTCTGTTGAAAAAAGACAAAATCTGTGCTTGAAAAATGAATTTTTAAATCTCATTTCGGCCACGGATTTTGTCTTTTTTGCGCAGACCACATAAAGTGTCATTTCCTTCTGAAATTTTGCACGGATGTTGAAAGCTTGCATATATTTGTGCCCAAAAAATTTCTGTTTTTTTGAAGTGTTTTCATCTTTTTTAATTTTGAAAACTGTAACAGAAGCATATGCACCCGGGTGTCAAAGTGAATTTATGCACGCTTGTCCTATTTATCAGTTTCAATGTACTAGCCATCTATCTCTGCGCTTAACTCTGAGTACCTCTTCAAGTTGTGTGCTTCCTCTATGAAGATTCTATCTACTCGAGGTCTACTTAATTAATTGTGTCAAATAAGCCACAAATTTCATAAACTTCTATTCACCCCCTCTCTAATCGTCATATTGATCCTTGAGTTACAGTGCTTTTGGTAATACTACTCTAATCGCCATTCTTTATTGAATAGAAAACATGAAAACTAGACCCAAAATCTAAGGGAACCATACGCGGTCTCGCTATCACATACCATAGGAGACAACATCTGTTAGTCGGGCCATGTTTTTACCTGACAAAAGGAAAACTAGAAAAATGATGAAATAAGGAAAATAAATATTAGCAAATTGGCACAAATGTCGGATACCCCTTCTCACCGCTTGCGTCTCACACCCGCATTGCCCCACAATAAAAAAGTTTATTCGCCATCGTGCCCTAGCTTCCACTGGGATCATACACGTTAATCTCAGGGTATATATCAACATGCCATGTGATCATTGTATCTTCTTGTAATCTCAATCCAAACGTTGCATCTCGGCGCTCTCACATGGAAAGTTTTGCAATGATGGCGGATACGTTGCCGGTCTGCACCGATTAACACTACACCGTCCACCTCACACCATCTTAGTGAGTTTTTCTTGGGCCTCCCGCGAGCTCATTCAGAGCCGGTCTAGATGAAGTTTGGAACTGAGGGGAACTGGTCTTTATATAATTTATATTAAACTTTTATACTTAATGTTAACATGCTATACAATTAACGAGTATGATGTTCTATTTCTTATTTGCATTCTTAAACACATACAAATTTGTAAGTGTAAGTTGTAACATTTTAATGTGGTCCTAACATATTGTTAAAAATACATTTGCATTGTATTATATTTAAACTATATTTTTTAGCATAGTTTTTTTTCTCAGTTAATTTGGGAAAACTGCATAAACTAAGTAGTGTATAAATTTTATGGTAAAAATATCTAATGATATCATATCCCCGAGCCTACATCTTCATAGAAACATAGTGTCCCATATGACATATCTACATGTTCCCCTCCTCAAATATTCATGAAAGATTATAAACATTTCACCCTCAATGTATAAAAAAGTGTGATAGGAAGTATAGAGTTATGAGATATTTGTTATCTTCCAATAAACCATGTTACAACTACTTCCGTAGGTTGTATCTAAGTTGTTAAATGGTCGGCGATAAAAAATATATAAGTTTTGTTTCATTCCACCTTTAGCTTGTGTAAACCATACGATTTGTGCACATTTGACATCTACGCATCATCATATGTCTTAGCTAGACAAAATTACTAATTGTTAGCACTTTTTTTTGAGAATACACAATTGAGTACCTTACTTTTATAGAAGGCAAAAGATTGAGCACAAGAAGTCTGTAACTCGTTGCGAATAGCGATTACAAAACGAACTACACACCGGGCTAGTCCAAAGACAGCCGCCACGCACAAAACAACTCCGACACAAAATAACCTATCCTAAGAAGAACATCAAAGCCGCGTCTCGACCAACGCCGGTCACCTCTGAAGATCAACAAGTCCAAGAGGACTCTCCTTGTCGATGCACCATCCACCCTTTGAACGCGTAGAAGGAAATGGCAAGCAGATGGCGGGCCTTGGTCGATCCTGAGTAAAACGTCGTCTTGGACTCACCAGCGAATGCGTACATTTTGTCCCCGATGCTCCACCTTGCACAACAACGAGCACCGGAGGATTTCGCTCGGAGATAAGTGCCAACCCAAGTGATGGTGAGGAAGATGCAACACACCTCGGCGACACCTCCAAGGAGGGAAACGCCAACCACCAGCGCCGTCGTCGCCGACACTGACCGGAGTCGGCTAGAGCTTTTGTCCGGCTCGTCACACACTTCCGTCCCTCCCACTGGGTTGGGGCAAACTCTTCCAAGTTGGCTCACACCGCCGCTACCGCATCACCTTGTCATCGAAGCCGCAAAGTTGCGGTCCACCACCAGCCGCCGCGAGCACGCCGACTCCCCGACATGCCAAGAGGCCGCAACCTCGGTCCACACGCCACAACCCGCACAACATAGGGCTGCATGCACCGCCTGTAGCCACCGTCGCGAGCTCTCCATCTACGAGCGGACAACCCCGAGACAGTGAGCTGATCCGCGGTCCGCAAGGCCCAAATCTGCCTGCATCGCCGCCTCCTTCGAAACCTCCGCCATGCTCCGCCGCTCCACTCCAGGACCGCAACTGCAACTCCAAGCCTCCGTCGTGTCTCTCCAAATCTCTTTTGTGCCTCGGCTAAGCCCCACCTAGTCGCCTCGCCGCCCATGCGCTGCCCGCTGTCGTCTCACCTTCGCTCGTGGAGACCCCGACGGGGTGCGCCCACCTCCGCCCGCCTCCTACGACGGCATGCCGCATATTTTGTCCATAAAAGGCTAGGCCACTATTTTGTGAAATATTTATGTTTATTTTATTGTTAAGGAATCATATAGGCTTTATTCCTTATTTCATAAATGCAAAAACACTACTTTGTGGCCGGATCGCGAAGCTCTCCAGTCCATCTAGATATTAGCCGCGCTCGGGGCCGTGAGCCAAAAGTCCGGGTCATATCATGCCGTGTATTTTGTCCATAAAAGGTAGGCCACTATTTTGTGGAATATTTATGTATATTTTATTGTCAAGGAAATAACTCCAATTAACACGTTAGAACACTCTGAACCGTCTTTTCACTTAAAAAACAATTTATTATCCTAAACGAACATTTGTGTAGAAACCCGAGTGGGCCACAGGTAATAGCCAGATGTGATGTCTACTTAATTTTATTTTACATAAAATAACCTAAAGATTTCACCTTCAATACAAACTAAAAGATTCACACGAAATTGTAGTGTAACAAGATATTTGCATGTCACGAACATGGCCAGAGCCGACAACTCGGAGCCACTGAGCTCTTGACACCGAACCAAAAAGAACTCATTGGTTAATTTATTTGTTATTATTATCTAGGACTAGCGAGGTGAAGGTCGGCGGTGCGCCTAGCTTGGTTGACTCGTTTTGCCTACGCTTTTTGCAATGACGACGTCGGACGTCGGACGTCCCAGTACTTTTTGGGTTTCTGGCACCAGCATAGCGAGCTGGAGTACGCATGCACTGGCCCCACTGTGTACATGCAAACGTAGGCATGCAGCGTTGACCGGTCAACAGTTGAGCGCGTTACAGAGAGGAGTGTGGATAAGTGCATGCACGCTGACTGCTGGCTCCAGTGGCAAATTTCGAACGTGATTGTATCCGTAAGATACTAAGCTGTGATCAGCGGTATAGTTTCAGCAAACCAAAAGCTCCGGCATCCTCCGTGTACTACTGATACGGAGTCCGGGGAGTTATCCTCTATTCTAATTCATCGGCTCACAATTTAAGACGTTTTAGCAAACTAACATTGTGAAACTGAGGTAGTCTTAGTTAAAAGAAAATAGTTTGGCTTCTGAAGTCCAATGATCCCACGATTTATGAAATTAAAAAAAAAAATATGTACAAGTTTTTAAAAAAATCTAATTGTTTTCAAATGTTGTGAATGATTCTATAAGAGTGCAAAATTACAGTGCGATTTTTATTATTATTATGGGCTACACAAAATTGACAAAAATTACAGATATGAAACTATACATTACTCACTATATTTAGATCTGTACATTTGTTATTTTTATGTATCTCAAAACAAAAAGTATTTTGTATCGAGATTCTGCACGTTTGTAGGATATATCATTAAGAAAAATGCATGTTTTTTTCAGATTTTTTTAAAACTTTAAATATAACTTTTTATTTTTTTTCAAAATAGTGAGATCATTGGACCGGGAGCATGAAATTTCCACTCTATTTTCTACCACTGTAGGTGCAATATAGGAGTGGTGGCTTCGAGATTAGGAGAGTTCTCCTTTCTAGAACTATCCGGAGAACAATAGATAAGTTAATTCAACGATAATTGGTGCAATACATGACGAGGAACGAGTCGACGGCCAAGAGTCCCAATGATTAGGCATGGTGGAGACATTGAAATGGGCGCATAGAATCACATACATGTGTTGCAACATGAGTACCAGGAGCACGAAAAAACACAATCCGACGTGGCATGTAATCCACACGAGAGGGAAGGAATACCTTGCAGTTGAGCGAAACAGGACCAACCAACTTTAGCTCTCTAACTACTCCCTCCGTCCCAATTTATAAGTCCTCTACGTATCCCTAGGTCATGAATTTAATTAGTATAATATAAATTTTAAAATACAAAAATTATACCATTAAAAAAATAGAAAGTCTAAATTTTATAATGATATATTTTTTATTTATATATATCTCATATTATGTTATTTAAATTTACGACCTACGATACCTAGAGAACTTAAAAACCGGGACTGAGGGAGTAGCAATCGTTTGCCGACAGCTAATGGCCTTGGCTGCATAAGTAAATACGATCGCCAGTGTGAGTGTGTGAGGTCACTCGGTGCGGCACTATAGTAGCAGCGACGCTCCTGGCCAATATGTTAACAGTGCCGGCCGTCCCGTGATACAATAGCAATATACACGCTGTCATTTTATGAACTACGATACGTATACTATAAGCTTGCACAAACGTATACATACATATATATATATATATATATATATATATATATATATATATATATATATATATATAGGTAAATTAACAGGGGCTCCATGGTGTATGGGCTCCTAGATCTTCCACCGTCAGATTGTTTGATCTGATCATTAGGCAATAGGACGATTCCGGGTATGTAATCTAAAGAAAACCCGTTAGTGCAACCCGTTTATTTGCATGGTGCGGACTGTTTGAAATTTTTTGAACCGTGGATTTGTTTCCAAATAAAGAAGATCAGCAATTAATGATTGTTTCCATTTTTATGTGCGTGCGTAATCACCGCGGAATAATTGTTACCGTGAGCTCCCTTCCAAAAAAGAGGTATCTCGGGCCCAATTACTTATATGCGCATTAATCAGACCACAATCACAGGTTCATCTGGCTATCTACGATTCCACCCTCAGGTCATGAGCTAGTTGGAGGTGTGCTTGGCCCAGTTTTGCCATCGTTGATTCAATCTAACGCCGCCGACGGCGGCTACTCCTCTGTCCCTCCATCAGCATGGGTGCAAGGTCGGCCACGTTCCTATCCACCAGGCTGCCGGTAGTATTCCAGCAACTCCCGTCGGCGAGACTGAGACGTACCAGGGTCGATCGCCTCCGGCTACTCCGGTTACCCAGGTATGTTGCACCCACGTTGTATGATGCTAGTTTCCTTTTCTTTTGGCAAAGATGGATATAAAATTCAACTCGTCCACGTTTGTATCCAGCAGGCCGCCGGCAGTCATCCGTGGAGTCCCGTCGGCGACAAGGATATGGGCCAGCAATCACTGGCGACATGCATGTCAATTCAGCAATTCCCTACGTTCATCTCTAGCTTTTTTCGTTTGTTACAGGTCGAATTAGAGCAGCTCCATGACGGAGACTAGATGCATGCTTCATTGTGGCCAGCAGCGCGGGACGACGATATGGCCCGGCGACGAGCACCAAGATGCATGCGATCGCTTACATCCAAATGTCCGCCGGCCGTGGATGACGGTGACGGAGACGACGAGGCCGTGGGCGGCTTGATGACGGCAAGACACGGCAACCAATGGCTCGACGGCGACGACGGCGACAAAGACGAGACGCGGCCGGCAGCGGCTCGCCGACGATGACACTGCAGGCAAGATACGGCCAGCGGACGGAGATGCATGCAGCCGTACGTACAACGACGATCAACATAGTCGAGCTTGCTTTACGTCAGTTTGCTTTAATTCAGATCAAAACAGAGGGTGACGAACATGTTAATCGATGTACACTTAGTCATCCAATATGTATATACTTGTTTCTGGAGATCATATAGCTAATACCTCTTTGTATGTACTTCAAAACAATGAAGTATATACTTCAAAACAATGAAGTATATACTCTATTTTTTTGTAGTACTTCACAAAAACTGAGTATGCATCGATACCTACAAATACTTAAGATACAACAAGCTAATCACAGTTTAGAGATCCGAATTTTTACCAATTCAGGGTATGTACGAACTAAGTATGTGATATCAACATACTCAGTATTGGCGCCTACATACCCGGAGTGCGCCTACATACAACTCTTAGTACCGGATGTTTATTTGATCCGAATTTCAGTTTTAAGTGGGTATCATACGACTCGAGTATGCAATATCCATAAATACATATAAGCTTCTCGGCGGCGCTAGCCGAAAGCGCCCCCTTGACCGTGACGAGCTCGTATAACGCCACACCACGCCTGTGACTCGCCCATAATTCTACAACGTGTGGCGTTCCTTAGTAATTAAAAAAATGTAATTGGGTGCTATATACCTGGTTTTCTTAATTATAATGTACTCCGATAGATGTCCATGCTATGTGTATGGTATCCAAACAGCATTTTCAATGCCTATTCCTAACTATCTTGCCATGCGTAACCAGTCAAAATTCCTTACTCATTGATAGGTGGCAGCATATTCTCAAAGATAGACGCACACAATATCATGTACTTGAGTACTATTAAGCGGAGTTAAAAAATTATTTAAAAAGCAACCCAATTTCATACTTTAATTAGAGTGACAAACTTTGAGACCAAATCAATTGATTTACTTTTTTCATATACCCAGTCCATAATTAAATTTAGACATGCATGCATAAGAAGTAGGCACACGATCAAATACTCAAGGTGATAATATTCAATCACCATTAATTAGGACAATGTATGCCAACTTTACATGCCGCGTCCATGATTTTTGGAGTATCCATTGCACAATATCGTGTGCTTACTACTAAAAAATCACACAATAATTAGGCTCAAATTATGGTATAAATTTTGGCCCGGATAAATGTAATCATCGCGTCGAAGATTCTTGGGTATCCAGTGCACACGATCATATACCCAAACTAGAAATTTGAGCGTTTACTTTGTTGCAGCTAGTACTTTTAACATCTCTGATAGTTTAGTTTTTTCATCACAAGTTTGGTTTATGTTCTTACTACTATACTTCATACTCATGTTTGGTTTATTTTAAATGTAGGTATATAAATGCCCAGGCTACAGAAGTGTGCTAGTGCAAGAAGGAAACGCGCATCTCTTGCTGTCCGGCTTTTTTTAAAGCTAATCACAGTTTAGAAATCCATCTTTTTTTTACCAATTTAGGGTATTCACGAACTAAGTATGTCTTACCAACATACGCAGAACTCTGAGTACCGGAATTTTATTTGATCATAATTTCAGTTTTAAATGGGTATCATACGCCATGAGTATACAATATCTACGACTTGGGTATGTGATATCAATATACCCACAACACCATGTACCTAATGTTTACCTGAACCAAAATTAATTTAAAGTGGGTACATCATACGATATGAGTATGAAATCGTTACACCGAAATAATCTTCTTGGCGGTGAGGACACACCCCACCAGGCCGGCCGTGTTGGCTACCGCTAGCAGGGCACGGGCGCATAGAGCAATGTCACTCATCTGACTCAGGGAATCTACAACCTGAGTATGTGACATGAACATACCCACAACCTAGGATATCTGAAGAGGATAATATACCGATGACACATATTCGAGCCACCGAGTATTCATACCCGAGTAACACGGGTATGGAAACATCCGGCACGGCCGAAATTATCATCCGGCTTCCCCATGCCGAACCCAATCTGATGGTTGGGGGAGGGTAACGTATCCAGACATACCCAAAATTTTGTATACCTAGTACTTATTTAAACTGCACACATACCTACTTTTGATGGCAAACCATACTAGGTATATATACCATGTTCCGTCTCGCATACCCTGTTCTCTACCTCATACCTAGGCAAGGACTAAACATCATCTACTCGCCTAATTATTCCATTTCTCGCTCAAACGTGAAACCTCATTTGTTCACCTTCGGAATGTTTTTTTCCCAGATGTGTAGACGCTGGTTACGTACATACCTAAAATGTCTGGCCTCCGTGTATCTAAAATCTCGCGTGAAATTATGTTTTTTTTTTTAGATAAGCGTGAAATTATGTTCATTCATATTCTTGCAATATTAAAGGCCCACTAAATAAGGACGTTGGATAATTCCAAATATAAATACCAACGAAGCATCACTGATACCTATAATCTCGGCTGCAAATCAATTGCACGTATCAAACTTTTAAAGCCCACTAATCACGCAGGCCACATATAAGGAAATGTCCGCACTACTATTCCAACTAAATAAAGCCCACTAATCTAGCATGTCCGTGCTTGCAACGGTTACATGCAATTTCGGTAGCAAATACACTAACGGGTATAACCTGGTAATCTGAACCCGATCTGATCAGCACAATCAGGATACCTCATCGCACGGTCAGGAAGCATGGTGCCCAGGCTCCTAGGTGCCCCATTTGGGCTTCCTATATATATATATAGGTAAATTAACAGGGGCTCCATGGTGTATGGGCTCCCAGATCTTCCACCGTCAGATTGTTTGATCTGATCATTAGGCAATGGGACGATTCCGGGTATGTAAGCTAAAGAAAACCCGTTAGTGCAACCCGTTTATTTGCATGGTGCGGACTGTTTGAATTGTTTTTTGAACCGTGGAATTGTTTCCAAATAAAGAAGATCAGCAATTAATGATTGTTTACATTTTTATGTGCGTGCGTGATCACCGCTGAATAATTGTTACCGTGTCGTGGAATTGTTTCCAAATAAAATCAATCAGCAATTAATGATTGTTTCCATTTTTATGTGCGTGCGTGATCACCGCTGAATAATTGTTACCGTGAGCTCCCTTCCAAAAAAGAGGTATCTCGGGCTCAATTACTTATATGCGCATTAATCAGGCCACAATCACAGGTTCACCTGGCTATCTAGGATTCCACCGTCACATCATGAGCTAGTTGGAGGTGTGTGCTTGGCCGAGTTTTGCAATCGTTGATTTAATCGATTTTTGCGGCCTGAGGTTTGATGTTCGTCCTTCATCACGTACATTATTGGTGATTGTTTGGAACTTTGCATGTACATCGTGGCCGCCGCCACCGTCGGCGATGTCGGCGTTGTTCAGCAAGGCATGTCATGGCCACTGTCACCGTCGGCGTGTCCATGGCTGTCGTTTTTCTGATGTTAGCAATGATTTCCCCATTCGATTTGTAGCCTGAGGTATGTACTTTGCTGAAATATTGCTAGCGTGAATTTTTCCATGTACATCCTGGCCGCGGTGATTTTGGCGTCGTCCAGCACGGCTTGTCGTGCCCACCGCACTCTCATATCTTCCTTCAATCCGTTTTTTTTTAAATGCAGGTATCTAAATGCCCAGGAGTTCTGAGATGTTTCGCGATCAATTCCATGGTCCAAAAGTCTTGTACGATGAATCCATGTGCGAAAATGCAAGTGCTCTTCTGCTACTCTTCTTTTTCTCATGCATCACATACTTGGTACTTTTTATAATGGTGAAATATTACTGCAGATTTTGTTCAGCTCTGTGATGTCAACCACTGGAATTGCTATGCATTTAACTTGCGTCAACATGTGATCCATATCTTTAGACTCTGGTAAGACGGGGAATAAAGATGATGTTCAGCCAGGCAATAAACACCACTGGATTGTACCCATGCTTGCTCAAGCTATGCAAGAATGTTTCGCATTGTTCTCGCTGACTGGACTGAAGATGTGACCAAATGGGATTAGAAGGAACCTGAATTGATGTCTTCAAATTTGTGTAATAAGTACAATAAGTTTTTTTTCTTCAAATTTCTATGGTACTGATAATTGCTGTCTCATGAACCCACAACCAATTCATAACACAAACTGAGTATGCATCGATACATATGAATAGTAAACATACCACAAGCTAATCACAGTTTATAAATCCGGGTTTATACCCGACGTTTATTTAGGGTATTTATGACGTAAGTATGTGATATCAACATACACAAAATTTTGGGTACCAGATGTTTATTTTGATCCGAATTTTCAGTTTTAAGTGGGTATCATACGACATGAGCATGCAATATCCATAAACCCATAAAAGCTTCTCGGTGACACTAGGCGAAAGCGCCTCCTTTACCCTGACGAGCCCATATAGCGCCACACACCTTCGACATTTCATACTAGGTATCAACATAAGAACATACCCAGTATACGCGACCAGGTACCATACAAACAAGAGTATGCGATATCGACACACCCACATAACCTTTTTACAAGGTATCATACGACATGTGGTACCGAATGCTTATTTGAACATAACCTAATTTTTACAAGGTATCATACGACATGAGTATGCAATATAGATAAACACATATAACTTTCTCGTCGGTGATGGGCCGAACATGCCCCCTAGGCCATCTTGGCTACCGTCCGCACGGCACGAGCGCATAGTACGTTGGCTCGCCTCAAACATTTCATACTAGGTATGAACATACCTAGATACCTGGTATTCGCGACTCGATACCCCAAAACATGATCCTAATCGTAAGGATCGGCCTCTTGGGTCATCGATTTTTTTTTGAGTTTCGTGTCTACATGGGTATAATACAACGGTACTATGCAACATACCCACAAGTCAGGGTACCGAATGTTTATTTGAATCAGAATTTCACTTTTAGCCAGGTATGCGTCCATGATTTTTAGGGTATCCATTGCACAAGATCATATACCCAGCTCCTACTAATAAATTACTCACTAAATAAGACAAGGTATCGCAATTTTTTTGGGACAATTATTTCAGTTCATCACGTAGACGATTTTTTGGGGTATATAGTGAACACGATCATATACCCAATCTACGTCAAATTATAATCTTACAACCACTAATGTTAGACAACACGTCAACGATTTCTGGGTATCCTTTGTAATACATTGACTGACATACCTTGTTATTTTCAACAACAAAAAAACTGACATACCTTGTTTGCTTAAAAATAAAATAAAATAATTCTGCTCGGCCAACCTAGTCAAAAGTTCTCTGAAGAAACACCTTAATCACCTATTTATGGGGTTGTCTGTACTAGTTAAGCCAGCATTTAATGCTCCTCATTTATCAACCGGTGACTGATACCTTCAATCACGTACTCCTACACCACGCATGATTTTTCTGTAACTACCCATGCTAACACCCATGCTAACGGGTATACCCGCCAAGCTGACACTCGTTAAAGTGACTCGGTCTAGATACCTGATCGGACGGTCATGAAGCATGGTGCCCGGGTTCCTTGGTGCCCCAATTGAGCTTCCTAATATATATATATATATATATATATATATATATATATATAGTCCCTTTCGGTATCTCTACTATATAATATGTCTTCAGGTGATGGTCCGTTTTTTACTTTCTGATTTTACCCCTGTGAGTTGGGAGATATTACAGGTTTTGCCACCGCCAAGTGAAACGACTGGTTAGGTTCCATGGAAAATAAAGAAGAAATCCCCAATTCTGAGCCCCTGTCCCGCCAGACGTTGGTGGTGGTGCGTTGGTATGTCGTGCCGTTCTTCCGTCGTCGTACATCGCGTAGCGATTGGATTAAACCGATCCAAATACGTACTCCTCTTTAGCATTAAGGGAACAGTAGCGAGGAAGAGGCGTCGGCTCTGAACGAGGCGTCTGCTGCCGCCACGCGCCCATCTTCTCCACGGGCCAGCGGTCTGCTCCTTCTCTCGCCCTGCAGCCGCGCCGGGGGAGTCGACTTTCCGACTCGCAGGGACACGCCGCTGGCCGACTGGTTTTCCTGGCCAGCTCGAGGACGTCGTCGTTCTTTCCACTACGAACCGGAACATCTTAACGAGGCAACTGATCCTACATGGATAGCATATGTCTAGCGTAGTGTCTGCAATCTGTTGTTGTGGGTGCCTGACTATCTTGTTCATGGCTCAGTTCATATGGTTAGGTATGCCTTGCATAGTGTTTGCTGGTAGTGTGCTTTACGATAGGAAATTGGGGATTCTCCAAGTTAGATGATATGAAGGTAAATGCTTTTGCCGCCCTTGAGGCCCTGACACGCAAGGGAATGGGCGGGCAGATCAGTTGTTAATTTGCGGGTGACACTGTCCCATTCAATGTGGGGTGCTCATCTTCAATAACCTGGTGGTGGTGCTGCTGTGAAACTCGGCGAGCCGGTCGGCGGTCGCGTGCGACGGGAGAGGAAGAACAGTGGCCTTTTCAGTTGGCTCTGCTTCACTGTACAATGTTTATCCTTTACTCTTTTTTTTTCCATGTACCATATTTATTCTGTTCTCTCAGTTAGACTGGACATTGCTACCGCCAGTGGGAGCTTGTGGAATCACGACAAATTATTAAACCTGGAAAAGACAACAATTTGTTGTCACGAATTGACAAAACGTAGTGGTGCTGGAAAAATTGTATTGCTTATCTGCCAGTTGTAGGAACAAATAAATTGGTGAGATAGGTAAACTTCTCTGAAAACTAATACAAGAATTTTACTTTGCCATAATTATGATGTATTCATCTAGAGGACATGTCTGGCTATTTTTGTTTCCAGTTTATGCTATGTTGGGATGGTAGCAAAGTGGTTTGTTCGATCTATACATTGTCGCCAATTTCATCTTCCACCTTAAATCTTCACGGTTCCGACATGCATTCAGTATTCCCTATGCAGGATGGTTAAAACCAAGGAAAAAACACTGGTATAGTATAACTCAAATATTCAACAAACGAATTATGAGGGAAGTGCAATCTTAATGATTTATGTGCCTATCTTTCCTATACATTTAAATGTGCATTATGTTTACATGTGTGGTGAAAAATAAACTCGAAATGCCCATGTTGTTGGAGTGACTATCAAATACAATGGTGATGTTGTTGGAGTGGGGTTGAAACACAGTGTCGGAAAGAAACTTAACTGCCCATGGCAACGCACGGGCACTTTGCTAGTTAACTATAATCTTGTTTTAGATAAGGTATTGGCGTACACAGCATAAATATATACTACCTGCTGCCTCTTTCGGTACTACGGCGCAGGATACGGGTCGATCAGAAGTGACGTCCGTGTTACTATACTCAAAGCAGCCAAGCAGAAGCTGGGTCAGATCGAGTGCGTTAAACTTTGATGTCTCTCTTTGCGATCGATCGAGTTAGAAAGTGATATCTTTGCTAATCAGTTGGGACGCTTTCGTCCGAGTCACTTTTACAGCGCTTTTACATTACTTAACTGGCGCGCACACTCATCGTCCATGCATGGAACCTACTAGCTAGGAGGCTAAGGTCAACGATAACAACGTCAATCACAACAGTAATTGCCTATTTCTTACTCCCTCCGGTCCAATTTAGTTGACTTGGATTCGTACAAATATGAATGTACCTACACTTGTTTAGTGTCTAGATATATCCATGTTTAGACAAATGTGTGTCAATTAATTTGGAACGGAGGGAGTACAAGATAGCGCCGACGTAGACCATTAATTACAGACACCCACTTACAGCGCGTACTTTAATGGATTACGCGGGTCATACCGTTTCAAGACCGACGAGGTCACCATTTTTTTTTTCGAAACAACTCTCGTATACACGCGCATACACTCACCCCTATGAACGGACGCACGCACACCCTACCCTATGAGCACCTCCGAGAGACCGAGTCGGCACCTCCGAGAGACCGAGTCGGCAGGTCGAGTTTTGATATTGACGAAGTCACCACGGACGCCTCGCTATCGACGGAAACGTCGCCTCCCACTGAAGAATATTCGCCTTATATGAGAAACACCAGCGTTAAACTTGGGGTTTAAACTCTGGTGGGCTGGGGGTACAACCACCCTCCTAACCATCTTGCCACAGGCAAGTTCACCATATATTACTTAGATGTCCCCAGTCTCCATACAAACTTAAATACATTATATTTTATGGACTCTGGCATTAGAAGAAACACTGATCCGTACAAAACATTTTAACAAAAACAAAAATTAAAACAAGTTCCTTGAGATACACTTTGTTTTCAACCATCAGACCGTGTTAAGAAGACCTGACATTATTGGTTGCGAACGGAAAATCGCTGGATTAAGAAGACCAAATCCGTCCTGAAGCCGAAGAAAAAGAATGAACCACCGATGAAACTCCATGACGATCCGAAGATCGCCACCGCCAGACCACACCACTCCCATAAGATTGTCGACTTCGCCGTCGAGGTGAGTCTGAAACTGGGAAGACTTTATTGGAAAATACGCCACCGCCAATCATATACGCTAGCTCATGTATGCATGCATAGTACGTATAAATCTGATCAAGTGCGCTCGATCTCCATTAGTTAACATATCCCTGCTTCTTCAATTCATTCGTGCAACCTACTCCCTCCGTTCACAAAAGGATGTCTCAACTTTACCCAAAACTGGATGTATCTATACATGAAACATGTCTAGATACATCCACTTTTTGGCAAACTTGAGACATCTTTTTGTAAACGGAGGGAGTACTAATTTATGCCGGCCTCTTCTAAATGTACTGCAACAGTCGTGCCACGTGCAGGTTCATGCCTAGCTATACAGTTGGTCAAGAACACAGCTTACATGCCATATTTCAGTAATCCCTCTGGTTCTCTAAAAATGTTGATTTGAGCAAGGAAATGATGATAAGAGTCAAAATAGCTTTATTCGCAAATAAGCTTTTAATATTTTTTACTACCCATATATTCACTGGATTTTTTGATACTTGAGATATACTGACTGAAAAAGTGCGCTATCAGAATTTTTATTTGTTTATAAACATTTGGAGTAAATACCGCGCACCTGTCAATTAGTACCTTCTTCTAGTTAATTTGTGTCCTAAATGATAGGAATTAACTACTGTGCACCTGTCAACCTCAAATGCACAGGCAGTTTGTGTCAATTCCATCTATAATTTGCAAAAAGTAGTTCCATTAATTGTTCCAAGCAAGTCCTGAATGTACACTTCGCACTCCACATTGCTTAATTAACAACCGATCTGCTGGGCAGTACAATGTACCATTCATGGCGTGCTGTTTCGCTGTCAGTAGGCCGACCACGCATGGATCTTACTATTTTCCTTAATTAATCCACATGATCACCGAAAAGATGAGATAGAAAATGAACAAGCAGATCAAATGTGCACATGAACGTAAACATCAGGCCAAACAAACAGACAATCACCACATGATGACCAATCCCCTTTAATCTGATCAACGATTCGCTGCAGATCGAGAAAAAAGATCTGATTGTAACACGTGCCAGACACCGCGCTAATCGGACGGCATTACACATGTAATCAATGAGCTAATGAAGCACTAACTAAACCACTTAGCTATAGCTCCTATTTGCTGGTGAGGGGTCATGCATATAGGTACACATGCTAATTACTTTCAATCAGTAGGTTCTTTTTAGTTTGCGAACTGCTAAACTACTTTGTTGATCTGGTGATAACTATTAATTTATTCATTATGTGTGCCCTAGCTAATGACAGGGCATATGTGCACCTGTCAGTCTGAATGTTGCAACGCCTTTGTGCCTCAAATCTGCAGAGAAAAGGATGTTTGAGGCAAGCATCATGCATGCGAGTTCGTTGTCTTTTCACATGACTGATTAGTTGTCAACTGATGGCACAGAAAGGCAACTGGTGATGCATCAAACCCGCCGCGCATCATTTTTTGTTTTGGGCGTGGTAATGAGTCCCAATGATCATCTGAAGTGGAGAGAAGAGAACATTTCAGGGAAAGCTAATTCAGCTGATTAACAAACGAACGTACTTCATAGGAACCACTCAGCAGCTTAATGCATACACATCATGCATAAATAATGCGTAAATAAGTGGAGACATACATAGCTACCACCAGCCGTGACTCCACAATTATAATGGGAACTGATGCAAAATATCTGAAACTTCAAGACATGGAAAATATCCCTGTTACGATAATTGTATCATGGTTTCACCTAAATCACCCAACGGACTGTATCACTAGATATGTTCTTGAACAAGCATTATATTTAATATGCTAGTGTTTCTCAAGTTAAACTGAAACTACAAATACCACAATCACGAGCTCTTTCGAATACTTCATGTATTCCTCCTAATTAACAAAGAACATACTCTCTCAATTTTCAGTGATTCGGATGCCCTCATGCAAATTCATTTGATGAATTATACCGCAGAAATACTAGGAGAGTCCAAGCTTTTGGGAGGTCCACGCGTGGTGGTTGGCCTCCAAGAAACCAGCAACAATCAATGAACTGACTGGTTGTGATGCAATGCTTTTAGTTAATCACGTCATGACCAGGTTCACATGTTGATCAACTTTTGTGATGGCGATGTCCTGCAGGGATCAGTGCTTCAAGTAAACGCAGCAGAAAGGAAAGAAACAAATTAAGCTTGCTTGCTCAAGCATGCATGACTATGAATGACAGATGGTTATTGGCTCGACGGCCAATGTGTAGTACATTAGTTGGTTTCTTAATCAGTGAGTGCGCGTGGACGGTGCTAACAAAACTATCTCTGTTCCTCTTGTTTCTTAGTGCCGATACGTGTAAAATATTTGCTATTTTTTTCGAGAGTAATTTGCTAATTATTGCATCAGTGGTAGTGTGACACTCGTCACACCTTAACCCACGGATGAGGCACTACCATGTGGCCCTACCTCGCCAGACAGAAGGCATGCAATGCAACAGTGTTATCTATAAACTGGAGTTCTGAGATACAATATGACCTTAAATGTGGAGTTTTATGGTACTACAAGATGACCTTAAACGTTAAATAAAAATATCTGGAGATTGTACAGAAAAATGTATGTAATGTTTACGAAATTTAATCTCTTGTTTTGAAAAATCAAAAATATTTTCTTAGTTTGAATAATGTTGATACTAAGGATCATTAGCAGCAGCTAGAGTCGTTGATTCATATCTCTTGGTTCCTTTCGTCACCATCAACATATAATTGCCGAAACACAAATATCAACCTATATGATTAGCAGCAGTATTAAAAGGCGTAACTCTTATCTCTAAGTGGAGTTCATAATAATGTTACTCTATCTGTATGCATGGAGATTCAATCACCATGTGCAATAGTATCTCTCAAGTAAATATCCATCATGTGCAAAGTAGAAATGGAGATGGAAGACATAAAAAAAAAATACTAAACACAAACATGAAGCGGACCTCTCATATGGCTTCCCATCAGAAGGTGCCTGAAGAACAAGGTCACGCATAATTGAAAAATAGGAGTGGAAAAGCAAGTTTAAAAATCCCTCAGTACTGTACAAGCTTCAAGTGATAGTACTCCATGTTCCACCCCTGCAGTTTCGAGATGGTATGTCACATGTAAAATACGTTCTAACAAAGAAAGAATGACATAAACACAAAAAAAATAGCATGTATCATCGAAAGAAAAATCTACCACAAAGCAATGAACAAATGGCTTCTCTTTACCTTCCCCAAACTGCATCAAACGAGGCCATTATTGGTGCTAGAAAGCAATATACTAATACGGAAAAAGCGCTTCCCAGGATGCCAACTATCAACCATAAGATCCATAATACAGTAGCAGCAATAAGTAGAAATTGGGAAATAAGGAATAATTGGCTTAAAGTAGATTTTGTTGAGCTTCTGCTCTGTGCTCAAGAGTTTCTGGATACCGAAGGAAATAACACAGTGGGTGTCTGCTTCGTCAAATATGTCAAAATTTGAATTGGAAAAGCTCACAGTTTAAGGCTGTTCGTACTACATTGATCAGAGGAATCTGCCCTATTGAACAAAGGGGTATTCACAAAACTCCTTTTTCATCAGTTACACCCTTACTCACATTAATAAATCGTCACACGCTTCGATTTCTATCACTTTATATCATCCAAACCATCGGCCAATGTAGCAAGGAATCATCGCCACAGTTCTCCACATTAATAAACCTTGGCCACCCTCTCTTGTGCAGAATAATAAACTATCACTCAGTAACCGAACAATCCGAATGGAATTGAGCTTCTGAGACCAACCAGAAAGCAGTTAACCCAAAACTACAATAAAACAAAGGCAAAGCATAAGGTGCGAACTATGGAGGCTACAATTGGTCCAATAGCATAAAAACCTATGTAGCCTTTGATAATTGATATATGTAATGTTGCTGAAAACTAACATTTATCTTGGCATAATGAAGCAAAGTAGGATAATGAGAGAATGTTGATGATCAAGATGCAAGTGTGTGCAACACTCTCTCACTAACGCAGATGATATGGTTGTGATTGTCTCATCTTTCTGGTGAATCTTGCTTGCCGGGCAAAAAAGCTAAACATCACATCAGAAGTTATTAGTACTACAATGATGAATCATCAGTGTTAAAAGCAACAAAATTGGTTTAACCAGAAGCCAAAAATATGACAGTGCGGGAGGACCGTGATAGGAGATGTGGTTCCTCGTTTGTTTGACGATTCCAAGAGGACGGTGGATTGAGTGAGGCCAGATGAAGTATTAGCTCAAAAGCCTGAAGTAACCATATGGCAACCAAAACTGATTTGGAATCGAGTTGCCGTTTCCTTTGAGTGCACCAGTATTCTGGGTAACCAATTTTTTTTGACTTGTAGCTAATTTCAATTTCCACTTGAAATTTAATTGGGAGCCTAAATCTAAAAGAATAAATTAATCCCAAAACTTGGCATACCGAGCATATTTCGTTCGTTTACCTTGCAGAAAGGGGCGCAAACATCATAGATGGTTAGATGTGTAAAATACAAAGAAAGGATTTGAGTCAATAACTCAACATCTTCCATATCACAACTGGACCTATTCAAATACCTAAAATAACACTGATCAGAATGCAATCCTGCAGAATTGTCATCACAGGGCAAGGAATTTAGATCACTTAGTGAGGAGAGGGGAAAGATGGAAACGGGGAGCAAGGAAGTGGGTAGACAAGATTGCTTACCAGTTACCACCAGGGCTGCCAGTGGCGGTGCACTGCCTGCATCTTGCGGAGGAGCAAGAAACTAGAAACAAACCTGTACAAGCTGTTTTCATCAGAGGTAACTAGGCACCCTTGAACAAAAGGAAACCAATAGTCTGTAACGCTGTGCTGATGCAGTGATGCTACAATCACAGCAAATAAAGTGGTCAGAATCTAAATCTTTCATTACTATGACCACATATGTACAAATAATAGGCAGAGCATACCAAATTCCTTACCTCAGTAACCAAGCATCTAACTAAGGTCCTGGATGAGCCAGATGATGACGTTGCGGCCTCGGTTCTTATGCAGAGAATTTTAGTTCAAGGGGATCTTCATTCCTCAAGCAAACATTTCAGCTGAAATAAGCATATTATAATCCTCAGTATCATCATCTTTCTTCATCATTCCAGTAAGATCATCAAGCTTTTCATAGATGCTAATATAGTCGGGGTGTTTCTTGTCCTGTACAAGAAATAAGCTTGTCTTGTTTCCTACTGTAACCCAACTACATCCTGGAGATTTTGTCACTCCTTTATCTCGCATTGTTTCTCTGGCTATCTTAGCCTCACCCCAGTTACCAGCTGCAGCATGTAAGCCTGAAAGCAACACATATGTAGACGAGTTTTGTGGTTCTAACTCAGCAAGTTTGCTTGCTGCAATTTCCCCCTCTCTTCATCCTTGTGCATTCTGCAAGCTGCAAGGTATGTTGCCCAGATCACACCATCAGGACTAAAGGGCATTTGGTCAATAACTTCTTGAGCCTCTTGAAGATGACCACCTCGTCCAAGGAGATCAATAAAACATGCATAATGGTCTACTCTAGGCATTAATCCATAAACTTTGCTCATAGAATCGAAGTAATGCCGAGCTTCAGAAATTAAGCCAGTATGAGCACAAGCGATTAGGACACCAGGAATGTAACTTCATCAGGCTTTATTTGTGATTCTTGCATCCTCTGAAAAAGCAGAAGTGCCTCATCGGCATAACCATTCTTTGCAAATCCAACAATCATGCAGTTCCATAACGTGATGCCTTGCTTGTTTTTCAATCCTTTGAAGGCTTCAAAGGAAGAAATGACATCCCCACACTTGGAGTACATGTCTATGAGGGCACTAGTTGCAGTTTCATAAGAATTAAATCCAGATTTAATGATGAGGCCGTGTATCTCTTTCCCATCGCCAAGAGCTGTCATCTCAGAACAAGCTTTGAGAATACTTGCAAACGTCGCCTCATCTGAATGAACATCATAACTGCGCATTCTCCAAAACGATAGCAATGATTGATAACTATAACCATTTTGAGCATATCCTGAGATGATAGCTGTCCACTCAATCAGGCTTTTGTGATCTGGTATTTCTATCAAGAGTTTGTTGGCATCCTCAGGCATTTTCAACTTCAAATATATCCCGACCAGTGAAACACCAAGGGAAGTATCATCATTCAGAAGACCAGACTTCAGTGTGTAACAGTGAGCTTGTTTGCCAATATTTGAACTTAGAAGCCCAGCACAACCAGAAAGAATGCTTGAAAATGTAAAGCTGGAGGGCTTTAACCCATCTCTAAGAACCTGCTGAAACAACCGTATGGCTTCATCTTCTCTGCTGTTCTGCACAAGGCCGCGATTAGAGCATTGATTGGGACTATACTACTTGCATCCACCTGTGCCAAAACCTTCCTACAAGATTCGACATCTCCGTGTTTTGAATATAAATCAATCAGTGAGCTACCAACAGCATGATTTGGGCAGACATTATACTTCATGGCAAGGCAATGGATTTGCTTTCCAGTCTCAGTAGCTCGAATATTGGAACATGCGTTAATTACAGTAGCAAGAGACACCTCATCTGCTGTTATACCATCCAGATTCATCTGTTTGAGCATACGGATTGCTTCTTCCTCCTTTCCATTATGTGCAAGTCCAACTATAAGGGCATTCCATGATACACTGTCCTTGTAAGGAATTAGAGCGAATATTGCCTTTGCATCATCTATAGCTCCAAATTTCGAGTGCATATCTAATGTTGCATTAGCAACAAACAAGCTCGCATCCATGCAATTCTTGATTGTCACACAGTGCACCTGTCTTCCCAAGCAATAAGAATCCAAGTAGGTGCACGCACCAAGAACACTGACAAACGTAAACTCATCAGACTCAAGGCCAAACCTCCTCATATACTGGAACATCTGGATGGCCTCTTCTTGAAGTTCATTTCGAACAAACCCGTTAAGCATCGCATTCCACATGACAATGTTCTTTTCGCAGGACAAGTCAAACACACGCATCGCCTCGCTGATGCAGCCGCATTTCGCATAAAGGTTGATCAAAGAGCTACCCACAAAAACATTTGTATCCAAGCCATGCCTGACAGCCGATGCATGAACCTGACGGCCTTCAACAAACGCCGTCACATTTGCTGCTGCGCTTAGCATGCTCGCGAAGGTGGATCTGCTGGGGCACAATCCCTGGCTCCTCATATCCTGATACAAGGTGAAAACCTCATGCTCAATCCCACTCTGTTGAGCATAACTGGAGATGACAGCATTCCAAGCAACCGAGCTTGGCGTCGGCATCCTTTTCAGCAACATCCTGGCGTCTTCCAGCCTCCCCAAGCTCGCAAGAGCGGAAATGACGGTGACACAGGTCACTTGGTCCGGGGAAGATCCCATCTTCACCATCTTGGAGAACAGAGACAACGCCTCCTGGTAGCTTCCAGCTCGGAGGTACCCAGAGATCATGCTCGTCCAGCACACCGTGTCCGGGCAATCGATTCCGCCGAACACCCTGCGAGCGTCCCCCAAGCGGCCGCACCTGGCGTACATGTTCACCAGCGCCGCGCCGCAGAAGCCGCCGGAGGAGAACCCGCTCTTCACCGCATCGCCGTGGACCTGCGTTCCGGATGCCAGAGCGCCCAGCCTCGCGCACGCGGAGAGGACCGCCGCGAGGTCGAACTGGTCCGGCCGGCCGCCCGCGGAGAGCTTGACACGCCTGAACGCTTCGAAAGCCGCCCACGAAGCCGGATTCGGTCGGGCCATCGTCTTCGCCGACGCAGCCAGTTGGTTGAGCACGATTGGAGCTCAGCCGCCGTCGGGAAAGATGGAGATGGGGCCGGAGTCCCCGTGGCCTGTCGTCGGAGAAGATGAACCAGTTGGGGCTGAGGTGGAGGTGCAAGGAGCGCCGCCGTGGGCTCATTGCATCGGCCCCACCAGTCGGTGAGGGAGAAACCGGATCCCGGCCCGCCGCCCACCACACCTCCACCCAGTTGGCGGAGGACGGGAAAAAAATGAGGTCGGGTGAAGTTTAAAACATACAAACGTTTTGCGAAAAAATGTGACAGAATACAATCAAATGCGTACGTATACAAATGTTTTTGTGTACATATACAAAAATCAAGGTAGGGCGGCTGCCCTACCTTGCCCTACTGGGTCCTCCGCCAGCCTCCACCGCCTCGGTCGCCGTCGCCACCGAGAAGACAACCAGTCAACCACCACACCAGAGCGCGCGTCGCATGAAGGGCCGGCCCATCATATGTTTTCTTCCTTTTTCTTCTTTGCTTTTTTTTGTTTTGTTTTCGTTTTATGTTTCCGTTTCTCTTTTTAATTGTTCATCGTGTTTTTTACATGTTCAAATTCGAAAATTGTGCAATTTTTTTTTCAGATTTAGAAATGGTAAATCATTTTATTTTTGAAATTTTCAAATTCGAAAACTCTTCAAATCAAAAAATTTATTCATATTTCAAAATTGTTTAAATCGAAAATTTGTTCATATTTCAAAATTGTTCAAATTCGAAATCGATCATATTCAAAAATTGTTCATATTCTAAAATTAGTCAAATTCGAAAAAATATCATTGGATTTTGATTAGATTTTACAAATGTTCAAACTTTAAAAAATATTCAACTTAAAAAAATAAAAATAATATTGTGTATTGGGTCGTTTTTGAGGCGGCCCATGAAGCGCCCGTTTTAGGCGACAGTATGCTCCAACGTCGCTTGCAGGCGATGTATAGGAGCTCCCCTTCCCCTCTCCCTTCGACTTGATCGCTCGCAACCTATTCGACACTTCGACCTCTGTCCTCCTCCTCTTCTCCTATGCTCTGCTCTGCTCTGCTCCACCAGACAAGCCAAGAAAGCGAGAAGTGCCATGGAGGAACCCTTGAGGAACCTTGTACCGCATGCTACGCTCCATCTGCGCTTCATTTCTCAATGGACATGAACTCCTCTCCGTCCCGCGCCTTCTATGCTGCCGTGCGGATGCAGCACATCACCATCATGCCACAGGCGACGACCTCAACGACTCCACGCACGCTGACCTTGGCGACTCCACGGCACCGACCTGGGCCACCTCAGCCTCCCTCTCTGGCGCGGGGTTTCCCTGTCGACCACCGCCAAGAACTCTCCCAAGAACCAAGGCCGGCACATAGGCCGAGAAAAAGGGCGACCGCCCCGGGCCGTAGAGGAAAATGGCCCCAATATTTAAGAATATTAGTAACCATTGTACTATTTCAGTACCAAGGACGACTTGTTTTAGTTAGGTTGTTAGTCTCTCTTGTGTGGATGTTTAAAACTCAAATATGTGTTAGCCGGATTTGCATGTTTGATTTTGTGCCTGGACTTTATTTGAGAACTAAATAGAATCAGTTGCATACCCCAGACGAGACCAAGCGCATTGCACGTAGGCATATCAAATAATGAAATCATATGCAAAATAGACTATCCATTGATTATTGCGATCGATGGTATTTCAAAAGTAAAAAGCATGTGTATAGTTTTGACATATCATCAAACCCAAACTGCAAGACTATTAGTGAGATATCAATGTATACTCTAAAAGTTTATATAAATGTGCTTAGAAGTAATCATACACGAGAAACCACTATTAATGTATTTATTTACTAGACTACATTATAGAGATCTCTACCCTGGTATTAAAATATATAAAATATATCTGAACATACATGCATGTATACACAAATAAAAACAAACACTCTATAAGTTATATAAATATCAAAAATAATTTATGAGGATCTTGTTACAACAAAATGTTAAAATTTCTCATGGCAAATTTTTTATTGATAAACATTGTAGTACTATAATAAAGGTTGATGTAATTATTACTAGCATCAGTTAAATTTGGTTAACTAGCTACCTTGTAATCATTTCGGACTGCTACTACTAACAACTTTGTAAATATCTAATTTATAAAATTGAAAATTTGACACAGTAGGGATTTTCCCTACTGTTTATTGTTAATTTTTTTTAATTTGGTTAACTATGACAACTAACTGATAGAAAACTATACTTGTTAAATTATAGTCTGGTATAAGTAACTGACAAATAAGTATAAAATTTTAGTATAAATACATATATATTTGGACCGTGTCCGGGCAAGCGATTCCGCCGAACACCCTAGGAGCGTCCCCCACGTAGCCGCACCTCCAGCGCTGCCGCGCAGAAACCGCCGGAGGAGAACCCGCTCTACATCGCGTCGCAGTGCTAGAGGCCAGAGCGTCCAGCCTCGCGCATGGGGAGAGGACTGGTCGAACTGGTCCGGTCTGCCGCCAGAGGAGAGCTTGGCACACCTGAACGCTTCGAAAGACGCCGACACAGCCTGATTCGGTCGGGCCATTGTCGCTGAACCCCCCGAACGAACCCGGTTGGTTAAGCCACCGTCGGCTCCTTGCAACGGCCGCGGGAGGAGTCGGATTTCAACGGGATTTTCGAGAGAAGGGGAGGGGTGAGAGCGAGAACAAGTGGGTCCAACCATTCGGTGAGGAAGAAACAACCCGCCGCCCACCACTGCCTCCCCTTTCGGCCCAAGCCCATGGAGGTTGAATGCTCATAAATTCCCCTCCCCCTCCCTCCAAACTTTGCAGCAAGTGTTCTTGCCATTGTGCACTGGAATGATGTGTTCTACTATTGTAACACGCCGTGCTCGTAGCCTTACCATTTTGTAGTGGGGGATGTGTTCTTCGTATGCGCGTACTATGCTCGTAGCTGTAGCATTTTTTTTTCTTTTCTTACAACAACTCAAAAAGTACATGTTAATGTTCTGCATCGGAAATACTGATAAGAACAGCCGACAGTCTCAGTTACCCAACAAGACCAAAGTTTCAAATCGCAACCTTTTATTACAGATCGTTTTCCTCTGTACGTACCTTCATCCCTGCATCCTATGCATTGGATGATATCTGAGGATGATTGGATGCAATTGGTGGATGCCAATTTGGATTATGGGGTGCTTCATTTGCGTTTTATGGCTCCCATTATTTTATAGATGGAAATAAAATTAAGCATGATGATTTAATGCTTTGTCTGGTGAGAACATCACACACAGGAGAATGTATGACCCTTGGTTAAGCAAATACTAACTTTCTTCATGTAATTATTTCTTTGTTCTGGAAAGCCTAGCATGAAGTGATGAATAAAGAGAATATTGGCATTAGCTTGCTAGGTGTCCCTCTTATCTGGGCTCCTGTGATTGCCTTCTCTCAGCCCATGCATTCTCCTGTGAGCTCCCTGTTACATTTTGTCGGTTCTGAAGATCAATTTGAACGTTTCATCCTTGAATAAATAGATAATAGTTTCTACTTCATATAAATCACTAGAAGAAATTCGCTTAGCTTTAAAAAGAATGATAAAGTGCAGTATGATTTGATTTCTTTGCAGATCGACCCAAACTTCGTTTCATGTCACCAAGTCTTATTTTTTAGGGAAAACTTGCCTCTGGACACCGTTATTCCGTGTACTTTGCCCACAGACACTAAACTTTCGTATATTTGCTGAGTACCATTACAATTTCATGTTCAATTGTTGTAACACACCGCACGGACGAAGACGAAAAGGTCGATCTTTGTGCATGAATTTAAAAGGTGGGATTAACCTTTTAGATGAAGGTTTGTACGAACTAGGTGACTGTTCGATCGGGTGTGTTGCCTACCACAAAGGTGAAGAGATCTGGTCATGTAACCGGTCAAAGATCAAATACCAGGATGCCTTTGAAGCAGAAACCAAGGCGTGCGTCCCGGGGCTCGAAGTCTGAATGCGAGAATGGGTGCTGGGTCGTTCTAGAATCAGATGACGCACTGAGAGGTTGCTGCAATTTTTAAACAGAATTGGTGGAAGCTATTAGGGATATACAAGAGGGAGCTCTCTCATGCATTTTCGACCGTCCGATCTCGCTCCCTGGACATTTTTCGTCAACATTAAAACTGATACAAGAGGGAGCTCTCTCACGATCTCTGCATTTTCGACCGTCCGATCTCGCTCCCTGGACATTTTTCGCCATCAGATTTCCACCGATCTTCGCGTTGGGCTGAATGCCCCTGAGGGACGCTACGCTCAAATCGGCCTACTGTCGTTAATTGGGCCAGAAAACGCACTAAAGCCCATCAACTCGAGGCCAACGCGAACACCGATCGACAGAAAAAAAAGTGTGGCCGAGAGCGACTGGGATTTAGGAACGATGTGTTGCGGGAGGGGAGAAGGGCGACTAGCCGATGCGATGCGGGGAGCTGATATGGCAGCGAGATACAAACCGTCGTGAGTGAAGCTCATGCGCCTGCCATGAAGTCAGAGTAAATTTTCAGTTACTGCAACCAAGTAATGGTGTGCGCAAGTGTTCGTGGGTTAGTGATGCTGGTATTTCCTGCCGATGCCTCACATCATCTATATATTCTTTTGTTGCCTCAAACTCTCTCCCTGACCCTTCTCACTCTGGAAGCATAACCTACATGATCAACTGTTCTCTGATAGGTTGCTTCTATGCCCTGCGAGCTCCCTCTTTTCCACATAATCATTGTTTCCGATCATAAAATCCTGATTTGTCACACTCCAATTTTTGCAGGTCCTGTTCATCTTCGATTCATTCAATAAAATCTTGGAGTCTACTTGGATTTATTTGACCGTCAAGTTCTTCATAAGTCATATGACTATTTGCAATGGCCGGTGGCCAGGTCACATATTTCCTTGTAGGCTTACTTTTCCCATATTTTTATGCATTGTTATCTTAAAAAATAACAAGACCGGAGGGGGGACTCCACCTCGGCATTGTCATTAAGATAGAAGTGAGGACTCGAACCCGGGACCTGACCCTTATGCGCATATGCACGGCTACCACTAGTCCACGGAAGAGTTCTCTTATAATACATGCGCTGAAACCTCAGTTCATGCTCATAACTTTTGATATTTCCTCTCTGCAACAATACTTTGTTGGGCATTATTTTTGACTGCAGACACATATCATAGTCTATAATCTCGAGAAAACAATTAGAGAAACAACTCAAACATTATTTTAAATACTTGGGAGAATGAGGCAGGGATAACTAAAGGTACGAGCACACTCTATTTAACAAATCTTTTGAAAAAACATCTTTTATAGAATTTTTTGTCCAACTTGATGGATTTGTGTCATTGAGAAGAGGATAAAAGTGGCAGGTATCGATGGAAGGACATCGAGATTTGATTCACATATTTTATACAGTCTATTTTTAATCATTCCAGACGTTCATAGTGGGCGGATCAATGATGCGATTATTGAACTACATTAACGGATATTACATTTAAAATGACATTATAATTTGTAACATATGGTTTTAGATAGTTGGCAGTTCCATCCTAATATGCATTTTCATTCGCGAATTTTGAGATTCAGAGGTCCGAACCGTAGCAATATTGATTGTTCACGTAAGCAGTGTGCACATATAACAGCAATAGCACCACAAAAACAGTTTTCTCTATATTATATAAGTCCATGTACAAAATCCAGCATGCCACTGATTAAGCTCCAAGTTATTAGTACATTTTACATACAAGTTTTGCTCAAAAAGCAAAACAGAAAGCACCAGTATTTCTTGCAGAATACACATAAAAGCGTTCTGTCTCTTGGAGATGGGGACGGAGTGCTCGTGGCCTGTTGTCGGAGAAGATGCAGCAGTTGGGGCTGAGGTGGAGGTGCAAGGAGCGTCGTGGTGGGCTCCTTGCATCGGCCCGACCCCAGCCCGCCGCTCATCGCCTCCGTCGCCGTCGCCACTTGGTAGTAGAGAAGACAACCAGTGCTGTGCTTCAGTCGCGCGCCGCCTGAAGGGAGGCGTGGATGGTCCGGCCCATCAGATGTTTTTTCTTTCTTTTTCTTCTCTGTTTTTTTTTTTTTGTTTCTGTTTGTGTTTCAGTTTCTCTTTTTCCTTTTCTTCTGTTTTCCTTTTCTTTTCTTCTTTTCGTTTTTCTTTCAAACAATTCAAATTCGAAAAAGTTCAATTTTAATAATTTGTTCAGATTTTAAATTGTTTATCGTGTTTTTTACATGTTCAAATGTGAAAATTGTGCAAATTAAGTGCTTTGCAAACGAGCATATCCAATTTAAATCATAGATCAAAGTTTTTCCAATAGTACATAACATGTGTATAATTTAACCTTTTCACCATACCAAATTTGGAAGACTATTGTTGATATTCAATTTATAATCTAAACATTTATTTAAATGTGCTTACCTAATCATACATGGGAAACTACTATTAATATATTTATTTATTGGATTGTACAGGTCTCTACCATGATATTAAAGAATGATATAAAAACTACTGTTAAGATAGAGTTGAACACACATGCGTGTATACACACATAAAAATAAACAACATATAAGTTATGTAAATATGAAAATAATTCATAGATATTTTTTTATTAAAAAGGTTTAAATTATCATGGCATAATTTTTTATAGACATTGGATAATAACGAATGATATAATTAATATTAGCAACATTCAAATTGTGTTTACTATGACAACCGATTGATAGAAAACTATATGTGCTAAGATTATAGTTCGATAAAAATAATTCACAAACAAGTATAAATTTTACTATAAACATATTTTTTATTTTCGCCCAAGACTCCTCCCCGTCGACCAAGAACGTCCTAGGCGCCTTGTCATCGACCGGCCACTCCACCTCCCTCTCCATTGCCTCTCGTGCCGTACGCACCCGTAGCTGGTGCAGGGGATGTAACCTATTCCTGTTCCTCATCGAGTGCCCCCTCTGCAGCTGGTCCGACTGGGTCCCCTTCCACGTCCTGGCAAGGCATATCGACCGCTGCTGGCAGGAGGGCTTCAAGATGCATCTGTGATCGTGGAACGGGCGGCACCGGAAGCACGGGCAGCAGCGGAGCGGCGCCGCAGCAAGACTAGGAGGTGATCGGCGGCTATGGAATCAGCCCCGGCGGTTGTTCTTAGACAATTTCTTCAGAAATTAATTCATTAGGAACCTCGATGTTGATTCATAGAAGTTCTTCAGAACTTTAGTTCATTAGTCCAAATTCGGAATAGAGTTCTCCCAAATTTTAGTTCAAGAACTCATATGAGTTATGTGAATCTACTGTCCAAAGTAAGTAGGAACTGAGAAAGAAAATTGCATTCTTGAACTAAGCCGACTGTTGAGATCAGAGACAATCCATTCAGATATTGTTATTTTGATGTGTTCCAAATTCATGTGAAGATATAATGTGAGCGGCTAACTTCGGAGCGAAGCGGAGGCTCGTCGCCGGAGGCTTGGGCCGTAGGCTTGTACGGTACACATCGTTTCCGAGTCAGACTGCAGCTAACTTAGGGTTTTGCACCACTATAAATACATCTTGTAAGCCGCCGGTTGGGGTAAGCCATACATTGTAAACCCACGGCGTTTGTAACCTCACCTGATATAGTGAAGTATTGCTGGCTGGCGCCCGTGGTTTTTCTCCTCCATTGTTGGAGGGGTTTTCCACGCTAAATCTCGTGTCCCGTTGGTTTGATCTTTCCGCTACTTCGTCGTTTTCTTACTATCTTTTGTAACAGATATAAGTAGCAGTTGTCCTTCATGCACAAAACAAAGTTTTGCTTAGACTATCCCTGCGTAAACGGCCGTTCTTGCCAGCAGGAATGGTTCTTGGAGCTTGAACATCTCATAAAGGTACAATGACGTCCAATAGTTCGCTGAACCATGTGTTTACCTTGTCATCATAACTCTCTTTCTCGTACCTGAAGCAATTTGCCAGGATTAATGATCATTCTCAATCTGAATCTACTAGTAAACTTGACAGATGGTAGAAACAGATGGAGCCTTTAGAGCCGTTAGAGGCGACGGAGGAGGCGACTGCGAGATCCTTCGCGATCTCGCCGGAAAACCCGACGCCGCCGGAGGCGCAAGCACCGCCACCCCCTCTCCATCGTCCGAGGTCGGGGGCGCTTCTGGTGTCTCGCGGAGGAGACGAATGATGAAGGAGAGGTGGAGCTGGAGGAAGAGGCAGGAAGCAAGTACTTGGCGTCCTCGATGGAGGAGCTGTGCAAGACTCCGGCGGCGGACTCGACACGATCGGCTGCGTCCTCTGCGTCGAGATGCGAGAAGAGGTTGAAGAAGCGCGAGATGCAAAGGTACGCGACGTGGAGCATTTTAGGTTCGTTTTCTCCTGCTATAGGTCATGAAGACAAACCGAAGATGAGGGCGCCGAAGTTGCCGGTCTTGCCAACGTCGTTCTTCGTCGAGACAGAGTCGACGGGCGGCTGGATACACGTGCTTCGCCGGCGACGGTCACCAAGGAAGGTGAGTACGTTGGAATCTTGATCCGGGATCAGTGGAACAAAATTTCAAAATTCAAAATGGCGGAGTTTAGTGGGTTTCGGCCTGGCCTGACCCACGTTGCATGAAAGCCCACGGGCCAACGTCGATCAAAGTGGAAACAATCCAAAAAAATCACCGCAGCCCGCACTCGACCCTAGTTTATCCGGAGTTGGTCTCCGAGGGTTGCTAGGGTTTATCTGGCGGCGAGTATCGTCGGACTCGGCTGAGCTTGCGAGATCGGAAAAAAATGTCCTTTCGCAGAGGCGGAAGAGGGGGCGGCGATCATGGCTGCGGCGGAGGGGCTCCGCATGGGCGGGGTTCTTTCAATGCCGGCCGTCACAGCAATTTCGAGGTAGGCAACTCGAGCGGCACGGCCGGGACGCCTGATGGACCGGGTTCGGATGCGGTGCATGCCGGGCATCGTGAGGGCTTCCACGCTGGCTCGGGCTTCGAAGGAAGAGGCCAGAGAGGTGGCTTCTATGCCGGCTATGGCGGCGGCCGGGGGAGACGACCATATGGGCGCGATGGGTATGCTAATCGTGGTCGCAGCGCGGCCGGCTATGGCTGTGCGGCCGGCTATGGTGGCGCGGCTGGATATGGCGGTGCGGCCGGCTATGGTGGCACGGATGGATATGGCGGCGCGGCGGGCTATGGAGGCTCGGCTGGCTATGCCGGGGCGGCTGGCTATGGCGATCAGGGCTATGGTGGCTACGGTCTCAGTCATGAGCACCGCGGCGTTCGTGGACGTTTTGGTGAAGGGCCGTTCGCGCGAGGCGGGCGCGGTCAGCCGACACCGGCTCCGGCGCCGGTTCCTGTCGCTCCCGTGGTTCCCGCTCCTACTCAGCAGCAAGCAGTGGTAGCGGAAACAGCACCAGCTGCGGTGGCGCAGGCCCATGTCGCGGTGGTGGCTCCGGCGACCCAAGGGGCGCAAGCGGTGGTTCCGGCTGCGGCACCTGCTCCAGCCGTGGTTCCCCGACGGCTACTGTTTCAGCGGATCAGCTGACGGCCGCCCTAGCCACGGTGGTACCCAAGAAGAAAAGGTTCTACCGGTGTGGTGTTGCTGGACATCGCTCGGTGGACTGTACGGTGGACATCTGTGCCATATGTGAAGGGCCGGCTCATGGCGAGAGGTTGTGTCATTTGTTGACAGCTCCGAAGCCGCAAATAAGGGTATACGGGTACGGCCATGAAGAACTCATTTTCTTTGAATACCCTTGCACTGACACATATTAAACCAAGGATGGAGAATTTGTGTCTTGCTTATTTGGTGGTGACAGGGGGGAGATGTCCATTCCTAGTATTGTGACTCAACTGCAGTGGCTAGTTCCTTCCGAGCAGTTTGTATGGGACGTGCGACTGATGGGGCGTAATATGTATCAGGTGCAATTTCCTACAAGGAACAATCTTGAGAGGCTGAAGATTTTTGGCCTATGTCGGGTTCCTAACAGTGCTTGCGAGATCACGGTGGACAATTGGGCACAGATGCCTCAACCGACTAGAACTTTACCGGAAGTGTGGGTCAGTGTGTCTGGGATTCCAAGTCCGCATATTGGAGACTTTCTCGCATTGTGGGCTGTGGGAGATATGTATGGTAAAACAATGGAAATTGACATGGCGTTCACTAGAGAACATGGCGTGCTCCGGATACGTATTGGCTGCCTTGACTACACTAAAATCCCTAGGTGATTCCCCATGTTTATCAAGGATGGTTTTTACGACCTCTCCTTTGTGGTGGAGGATGTTGAGCCACCGGCTGATTTGGATGTAGAGATGGGAGTAGATGGAGGGGAAGACGGGGGTGATGATGATGACGAGGTCGGTGATGACTTTGTGGAGGCAGTGGCTAAGTTTGGGTACAATGGTCAAAATGAAAGTTCAGAAAGGCAAAAGAGAGTACTACAGTGACGGAGACGGGTGGCG
The DNA here is from genome assembly GCA_947311845.1 of Poa pratensis. NCBI lineage: Eukaryota > Viridiplantae > Streptophyta > Magnoliopsida > Poales > Poaceae > Poa > Poa pratensis. Next base: position 17,972,055 of record CAMZMU010000039.1, read on the forward strand.
GATCAACCTCCCAACCCCCTGTTTCGGAGGTGAGGACGGGTGTTGTTTTCTCGCCCGCAGTGCGTCGCGCTTTTGATCGCACAAGGGAGGAGTTTACTTCGTTGCGATTGGGGTATCCGGCTGTTTCTGACGAGGCTGAACGGACTATCTCTGGAGCTTCGGAGGTGGCTGCAGTGGAGGACACGGACGTTGCCTTAGGGCATGACGTCGCTAGCCCACCAGCAGCGCATGTGGCGCAGGTGGAGGCGCCTTTGGGCGCGTCCGACAGGGCCGGACAGTAGGAGGCGACGGCTTCACCGTCTTCGGCGACGGTGTGCACCTCTAGCTCTCCTGGTACCACAGGCGGTGGGACCGGATCGAGCATGGGGGCTCCGACCACTGCCTCTCCTTGTACCCTGGGAGGGGGTGCTCGAGCGAGAGGTGGCGGGCGGCGGCGCCCAACACCGGTTTTCGTGCCTACGGTGCCTTCCTTTCCGATTCACCAGGCGGGTGAAGTGGGGAAGGAGGTATCGCACCAGCGCGTCATCGACTTCAACGGTATCCCGGATGCGGAGGCTTTGGGTCTTCGATCTAGTGGACGGATTCGTGCGCAACTCAATGCAGATGCCACTCAGATGGGGCGGGCAATGGCATTGGCAGAGCGACGAGACTTGGCTTCAGGTACGAATTTAAATAAAAGTTTTTCAATTCTTGCCTTTTCTGATAAGGAAATTGTTGATAGAGCGTCTAAATTGGGGGTCTCACTAGGGTCAAACTCCGTTATGTCTCTGCTTTGATTAAAAAAATCAGAATTAGATAGAACAATTAACATTTTGCATTATAATTTGAAGGACAATTAGGACGATCAGCCGCATAGTTTAATTCTCAATAGGGCTTCGTGTCTTACCGAGGATTTAGAAGAGGACGATGTTTCTACAAATATGGAAGATATGACTGATTTTTCTGTAATATCCGAGAAGGTCACTCGAACCAGGAAAAAGAAAGATTATTCTAATCTTAGCAAGCGGAGAAGTACTAGGATCAAACTACAAAAGCAAAGAAAAATGCTTAGTTTAAAAGGGATCTTCTGGAATAGTGAGGGTTTTCGTGACCCGGGAAAACATTTGTTTGTTCAAGAATCGATTAGAGAGAGAAAATTGGATTTTTTCGCGTTATCGGAGACGGGAAGATATAATTTCACCACCCCCTTTTTGAATCATCTTGCGGCTGGAAAATATTTTAGTTGGTTTTGCTTGCCACCTAGAGGTAGATCGGGGGGAATGCTTATTGGCGTGAATACCGCAACTCTCCAAGTCAAAAATGTTGATGTTGGGGATTTTTGCGTTAAATTATATATCAAATCCAAATGTGATGGCTTTGAGTGGGTTTTGGTGTCCGTGTATGGGGCAGCACAAGATGAACACAAGCCTATGTTTTTATCAGAGTTAGTACGATTATGTGAAAATGAACCATTACCAATGTTGGTGGGTGGGGATTTTAACATACTACGAAACCTGAAGAAAAGAACAATGCCATGTATAACCCACGATGGCCTATCATGTTTAATGCTATCATTCAGAGTTTGGAGCTGAAAGAGATAGAGCTTACCGGAAGACAATATACTTGGGAAAATATGAGAGAAATTCCTACGTATCAAAAGTTGGATAGGGTTTTGGCGACTACGGAGTGGGAACAAAAATTCCCTCTGGTTTCGGTCCAGGCACTAACTAGAGCTGGGTCGGATCATACCCCTCTCTTCGTGGATTCAGGGGCTCAAGCTCATTTAGGTAACATAGCTCGTTTTTCATTCGAACTTTCGTGGCTTCGGAGCGAAGGTTTTTATGAAATGGTGGCGGCCGAATGGGCTGCGGTAGTAAAAGGGAATTCTCCTATTGAGGTGTGGCAAAACAAAATACGACATCTTAGGCGCTATCTTAAAGGCTGGGCCAAAAACCAAAGCGGAAAATATAAAAAGGAGAATGAAAGGTTGTTACGAATTATTGATGAACTAGACATCAAGCGGAAAGCACTCCGCTTACTTTGGCTGAGCGGGATGCCTTGAGGGAGGCAAATGATCGAATATGTTGTCTCCGTAGAGATGAGGAAACTAAATGGGCTCAGCGGGCAAAAGTAAAATATATTCAGGAGGGGGAAATACCACGAAGTATTTCCATCTCATCGCAAATGGCAAACATAGGAAAAAGAAAATCTTTCAGTTAGAACAAGACGAAGAACCATTGTAGGAGAGTCGAATTTAAAGAATTACATTTCTGAATATTATAAAAAATGTTTGGTGATTCGGCCCCAAATGATATTGTGTTAGACGAAGAACGAACTAATGATATTCCACAATTAACACAAGAAGAGAATGACATTCTTACAGCTGATTTCTTAGTGAAAGAAGTGTATGAAGTGTATGAGGCAATCTCTCAAATGGAACTCAACAAGGCTCCGGGACCAGATGGTTTTCCTTCTGAGTTTTATAAGATCTTTTGGGAGGTCATAGGGATGATTTAATGGATCTTTTTGTTCAGTTCAAACAAGGGAATTTGCCTTTGTTCAAATTGAACTTTGGAGTTATCACATTACTTCCAAAAAAAGAAAATGCGGTTCAGATTCAGCAATATAGACCAATCTGTCTTCTCAATGTCAGTTTTAAAATCTTTACAAAAGTAGGTACTAATCATATTACTGAAATTGCTCAAAAGATTAGTAGACCAACGCAGTCGGCCTTCATGCCGGGGAGACACATATTAGAAGGTGTGGTTGTCCTACATGAAACCATTCATGAGCTTCAAAGGAAGAAAATGGATGGAGTAATTTTTAAAATTGACTTTGAAAAGGCGTATGATAAAGTAAAATGGCCATTTCTCCAACAAGCTTTGCGTATGAAAGGTTTTGCACAAGAATGGTGTAATTGGATTACGCAATTTGTTCAGGGGGGAGTGTCGGTATTAGAGTCAATGATGACATCGGTCATTATTTTCAAACTAAAAAGGGTCTTCGTCAAGGTGACCCGCTGTCTCCTATGCTTTTTAATATAGTGGTCGATATGTTGGCCATTCTTATTGCAAGGGCAAAGGAAGATGGTCAGATAGGTGGTCTTATACCTCATTTAGTGGAGGGAGGGCTATCTATTTTGCAATACGCGGATGACACTATATTATTTATGGAGCATGATATTGAGAAAGCGGTAAATATGAAACTCATACTCTGCATTTTTGAACAATTGTCGGGCCTTAAAATAAATTTTCACAAGAGTGAAATCTTTTGTTTTGGGAAGGCTAAGGAGGTAGAGGATCAGTACAAGCAAATCTTTGGATGCGAGTCTGGATCTTTACCCTTCAAGTACCTAGGAGTTCCAATTCATTATAGGAAACTCCAAAATGATGAATGGCGACCAGTTGAAAGCCGTTTCGAAGGCAAACTGGGATGTTGGAAAGGGAAAATGTTGTCTTATGGGATTGGCTGGTTCTTGTTAATTCGATTCTAACAAGCCTCCGATTTCATGCTATCCTTTTTAGAATTACCTAAAGGGGTAAGAAAAGGTTAGATTTCTATAGATCCATTTCTTTTGGCAGAGTGATGAGAATAAAAGAAAATATAGATTAACTAAATGGAACATTATCTGTCGACCAAAGGACCAGGGGGTTTGGGGGTGGATGTATTTGAACTAAAAAATAAATTTTTGGTAAGCAAGTGGCTGTTCAAATTTTTAAACGAAAAAGGGGTGTGGCAGGAGCCGCTACAAAACAAATACCTTCATAGTAAAACGTTAGCTCAACCTACGGATTCTCCTTTTTGGAAGGGCCTAATGAGAGTCAAAGATGATTTTTTCATTAGGGGGTCCTTTAAAATTGGCAATGGGGAAACAACAAGGTTTTGGGAGGACACTTGGTTGGGTGATTCCCCATTGATGAACCAATATCCATTATTATATAACATTGTGCAGCACAACATGTTTCAGTACATGATGTACTACACAATGCACCGCCGCTAAATCTAGGATTTAGGAGGGCTCTTGTCAGAAATAAATGGGAAATGTGGTCTCATTTATGCTTTAGACTAATGGAAGTAACATTGACAGATGTTCCAGATTTTTTTAAGTGGAATTTGACCCAAAATGGGCAATTTACTGTAAAATCTATGTATGATGATTTAATGAATGGACATACCAGATATTTACAAAAGTATATCTGGAAATTAAAGATTCCACAAAAAATCAAGATATTTATGTGGTTCCTTCACAAGAAGGTCTTGTTAACGAAAGATAACCTTGCTAAGAGAAATTGGAAGGGTAATTCACATTGTTCTTTTTGTGGGAATGATGTGAATATTATTCACCTTTTTATTTCCTGCCCGTTTGCTAAACTTATCTAGCGGGTGGTGTTTTGTACTACAATATTCCTCCTCCTACTAATGTCACAAATATGTTTGGGAATTGGTTGCGGCGTGGATAAAAAGACCAAAAATACGATTCATATCGGCGTGTCAGCTATTTGTTGGGCTATCTGGAATCGCAGCAATGACATTGTTTTTAACAGGAAAGATAATTTTCATGTTTTACAGGTTATTCATTCGGCGGTGCACTGGATTCAGTTATGGGCTTTCCTGCTGCCCTCGGACCAGCGGGACCTTATGGTGGCTGGATGCACGCGACTCTTACGGGTGGCACAGGATTTTTTCTCCCGGCATACGTGACAACATATTAGTCGACTTTCGTAGTTGTGCTTTACATTTGCCTGTGTCGGTTGAGGTGTCTCTCCCAATCTTTGTGATTTTTGAGATGTAAACTCTATTAAGATACGATAAAACTATGTAATAAGCGGTTGTGCGCATCACTCGATGCAGAGGCTGGGATTAATAAAATTCCCTTTTCTAAAAAAATGTAAACTTGACAGGATATAACCAAATAATATGAGATGCATGCTGAACAATTGATTTAGAGGAGGATGCCAGGTTGTTAAGCCCAGCGCATTCCAGATCCAAGGCGAGTGCTTGCAGTGCAGTGCTATATGGGGATGTTCACCAGCGCCGCGGCGCAGAAGCTGCCGGAGGAGAACTCGCTCTTCAGCGCGTCGTAGTGCACCTTCGTGCCGGAGGCCAGAGAGCCCAGCCTCGCGCACGCGGAGAGGACTGCCGTGAGATCGAACTGGTACGCCTGCCGCCAGAGGAGAGATTGGCACGCCTGGACGCTTCGAAAGGCGCCAACGCGGTCGGGCCATCGTCGTGGAAGCCCGCGAGTGAACCTGGTCGATTGAGCTAGATAGGGGCTCGAGTTTGCTCCCCTGACGATTCGCCGTGGCCACGGCTGGACCATGTTGTCCAGGGCAGGGCGGGGCTAAGGAGATGTGTGGGTGGACGAAAGCGCATCTGGAGGAGCACGACAACGGCGGCGTGGAACGAGGGGGCGACGCCGGCGAGCTCGGAGCGATGGATGCGCAGCGAGGGATAGGTGCTGGGCCTAGCCCAAGCTCAAACCATGGCTGTTCGGCTGTTCCCTTGGGCTCGGCTAAGAATTGAGCAGCTCGCGATACTGTCCTCTCTACTCCGTCAACTTGGGCCCAAAACCGTCGAGGCGTCCCAATGAGCAATGATTCGGAAGTTTTTTTCCGGGGGAAAGATGATCCAAGTTCTGGAGACATCAGCCACGGTGAAAGAAGTTTACAGTGAAAGCTCGTTTCAAGTTCGTGTTTTGTTGCTTGATTCGAAAGTCCCGGTGATGGTGTTTAATATCTTTACTCAAGAAATGGAGACCATAAGTTAAGTACTATCCCACTTTCGCATCCCATTCCGGCAACATAAGTTTATCGTTCAAGGCATCTTTCATGGTAAACAATGAGACAGTCTTTTGTTACCTTAGATGTTATTTAAATAAAGGAATAATGGTTCTAGAATTAGGTTATGTTTAATAATTTGCTAGCAAGTAATGCTAGTTTGAGAATAGGTTTAGGGTTTTTCGGTGGGGTCTAGCCTCCACCTCTCCTCTATTTATATACTTGACAGATACAAGATACAATTACAATACGTACGGGTAAGACCTCACGTACGTGTACAGACCGATTCTAACACACCCCCTCAATCTAAACTATTACATACAAGATTTAGATTGGACTTAAAACGGTCTAGCATCTGTCGAGTGGCTGGTTTTGTAAACACATCAGCCAACTGATCATTGGAGGAGATAAAGCGAACCTCGAGTGCACCTGCTGCAACACGCTCTCGCACGAAGTGGAAATCGATCTCAATGTGCTTAGTACGAGCATGGAAAACAGGATTTGCCGTGAGGTACGTGGCCCCTAGGTTATCACACCAAAGTATGGGTGTGTGTTGCTGGATCACGCCGAGTTCCTTGAGCAAAGAGTCCACCCAGATGGCTTCAGCAGCGCCGTTTGCCAGTGCCTTGTACTCAGCCTCGGTACTAGACCTCGAGACTGTAGGTTGTTTCTTCGAACTCCAGGAAATCAAGTTCGGTCCAACAAACACTGCAAAACCACTCGTGGATCGACGATCATCCACGCAACCAGCCCAGTCAGCATCAGTGAATATGCTAATGCCAGTGGAGGGAGACTTACGAAACTGCAAGCCTGTATGCAACGTTCCTTTGACATATCGCAGGATACGTTTAACTGCCTCCCAATGAACATCAGTGGGCTGGGAAAGAAACTGGCACACCTTGTTCACAGCGAACGAGATATCTGGTCTGGTGAGTGTTAAGTACTGCAATCCGCCAACAATGCTTCGGTACCTGAAAGAATCCTCGGTGCCAAGCAATGTGCCAATACTCCTCGACAGGTTCTCCGATGTCGTAGCGGTGTGGAAGTGGACTTACAATTCTCCATCTGAACCCTATGAAGAAGATCCAACGCATACTTCCGTTGAGTTACAGTCATCCCCCCTGAATTGTAGGACGCTTCCAGACCAAGAAAATATTCTAACTTGCCCATGTCCTTGATAGGAAAAGCGGCAGCCAACGATTTACCAGACCATCAACACAGCAGGTGTCGAACCAGCAATGACTATGTCATCAACATAAACCAGCATATAAATCTGAACTCCTCCCCGTGAGAATAAGAACAAGGACGTATCAGCTTTGGAGGACTCAAAACCGAGCTGAAGGAGGAGCTGACTGAGGCGTGCATACCACGCACGAGGTGATTGCTTCAGACCATACAAGGAACGCTGAAGCTTGCAGACATGAGAGGGATACGATCATCCTCAAAACCAGGAGGCTGCTGCATGTAAACATCCTCCGACAGGAAACCATGGAGGAAGGCATTGCTGACATCGATCTGCCGGAGACACCAATCCCGAGACACGGCGAGAGAGAGAACCAGACGCACTGTAGCAGGCTTTACCACTGGGCTGAATGTATCACCGTAGTCAATGCCGTGCTGCTGAGTGAATCCGCGAGCAACTAGACGCGCCTTGTGCTTGTCAATGCTACCATCGGCCCGATGCTTGGTTTTAAAAATCCACTTACTGCCAACAATGTTGACGCCGGGGGGGCGCGGGACAAGAACCCATGTCCGAGTATCACGGAGGGCAGCGATCTCATCTGCCATAGCAGCACGCCAAGCGGGCTCATGCAACGCATCACGATGAGACGTAGGTGCAGCGAAGAAAGCACGTCGACGGGGATCATAGCGAACCGTCCCATCCTTGTACTCCTTTTCCTTTCGCGTAGCATCGCGAGTACGCGTCACCATCGGATGTGCCGGAGCTGGCACACCGAGCGACCCAGCCGGAGGTATCGCGGCCGGCGACGGAGGCGCGGCATCGGGCGACACGGGCTGGGCCGAATCAGCAGGAGAGAGGCCGGCGTCGCGAGCAGAGGCGACATGGGCTCCACGAGCTCCATGGGCTGCACGGCAGGCCGGCCCAACATGGGCGAGGCACCGCGGCAGGCGAGGCCGGGGCAGGCGCAGGCCCCGAGGCATGCAGATTGCCATGCACGTCGATCGGGCGCCGATCGCTAGCTCCTGGAGCACCGAATTCCTGCACAGGGGAAACATCGCCTAATATAGGCTGATCAGGTGACAGGTAAGATAAGTCATATTTACGCATATGGACACTCGTAACCGGTTCATCGAAGGAAACGAAGTGATGGACTCAGCTAAAGTAGCTACGTCAATGGAGACTCCAGGAGTGGAAAAGGGAAACACGGATTCGTCGAAAACGACGTCACGTGAGATGTAAATCCTCCCAGTGGTACGATCTAGACACTTGTAACCCTTATGCATAGGACTATAGCCAAGAAAAACACACATTTTAGAGCGAAAGTCTAATTTGTGGGAGTTATATTTTCTGAGACTTGGCCAACACGCGCATCCAAAAATGCGAAGGGAATCGTAGTTCGGCTGAACACGAAGCAAGCGGGAGATCGGTGTTTCCTTATTAAGAACCGGTGTGGGCATGCGATTGATCAAATAGCAGGCCGTCAGAAACGCTTCATCCCAGTAGTGCAGGGGAAGCGATGAGTGTGCGAGCAGGGCAAGCCCTGTCTCAACTAGATGGCGATGCTTGCGCTCGGCGATACCATTCTGCTGAGAAGTATGGGGACAAGAAACTCGATGAGAGATCCCCGTACGCTGAAAATAGTGATGGAGACGCTGATACTCACCCCCCCAATCCGACTGAACAGCCTTGATTTTAATGTCTAGAAGGCGTTCGACATGAGCCTGGAAAGCATAGAACACTTGTTCCACGTCAGATTTGTGTTTAAGAAGGTATATCCAGCAATAGCGCGAATAATCATCGATAAAGCTAACATAGTACTTATACCCCCCAGAGGAGGTACGGGCTGGACCCCAAACATCAGAATGAATCAACTCAAGAGGCGCAACTGAAACACGAGTAGAAGCACTATAAGATAGTTGGCGGCTCTTGGCACGCTGACAAGCATCACAAATCAAAGACGAAGTGTCTGACGAACACGAAAGCTCATGAGTTTTAACAATAGACCGAACTACATTATTGGTGGGGTGACCAAGACGCTGATGCCACTGAGAGGATGTGGCAGCACTAGCATGACGAGACGATGAAGCGGAAGCACGATCAAACGGGATGGGGTAGAGTCCTCCCTGACTTCTACCGAGTAGCAGCGTTTTCTTCGTGACCTTGTCCTTAACACAAAAAAATGACGATGAAACTCAACAAAAACGTCATTATCGCGGACAAGACGATAAACAGAAAGAAGATTCTTGCTAAGATGTGGAACATGAAGAATATTATTCAATTTTAGAGATGAACCGGCTAAAGTTGAGTGACCAATATGCGAAATAGACAAACCTGCACCATTGGCCACCTGGACCTGATCCTTGCCTCCGTAACGCTCGTGGACGTGGAGGCGTTCAAGGTCACTCGTCAGATGATCCGTAGCCCCGGAGTCCATGAGCCAGGGAGGGATCGAGTTGGAGGACGTGGTAGCGGCGTTTCCCGCGCGTGACTCGGCGCGGTAGTCCTGGTCGAAGCGACTGCGGCAGTCGGGTGCTTCATGACCCCAATAGCCACATAGCTGGCAGCGCGGCCTCCACTTCCGGCCGTTGCGGCCGTTGCCGCGGCCACCATTGCGGCCGCCATCCTGGCGGCCACCACCGCCGTTGCCTCCATAATTGCCACCGTTGGGGCGGCCTTGCCCTTGCTGGCCACCATTGCCAGGGGGCGACTCCCTCCACCTTGATGCGGTGGAGGATATCCGGCGCACGGGAGTGCCCAGAGTTGCCGTAGGGGTTGCCGTAGCCGCGCTGAGCGCATTGGCCGAAGAAGACCACCCCTCGGCGCCGCCTGCTGAGCCTGCATGGACTCGTACGAGAGGATGGCGGAGTAGAACTCGTCGTAGGGAATCGACCGGTTGCCGAAGGTGAGTGTGGCGGCGATGGAGTTGTACGCGGAACCGAGGCCGATGACGATGAAATCGATGAGCTCGTCGTTGGTGATGGGCGAACCAGCGGCGGCCATCGCATCTGCAAAGGACTTCATCTTATGCATGTACGCGGCGGCGGAGAGGTCCTCTTTGCGCGTGGAGGACAGTTGACGTCGGATGTGGCGGACGTTGGCGCGGCTCTGGGCGCCGTGCATGGCGTGGACGCCGCTCCACACCGCGGCAGCTGACTTGCAACCGATAAGCTGGTTGGCGATGTCGGGCTCCATGGAGCCGAGAAGATAGCCGATGACCTTCTGATCGGCGGACCACCACCGTGCGTACTCCAGGTTAGCAACGGTGACGGCCTTGTCCCCCTCTCCCTGGGTGACAGTCTGCGCGGGCGGCGCGATGTTCTCGTCGAGGTGATGATGTAGACCCGCGCCGGCAAGATTGGGAAGGAGGAGTCCCCTCCATAGGGCAAAGTTGCCCGCTTCCAATCGAACGGAGACCGGCGGAAGCACCACCGTCGACCCGACGGCATGGGTGGCGGATGGTGATGAAGCGAGGGCCCGAAGGACTGGGAGAACTGGATCGCGGAGGAGAACGACATCGCGGCGACCGAGGAAGGGTCTCTCGGCGGCGGCGGACAGAGGATCTCGCGTGGCGGCGGACTGATCTCGCGGCGGTGGCGGAGGCTCTGATACCAAGTTTGAGAATAGGTTTAGGGTTTTCGGTGGGGTCTAGCCTCCACCTCTCCTCTATTTATATACTTGACAGATACAAGATACAATTACAATACGTACGGGTATAGACCTCACGTACGTGTACAGACCGATTCTAACAATGCTCGGATTATATGGTGATTAAATAAAAAAAATGTGGAAACCAAAAGACATATCTTAGCATCTTTCGAAAACATTGAGAAGAATATTTTCTATTTCTTCCTTCTCCCATCCTGCTAGGCTGCGAGGACTAAGGCGGGGATACATTCCATGATATGATCATGCGTAAAGAAAGCGAGGACTAGGAGGCGAGAAGCCTCCGACAGTCGTTCTCCCTGTTGGTTTGCACTGAAAAACTGGATGATGTAAAACTCTTAAGTTTCTTTATGTGAGGCTGGGGGTATATCCCTTTTTATCTAAAAAGAAGGAGGCGAGGCGCCGGTCTGCGACTGCCGCCTGCCGGTGCCGGCCACGGCGGCTGGTGGTGGTGGGTCGTCGACGTTGTGACAGCAGTAGCAGAGGTTACTACGGATTAAGTCGCATCTGCCGTGGACGAACCCGTTGCCCTGGCAGCACCGCATGCACTTGCCTGACCCTGTCCAGCACTTCCACATGCACTCCACCGTCGGCCTGTTGCACTCCAGTTCCACGTCGCCACGTACCATCGTCACCGTCGTCTCAACTGCATCGAACAAAATCCATGCATGGGCCTGGGCGATACTGAAATTTGCACACAAAGTTATACTTGGAACAGGAATAAGAACGCATACGGGAGACGATGAGAAGGATGGCCAGGATCGACGGTTTCTTGCTCATCTCGTCATCAACTGGTAGTATGCAGCTTCTCATATTAGGGGAGACGATGAGAAGGATGAGTAGTCAGTCAATGATCGCAGGCTGGGTGATTTGAATGTGGTTTTGAATGCTTAGGCTACCTGGTACATTTTTATTTTTATAGGAGGACATGATGGAAACAAATCACATTTTTCAGGGCGCTTTTAAAACACTTAATAAATTGAGAATATCTATGATATCTCCTGATAGGTGGCTAGATAAGGGCATGTACAATGGGGTGACGTCAGCCTTCTCTTAGCGTTGCCACGTAGGATATTTATCTAGTTGGAGGAGAGAGAATGAAGAAAGAGGAGGCTGCCTTCACTTAGCTAAGAGATGATCTCTTACGAAATAAGAGAAGGCTAATTTCACTATTGTATCATTTGTCTTCCCTTAGAACTACAACTTTCTACTAAAATATAATTATTTCTCATTAATTATAGGGGATGACAATAAGAGATAATGCATTGTATAATTCATAATTTTGCCTTCTCTAAATGATGTGGACGGCTAAGAGAAGGCGTGCATTCCCTACCATTGTACATGCCCTAATCCACATATCTATAAGATCTACTCCCTCCGTTCCAAATTAATTGACTTCCATTTGTCCACATGTGGATATATCTAGACATGTTACAAGTATAGATACATCCACATTTCAACAAATGGAAGTCAACTAATTTGGAACGGAGAGAGTATATTATATCTATAATAATATCTGTAAGTTTATCCCCACTAAGTGCTTTTAGTGTTTGCAACGTTGGCATACGAAGTATCCACGTCACTTTTTGCAAAAAAAGTATCCACGTCATTTAACATTTCTAGCAGTCCTTGTGACTATCATGGCTCGCTGTATGCGTTCTTTCTGCAATTCTACCCCATCTGGCCGATCGATAGCGTCCCGATTCTTCTGGCCCAGCCCAAAGATTTGGGCGTCACTAGACCAGCGCACCTCCATGCCGGAAGGGAAACAAATAGCAAACCTTCGACCAAAGAGACTCGCCCGGCTCACTGTCACCCAATGTTTCAATAAAAAAACTGCTTTCCTTGGTAGACCATTCCAACTCTTCTCCGACTAGAAAATCTGCCTTTCACCACGATTTGCCCGGTCGTCCGTGGGGCCAATTCGACTAATTTGACCTCAAGGCAAAAGTTTAGCCTTAAATGAACCCTTTTCAAATTTTCAGCCTAATCTAACCCTTTTCATTACTGCTCATCATGCTGACGGTAGGCTCAAGGTGATACCGTCAGAATAGCTGGCGGTAGTCGTCCTGGTCCATGTGCGCTGAAGTGGCTGGCTACCGCCGGAGCATGGGGCGGTAGACCTCCAAGCCCAACGCCATTAGAGCTGGCGGTACCAATCCAAAGCTGTGAGGGTCAGCCATGCGTGAGTCAGAACTCAGAACTCAGAAGTTGCTTCCGTGCATATGATGCCTGTGCGTGCTAGCTGCTAGTGTGCGTGTGTATGGTGGAGCCACCCGACTGCCTTAGCTACCGTTGCCACTGTTTTTTTACATGAAAAATAAATATATCTTTATAAGAGGAAATGGAATAGATCTTATGAAACGCCAAGACAGTTTTCAAAAAATACTATGCAAAGAAAATCAATATATAATCCCATACATGTTTCTATTTATTTGAAAAATGTCATCTTTTTTCCTCTCATTGACATCGCAAATTGTACTCAATTTCAGCATGTTAATACTATCATATCTGATTGCTTAAACTCTCAAGCTAAGCACTACTACCTCATCATATGTCTTTAGGTGTGACAGAACTATATTTCTTGTAGCGGTTTTACTAATTACTCGATATACAAAAAGTACGCTAAACTTTAATTCATAATGCTCAGTGTTGGATTAGACGGCGCCTAGGCAGCGCTTAAGCACGCTTATGCACGAGGCGATGGACAACCGCCTTGCCTAGGTCATAAGCGGAACTCTAGGCAGCACAACTAAGAAATTTTATTCTTTGCCAAGAAATCATACCATATTGCACTTACAAATCAGATGGACCATAATCCAATGAAAATTGTTAGTAGTTTACGCATTTATATGCTCTAAATTAGTGGGTATAGATATAGAATAACCCAAATATACACCTAATGGGAAAAACTATATACCACCTAGGTTACGCCTAGTGCGCTTAAGCATCGTCTAGGCGCTAGGCGAATGCCAACCGCCACGCTTACGCCTAGCGCTTTTTTCCAACCTTGATAATGATTGCTTTGTTTACAAGACAATGTTGTATACAAATAAACTTCTTGTGGTTCAACAATTCAGTTGGATATTTTCATTCCAATGAAGACGAATAAATATGTTCATCCACATTAGAGACGAATCACTAATCCGCATGAAGCAGTGGACAATTCTAACAATAGGCCACGACATAACATTGCACTCTATTTTAGCTTATTGAGAAGACAATAGTTCTTTACTAGTGTCATGATCAAACTATTTCCAATAGAATAGTTTGTTACTTCTTCATGATCAACCTATACCTTGAATACGTACATACCTTGATTAATGTTTTGATAGTAATATTTGCTTTGTTTTTAGCACAAGCTGTAATATTATACTTTTGAGACATGGCAAATTCTTATCAAGTTAGGTGAGTATCTTTTTAACATCTTTGAATACAATTTTCATAATATCATTTCTAGAAGTTGCATTAATAATTATTATTCAAACAAGCAAATTAATTTGACATACATAATTTTTTTCATACATTATAGAACCTATTTAAAGATTTTTCTAGATACATAATATTTATCCAGTAAAATAATTTGTGGCGTACATATGTCCGTCTTTTGAGTTTAGAGTAAAATGGGTACCGACATAGTTAAACTTACTTTCCGGCATCTGCCATATGGGTTCTATAGTCTAGTAGTATAGGTATGCACGTACAGTGCAAAGGTAGCATGCCATTATGAGCTTGTCAACTTGCTCACGCTATATACCTAGTAGTACACCCCAATTAACCACGGAGCTGGTGTTCGAAGGTCGTGTGCTGCTCGGTGGCTCCGTCTCCGCTGTGTGTGGGTTGGATCTTGCCTCTGTTCGTGCGTGTGTGTGCGTTTGCTTGTTGATCTTGTACACGAACTCCCTTTCAAAAAAAAAATTGGCTTGATGAATTGCCGGAGGGTGGCTACGGGAGGTACCGCCAGCTCAAGTGGCGTTGTGTGCTTGGAGGTCTACCGCCCCATGCTCCGGCGGTAGCGAGCCACTTGATCGCATTCAAGATTTACCGGTTATACATGGATCAAGAAGCCTACCGCCAGCTATTCTGACGGTATCGCGTTAAGCCTACCGCCAGGATGTTGGACGGTAGTGAAAAGAGTTAGATTAGGCTGAAATTTTGAAGAGGGTTCATTTTAGGTTGAAGTTTTGCCTTGAGGTCAAATTTGTTGATTTGGCCCGTCCGTGGTGTATGGACACGAAATTTCGCGTTTTTTGTCTTCGTGGTAGATACGGACCATCTACCATGATTTTCTGAAATCGTGGTCTATGCTCGGATAGATGCTTGGTTTGGCACCAACAGCCACGGTCGACGTTAGTTTTTGGAAAAAAAGTTGTGTTTTCGATTGTTGATAGCTCCCATTCTTATCATATTTCTCGAGATGTTATTCACGGTTTTTTTCACACTTTATTGATATTTGCTTTCACACTGACCAATATACTCCTAGGTTTGGGATCTTTTATTTTTAATATGTCGAAAAAAGAAACAGGAGAACTAAGTAAGTAGTGCGCTTAGTAAATGGGCCAAGCCCATATCGCAATTGTCACTCCGTAGTTAGCAAACTCCACAAACATCCTCAATAAACATTAGACGCACGTGTCAAATCTACTAAACAGGGTTTATCATTTTGCTGCATGTGTCAATTGCAAGCTGCCAAGCTAATATTCATGTATCAGACCACATAATCAATTCTAAAACAGTGATTACCCTTTTGGAGAAAAAACCAAATAAAGTGAAAAAATTCAGAAAATGGAATAATTTCTCATGGAGTCCTTTTGAGTGTACAAGTTGCCAAGAAAAAAACAAAAGTTGTATCATTTTTGTCACCAAATTGCACACGATGATTTAAATGACCATTTTTTCTTTTCAAAATTGCACACGATGATGTAGAAAAGACATTGTATGAAATAAATCCAAAAATTCATGTTTGGTTCGGGACATAATTAGGACAAAAGGACTAATCTATGTACTATACTATAATGATAAATAATACTGTGCAATTAATCAGAAGTAATTACTTTAAAAAGGAAAAAAGGGAGAGAAAAAAGAAAAGGAAACCAGTGTGCCCATCAAATCATGCCAACTACAAACCCTAGCTATACACACCTCGACTCACCCCCCCCCCCCCCCCCCCCCCTCCTACTTGATCCTTTGGTCACACTTTATGCCATGCTATTTGAGTAACACATGCCATATTTTCGCTCACAAAGAGTGCCTCATGTAGATCTCGAATGGGATTGAACATCATATAGACAGTGTAAAAAAAGGAAACAAATAACTCGTGTTGTGAAATAAGTTTTCTATCTCAATTTTGTTAAATATCATAGTATATGTTTAAAGTAGAGACATAGTCTAAAGAAAAAAAATAAGTTTATTTTCATTTTGTGTGCGAGCTCTGCCGCCTTATAGGAGTGGTGAGATCGGAACAACTGGTTTATTCCTGAAAATATTTTGTTAGCAAATTGCTAATATTAAATGGGTGCCAGGTGCCTTACGAGTTGGAATACACCTACCCTCCTGTATGTAGTTGCATTTTATAAAAAGGGCTGTTATTCACCTTAATTATGTAATGCTTGATGAGGTTATCATGAGCACACATCTGTTGACAAAATGCAAAGCATCGTAATTACTTCTTTAACATAAGTATTGATGCTTCGATGATTCCATCAACAAGGAGAAGCACGTAGTACTGTTACTACTAAAGCGATCGAATATTCTGGCCTGAATTTTTCCTAGTTTAGTTTAGTTTAGTTTAGTCTGTGGTGGTGGCTCTCGTTGCTATACAGTCACACCTCCTTGCTGAAAGTTAATTAAGTGTTAATGGAGAAGCAAATTCCCATTGCAACTCTTCTTCCAGGTGTGCACGCATGATTAATAATTAATGGTTCTGTGAATACGTACCCAGAAAACTGAAGCTGTTCAGGCCAGCAGAGACGGAATGTAATCAATCCATGGTACATGATTTGTTTTGTTGGGTAATGCAGAAAGTAATTGAGTATGTATCGTCTCGCCCTTATCATCCTTGAAATGCTTTTGGAGAAACTTGCTCTTATCAAGTTGTTGGTAACCTCAGCATGCACAGGGAGCAGTCATATGCACACAATTATTGCCACATGCAAGATGTGTGGTGGGGTTTGTGAAGTCGAGGGATACCAGTCTATCTAACAGGATTTAAATCCCGCGAGTGCCTCTGAAGTCTGAACTACTTCCTCGGTCTGGTCAACTTTCCCTCCCCGTCACTGTAGCAGAGGCGAAGAAGGCGATTTTTGGAAGCTCTCCGTCGAGCCACCGCGTCCGTGCCGCTGAGGCGGGCGATTCCTCTCCTCCGCCGGCCGCTTCGGCGGCGGGAGGGTGAGGGATCCCCGCCTCCGGCCTGTACATACGGGAGGTCTGGATGGTTGGCTCGCCGGCGGCGCTCTGGAGGAGGTGTAGCTGCGGGCGGGCGGTTTTGGAGCCGGCGTGTTCCTCTCCGGCGGTGGAGATCCTCGGAGCTCCTCGACGGCGCGCTGGACTGGCTGGATCTCGGGGCCCGGCGCGGCGCCCATGATCCTCTGCTCTCCGTCAGATCCGAGGTGTCGGTGGATCTGGCGGCGGACGGATCGAGACCTGCGGCTTCTTCCGGCGATGGCTTCGTCGGCGGCTACGGCAAGTGGTGTGCTTGGGACAAGGGGCCGCTGCCCCGGCCGTTCATCGACAGCAACTCCGGCGCGGCGCGGCGGAGGGACACGGCAGCGTCTTCTATAGGGAAAAATCTCTCCCTGACAGCGGCGAGATGGTGGTTGGTCGCCTTCGGCTCCGTCGCCGGCGGTGGTGCGGTCGTCGATCCTTGGTCCGTTTTCCCCTTCGTATGTTGTACTTCTTTTCCTTCCGTGTACGCTGTACGTGGTATGTGTTGAATATACGTGGTGAAAATTTGCAAAAAAAAAAAAAAAAAAAAACTACTTCCTCGGTCCAATATTATAAGATATTTTAGAAGGCTAATTATTCTACTAAAATATCTTATAATTAGGGAGGGATGCAGCTGAATTTACTGAGATTTTCAAATATATTTCCGATACCTTATGCAATTACATCAAGCAAAACCAACAAGCCACCATTGGATGTTGGCTACGAACTATATCAGTAAAATGATTTGAAGTTGGTGGCCACTTCCATGTCTCTCACATTCAGTTCCACTGCTCTGAACTTTACAAGTATCACAACATCCTCTGCAGTCTCCAATATCCCAAGGTTATTAGCATTTGCAAGCTATCAAGTGCATTCTTGGCACTTGAAGCATACCACGAGTAATGCCCTTCACCTTTGTCGTTCTGGCTCGATGTTATTTCAGTATTTTCTCATGCTGGCTAGGTGGGGACGCTCTGACAATCCTGGGTCCAAAAGAGTGGCCGTATGCTTGCAAATGCTCTGACAAGTGAAAACGCGATTCTATGGATCCCTATTCTGTGGCGCACCATTTAGCCATGCGCCACAAAAAAAAAATCTGTGGCGCACACCCAAAACTGGTGCGCCACAGAATTTGCAATTCTGTGGCGCACCTAAACTGGTGCGCCACAGAATATTGCTATTCTGTGGCGCACCTAACTGGGTGCGCCACAGAATTTGCACGCACACACAGGTCTCAGATCCATATTCTCTCTCCTACCCTATCCTCTCCCACCAACTCACAGCCACACACACACGTCCTATCCTACCGAACGAAAAGAAGAAAAAACTTCTCTTCTCTCTCTGCGCGTCCACACGCACACACACACGTCCATCCTCTTCTCCTCTCTCTCTGCGCGTCAACGCCGTCCAAGGCCCGTCTCCGCCCACCTCCGAGGTCGCCGCCGCCATGGACAGATCCGCCGCCGCCGCCTAGGTTAGCCCTTCCTCCTCCTCCCTCACTCCCGACAACGCCTCCTTCCGTTCCAGTGCTGCTCACGCCCTCCTTCTCTATGTTAGCAGGACGCCGCCCAGCCCAGCCGCGTTGCCCGCCAGGTCGCTCCGGATCCGCCGCCTCGTCCCCATTCGTCAGCTCTGCCTCTGCGGGCGCGGCGCGCTTGGACGAGGAATCCGGTGGTGGGGGAGCGAGGAAGGACGCCACGCCAGCGCCAGGGATTCGAGGCCGAGGTGAAGGCCGTTCTCCAGGCCAATCTCAAGCACGAGTAGGAGATCGACGCCTGCATCAGGGGCCTCGAGGAGGAGCGCCTGCATCAGAGGTCTTCCGCCACGAGCTCGCCGTCGACGCCTGCATCAGGGGCCCCGCCGTCCCACGCGCTCATGCTGCGCTGCGTCCTCGCGGGCCGCCCCGCCGCCGCCGACGAGGTCCGGGCCGCCACCTCCCCATCCGTGCTCGCCTCATGGCGGGCCGTCTGGACGGGACCACCTTGACGCCGCCGTGCAGGGCGTGGAGGGCAGACGACGAACCCAGCCAGGAAGAGGAGGAGGAAGAGATCGACGAGAAACAGAGGCGGCGTCCTGCGCGTCGACGTCGTGCAAGCGACCTTGACGCCGCCGTCGGGGTCGGACCGCCGCTCCAGTCGCGGTGGCTGGGGTGGGCTGTATTTTTTTTTTAAATTTGAAAAACAAATTCTGTGGCGCACGGGTGTGACATGCGCCACAAAAGTTTAGGTTTTCTGTGGCGCACGGTGGGGTGCGCCACAGAATTGCTTATTTTGTGGCGCACCTACCATGTGCCACAGATTTTTTTTTTGGTGCGCCACAGAATCGCGTTTTCCTACTAGTGGTGTCCCCAAGCATTATGTGATCAAAACATGTCTTGTTGAACCGAACTTGATCTTGTGGAGTACCTAGAAGCATTTAGTGACATCTTGCTCTAGTACGGAAGCACAGTACAAAATAGTGCAATTTGTCTATTTAGTGACATCTTGCTCTAGGTTGCAACCTATTGCGTGAGGTCTCGGCCACCTAGTCTATTTTTCAAGTGCAATTTTGGAATAGTGTGAATTTATTTTCCAATAGCACATTAGAAAGCCACTAAAAAGAGGAGTTAAACCACCTCATTGGGAGGTCGTTGAAAGATACTATTGTGGAGTGACTTTGGCGATAAAAAGAGGGTGAAAAGACGACAAGGGATGGGCAGGCGGCGGGACGTTGGAGCATCGTCATGGAAGGGTGATTTTACTATTTGAAGCAAGAAAAATATTTTGATTTTTACGCTCGGAAAGATGGCACTGGCATTGGGGAGGGTCAATCCAGAGGATGGTGATTGTGTAAGAGGATGAGGTCTTATTCGTGTGTAGGTAATATTGCTTGCTCACATAACAGAGAGAGTTGGTTGTGAGAAGGAAGTTGAAACCTAATGCATGGTCTTGATTTGACATATAGATCATGTATTTATTTATTTGTTTGTGGGTTTGTGAATTCTACGACGACTGTGTTGTATTCTATCATGGGATGCATTTATTGTTTGTATCATTTGTAAGATTGTTGGTCCATTATGAGAGGAGTGCATTTGTTCAATTGCATTGCCGTGTGCTTGTGATAACCCAACCCCTCCTGGTTCAATTGCTGAACTGGGGGAATAGGTTCTGCTTTTTTCAAGGATGAGAACGACATGCAGCTAAATGATTAACTGCTATATGTTGGTCCATCGGGAAAATCAGAAACAAGACATGGTTTGATCACATAATGATTGAAGACCCATGTGTTATTATCTTTTACATTTGATATTGGATTGATTTGCATAAGGAAAAGGTTCTAAGAACACTTTGAAGAGGAACTAAGAAGTTGAAGATCGCGACAATGGAGATCTTCAATCGTTCACAAGGTTGGCGCAAACATGTCTAAGAATCGACAATGGACAACGTTCATCCTAAATGACTATGTGTGAGTGTAATTTCAGGTGTCAGTTATCCAGTGTCGGGGTGTGCTTATGTTCAGTATTATTGACATTTTTGTTGTAGCTCTCTCCAGTCGTTTTGAGATTTGTATGAGATGATGCCTTCAGGTTTCGTTAATGAAGTTGGGGTTCTATCCCGTTTGATAAAAAATTAACTAGAACGTACTACTAGTAGTTTTGAAATATTAATGTGTGGCTATGATGAATTTGACCGTGTACTGGTGTTCCATAGTGGCCAACTTGTAAACCTCGATGTGCATTGAGATTCAGGAATCAGCTGTTGCACCCAGATGGTATATCCACTGTCCACTATTATACTAAAACTAAGAATATACTGTCCTGCATCCCTGCATGTAGCAACACTAAAAGGATTTTCTCCCACGATCGACTATAATAAGCTTGATGAGGCTAGCATGAGCACATCGATCTGTTGACAAATGCAAATTAGCAACCCTTGTTTTCTAGAACACGAATATATTAGGTTGAGGAATGACTCCGTCTCTAAGAAAATCAATGATTCCGTCCATACCACATGCTAGTGTAATCCTGTGTATATCCAACAAGGAGCAGCACACAGTAATAGCTGTTACTCTTCTTGTAAAGCGATCGAATCTCTAAACTAAACTACTGTTTGAAGAAGGCAAAATCCCAACGCAACTCTTCTTGCAGATTCATGTATATATAATTCTCCCATACGTAGCAAACTGCAGCTGCTCAAGCCAAGTCGACATAAAGCCTATTTTAATCCGTTTGGAAGAATATGAGGAAAACAGAAACATATAGTGTTTAATCCGGTGAGTTGTGACGTGTTGAGTTGATGGCTATTGCAGCTATCAAGTTGTTGATTAATTAATTAGGGAGAAGTAGAGAGACCAGCGGACACGGCGATTTGGGACACGGGTGCAGCTGCACCCGCTGTCCCAAATTTTTTTTTCGAAATGTCAAAAAATTCAAAAAAAAATATTTGCATGTAGTCCAACATGTTTGGAGTCAGCACAAAAATTGGCATGGTGAAAAAACTTTTTATGCACCCTGTGCAAAAAAGACAAATTCGGACATACCGAATAGTATATGTACGCGTCGGAAATTTGTCTTTTTTGTACAGGTTGCTAAAAAAGTT
This sequence comes from Poa pratensis, assembly GCA_947311845.1. Taxonomy (NCBI): domain Eukaryota; kingdom Viridiplantae; phylum Streptophyta; class Magnoliopsida; order Poales; family Poaceae; genus Poa; species Poa pratensis. The sequence goes on from CAMZMU010000039.1 coordinate 17,993,657, forward strand.
TTTTCACCATGCCAATTTTTGTGCTAACACATCACGCTGTAATTTACATCCGGATTTTTTTTCGGAATTTTTTGACATTCTGAAAAAAAATTAAAAATAAAATGCATAGTGGGTGCATCTAGACCCATGCACCGTTATGGATTTCCGAGAGACCAGCAGGTTTCAATATGCTCTTATCATGCATATGAAAGATGATCGAGAAAAGCACTCTGCTCTTATCAATTTGACGCTTGCGTCATCAGGTACATAGCAATGATATGCGCGCGTTGAATTATTTATCAATTTCACCCGGCAATATAAACAAAATCAGTCATGAAAGAGCGCATTGGCCCGACAACGTGGGCGTAGACATTTATGGAAAGAAGGTATTGTTAGAATTTCGGCCCATATATGGCTGGCCCGGTGGTGCCCCTCCTCCATTGTCAGGCGAGCGGTGTGCGTTGCCTCCCTCTGGGTTTAAGCGCCATGTCGCCTTACTAGCCACAAACTGACAAGCGGTGGTCTACCTCACCGCAATGGTGACGGCCAGTAGCGGAGGTAGAAATTATTTTTAGGTATGGCGGACACAAGCAGTCATGTACACAACAACACCAAAATCAAAGCTTTTGTCACCGCCAACACATGTATATGTTGAAGCTGAAAAATTATGAGGTGTGGCGGAGGCCAAGCCTTGCCAGATTGCTGCCTCCACCACTGGTGACGGCGATTTCTAGAAGACGCTTCTCAACGAGAGTGTTCGTCTCATGAGCGGTGAATTATTCGAGCCTCTTCTGACGTGTGGTGTTATAAGAGGCCAGCAGGATGGCCTGCCTGGGTGAGCATGGCGACTTCTTCTCCGTCTTTGCTTCCTCCTCCACCTCCTCATCATCGTCGTCGTCCAACAAAGGCAGAGGAGTTGGCTACATCGATGGCGCCTGATCGCGGCTGCCGTCAGGGTGGCCTAGGTGGTGGCGAGGTGGCGGACCATTTTTTCCAGGATTGGACGGTGAAATGGGAGCACGAAGCAAGACGTCGGCACTAGGGACCATTTTATAGGCGGCTTGAAACTCGACGGAAACGGTGGCAAATGCGGGAAGCGCCGGGTGATTGGAATGTAACACATCACCTCGGTTTAATGTCGGCGATGCGTGGAAAATCTCTATAAAAACTATCTTTGCAAAGGTCTGTTGTCTTTCGTGACATCCTAGACAAGTGTTACCATGTGGGACATTTGGTTGGATTTCTCTTCCCACGTGGGAAGTATGGAAAGTATTACGTACTTTTCTTTGGGTTTATTTTTTTTTAAATGGAATATGTTTAACACGCTCGTCCGAATTACGAACGGTTTCATCGTTGCGCTCAATGGTCAACATCTTGAAAATCATAAGTTTCGACACAATTTTTCATACTTTAGAGACCAGTGTAATTGTACTTCATACAGTACTTCACTTTTTACTGTACATTTTTCCTTTTTCCGAAAAAGGGAGTATAACTCTTGCATATGCATCACACTACCATCTTTATTGAAAGGCTCATCCTTCAAATTTATTACAACTAAATATACTTGTAATTTTCTTTCAGTTTTGTCTTAGTTGCAAAATTAAGTTTTTCATATTTTACAAATTGGACCCTTGAAGGGGGTTCAAAGAAAAATTCCACCTATTAAGTCGATCATTTTGAAATCCACGCAAAAGCACAAAAGAAAATGAATGTCGTCTTGCATATTTTCACATGGCATAAAAAAACATAGTTTGGATTTTTTTTAGGTTATCATTTCGTTTTGTTTCTTTGATCCATTTTGGGATAATTTTCAAGGCGCAAAAATATACACCACATTTTAGAACATGTTTTCTTATGTTAAATGGTTTCAGAAATTTAAGGATTTCATGTACGTGGTTTCATTCATGTTCAAGTCTAACCACCCATAATGGTTCAAATCAAACTATCTTATAAAATAAAAATTGTCCGTATGAATTTGCATGAACTAAAAGAGGGGATGTAGGATGGAGCACCAAATGAAAATTCACAATCTACAAATATATTTCACTCTGACTAAATATACAATTACATTGTGCTAGTTGCTCAAAAGGGTTTTTCATCTATAATAACCAGAGAAATAATGACCAGAAAACCGTTGTAATTAGCTCTGGTACAGCCTCCAAGCCAAAAAATTGAGCACACTATCATTTCGTTGTGTTTCTTTGATCCATTTAGGGATAATTTTCAAGGCGCAAAAATATACACCACATTTTAGAACATGTTTTCTTATGTTAAATGGTTTCAGAAATTCAAGGATTTCATGTACATGGTTTCATTCATGTTCAAGTCTAACCACACATTATGGTTCAAATCAGATTTTATTTCTAAAATAGAAGTTGTCCGGATGAATTAGCACGAACTAAAAGAGGGGATATAGGATGAAGCACCAAATCAAAGTTCACAATCTACAATTATAGTTTACTGACTAAATATACAATTACATTGTGCTAGTTGATCAAAAGGGTTTTTCATCTATATAATAACCAGAGAAATAATGAGCGGAAAACCATGGAAATTAGCTCTGGTACAGCCTCCAAGCCACCAAACTGAGCACACTATCACCTCAAAATAAGATGATTTATATGTGCCATGCCATGTCCATGAGGCACTCATATCTACTGCTATACAATGTGTATTAATTTTCCATCCGTGAAAAAACAGAAGAAAAGAAAGGAAAATGAAGAAGATCACAACAAAAAGTAGTAGTATAGCGCACATGAAAATATTGTGCTACTATATATCCGGCAAAAACCCGGCAATGGAGAGGGAGTGAGGGTAGCTAGACGCAGTCCACCGCCATGGTGCCAGTGTCCAGGAACTGGTGGAACGTGTACCCGGCGGCAGCATCGTCCTGGCCGCACTCTCCGACGGCGTCGGAATCGACGTCCATGCAGTCTTCGCCGTCGCTGCCGCACGGCGGTTGGTTCAGGTCGAGCCACAGCCCGCGCTTGACGCAGGGCCGGTCCTGAGTATTCCGGGGCCCGGGGCGAAACAAGAAATTGGGGCCCTTGTTACAAAAATTCAATATATTTATGTATAAAAAATGTACAACACTGAACCGTATAAAAATAAAAATTAACATCAGATAATTTCTATACATTGGATTCAACAAAATCGAACAAACCTAGATGCAATCTCGATCATAGTGGTTATGACTCTTATCGCCAATCATTTCAACCTTGACCGGGATCGTATCGTGGGGTGGTTGGTATGTGAGATGAGGTCTCCTCTCGGCTCTCGGCGAATCGGCATCTCATCTCTCATTAAGAGTGAGGGCGGGGAGATGGGATGTATCCAACTGGAGGCCATGGCATGCAGAGAGGGGTTGGCGCTTGCCAGCGATCTGTTGCTACCTCAGTGCAACGACACAATATTTACTATTTTGCTCTTTCTCCGAGTTTCGTTATTTTTCAAAATTTCTATAAAAAAATAGTTAAAACCAAACCTTGTCGTCACCATCCTTTTAATCCTTCGATCGCCACACTCGACATTTTAGTTTGGCTTGTACGCCGCCCGACCCTCTAAGTTCCGAAATGTTGTGTCCCCGCTTTTATCGCCCAAAAGTTGGTTGTTCCGTCTTTGGCAGCCGTTAGAGAAATTAATATAGAAAAAGATAAGAGAAATAAGCGGCTCAAGAACAAAGGAAAAACCATTGGAACACGTTAATCTTTTTTTGAGTGGAATGGAATACGTTAATTGATCATTCTATGTACAGCTAGTCTACTGGCCCCACCCATTTAATCGTTTCCTTGGAAAACCAAAGAGTGACACGGCCCAGGGAAACGAAAGGGCCCAAGTCTCAGCCCAATGTAACGCTTCGTCTGTCCTTCTTCTCCGTGAACGTACGAGAGAAAATTCCTATGCTGTTCTAATGGCTTTTCGGAAACGATCTCGCCTGCATACGTCGTACCCAGATGGGGCCCCCTGATTTCGGGGGCCCGGGGCGGCCGCCCCTCCTGACCCCCCTCAGGGCCGGCCCTGGCTTGACGCCGTCTCCGACGACAACATCGTCGCTACCGGTGTCGTGCTTTTTGATCGCCGCCACGGGCGGCATCACACCACCACCGGCGGCCATGGCGCGGTGGCGCCGCATGTGGCCGCCGAGCGCCTGGCCGATGGCGAACTCGAGGCCGCAGACGGAGCAGCCGTGCAGCTTGGGCTTGATATCTCCGTCCAGCCGGGGCTTCTTGTGGCTGGCCCGGTGGCCGCCCAGCGCCTGGAACGACGGGAACACGCGGCCGCACGTCTTGCACACGAACGCGCGCTCCGGGGCGCGGTCGCCGCGCGCAGCCACCGGCGCCTGCATCAACATCGGCATCGCTTGCTCACGCGACACGAGCAACAGCACGCGCGCCATCTCTTTCTCCTCGAATGCGAATCATTGCTCGTGCTTGCGATCTACCGATCGATCTTTGAAGAAGATCGAAGAAGAAGCTGAGATGAGATATATGAAGGGCATCAGAGTGCGTCTGTATTTGTAGTCATAGAAATGGATTTTCTTCTTGCCATAAAGTAATCAGCCAGTAGCAAGGGAGCAGTGACTCTAAAGGAACCCACACGTTAGTACGTTACCCCTACAAGGCTACAAGGAGAACAAGAATCGGTTGCCGTTTTCTGCATTTCTTACGCGGCGCCACGGTACCAGGATGCCATGTCTTCTTTTTCATGGCCGGCAGGCTGATGTAAGATGTTGCGTGGTGCAGGCTTCCACTTAGATTCTGGGTAAATTGTTTCGTCTTCTAGACGCTTTTCTTTTTTTCAGAGAAACTAACAAGAATAAATAAACTCAAGTACCCCTTCCCCAAATAAAGAAATCTAGAACATGCAATGTCAAGGACAATATGAAACTGAGGATGGGAATATGAATTTGGATAGACTCCAGTTACAGATTCTTGCACTGATCAAGGTTTCGGTTACCCCCCCCGGGAATTTGTGTATATCAGATGAAAATGCCGGATTAGTCAAATTTGAACCGAATTCATGCTCGGAAATTTGAATTTCAAAAATTTTCGACGTTCTAAGTTTAAATCGTAAAAAATTTCGAAGAGTTTTGGGCCGATAACCGGCTGGTATTTTCCGGTAACCGGTATCCAAAACCTTGGCACTGATTTAGCCAAGGGCGGTATCCTGGAATATACTTTGGCCTAACCGAACTACGTACTTGCAATCCTTCAGGGTTTACTTCTGAATCTGTCAGTTCCATCAGCTTGGTCATGACTCATGCATGACTAGACCAACAGCTCAACCTGGAAAAACAATTATGCCGATGACGATTCGTAGTGAATGATGAGCAAGGTTTTGGTTACCGTTTGAAAAAAAATCCCGGAGGGGGCCGATGACGATTCGTAGTGTTTGATGAGCAAGGTTTTGGTTACCGTTTGAAAAAAATCCCGGAGGTTTTGGTTACCGTTTGAAAAAAAATCGCGTAGCCCCACCTCGCCCGGCCGCGTACCGCGCCGCCGCCTCCCCCGGCCTCGCGCAGCACCGCTGCCTCGCCGGCCGCACGTCGCGCCGCGCCACTGCCTCGCCCGGCCTTGCGCCATCGTCCTCCCGTTCTTCCTCCTCCCGTCGAAGCTGGCCTCGCGCCGCATTGCCGCCTCTCCCGGCCACGCACCGCACCGCGCCGCACTGTATCTCGCCCGGCCACGTGGTCCTTCTGGCCGGCTCCAATGCCGCCGGTCTCGTCGACTGGCTTGATCACCATGAGCGTGGCGCCCTGGTTCCTCGTCCCGTTCGAGAGCTCCAGCATCGGCGCGTACCGGAGCTTCATGTTACAGGCCGGCACCTATGTGCGGTTGGCAGCGGCGAGCGGCTTGTCGGTGAACTCCTTGAGCTGCGGGCGCTCCATGCAGAGGGTGCCCTGGCCGTGCGCGTCCCTGAGCTCGACGCGCTCCAGGGTGGGGTGCTCCTTGACGATCTCGCGGAGGAGGTAGTGCCTGGTGGCCGCGGCGTAGTGCCTGGTAGAAGGACTCCGGTATGCTCCCGTTGCCGTCGTCCCCCTGCTGCGAGGCGTCGTGGTCCGCCGCTGCTGGTGCAGCCGGCACGCCGTGGTCCAGCTTGGTGCCGCCGGGGATGGCGCAGCTCTGAAGCGTGCTGCCGAAGACGGCCTTCCACTTGAGGACGACGCCGTCGTCGGTGCCGTCGTCCACATTTTTTTTTTAGAAATGTAGAAAAAATTTAATTGGCCTGACAAGTGGGACCAGGTCCAAGTCACCAACACTAGTAGGGAAACCCTATATAGGTAGGTTGGCACTCTGTGGCGCACCCTTAATTGGTGCGCCACAGATTTTTTTTTTGTGGCGCACGTGGTTTAGTGCGCCACAGAAAGTCACATTTCTGTGGCGCACTAAACCACATGCGCCACAGAATTTATTTTTTCAAATCCCACCCCCTGGTGGATCGCCTTTTTAGTCTCGCAGGAAGTAAAGGAAAATGATAAAAATTTCAATAAATAAAATCCTTTGACATGTAGTTAGGTTTGAGTGTCTAGTAGGTATAGAAATTTTGAAATATGAATTTTGACCTTTTCTGCAACAAACAGGAAAAAAAACTTGTAACGGCCATAACTTTTGCATACGACGTCGAAATAACGCAAATAATATGTCAAAAAAATCGTGAGAAAAATCCGAGTTCGAATCCACCTGGGTTTACCCGGTTAGCAATTCACAGATTCCTCAAATTCCAAAAGAAAAAAAAGTTATTTCAAACAGACGATTTTTCGCAGCAAAATCAAAAAAAATCAAAAAATTCAAAAAAATTCAAAAATTCAAAAATTCCAAAAAAAGACACAGAAATGTATAACAAAGAAAATTGTTGACTTTTCTTGACTTTTTTTATTTTTTTGGATTTTTTGGATTTTTTTTGAATTTTTTGAATTTTTTGGAGGTTTTTGAAATTTTTGGATCTTTCGAAACTTTTGAATCTCCTTTTGAAACTTTAGAAGTTTTTGAAAAATCTGAAATTGAAAAACACACATTTATAACACATACCACACATATACACATACAAGACTTAAGATGGTTCAAATGATATAGATATCAATAAGAACTTGAGTAGCACAAGGGTGGGTTGGAGCAATTTGAGGATGGGTGACCTAGCGGGAAGGTATCAGTTCAAAAAATTCAAAAAATATGAAAATAATTCCAATAATTAGGATTTTTCATATTATTTCATATTCTGATTTTTCTGGATTTTTTTTTGAAACTTTTTATATTTTTTGAATTTTTTGAATTTTTTGAGAATTCTGTGGCGCACCAGGCCAGGTGCGCCACAGAAATGTGAGAATTCTGTGGCGCACCAAGCCAGGTGCGCCACAGAAATAATTTTTGTGGCGAGAATTCTGTGGCGCACCCAGCATTTCTGGGGGTGCGCCACAGAATATCAAATTGGTGCGCTACTAATAGCCTTTTCTGTACTAGTGCAAATTTAATAAATGTGTGCCATGTCAGCACTGACGGGTGGGTCTCACACGTCAGTTTTGGTGTCAATTCGCGTTTAGACACCGATGTGTGTTTATTGCGAACGAACGCCACTAAAATCGCGGTTTTATGCGATCCCACATCATTGTCGCGGTTTTTCGAAATTTTACCTTCAATATCGCGGTTTTATGCTAACAACTCCAAGAAAAGGCCACATCCAATTCCAACCCATGGCTTCATCCAAAGGAAAAGCCACCTCAAACTCATAAAAAGCCATCTAGTAGTTGGTATGTGCGCGATGCGGGTCGATCGGGCGAGGGTAGCAGGGTGCTGACTGGGAGCAGTGAGTGACGACCAGCTCAAGACTACAGAATGGCGGCCGATGCGACGATTGTTGGCGGCAGGACCTTGATCATGTGTGGCAGTGTGGGTGGCCACACTAGGGAGACGTTACATGTGTTGTACATTGGGACGCTTTAATTAAATTAGAATTAGGATTTAAGACATATGATATTACACATGTGTCGGTTAAATCTGAGGTTTGCTTTTCATATGGACATCTGGCGGTTATCCATGGAGCTAGTTTTGAATTCATACCCAACCTTTGAGTTTATGGATATCCACCCGCAAAAATCTATGGATAGGACATGCCCTCCAAACCCCTTGCAACGAGCCAGATATCCATGAATACCCGGACCTGTGGATAATATTGCCATCGTTCTGTGTGACAATAATTTTGTGCATATGGTTGCTCCCTGCATGGTGAGGTTAGCAACAATTTGATAAGAGCAACTTTCTCCTTAGTTTTCAAGGATGACAAGCGGAAGTTAATTACTTTCTGCAGTACCCAACAACACACATCATTGCATCACCGGAGTGGATACATTTTCTGTCTCTGCTTGCTTCAAGAACAGCTTCAATTTTCTGCATACGTACGTATGGACACAACAATTATTGATCGTGCGAGCACAGCTGCAAGAAGAGTTGCAATGTGAATTCTCTTCTTCCTAAACACTTGTTTAACGTTTAGCAAGGTGTGACTGTATATCAGCAAGAAAATTAGATTAGAAAACTTCAGGCCTGAAGATTCGATCGCTTTAGTAGTAAGTAACACCACTACGTGCTTCTCCTTGATGGAATCATCAAAGCATCAATTCTTGTGTCAAAAAATTATTTGCGTTTTGTCAACAGATGAGTGCTCATGATAACCTCATCAAGCATTACATAATTAAGGCGAATAACACCCTTTTTCTACATGCAACTACAATACTACATACATGTGGGTAGGATACTACTACTCCCTCCGTTCCAAATTAGATGTCTTCCATTTGTCCACATGTGGATGTATCTAGACATGTTACAAGTATAGATACATCCACATGTGGACAAATGAAATACCTCTAATTTGGAACGGAGGGAGTACTATTCTTGATTGTGTAATCCAACTTGTAAGGCACAAGGTATCCAATTAATTTAGGCATTGTTTAACCAAATATTTCACGAATAAACCAGTTGTGTTCAGATCTCACCGGTCGCATAAGGCAACTAAGCTCACAGAAAAAATAAAAATAAATTTATTTTTCTGTAGAATGTGTGTACACAGTAGATATATATATAAAATCCAACAAAATTAAGGTAAAAATCATGTCACGCAACACGGGTTTGCAGTGTCATCAATGCTGAGTAACATCACACTGTGAGCAGCAGCTGAATCCAGATTCGTGGTTTACAACACAAGACACTGCTTCTAGCGAACTATGGCATGGAGGACAAATGGATTGCGTTAATAGCATGGCCTAGAGTGTGACCGAATGATAAACGACGAGGACTGCGGGTTCTAGGCATGACTGACTTCCAAATAAGAAAGCTCAGCAAGCCAAATTCTTCCGAAATTCTACAAATAAGGCTAGCCTACCAAGTTATGACAAAAATGACAAACAAATTCACTAATTGTAAATGGTAGTCCCATAAACTTTCTTAGCATTCAAAGCAAACCTTTGAACCGCACAAACAAAGTTTAGTATTAATTTGGTTGTTTTAGTTTACCTTGTGCAAAGGTTTTCTCTTGACATTCATAATGAGGAAGATTAAATAAAATCAGTACTTGTAAGTAAAAAAACATTAATTTTTCTACAGTTATTTAATAGGAAAATATGAAATAATACCTAAATTTGTCGAATTCATGATTTTTGACACGGAGTCATATTTTGGGTACATCAGCATAGCATAAATAGGAAAAGTCAATAACACATAAAATGGTACATGCTTACAAAAAATGAACTAACTAATAGGAAGTGTCTTTATTAAGAATGTAATTAAACCTACTATATTGAAGCACCCAAACTGAAGTTTATATAATTTGACTTTTGAGTTGATACTTTAACCAGTTATTGCTTTTACATTAATATCGAGTAATGTGAATTACTATGGCCACTTGTTATGTAAAATCAATTATTTACTATAGCCCTTTAATATGAAAAATAAAAAAACCTAAAATTTGTAAAAAAATTCAAACTTTTTGGCATGCAGTCATATTTTGGGATAATATTGGAACAAATAGGAAGAGTCCATACACTAATTTTAAATGGTATCCCTTTGTAAAATGTTCTTAACATTCAAGAGGAAACTTCGATTTTGAAGCACCCAATCAGAGTTTCTAATGATTTGGTATGTTTTTTATTTATTTCATGTTCTGCCTAGGCCTTGCTTTGACATTCATGATAGGAATATGAATTAAAATCACCTTTGTTGATGTAATGATAATTAATTGAATATAAAAATAAAATAATACCTAAAACTTGTCAAAACATATAATTTTGGCATGGAGTCATATTTTGGATATATATAAGTTTAGAATCAATAGGGAAACTAAGTATAAAAAATCAAATAGTAAATGATTCAAAAAATGGAAGAAATAAAGATTTGCCTAGTATGATATGTTGCGACCACTCGGCGAAAAAACAACTATGGCGAGTGTTTCTTTAGGGAACATCCTACAAAACCGTTTTCGTGGGCCAAAATATTTCCCGCCCACACTAGGTAACCCTAGACCCTCTCTCTCGCACCCGCACGTGAGCCTCTTTGACGCACACCACACACACCCCCACAACTCACCTTCCTGCGCCGCACCGGACCAGCACCGTGTTGCAACCCTCGAGCCGCATCGCATCACCTCGACCTGCGCTCCCCTTCCCGTGACGCCCTCTTCTGACTCCGTCCGTGCTGTCACCCTCCTCCACCAGCCCCACCCACCTCCATGCCGCCTGCGTCCAACACGCCACAGTCCTATTGAGCCAGTCTCTTAGTGAACATATAAACCTTAGTACACATTTAAAAAAAAAGAATTGTGCATAAACATGTTGTTAGTATATATGAAGCATGAAGCAACCTACCTACTTATTAAAAAACAACATGAATTGAAATGGTGCAAAACCAGGGTCGTTGGTCGAACTGATAGCCTCAGTACATATTTACTCCCTCTTCCCATGAAAGGATGTCTCAACTTTTTCTAAATTTGCATGTATCTACACACTAAAGCATGTCTAGATACATGTAAAACTAGACAAAGTTTAGACATCCTTTTATGAACGGAGGGAGTAGTAATCTATCAAAACTTCTACTAAAAATTATTTCATTATGTTTTGACAAATTTAACTAACCATTCTGCACTATGCCTTATTTCGTGTGGAAATTATTCAAGTTAATTTTATTTGGCATTTAGGAATAACCCATACGCTATTGTAGAACTACCTATACAATCGTATATAAATATATAATTGTGCGAACGTTGGCTTGTAAACTCTAAAACATGTAAATTAAGATTACCTTGCTACCACGTGAGCATTTTTTTTGTCTAGAACCAACATGACAATCATTCAGTAGAGAATTACAAACAATGAACACTACAAAAGAGTTCATCTATTGCTAAAAGAAGGAGAAGAATACATTTATGAAAAATGCTAATAACTATAAACATTTGCATATATGTGAATTGGGGACACAAATATACAACCTAGCTTGCACATATCTGCAAAGTATTCATTAGGTAGAGGGAAAAACGTAGAGTACCAAAAATAAGTTTGCATTGGTATTGCAATTAATTTTCTTAATATGTATTTCAAAATCTAAAAGAAGTTTATCTTGAGCTATTAATTAAGGTGCTTGGTGCGACTAGAACCTTAAGTTATGAAACCTTCCATATAGATCCAAAAATGGGAAGCGATTCAACTTGAACCACACCTTGGTTTAGAATAGTGGTTTGATACGAGATTATAGTATTTAAACAATGTAAAACAGTCGATAAATTTAAGGAATGGTACTTCATTATAACGAACAAATTTGCTCAAAATTTGCGACAATTTTTTTGATGTGCAAAAAATGACTGAATTATTACTCTTGTCTGTTTTGCAAGATAAAGTACCATCCACATAATTGTTTCTACATAAGATAAATCTGAAACAATTAATGGTGTGGAAAATGAATAAAATAGTCCACCTATTAATCTGATCACTTTGGAATCCATGCAACAAAGAAATGAATTTCAGTTTTCATTTTTTGACATGACATAAAAAAATTACATTTTGGATGAACTTTTCGGTTTATAGTTTCATAGTGTTTTCTTGATCAATATTTTGAAAATTAATATAAGGCCTGAAAATACACATCAATTTTTGTAACGGGTATTGTTTATATTAAACGGTTTCAGTTCAGTATTTCTTCTAGTTGGTTTCATTTTTCATGTTCAAGTCTAACCACATGTTAGTGTATGGTTTAAATTGGACATTTTTTTCCTAAAATAAGTTTGCTTAGGAGAATAAGAAAACATACTAAAATATGTGACAATGAGATACTAAAATAGCTGACATCCCCAAATTTTAGAGGAGGAAAATGAGATACTTACATCCGACTTCACAGAGAAGGAGGTGTATAATTCGATCATGCAAATGGAGAAGAATAAAGCGTCGGGACCAGATGGTTTCCCCGCTGAGTTCTATCAAAAAATTTGGGGAACTATTAAATATGACTTAATGAACTTGTTCAAAGCTTTTCAACTGGATGAGTTACCGTTATTTCAACTTAACTATGGAAATATTATTCTTTTGCCAAAAAAGGAAAATGCTGCTCAGATACAGCAGTACCTTCCTATTTGCCTCCTAAACGTGAGTTTTAAGATTTTCACCAAGGTGGGAACAAACAGAATCACAGAGGTGGCACATAAGGTAATTAGACCTACCCAAACAGCCTTCATGCAGGTAGACACATCCTTGAGGGTGTACTAATTCTTCATGAGACAATTCATGAACTCCATAGAAAGAAATTGGATGGGGTTTTACTAAAAATTGATTTCGAAAAAGCATATGATAAAGTACAATGGCCCTTCCTGCAACAAGTGCTGCGAATGAAAGGGTTTCACCCCAAGTGGTGTAAATGGATGGAAAATTTTGTTACTAGAGGGAGTGTTGGTATCAAAGTAAATGATGATCTAGGTCATTATTTTCAAACACAAAAAGGCTTGAGACAAGGTGATCCTTTGTCACCAATTTTGTTTAACATAGTGGCTGATATGCTTGCTATCATGATTGCAAGAGCCAAGGAAGATGGACAAGTAGATGGACTAATACCACATCTAGTAGACGGGGGAATATCAATACTTCAATACGCTAATGATACAATACTTTTTATGGAACATGACCTTGAAAAGGCGTTAAACATGAAACTTATTCTCTGTATTTTTGAACAACTCTCCGGGCCGAAGATTAATTTCCACAAAAGTGAGATCTTTTGCTTTGGAAATGCTAAGGAAGTTGAGGAACAATATAGGATACTCTTTGGCTGCGAGTCTGGGACATACCCATTTCGATATCTGGGTGATCCAATTCATTTCCGAAAATTAACAAATGGAGAACGGAAGATGATAGAAGACCGTTTTGAGAAGAAATTAGCAAGCTGGGCCGGAAAACTGCTGTCTTACGGGGACCGTTTAATTCTGATTAATTCCGTATTAACAAGCCTACCTATGTTCATGTTATCTTTCTTTGAAGTACCTATAGGGGTACGAAAAAGGCTGGATTTTTTTAGATCCCGGTTTTTTTGGCAAAGCGATGGCCAAAAACGTAAGTACAGATTAACCAAGTGAAATATTATGTGTAGACCTAAAGATCAAGGGGGGCTTGGGATCGAGGTTTTAGAGATTAAAAACAAATGTTTGTTAAGTAAGTGGTTGTTCAAAATTCTGTCCGAAGAGGGCGGGGTTTGGAAGGAGCTGATACCCACAAGTATAGGGGATCGCTGAAGTCTTCGTTGGGAAGTATTACCCAAATTTATAGTTCGACACGATGGGAACACAAGAATATCAATAAGACTTTGGCAATCGAGGCGTCACTCTCAACCACACATGTATATCAACAACTTGCAACAATAATAGTGATGGCAGTAGTATGATTCAAGTAACAAGCAGAACAGCAGCAGTGAACAAGTGTTTTCCAGTTTTCACCGGAAAAGTGAAGGTGTAACTCAGAGATCTAAAACGTAGGCATGAGGTGACAGCGGGGTGTTGCATGAATAAGATTGATCATATGATGATATAAAGCTAGCCAAGGGATGTATCTCTAACTCCGATATATGTAGGTATGTGTTCCATAATTAGTTGTGCGTACTAACCAAGAGAATTTGCACAACATCTATTGTCCTACCCGCCCATTTTACCGGGGCCAACTTGGAACTACGGGTAATTAAGGTCTACCCTTTCGAATAGACCGGAACAATGCATTAACACTTCATGAACACATAGAATCCTCAAACTAAAACATCTCCCCCTTGTTTTCCCTATATGTCACTTTTAGGGTTCGCAGGTTCAACATAATAGCAGGTGATACACTTTGCAGATAAATACCAAACTCAAATATATGATGAGGCAATATAAGTTCAGTACTGAAATCATGCCACTCGGGCCCTAGTAGCAAGCATTAAACATAGCAAGAGTGCATCAACACAATACAAAAGTATCCTCAAGATAAACCCTAAAATCCCGAACAACGGGTAGCATTACATGATCAATCTCATCCAATCCCCATCCACCTCACATGCCTACAGCGGACTACTCACACATGGTGATGGTGAAGGAGCTCATGGTCGATGGAGATGAAGGCGGTGAAGATGGCGGTGAAGACGGCCTCCGGATCCCTCCACCGGAGGAGAAATCCTGGATCAATCTGTCCCCGAAACGAAGAACGTGGTGGCGGCGGTGTGTTTCGCGAAAGCTCCTCTCCCCTAGGGCACGCAGTTTTTCCACTATATGAAGGGGTACGTCGAAGACCGGAGGCGAGGCGGCGCCCGGGGGCCAAACGGGGTGGGCCCACGCGGCCTGGTACTGTGGCCGCGTGGGGCCCCCTCTTTTGGGCCTCCGATGCTCCCTCGTGTCCATCCTTTGCACGTTGTCCTCCTTTTCCATAAAAAATGACGTGGTATTTTCCCCGATTTTATTTCCTGCAAAAATAGCCAGAAAAGAGACTTTGCTAAAAACAGCGTCAGATTCAGCAGTTTTATTCAAATATGGGAAGATTCCGGAGCAAATCATGAAGCAAAGTGCTTGGAAAAGTAGATGCATTTTGGATGCATCAGCTCCCCCAAGCTTAGCTCGTTGTTTGTCCTCGAACAACTCAAACATAGTGCAGAAGCGATGAAAAGACTTTGACAAGAACTTTGCATTGCATATGTAACACCGCTTAATACCAACAAGCATTCAAAACATAGCTTCAATGACAAATAACAAAATGCTAGCAAAGGTATATCAATCAATGTTAAAGTCTTTATATTTGCTGCAAGTGAGATAACATGTAGTGTCAATACTTGGATGAGTTTGCTCAACTGTAGAAGTAAACAAAGGTTTTTGCATCGCTATTGATTGAATCATGTCAAGATTTTTGAGATCTTTTGATTCTTTCTTTTGTTGACTAGTGAAATCATTGTGCTTACAACCTTGCTCTCAGTTTTATCAAACCATTTGGTGTTCCCTATTATGACCCATATGCTTGACCAACTCATGGTTAAAAGCCTCATGCCCCGTGAATACGAGTACCTACACCATGACTACTCAACTCGGGCCACTAAGCAAGTTCAAATTTCTCAGTCATTGCAAGTAATAAAAGCGTCATCAAGAGCGTCAACTGGGGTACCTCTTATCCCAGGACATGGACAAGCCCATGTCCCAACGACAAGACAAACAGACAATGAACAATCTCAGCACTCTTTTATTTACTATTGTGTAGCTTTTTATTGTGATGTGCATCACTGAATGTTCACTATGGTACGCTGTAAATTTCCACCATGAATGATGCATGGCTTAAGTTGGCGGCCCAGGCGTCTCTCTAGCCAATTATTCTCACTCATTGAACTTACTAAGTTTCCTCCTTTATTTCGCAATGATAGGCATCCATAGACCAAAGCACATGATATCAACTAAATATAATGTGGTGCAATGTTGAAAGCTTTCCATGTGTCAGCACATTTCAGCTAACTCCCAACCACTAAGCCTGTCAAGCATACGACTTCATGTTTAACATTTGAAAAATTCTTTTACTCTCTTTTTGGTTGGCAAGTTTAGCAAGCACAATGGGATGCGTAGACCTTTGTTTAGAGCCACAATTATTCAATCCACAGCCAAGTATTGTCGCTAAATAATATTTCATTTGCATCATCATATAACATACTAGAACATGGAGAAGATAAACATTTGCTACCACTTTCCTAGATGTTAAAGAAACTATGATGTGCTCACTTGCTGTTATTAAAAAGTCCGCATAAGCACGGCAAAGGTGTCATACCTTTCATCCACTCCATGCACATCAACTCATCATCGTTGTTCTCCTCTCCCAACTTGAACTGCGCAGCAAAATCTCAAATCTGCCATAAAACATCACTGCATACAGAGGAGTTTTAACCCTACCAAAACACCTCAGAAAAATCTCATAATTTACAGGTGTGTGGGTTATGATATGATGCAGCAGTGGTTAAAATTTTAGCTCAATCGGAGTTACAGGGAATAAATGAAAAATGAAACAGTGATCAGATTTCAGAATTCCTGCACCTCCGTTTCTGCGTTTGTTTCAAGAAAACGAAAATGTTTTTGTTCTTTTTGGTTTTTTGATGCATAAGACAAATGACCAGAAGCAAATAACCAAAAGAAACAAATGAACTAAACACAATGATGCAACGGTGATATAAAACAATGAATGGAGAGTAAGAGAAGTACTCCCCCAAGCTTGCGATCAAGCTAGTATCCTGGGTAGTGGCCGTATCCACTTCCACCTCCAGGGTAGTGACCATATGGGTAGCCTTGCATGCTTGGGTATAGAGGCTCCGCCTGAGGTATGTACCCCTGTATCTCTTGAGCTTGTGGCTCCTCTTGAGGCGGCGCTTCCTCCACTTTCCACTTTCCGGTACTCCTGTCAAAAAGGTCAGCACGGGGAGTCTAATGGGCACTCGCTGCCCACTAATACTCAAATAGTTATACAAATAATGCTCTCCATGCTTCACACTTATTTCCATGCGAGTAGTCAAAGTAAAATCAAGTAATTTGGACTCTCGCACAAGAGTACCCATGTTATCACCATAACCTCTCTCATTTTTAATGTACTTATACACTAATGTAGCAATAGCACCAGCATAAATAGGAGTTTGATCAGTAATATTTCTACTCACAGCAGTATGCAATGATCTAGCAAGAATGACTCCCAAGTTATACTCACACGGTATGTTTTCTTTTGCACATTTAAGTAGATAAACTATCGGTCCAGTGCAAGCAGAATTGTTGTCCCTAGCAAGAAATCCTCTTGCAAGAAACAACGCAAAATATCTCAAACTTGGGTGCTGTATATGAGTAAATTTACCCCTATTCAATCTAACGGGAGAGCTAACAGTAATAGAATGCCAAAACGCTACAAGCTCAGGGTTGGAATCAGCACCAGTTTCATTCCAACTCCCCGTGTTTTCTACACCAATAGCATTGCAAAATTCCTCTAGAGACATAACAAGGCGCTCACCTCTCATAGTAAATTTGCAAACAAAGGTAAGAGGGGGTGCCTTACTTTTCTTCCTGTGCTTGTAGGGCTCCGGACCCTCAAATCTGAATGTAGAGAGGAATTCTCGCGAGAGTTCCTCGTATGTATCTTGTGGGTTCTGAGCAAAACGAAGTAAACCGTTGCAGTGGCGAAGATGTAAAAATCCTCTTGAATCCCCCAATGCTCAAGAACATGGGGATCTTGCCATCTTGTTGTATGGATTTTCAACTTCTCCCCACATAGTATGCTTCATCCTCCCAAAGGTGTTGGTCATCATTATTGATGGAGACTTTGCATTCTCTTCTCCTTGGTCTAGAGCTCATCCCAAACAATCCCTTGCCCTTGCTGAACATGATACCTTGCTGCCCATAAACAATATTCATCAAAAATCAAGATGCAACACTCTAATACAACATTAAGATATCCATAACTAGTCTCCCCATCAATATCATGCATCAATATCAATTAGAAAACTTAAATCTATGGATTTCCTAAGCATATTAGGTGACACCTAGTGCAGCAAAATACTTCATACATGAGGCACAAGAACAAAAAGTGATTGGATGGGCGGAGGAGTCACATACCAATGAGCAATCCCACCAAACAGATTTGAAAAATCTGTCCTAAACTTGGAGATCCGAGGAGAGCAGGAAGAGAGCACGGGAAAAATTGGGAAAAATACCTGGGGCTGTTTTTCTGTCGAGGAGGAGGAGATGGGCACAGACCCCTCACCTAACTCCCTCTGTGGGCCAAAATGGAGGGTCCCACGCGGCCAGGTACTGTGGCCGCGTGGGGCACCCTATTCTGGGCCCTGGTGGCCCTCTGGTGTCCCCCTTTTGGCTGTGAGCTCCCCTGCTAAAATAACTTACCTCCAAATTTTTCTGGAATTTTTCGAGAAAATTTTCTGAACAGAATTTTTCAAACTACATTTCTGGAATTTCTGCACTTTGAAATAATTATGCTCATGCAAATAATCTAAAAATTCTAGAATAAATGAAATCAAACATTCAAAGCAATTTTTATGGGAATCAAGTTTGCATCATTTTCATATTAGTAATGAGGTTGATCAAGTCTCATTAATAATATGCAAAAGATATAATACATGATTCTTTATTTTATATGTTTTAAAGAAAGGTTTCAAGACACCTCATATTTGATTGGAATAGTTCCAACCATCATGATAGCATATTTTGGTTCAGGAGGTGGTAATGGAATTTCAAAACTTCCAACTATAAGAGTATTCTTTTTAATGGAGTTCACACTTTGGCTTACCATTGTAACAGTTTTCTTCTTGGGAAGTAAATGGTATGCTCGTTCCCTTTGACGTTAAATGTCACTTTGCTTTCAGTGCAATCTATCACAGCTCCTGCAGTGTTTAAGAAAGGTCTTCCAAGGATAATAGATAGGTTATCATCCTCAGGCATTTCTAATATAACAAAGTCTGTAGGAATTAACACATTAGCAATAGAGATAGGTACATCCTCACATATTCCAATTGGTACAGCAGTTGATTTGTCAGCCATTTGTAAAGAAACTTCAGTTGGAACCAATTTGTTTAAGTTAAGTTTCTTATACAGAGAAAAAGGCATGACACTAACACCAGCTCCCAAATCACATAGTGCATATTTCACATAAGTTTCCTTAATACGACAAGGAATGGTTGGAATACCAGGATCTCCACGCTTTTCAGGCATTTTTCCTTTAAAGGAATAATCAGCAAGCATAGCAGTAATTGCATCAGTAGGAATCTTTCTTTTATTAGTGACAATATCTTTCATGTATTTTGAATATGGAGGAATTTTAATAGCATCAACAAGAGGAATTTGCAAACACAAAGATTTAATCAACTCAAAGAATTTCTCAAATCTAGCATCGTCTAAAGTTTTGATTACCTCTTGAGGATATGGTATGGGTCTTTGTACCCATGGATCCCTTTCTTTACCTTTTTGTGGATTTGGATGGTTCTTCTTCTTGTTCTTCTCAGTAGATGGTTGAGGGTTTTCCTTTTCAGTAGCTTCAGGTTCTTCATCATTCTCAGCTTCATGTGTCTCATCTTCTTGTGTGGGTGATTCTTCTTCTTCATTATTATTGTTATCTTCAGTCTCAGCATCAGAAATAGAGGTATTATTATCTTGTTCTTCAGAGTCATCAATGTCCTTGTTTTCATTGGGAGATTTTCCTGCAGAAGATTTCTTCTTGAGAGTCTCTTGCTCTTTCCTCTTGGGATGGTCTTCAGGATAGTCAGGATCCTGAGTACTTGCACCTCCCCTAGTATTAACTCCACAAACCTGTTCCTTCACAATAAGACTTTCATACAATTGATTTTGAAGAGATATCATTTGTTCAACTTGATTATTCATCATCTCACAATGTTTAACAATTCTTTTTACCTCTCCCACATTAGCATGTAAACTTTCGCGAAGAGATTTAATTTTGTGAGAGTTCTCCATAATCATCATTCTAATATTATGCTCCTCAGGATTGTGGCGATAAGCAAAATCGTTCATATAAGATACCTCAATAGGAGATGTTACCTTTTCATTACCTTTAGTGGAGCTGATAGCATTGACTTGAATTGGAAAGCATGGTTGATCATCAGGAAGTTTAACACCCATTTCAGATAATTCCTTAAGATGAGAGGTTTTAATTCCCTTCTCTTTAATAGCCTTGGAAGCTTCTTTCATTGTTTCGTTGTCCAATTTAAGCATGCCTCCTTTCTTCTCCGGAAATATTTCTTCAATATTCCAGTCTTCATAATTCCTAGAGATAGTCTCCAATAGCTCAGTTGCTTCATCAACAGTCCTTTCCCTGAAAACATTACCTGCAATACTATCAAGATAGCCTCTAGTGTTTTCGGTTAGTCCATTGTAGAATATATCAAGTATTTCATTACTCTTTAAGCCATGGGTAGGACATTTCCTAACCATCTTACTATACCTCCCCCAAGCTTGGGGTAAATCCTCCTTCTCTTTCTGTGAAAAGTTGCTAATCTCAATAGTCAAACCATGAATCTTATCAGCAGGGAAATATTTATTATAGAATACCTGCAAACATTCTTCCTTGCTAGTAATACATCCAGGTTCTAAACGATTATACCAAGTTTTAGCACTTCCTCCCAAAGTAAAAGGAAATAGCTTTAAGAAATAATACTTCCTCCGATCCGAATAAACCGTCGCTCGCTTTACGTACAACATGTACGTGCTAGGTTGGTTTCTGGCGAATCTTTTAACGGATCGGAGGGAGTAGCGTTGATGGATTTCATCTTTACCAAATAGCACAGATAAGTCATGCAGGACAGCAATGTGTTCAAAAGGAAACTCATCCTCTCTCCCATAAAACTTATACTTCTCAGCTTTTTCAATTATTTCAGGATCAACACTAAACTCATAATCTTTATCTTTAATTTTAATAGCAGGAGCATTCATTTTCTCAGTAACAGGGAAATAACCATCAAGAGGAGAATTTTTATAGCTTTCAAGTTTATCCAATTTATCAAAACCCGAACCCATAAAAGCCATGACAAAAGCATCCTCTTCCTCAGAAGAAGTTTCCATATCATCACAATATTCATTACCTTCTAACTCAGATTCCACATTTTCAATAATAGAAGATTCAAGATTTTCAGGTGTTTCAGTTATCTCAGATGTTTCAAGTGTTTCAGGTATTTCAGGAGTCACTTCTTTGTCTATGCTACCACATATTAAATCATTTTCATTACTAGTAGACATTTTAGACAAAGGTGAGCTAGACAAAACTTTTCCCGTTTTCTTAGGAGCAACAGCAGAAACAACATTAGGAGAAAAGTTTGGCCTACTTGGCAAATCCGTACCTCTGCGAGTGGTCGAAGGCCTCAATTCCTTCGGAGTAATCTTTTCCTTACCCATGGTTAGGAACAAGCAAGTGCAGCAAATAATATGATAACAAGTTGTCTTACCGATAAAGCTAGGTTCCCCGGCAACGGCGCCAGAAAACGTCTTGATACCCACAAGTATAGGGGATCGCTGAAGTCTTCATTGGGAAGTATTACCCAAATTTATAGTTCGACACGATGGGAACACAAGAATATCAATAAGACTTTGGCAATCGAGGCGTCACTCTCAACCACACCTGTATATCAACAACTTGCAGCAATAATAGTGATGGCAGTAGTATGATTCAAGTAACAAGCAGAACAGCAGCAGTGAACAAGTGTTTTCCAGTTTTTACCGGAAAAGTGAAGGTGTAACTCAGAGATCTAAAACGTAGGCATGAGGTGACAGCGGGGTGTTGCATGAATAAGATTGATCATATGATGATATAAAGCTAGCCAAGGGATGTATCTCTAACTCCGATATATGTAGGTATGTGTTCCATAATTAGTTGTGCATACTAACCAAGAGAATTTGCACAACATCTATTGTCCTACCCGCCCATTTTACCGGGGCCAACTTGGAACTGCGGGTAATTAAGGTCTACCCTTTCGAATAGACCGGAACAATGCATTAACACTTCATGAACACATAGAATCCTCAAACTAAAACATCTCCCCTTTGTTTTCCCTATATGTCACTTTTAGGGTTCGCAGGTTCAACATAATAGCAGGTGATACACTTTGCAGATAAATACCAAACTCAAATATATGATGAAGCAATATAAGTTCAGTACTGAAATCATGCCACTCGGCCCTAGTAGCAAGCATTAAACATAGCAAGAGTGCATCAACACAATACAAAAGTATCCTCAAGATAAACCCCTAAAATCCCGGACAACGGGTAGCATTACATGATCAATCTCATCCAATCCCCATCCACCTCACATGCCTACAGCGGACTACTCACACATGGTGATGGTGAAGGAGCTCATGGTCGATGGAGATGAAGGCGGTGAAGATGGCGGTGAAGACGGCCTCCGGATCCCTCCACCGGAGGAGAAATCCTGGATCAATCTGTCCCCGAAACGAAGAACGTGGTGGCGGCGGTGGTGTGTTTCGCGAAAGCTCCTCTCCCCCTAGGGCACGCAGTTTTTTCCACTATATGAAGGGGTACGTCGAAGACCGGAGGCGAGGCGGCCTCCGATGCTCCCTCGTGTCCATCCTTTGCACGTTGTCCTCCTTTTCCATAAAAAATGACGTGGTATTTTTCCCCGATTTTATTTCCTGCAAAAATAGCCAGAAAAGAGACTTTGCTAAAAACAGTGTCAGATTCAGCAGTTTTATTCAAATATGGGAAGATTCCGGAGCAAAACATGAAGCAAAGTGCTTGGAAAAGTAGATGAATTTTGGATGCATCAGGAGCTAATTCAAAATAAGTACCTGCATTCAAAATCGCTAACACAAGTGTAGAGTAAACCAACCGACTCCCCATTCTGGAAGGAGATAATGAAAGTAAGAGATGAGTTTTTGGAACGTGGATCTTTTGTTGTAGGGAATGGAGAGAGCACGCGTTTCTGGAGGATACATGGCTTGGGGACAAGCCCCTATCTAGTCAATACCCTTCCTTATATAATATTTTCCATCGAAAACAAATTTCAGTCACTGATGTTTTATCCCAGGCGCCTCCTCCAAACCTAGGTTTCAGGAGGGAGTTAACCGGAAACAAATGGACAAGATGGTTGCATTTGGTAAGCCGGCTAATGCAGGTTGACCTCACAAATCAAAAAGATGTTTTTAAGTGGAGATTAACAAACACTGGTGTTTTTACGGTCAAATCTTTGTACCTTGATTTCATGAGTGATCATACAAGGTTTCTCCGTAAATACATATGGAAAATGAAGGTGCCTCTGAAAATCAAGATTTTTATGTGGTTCTTATACCGTAAGGCTATTTTAACTAAGGATAATTTAGCAAAACGTAATTGGAATGGTTGTAAAAAATGTTGTTTTTGTGATCAAGATGAAACAATTCAACATTTATTCTTTTCTTGTCCATTTGCAAGAATGACTTGGCGTATTGTTCATATGGCTTTCAATATTAAACCCCCAACTGATATAACAAATTTGTTTGGTAATTGGCTGGGGGGGTCTCTAAACAGAAAAGGTTCAAATCAGAGTTGGTGTTTGTGCCTTGCTTTGGGCCATTTGGAACATACGAAATGATTATATCTTTAACAGAGCAAAGAAAACTTTATTTATGCAGGTTATCCCGATGGCTACACATTGGATCCGTACGTGGTCCTACCTACAATCAACGGAGAAGCGCGGCGCAATGGATTTTGGGTGCAGCCGCCTGGAATCGGTCGCGTCGGATCTATATTCCCAGTTCAGCTGGCGTTCTGATCTTAGGATAGCATGTTAATGCAGAGTCATTCCATGTTGTCCCTGTTTTTTAGATGGCTGATTCATGTTGCAACTTTGTGCGACCCATGATGTAATGTAATAAGTTCTGTAAGAATACTTGATCAATAAAAATAAAAGCCGCATGCATCAATTGATGCAAAGGCTGGGACTGCCCCTTTACTAAAATATGTGACATAAGGTAGAGCAACAAATAATACTCCAAAAGATCCATATATTTTTATGCTGACTAAATATATAATTACATCGAGCCACTTGCCCAAAGGTTTTTTTTTCATCCATAAAACCGGAGAAAAAAATCCATGGTAATTAGCTCTGGTGACCCTCCAAGCCACCAAATTGAGCACACTATCACCTCAAAAAGAAATGATCTACATGTGCCATGTCCTCCCTGAGGCACTCATATCTACTTCTACAAAATGTGGATTAATTTCTTCATCCGTAAAAAAAGGAAAAGAAAAGGAAGAACATTACAGCAAAACGTAGTAGCAGGTTAGTAGCACACAGGAACCATCCGGCAAAAACCCGGCAATAGAGAGGGAGGGAGCTAGACGCAGTCCACCGCCATGGTGCCAGTGTCCAAGAACTGGTGGAACGTGTACCCGGCGGCGGCGTCTTCGAGGCCGCACTCTCCGCCCGTGTCGGCGTCGACGTCCATGCAGTCGTCGTCGCCGCAAGGCGGCTGGTTCAGGTCAAGCCACAGCGCGCGCTTGATGCCGCCGCCAACACCAACAACATCGTCTCTGCCGGCGCTGTGCTTCTTGATCGCTGCCACCGGTGATACCGCACCGCCGCCAGAGGCCATCGCGCGGTGGCGCCGCATGTGGCCGCCGAGCGCCTGACCGACGGCGAACTCGAGGCCGCAGATGGAGCAGCCGTGCAGCTTGGGCTTGAGATCGCCGGTGCCGTCGCCGTCCAACCGGGGCTTCTTGTGGCTGGCCCGGTGGCCTCCCAGCGCCTGAAACGACGGGAACACGCGGCCGCACGTCTTGCACACGAACGCGCGGTCTGGGACACGGTCACCGCGCACGGCCACCGGCGCCGGCATCGGCATCTGCATCGCTTGCTCCCGTGACACGAGCAGCAGCACCCGCGCCATGTCCTTCTCCCCGAAAGCAAATTTGTTCATCATGGCTTATTGCTCAATCTCTCAACCCAGTTGATCGATCTCTGAAACTCTGAAGAGGCAGCAGCAGATGAAGAAGAAGCGCATTGAGACGCGGCTGTATTTATAGGCCATAAGCACCATAAAACTAATCATCCAGTAGTACTAGCTAGCCAGTAGTGATGCTTAAAGAAATGTACAACTTGTCTCTAGAGGGGGATGAAGAGCGAAGCAAGCGGCGTCGAGTATTTCCTCCTCGACGCTACGTGTTGCCGACTGGGTGCATCTCTTGGGATTGATGGGAAAATATGCAGCATGATGATGCACGGCCTCTTTCAGTTCAGAATTTCAGATCATCAACCAGGTTTTTATATTCTGAAGGTCAACTGTTGCTCGATCAGAAGCCTGTCTTGTTTTTAAGGGACTGAAAATCTCCAGAGCATAATTTTTAATTGTGGCAGGCCATCAAATACATGCTTTCAAAAAGGAAGAACACTTCGTATCAGAAAGCAAAACAAGATTAGTTAGGAATTAGGCTCAGATAATAAGTACTTGTCATTTGTCAAGATAATGACATGGTACTTTGTTTCAATGAAGATCTTAGATTCTTTCCTGGGGATGCATTATGGCCTACTGAACTACCTGCAATCCTCTGAGTTCGGTTCTGTCAGTCCCATCAGTTTTGGTCACGGCTAGCTAGGTTGATCAGTAGGGCAACCTGGAAGGATAATTAAATTAGAATCGCGACGAGGATCGATGAACATCACTTTCCTAGTGACGAGCTTATAAAGCGTCTCATGCCTGCTCCAAATGCCACATGTGAACAGTACTATCTTCTTATTTTTGTATCAGTTTTTCACTTATTGGGGGCATCTAATACCGTTTATACTTAACTACTTGCAATGCTGGTATAGTATCAGATATGGCTCTTCCAGTCAAAAGTAGCCAGATTAAGCAAAACTAGCAAGTAGTGTCATCTGAGACCGAAATTAAGCTAATCTGATTCCTCATGTTAAGCAGTTTTCGTCTCATCGCTGATTGGCTCTCGGAGTTGCTTGCGTCCACACCGCACTGGCTGATTGGACTGAACTAATCAATAATTGCTGCTTGATGTCAGCAAGGCCTAGTTGTTGCATTCTCTACTTACTAAATTTTTTATTGCAAGTTTGCAACTGTCTACTTTGTTTTCTTAGTGCAACTTGCGTTAACAGGGCCTTCCAAATTGCTCTGCACTTCAGCAGGGATGAGGATTCAGGAGTTCATGGCGTCTCGGTTTCTTTCACAAAATGGAAGTGTTTGACGCGGATGAAATGGAATCTTACCCCTGTACACAGTTGATAGCAAAATAGGAAGAAGAAACTGTCAGGTTAAGGTTATATATCATGGATCAAACTCTTGGTCATCTCTTATTTAACCTCTATAAAATAAAAATACTGCTCACTACTTGAGATACTTCAGATAAGTAGTAGTGCATGGATGACAATGCGCATCTATTCGCTGCGTCGCACCATGTGGATGCAACCAAAGGAGCAAAGAGTTCAAAAGAGTCACTTGAAAAGATAGTCCTTTGTGTAACCTGAAGCAACACAATCCCTCCGTGCCCACCATACACTAAGTCGGTATATTTAAAAATAAGAAAGCAATTATTCTCTGTTCACCAGATGCCCAGTTGTTGTAAAACATTCATGTAGCTTGCTGAATACACATTTTCCAGCAAGCAGAAATGGGCAATTTGCAGTCCCTCCATGCCCACGATACGCTAAGTCAGTATATTTATTTTAAAATTTAGGCAGCAATTATTCTCTGTTCACCAGCTGCCCATTTGTTGTAAAACATTCATGTAGCTTGCTGAATGCACATTTGCCAGGAAACAGAAATGGTCAATTTGCAGTTTTCTATAGATAGAGCTATTATCTACATGCTGATTATAACCGGTGCTTGGAACTTCTCGAACTCTTGGTTATCTCTAACTGACAAAACCTCTGCAGCCAGTAACTAGGAACTCAAGACTTAAATCAAAGTCTTTGGGAAATCCATTATGGACCTGCTCCTCAGTACTTCAGATTTGTTTAGATAAGTAGTACAGTAGTACACTGATGACAATTCGCATTATGTGTGTCTGTTCGCTGCGTCGCGTCACGTTTGATGCGACTGAAGGAGCAAAGAATCCACAAAGGAAGTTGGCAAGGTAGTCCTTTGTGCACCTTCAAGCAACATAATATCCCTCAGTGCCTGTGATAAACTTAAGTCAGTATGTTGATAAAACAAGAGCAATTGTTCTCTGTTGCCAGCTTCCCAGTTGTTGTGAAAGATTCAGTTGACTTGCTGAACACACATTTGAAAGCATAAATGGGTAATTTGCAGTTTGCCAATAGAGAAAGCTATTATATACTTTCTGCAGATGATTTGGTGCTTGGAGTTCTAGTTGTGCCTGCAACCTAATCTCATTGGTTTATCCCTCATACACCATGACAGCACATAACGTATGAACATAAGTAACTTGTATGTCCCTCTCAAGTCTCAATCCTAGCTTGGAGCTTGTGCGGCGTCTGCCCCTGTTCCCCTAGTAGTTGAGCAAAGATAGAAATTTGCTTCTGTTGTTTTCTGTTTTCTGGTGATCCAAATTCGTATGTACTGATAAAGGCCAGCTTGTGACGTAGGAGAGCGGAGCGCCCCGGTACGGTACGGATCGTCTCGGACTGCAGCCGACTTAGGGTTTATCCACTATAAATACATCTTGTAAGCCGCCGGTTGGGGTAAGCCACACATTGTAAACCCACGGCGTTTGTAACCTCACCCCGATATAGTGAAGTATTGCTGGCTGGCGCCCGTGGTTTTTTCCTCTCCTTTGTTTGGAGG
This sequence comes from Poa pratensis, assembly GCA_947311845.1. Taxonomy (NCBI): domain Eukaryota; kingdom Viridiplantae; phylum Streptophyta; class Magnoliopsida; order Poales; family Poaceae; genus Poa; species Poa pratensis. Next base: position 18,021,385 of record CAMZMU010000039.1, read on the forward strand.
GTTTTTCCACGTTAAATCTCGTGTCCCCGTTGGTTTGATCTTTCTGCTCTTCATCGTTTCGTGCTATCTTTTGTAACAAGTGGTATCAGAGCCCGTGTTTCAGATCTGTTTTCAGATTAGGGTTTTGGATGGCATCGATGAAGTTCGATCTACCGTTGCTGGACTACAAGACGAGATTTTCGTTATGGCAGGTCAAGATGCGTGCGATCCTCGCACAGTCCAATGATCTTGACGAAGCGCTGGAGAAATTCGGCGATAAGGCGGCGGCCGACTGGACCGCCGATGAGAAGAGAAAAGACCGTAAGGCTATGTCTCTTATTCAACTTCATCTATCTAATGATATCCTGCAAGAAGTACTACAGGAGAAAACCGCAGCCAAGCTGTGGGCTAAGCTGGAGTCGATCTGCATGTCCAAGGATCTCACCAGCAAGATGCATGTGAAGATGAAGTTGTTCTCGCACAAGCTGCAAGAAGGTGGTTCGGTAATGAATCACATATCGATCTTCAAGGAGATCGTTTCTGACCTAGTGTCGATGGAGGTAAAATATGAGGATGAAGATCTTGCACTTTTACTTCTAGTTTCGCTGCCAAATTCCTATGCAAATTTCCGTGATACCATACTGCTTAGCCGTGATGAACTAACCACTGCTGAGGTTTATGAGACCCTCATGACGAGGGAAAAGATGAAGGGTATGGTACAGAAGGAGGAGTCGTCATCATCCAAGGGTGACGCTTTGGAGGTCCGAGGCAGGCCTCAGCAGCGAGACAACAACTACAACACAACAACAGAGACAAGAGCAAGGGCGACAGAGGTCGCTCAAAGTCTAAAGGCCGTGACAAGTTCTGCAGGTATTGTAAGAAGAGTAATCACACATCGATGATTGCTGGAAGCTGCAGAACAAGGAGAAAAGAAAAGGTACTTACCAACCGAAAAATAATGAAGGTAATGATACCGGTGAGGCTGTTGTTGTTGATGGTAGTTCTGATGGCGAATGCCTAGCTGTTTTAGCTGCATGTGTTTCTCGTCAAGATGAGTGGATTCTAGATACTGCATGTTCTTTTCATATTTGCTGTAACAAAGATTGGTTCAGTTCTTATGAGTTAGTGCAGACTGGAGACTTCGTGCGTGTGGGGAACGACCAGCAATGCACCATTGCTGGCGTTGGATCTGTTCAGATCAAGACACATGACGGCATGACACGCACGTTGACGGGCGTGAAACACATACCAACCATGGCGAGAAATTTGATCTCGCTCAGTACCCTTGATTGTGACGGGTACAAGTATACCGGCGGAAACAGACTTCTGAAGGTATCAAAAGGTTCTCTCATTGTTATGGTTGGTGATATGAATTCTGCTAAGTTATATGTTCTTAGAGGTAGCACTTTATCTGGTACTGTTGCTGCTGTTTCTCATGATGATTCAAGTAAAACTAACCTCTGGCATAAGCGTCTTGGACACATGAGTGAACTTGGTATGGCAGAATTGATCAAGAGAGAGTTGCTGCAAGACTGCAGTTTGGGAAAGATGCAATTCTGTGAACATTGCATATTCGGTAAGCACACAAGAGTTAAGTTCAATGCTTCCGTTCATACCACCAAAGGTACACTTGATTATGTACATGCTGATGTTTGGGGGCCGTCACGTAAGCCCTCTTATGGTGGTGCTCGTTATATGCTTACTATTATTGATGATTACTCTAGAAGAGTTTGGCCTTATTTCATGAAAAATAAGGATGATTCGTTTGCTGCTTTTAAGGAGTGGAAAGCTATGATAGAAAGGCAAACAAGAGGAAGGTGAAAATACTTCGTACTGACAATGGTGGTGAATTTTGTTCGAATGCTTTTAATGATTTTTGCAGAACAGAAGGAATTGTCAGGCACCTCACCATCCCGTACACGCCTCAGCAGAATGGTGTAGCGGAGCGGATGAACAGGACAATCATGTCCAAGGCTCGCTGCATGATCTCCAACGCTCGCATGAGTAAGCGTTTCTGGGCTGAGGCGGCAGCCACCGCCTGTTACTTGATAAACAGGTCACCATCTATTCCCCTCGACAAGAAAACACCTATGGAGGTATGGTCAGGTACTCCTGCTGATTATTCACAGCTTAAAGTTTTCGGTTGCACTGCTTATGCTCATGTTGATAATGGGAAATTAGAGCCGAGAGCTGTTAAGTCTGTTTTCATTGGTTATGGTTCGGGTGTAAAAGGATATAAGTTGTGGAATCCCGAAACTAACAAGGCATTCATGAGCAGGAGTGTTGTTTTCAATGAATCTGTTATGTACTTTGATAAGTTGTCCTCAGATGTTTCAGCTAGTTCAGATGAGGAACAATTCGTGTCGAGGTGGAGCACTCCACTGAAAAGGAAATTGTCACTGAAGACAATGATGGTGATGCGTCAGATAACTTGATTCTGATAATGATAATATGCCTGATTCACCCCTGTTATGCAGCAACAAAATCTGTCTATCGCAGCTGGTAGACAAAGGAGGAATTGTGGTCCTCGACCACGTTTAATTGAGGAGTGTAACATTGTTAATTATGCTCTGAGTTGTGCAGAACAGGTGGAGCATGGACATGAGCCGTCCACGTATACTGAAGCAATTGCTACAAGTGACCGTGAGAAGTGGATCTCCGCTATGCAAGAGGAGATGCAGTCACTTGAGAAGAATGGCACATGGGATGTTGTGCGCTTGCCTAAGCAAAAGAAGGTCCGCTGTAAGTGGATCTTCAAGAGAAAGGAGGGTTTGTCTCCAAGTGAGCCTCCAAGATTTAAGGCAAGGTTAGTGGCAAAAGGCTTCAGTCAAATCCCAGGTATTGATTACAATGATGTTTTCTCTCCGGTTGTCAAGCATAGTTCTATTCGGACATTTTTCTCCATTGTTGCTATGCATGATCTTGAGCTTGAGCAGTTAGATGTTAAAACTGCGTTTCTGCATGGAGAGTTGGAGGAGGAGATATACATGGACCAGCCTGAAGGGTTCATAGTGCCGGGTAAGGAGGATCTTGTTTGTAAGTTGAAAAGGTCCTTATACGGTTTGAAACAATCTCCTCGACAGTGGTATAAAAGGTTTGATTCATTTATGTTGTCACATGGCTTTAAGAGGTCTGAATTTGATAGCTGTGTGTACATTAAGTTTGTTGATGGATCGCCTATATACTTGCTGTTATATGTTGATGATATGTTGATTGCTGCCAAGAGCATGAAAGATGTCGCTGCCTCAAGTCACAATTGAGAGCGAATTTGAGATGAAGGATCTTGGTGCTGCTAAGAAAATCCTAGGTATGGAAATTACACGTGACAGAAAGTCTAGGTTCTTATTTCTTAGTCAGCAAAGTTACATTAAGAAAGTTCTTCATCGTTTTAACATGCATGATGCAAAGTCTGTTAGTACTCCTATTGCTTCGCATTTTAAGTTGTCATCTACTCAATGTCCTACTACTGATGATGATTTGGAGTACATGTCTCGAGTTCCATATTCTAGTGCTGTTGGTTCCTTGATGTATGCTATGGTCTGTTCACGTCCTGATTTGTCATATGCTATGAGCTTGGTGAGTAGATACATGGCTAATCCTGGTAAAGAACATTGGAAAGCTGTTCAGTGGATTTTCAGGTACCTCCGTGGCACGTCTGATGCTTGCTTGAAGTTTGGCAGAGCTGGTGAGGGACTCGTAGGCTATGTGGATTCAGATTTTGCTGCCGACTTGGATAAGAGGAGGTCCCTCACAGGTTATGTGTTCACCATTGGTGGTTGTGCTGTTAGTTGGAAGGCAACACTTCAGCCGGTTGTTGCCCAATCCACCACGGAGGCTGAATACATGGCCATTGCAGAAGCAGTTAAAGAAACTGTTTGGTTGAAAGGTTTGTTTGCTGAGCTTTGTGGAGTTGATACTTGCATTAACCTGTTTTGTGATAGTCAGAGTGCCATTTACCTTACTAAGGATCAGATGTTCCATGAGAGAACAAAGCACATTGACATCAAATACCATTATGTGCGTGATGTTGTTGCACAAGGTAAGCTGAAGGTATGCAAGATTAGTACTCATGATAATCCGGCTGATATGATGACAAAGCCTGTTCCTGTTACTAAGTTTGAGCTATGCTCAGGCTTAGTTGGTATCACTGTCTAGCCCAAGAGGCTATTTGGCGCCGAAGGTGTTTTCTTTGTTGTTTCAGGGGTGAAGGTTCTCGTTGATGCTACAAGATGGAATTTGTCTCAAGGTGGAGTGTTGTTTTCTGGTGATCCAAATTCGTATGTACTGATAAGGCCAGCTTGTGACGTAGGAGAGCGGAGCGCCCCGGTACGGTACGGATCGTTTCCGGGTCGGACTGCAGCCGACTTAGGGTTTGTCCACTATAAATACATCTTGTAAGCCGCCGGTTGGGGTAAGCCACACATTGTAAACCCACGGCGTTTGTAACCTCACCCCGATATAGTGAAGTATTGCTGGCTGGCGCCCGTGGTTTTTTCCTCTCCTTTGTTGGAGAGGTTTTTCCACGTTAAATCTCGTGTCCCCGTTGGTTTGATCTTTCCGCTCTTCATCGTTTTCGTGCTATCTTTTGTAACAGCTTCCCTGCCAAAATAAATGACTACAAGAATAAGCCTGTTGTTTTGCCGCATAAATGGTAAAAAGTGGAAGTTTGCTTCTCCATTAGCCTCCAGATTCAGCAGTAAGTGCATCAGGGATCCAAAATCTCCTATATCATGATGTCAAACCGCTGAATCGAATATCCAAAAACTTTTGTGTCCCTCTCAAGTCCATGTGCTACGTCTTTCTTTCACCGATAATTGAGGAAAGATACAACTTCGCTTCCCTTTTGGAATAAATTACTAGAACAAAGCCGGCTAGTTGCCGCGTAAATGGTCAACAGTAGATGTTTTCTTCTTGGTCTGCCTCAATATTCAGCAACAGCTGCACCAGAGATCCCAAACTCCTATATCATCATGTCAACTTGATGAATCAGATATTGTTTAAAGTGGCACACAGCTTTGTTGCCCAATGCACAGAATTGCTTGTGTTGACTTGCTTGCTATGCTGGTTATATCTGATTTTTTGGAACTGCAGTATGAAAGCACAGGTATGATACCTTTTTGCAGAGAAATTCACACCACATAACATGCTGAGCACAACATATATCAATAAGATACACATTAGAGATATAATGTCAACCATTATCTCTGAAGGAAACAAAAACTAAGAGCTAGTAAGTGACGACTAAGGCGCCAGACGGTTCTAGTTTTCCGCAGCTACTTCCTAAAATATGCAGTGTGCTAACCACTGAATGCGTAAGAATCTCCACGGAAGGGGCATTACCTTAGATACTACTGATTGATTCAAAAGGTTGGGTACATAAGAGTATGATATTGAGGCGTTACGTCACCGCTGAAACCGTGGTTTCGAGAGGCGAAAGGGCAGTATATTCCTTAATGATTCCTTTTTTTTAAATAATATTCCTTAATGATTCCTTGGGTCAAAATTAGCATCACTTATGCAACCTGTCATGTGGCACGTGACACAACCCCTTGCTACTTTAGAGCCAGCATCTAATGTTTATGAAGAATAAGAGATCAGCACAGCTACAAATGATTTTCAACATTGATTTTTCTCCCAGGCCTAATAAAAGGGTACTGAACTGACAAATCAGAGAGCAGTGACCAGTATTAGGCCAGGCAGTACTGTTTTGCTCTATGATTCTGTTAGCTTGCCATGTTCTATCCACTTCTTTTTTGTGGTGCAGTTCTGGGTAGACAGCACCAAATAATAATAATAATAATAATAAGTGTGGAGTTATAAAGCAACTATGAAGCCTATACTGTGTGCTCGTAGATGCAGATAAGCATCGCAATAAAAAATATCAACAGAAATATCTGATTAGCACATACAAAGGGTAACATAATTGAACGGCTTAACCAAACAGTTTCAAGTGTAAAATGAACTTGATATTCAAATTTTAGCTGGTTTTAGTCTGTCACTGCTTGGAACGAGCACGTTATCATTTTCTTACAAAAAATACTTACGGATTTTTTTAATAACAAGGCAAAGTTTAGAAGGAATTTTACATTTACTTTTGGGGTTTCTGAATAAGCATCACGAAATGATCATGATACTTTTCTGCACAATATTTGAGACGCGCCAAAAATCTCCACCGATACAGAAACCAGCTGCCAAGGGATAAAGATGGCAAATGAATCTCTCCTTCTGATCCATTTGACAAAAGAATAACCGTGAGCAAGTTGTTGCTCTCCGAAGTGACGAACTGTTGTAGGAACTTGCTTTTGAGAAAGAGTTAAGTCGCTCTCATAGATTAAAAAAAAAGCGAGTTGCTGCGTTTCTGGAGCTCACCGGAATGGAGAGAGGGAGCACTTTGCTTCTTGCTCCGATTTTCTACATTTTTGGTCGCCTTCTCCACGTAGGTCGCCACCAGTGTGATGCAGACAGTTCTGCCTCAAACCCGAATCAGTGTAATTAGTGGTGTAATGAGTAATGACACTTCACACACACAAACACACACACACACCCAAAGCAACTAAGTGGTGACTGAATCAGATGGCAGCATCCTGTAGTAGACATATTAATATTAGCCACCTTGTGGTAGAGGAGCTAAAGGTGCTTCTGAGACCCGAGCTAAAGGTGCTTCTCAAAATGGAGATCAATTATCATCTGTTGCCCTGTTGGCTAGCTGCAGTAGTACAAATAAAAGAAAACTTCACAACAACCTCCACCGATCATGCCTCTCACAAAGGTGATCATGTACCTTGCAGTACATAACTTTTGTACTACATCTAATTACATGTATCCAAAACTAATGTTGATCTCTGCATTTTTTTATCGCTGGAGATTTAAGGAAAAGGTATAATTTTGAAGTCTTTGAGTTCAGTTAACTGATTTGCAACTAACATTGTTATTATTTATTATGTACTCGTATAAATGTTGGAGTATGTAAGTTTTATTACAGTGGCGTACATTTGCATCTACATTAACTTTTTGCAGAGCTGCGAGCAAAAGGTGGATTTTTCACTCGTTCGCCAGCTCAAAGAGAGAACAGCAAAGAAAGCAGTGTGCATGGCTTCTCCTAACAAACCTTGGATGTGTACAAAGACTCAGACTTGGATCGGCGGTTCAATGCAGCTACCAACGTGGCGTTTGGGGACGGACGAAAAGCTTCCTCCTGGTCCGAGTGACTGGGGGAGCTAATGGGCTTCAAAGCCATGTTAGGGTACTATTGGGGGCAAATGGGCCAAACACTATTGTTTTTGGACAAAAATAACTAAAATATTACTGCTTTTGGGCTAAACATTTCTAGGGGGGGGGGTGGTGGTAAACTACACATAGCTCCGCCCTGTCCCCAAGGCCATTACGCCCAACCTTTTTTAGGGTTCCAAGTGCAAGAACAAGAGGGTGTATGACTCTCTCACTAGCGATAGCTACATCTCTAACCTTCCCGTGGAACACTTCACGGCCAATCACTTCACGCAATTTGTTCACCTTTGGAGCCTCTTTGCCGAGGTTGCTCAATTCTGAGATCTGTGGAACCATCATTTGCACCCTCACAAGTAATGGCATCTTCATTGGTATCTCGACTTACGAAGCTCGGTTTTGGGAACCTCTTCTTGCTACCTCATTAATATTGTCTGAAAGACTTGCCCCGCACCCCTACCCCCCGGAAGTGCAATTTCTTCGCCTGGCTTGTTGGATTACGTGGCACCAATTTGAAATTTCGCCTGACATGTAAATAACTAAGATCTATCTATGAAGATATAAGCGATAAGATGTATCTAGTATCGAACCCCCTGAAGCAGAAGTAGATGTCAGTGTCTCCTGATGAAGATCCTCACGACCAAACCTGGTGGCAAGGATGTCGTCAATTCTCGAATTCCAGCCTTCTGGGTCCAGTCGATCAAGGATAAAAGGCATGTTCCCACCAAGAATTTGCACATGCTTGTTGGCTTCGGCCGAGGAGAATTTCAGCATCCAGGACTTAGTTTCGATCAGTGTACAAGAGATGGAGATCCCAACACATGGGAGACAAGGAGAGAGAATAGATCAATCTATTAAAAATAAGTGAATTAGCACCAGCAGATTTAGTGAGGAGGGGCAAGCCCTCCACTTCATGCGTCCCCACCCCTCACCCTATTGTGTCACTGATCCTTTGTCGGGGGCAAGCAAAGGGTGGTCGGCCCCTTGGTGGGCCTTTGGGCCTATGTGGCTACCCCCCCCCCCCCCCACCCCACACCACACACACACACACACATGGGTCAGACCTAGTAGGAGCAACACTTAGGACCCTCCCGGCTATTTTTTGAATATTTAATCTATCAGAAATATTATAGAAAAACCTGAGACTTCCAATATTATTTCCGAATAATTTTGATCACGTTGGAACTATTCCAGTTACACTCTCACTTATTTCGAAACTTCCAATATACACTAATGAATACTCCATCCATCTGCGAATAAATGTACTTCTACTTTTTTTGGTAAGTCAATATTATTAAAGTGGAGGCGACGCCGCTGTCGACGCGGGTCTCGCTGCCACCACCAACAACTCGCCGACAGAGAAGGATGGCAAGTCGACGAAGAAAGAGGCAGCCCGCTGGAGGAGGATGCAAAGGGAGGCGAACAAGGACGAGTCGGCAAACACCAATGCGTTGACAACCCGGGGAGGAGCCCCGGGGGCTCCACGCAGCAAACCAAGAACCGAGGAGGACGGCAACATGCAGACAAGGCCAACAAAGAAGATCATCCTGCCTGCTGCTTCTCTTGAGCAGTGCTTGGGTGCAGAGAACCTGCGCAGGCTGTTTGAAGAGGAAAATAGGCCAAAACCCAAGTGGAAGACGATGCAAAATCAAGAATCATTAGGCACAAATGATGGTGAAGGAAGTAATTCTTTTGTACTGATTACCAAGCATACTCACGAACATGAGGCTTCAGATTTAGAGGAAAGCAAGAGGACTGAACAGCTTCTGACGGCTGGAAGGGAGCAGGAAGAACTTTCTGCTGGAAGGAATGGAGAATCGCAAAAGGAGGCAGCCAGCCCAAGGGCCACTGGCAACCTGACTAGTGCGGATGATCGCGCTGGTCAGGAGCAATGACGCTCCTAAGCTGGAACTGTCGTGGCTTGGGTCGGGCTGCGACAGTTCAGGAACTGCAACGGCTGATGAACGTCCATCACCCAAAGGTTGTGTTTCTCTCTGAGACACGCCAGAATAAAGCATATGTGGAAAGTCTTAGGTGGAGGTTAGGGCTTAAACATGTCATCACTTTTAGTGGTAAGGGAAAGGGAGGTGGTTTAGCCCTGTTTTGGGATGAGAGTATCTAGGTTGAGTTGCTTAAGATGAGTAGGCACCATTTTGATGTTATCATCCACAATTTACCCCATGGAAATAAAGGGAGATACACGTTTGTCTATGGCGAACCTCGCACACATGAGAGATATAACATGTGGAACTTGTTACGCAGAATTAAACAGTTTCGCCCTGATCCGTGGTTGGTCATAGGTGATTTCAATGAGTGTATGTGGCAGAGTGAACACTGGTCTAGAAGGCGTAGAGGGGAGAAGCAAATGTTTGATTTCAGAGAAGCTCTCTCTGACTGTAACCTGTATGACTTGGGATACCATGCCATGGACGTATGACAATAAACAGGAGGGCCTAAATAATGTCAGAGTAAGACTGGACCGTGCTGTGGCTTGCCAAATTTGGTGTAGTATCTTCCCTGATGCTCAGCTAACACACTTAACTTCTTCCCGCTCTGATCACTGCCCTATTTTACTATCCTTGACAGAAGGGTTTCTGAACCAAAGGTTGCACCTACTTTCAGATACGAAGCATATTGGGAAAGAGAAGAAAGTCTGAGTGAGGAAATCTGCACTGCGTGGAGCATGCACAAGAAACCCTCTGATCTTGGGGAGGTTGCTAACAACCTTAAATGCGTCATGGGATCGTTGCACAAGTGGAGTAGACAGAAAATTGGTCACATCCCAATTCAAATTGAGAAGACAAGGAAGAGGCTAGAAACAGCATCCGCACGATCAGACTGGCAGGGTAGAAAGTTAGCAAAACAACTGAGTAAAGAACTGGATGAATTACTTAAAAAAGAAGAAATTCGGTGGAGGCAAAGATCCAGAGTGGACTGGCTTCGTTCGGGCGACAGAAACACCAAATACTTTCATAGAAAGGCAACTTGGCGAGCTAAGAAAAACAGAATCCAAAAACTAGAAGATCCCAATGGTAATATTATTTCAAATGAGAAAGATATGCAGGATCTTGCTACTGCATACTTCAAAACGCTCTATGCTATGGATAACTCTGTCCAACCCCACCATATCACACACCTGATCCAAGCTAAAGTTTCGGATGCTGACAATGATGACCTGTGCACTGAATTTTCAGATGAGGAGATCAGCTTCGCCTTGTTTCAAATTGGTCCTACAAAAGCTCCTGGCCCTGATGGATTCCCAGCTTGCTTCTACCAAAGAAACTGGGGACTACTCAAACATGACATCATTGCTGCTATGAGAAAATTCTTTGTGGATGGCACGATGCCCGATGGGGTAAATGACACTTCTATCGTCCTGATACCGAAAATTAAAAACCCTATAGCTCTCAAGGACTTCAGACCTATTAGCCTGTGTAATGTTATTTACAAGGTTGTCTCTAAATGTCTGGTAAACAGAATGAGACCAAAACTACAGAATATCATTTCTCAGACCCAGAGTGCGTTCATCCCCGGACGTATGATCACTGATAATGTCCTTATAGCTTTCGAGTGCATCCATGCAATTCAACATGGTTCTAATGATGCTGGACAATTTTGTGCATATAAGCTAGACCTTATGAAAGCTTATGACAGAGTGGACTGGTGCTATCTAGAGCAGGCGATGAGGAAACTTGGTTTTGCGGACACTTGGATCAACTGGACTATGACCTGTGTGAAATCTGTCTGTTTCTCAGTTAAATTCAATGGAAAGCAGCTCGAGCATTTCTGCCCTTCCAGAGGCCTTAGGCAGGGTGACCCACTGTCCCCCTACCTATTCCTTTTGGTTCCAGAGGGTTTGTCCTTACTCCTCAAACACCACATTGAACTGAATAGTTTACAAGAGCTGAAAATTTGTAGAAGAAGCCCTGGTATCTCACATCTGTTGTTTGCGGACGACAGTCTCCTTTTCTTCAGAGCTAATGCTGACCAAGCAAATTTGGTTAATGATGTTATAAAGACTTATGAAGTAGGTACTGGCCAGCTCCTCAGCCTTGCTAAGTGCTCCCTTCTGTTTGGACAACACTGCTCTGAGGAAAATAGCAAGTCTGTGACCTCGATCCTAAAAGTTGAAACTTTGTCTCTGGAGGACAAATATCTAGGACTCCCAATTCCTGAAGGTCGCGTAAAGAATGGTAAGCTGAAGACTACGAAAGAAAAGCTGTGCAAGAAATGCTCTGACTGGAACGAAAAATATATGTCCGGAGCTGCAAAGGAAACCATGATTAAATCTGTTGCTCAGGCTATTCCCACTTATGCTATGAGCGTCTTTAAATTCTCGGCTGGTCTTTGCGACGACCTAGAGAGAATCCTGAGGGATTTTGGTGGGGCGATGAGTTTGACTAGAGAAAGGTGCATTTGGATGTCTTGGGACAGAATGTCAAAACAAAAGTCCCACGGTGGTATTGGATTCAAAGATCTCAGAATTTTCAATCAAGCGTTGTTGGCTAGACAAGCATGGCGCCTTATTGAATTTCCGGATAGCATGTGTGCTAAACTTCTCAAGGCCAAGTACAACCCCAATGGAGACCTTGTTGATACCGTCTTCAGCCAGAATGCTTCTCCGTGCTGGCAGGGTATTTCGCACGGCCTTGATCTCTTAAAGCATGGCATCATATGGAGAGTAATATCTGGAAGGAAGATTAGAATTTGGCGGGATAACTGGATCCGTAGAGGCAACCACAAAAGCATTGGAAAAGCTAAAAACTCTAGGAAAAGATGGGTGTCTGACCTCATTGACCCCTCCTCAAACTCCTGGAATGAATCTTTGGTGAGAACTTTGTTTCACCCTCCAGATGTGGACGAAATCCTTAAGATAAAACTACCAAACAGCTCGGGGGAGGATTACATTGCCTGGGATCATGAGAAAAATGGCATCTTCTCTGTTCGGAGTGCTTATAGGCTTGGTGTCCACCTAAAAGAGAATGGTCTCCAAGCCTCGTCTAGCTCCAGCCCTCATGGTGATAGGGGCCTGTGGAAATTAATTTGGAACTCAAATGTGCCCCCAAAATCAAAGTTTTCGCTTGGAAACTAGCTACAAATACACTCGGTGTCCAAGCACTCCGTTGCAGAAGGAATATGGACCCTCTTCCGACTTGCAACATCTGTGGTCAGGAACCGGAGACTGCTCACCATGCCATTATTCGCTGTATAAAAGCCATGGCTCTTAGGCATAGACTGAGAGATCTATGGGATCTGCCAAATGAAAAAGTCTTTGAAGAAACTGGAGAGGACTGGGTTCTGCTGCTCCTGAATCAATGCAATCAAGACCTCAGAATAAAAATCATGTTTATGTGGTGGAGGACGTGGCATCTCCGCAACAATATGATTTTCGGTGATGGTAAATGTTCCATTATGCAATCTGCTAATTTCATTGAGTCATATTCCACATCCTTCCTTCAGGTTAACAGCCATTCTGATGCCACTGATTGGAAAGGAAAGAAGCCTATGATGCAGGCTGTGCCGCGGTCTCCTGACATTAAACTTCAAGACCCTACCCCTGGCAAAACCCTGATGAAGGCTGGTACAAGCTAAATGTTGACGCCAGTTTCATCCTGGAGGTGAACAAAGGAGCCTGGGGTGCTTTATTGCGTGATCACGCTAGAAAAAATCTATTCTCGGCTTGGGGAACAATTCCCTTTTGCCAAGATGCTGAAACCGCTGAAGCTATTGCAGTCCTGGAAGGCATTAAAGCTGTGATCCCTATTGCTGATAAACAGGTCATCATCGAGAGCGACAATGCCGCGGTTGTCCATGCTCTCTGTTCTTCTGATAAGTGTAGGTCTGCTGTTATGGTCATCCTGGATCAGGCAAAGAACCTGCTTCATAGCTTCCGTGGTTGCAAGGTTGTGAAAGTTAGTAGATCGGGCAATTCTGCTGCCCATAATTTGGCTAAGTTGTGTTTTACGGCTTGGGATAATGGTTCGTTGCTAGAGGCTGTGCCTCCCTGCGTGGAGGTTGATGTTCCTGTTCCTGTTAAGAGCTCTGTAACCCGGCACGATTTAATTCAGTAATGCTATTTGAAAAAAATAAAAAATATATTAAAGTTTGACTGAGTTTTTAGGGAAACATGGCAACATTTATGACACTAAATTGGTATCACTAGATTCGTCTTGTAATGAAGTTCCAAAATATACCAATCTGTGTCATATATGTTGATACTCTTTTCTATAAAGTTGGTCATTTTTTTTGAAAAATTGACTTAGTAGAAAAGCTAGATGTACACTTATTCGGAGGGAGTATAACCAACTTAAGTGTGTGACCCTATAGGTTGATAACAAGTGGACATGACTCCAAACACGTTCTGATCAATATCAATACGGAGGTGGGAACGCCCATACTGATTCCCACTGTTGTACGATCTCACTCTGTTGAACATATTGTTTGTGGTACGTAGTTCCTATTGCTTCGTGATACTGAACAACATCATCATTAACAATATAACCCTTTTTAATTACTTATTCCCCTCTTGCGGTATTTTTGCGAGAGTTAAATTATATGAATGGGAAATGTATAAATGGTATCGCTGGATTCGTTTTGTAAAATTCTTCATTTTATTTATATTTTACATTAATTTATGCATATATTATAAGTATAAGTCATAATCAAACTTGTTAATCCTCGACCAACAAAAATGAAGGGTTTTAATATTTTGGGAAGGGTGTAGTATTATTTATGATTCATAATAGATTTTTTCTTCTAAATTAAATCTTTCGGGGCAAATTACCACATACTAAAAGAGGCGACACATATGATATAGCACCAAAAAAAAATCCGCAAGCTTCATATCTATATTACTCTGTCTAAATATGTAATGACATTAAGCCACCTGGCCAACGGTGTATGTTCATCTGTAATAACCCGAGAAATAATTACCGGAAAACCCTGTGTTAATTACTAATTAGCTCTGATGAGCACACATTCACAAAATAAATTATCTATGTCTGCCGTGTCATGCCTTCCATGATGCACTCATATCTACTGCTACAAAAATGTGGATTAATCTCTTAATCCATGCAAAAAGGAAAAAGAAGAAAATACAGAAGAAAGTTATAGTGACACACACGAAAATTATCTACGATCCGGCATAAACCGGGCAGTAGAGAGGGGGGGTCGCTACTCGCTAGACGCAGTCCACCGCCATGGTGCCAGTGTCTAAGAACTGGTGGAACGTGTACCCGGCGGCGACGTTGTCCTGGGCGTACTCTCGGCCGGCGTCGGCATCGACGTCCATGCAGCCGTCGTCACCGGACAGCGGTAGGTTCAGATCGAGCCACAGCCCGAGCTTGATGCCGCCGCCAACAACAACATCGTTGCTGCCGGCCCCGTGGCCGTGCTTCTCGATCGCCAACACCGGCGGCATCGCACCGGAACGGGCGGTCATCGCGCGGTGGCGCCGCATGTGGCCGCCGAGCGCCTGGCCGACAGCGAACTCGAGGCCGCAGACGGAGCAGCCGTGCAGCTTGGGCTTGAGATCGCCGCCGTCGCCGTCCATCCGGGCCTTCTTGTGGCTGGCTCGGTGGCCGCCCAGCGCCTGGAACGACGGGAACACGCGGCCGCACGTCTTGCACAGGAATGTGCGCTCTGGGACATAGTCACCGCGCACGGCCACCGGCGCCAATATCGGCATCGGCATCTGGATCGCTTGCTCCCGTGACACGAGCAACAGCACGCGCGCCATCTCCTTCTCCTCGAACTCAAAGCCCTTCATCATTGCCCAAATTTCCTTTAGTGGTAGATCGATCTCTGAAGAGGAGGAGGAAGAAGAAGCTGCTAATGATGAAGAAGCGCATCAAACCGCAGCTGTATTTATAGGCCACATCCAAAGAAGTAATGATCATCCAGATGAAGAGTAGTGACCACTTAATCTACTGTATGTATTTGGCTAGGATAAAAAAAAAAGTTGCCTCTAGAGGGAGCTGAAGTGTGAAGCTAGCAGGCGGCGCCGATGTGCCAAGCGTCATCTTCAGAAGAGACCGCACGCGACACGGACCGGTGAATCTATCTTATTAGAGGAAATAATCTTGCACCACGATGACGAACGAAGCTGTGGATGGAGGGAAAGAATTGCTTTTTCAGGTTTTATTACTTGTGCGATTCGTGAGGGCTTTTTATACCACGGATCAGGTCAACTGCTCCTTCTCCAGCGACGACTGAAAAATCTCAATGGAATAGTTTTTGGAAGGAAAAACACTTCATTTCTGAGAACAAAACAAGATCAGTTTGAGATGCGATGAGATGGTTCTTCTTTCTGAAGATGATAAAATTGGATTATTCAGGATTTCAAGGATAATTGTTTATGTGTAAATATGGACTATGACATGGTACTTTTTTAGTTTGATTATGACATGGGACTTTGTGTATCAATGAAGATCATATTTTCTTTTCTTGGGGTGCAATGTGGGCCACTGAACTACTTGCAAATTGCAACCCTTTAGGGTGTACTTCTATCAGTCCCATCAGTTTTGGCCATGACTAGCTAGGCTGATAAGTGATTAGTAGAGAACCTGGAATAAATTAAATTAGTATTTTAGCGACGATCGATGACGGTTCCTTGCTTATGACGTGATTAGAAAGGAAAATGTCACATGAATGTACAGTACTACCTTAGTCTCTTTTTAAAGTAACTTCGTGAGGGGCATCTCAACTCTGTGGTATAGCATCAGAGATGGCTCTTCCAGCCAAAAGTGGCCAGGTTAAACATAACTATGAAGTACAAGTAGTGTCATATATAGGCTGAAAACTGAACTAAGACAACTCCGCTCTGATAAGTTATCAGTTTTTCGCCGATGATAGGTTATTGGAGTGCACTGATTGATTGGTCAATAATTGCTGCTTGATGTCAGCAAGAGAGAAGATTGACCCCCTTTGTGTTGCCGTGTTGCTGTTTCATGGATATCAGGGTTGAAGAGTTCATGGCGCCTCGGATTGTTCCACACAATGGAAAGTGTTTGAAGGGGGTCAAATGGAATCTTTCCCTGTTCACATATCATAAGAAAGAAGGAAGTTAAAAAAGTCAATATTCTATGCTTTGGATCTTATCGAACTCTTTGTTATGTCTGACCGACAAAATCTCTACAGAGAGTAAGTACAAACTTGAGACTTAGATCAGAGTCTTTGGATTATACCTGCTCATCAGTACTTGAGTTTCTTTAGATTAATAAATATGTGCGTCGCTTCACAAAGAGAGCAACCCAAGGAGCAAGGAGTTCACAAAGGCCACTTGGCAAGATAGCCCTTTGTGCAACCTGAAGCAACACAATCCCTTGGTGCCACGATACACTAACTGTATATTTACAAGAAAACAGTGCAATTATTATCTTCGCACGAGCTTCCCACTGGTTGTAGAAGATTCAGGTAGCGTGTTGAAGACACATTTTCCAGGAAACAGAAACGGAGAATTTGCAGTTTGCCAATAGGTAAAGCTAATATATACATTCTGAAGATGACTGGTGGTTGGAGTTATAGTTGACCCTGCAAAAAAAAAAAAAATTTGAGGAAGGACCCGATCCATATATTAGGAAACTCAGCACAATTACAAGAAAGTCCAGCAAAGAAAAGAAAATTACACAAGGACCCCGAAAATTGCACAGAGAACCCCGAGCATCCTGGACTTAACCCAATTGGTCTGATGTCTCAATCTGAACTTGGAGCTTGCGCTGTGTCTGCTCCGTTTGCCGCATAGTTGAGCAAAGATAGAATTTTCGTTCACTGTCAAAATAAATGACTAGTACAATAAACCAGCAGTTTGCCGCATAAACGGTCAAAAGTAGATTCAGCAGGTAGTGTACGAGAGCCGCCGTATCATTATGTCAAACCGATGAATCACATATCCCAAAACTTTTGTGTCCACCTCAAGTCTCAAGTCTTTATCTGACCTTGGAGCTTGCTCTACGTCTGCCGTGCACTGTGTAATTGAGCAAAGATAGAACTTTGCTTCCGTTTGGGAATAAAGAACTAGAACAAAGCCGGCTATTTGCCGCATAAATGGTCAGTACATGTTTTCTTCTTGGTTTGCCTCAAGATTCAGGAACAGCTGCATTAGAGATTCCAAAACTCTTATATCATCATGTCAACCCGCTGAATCGGATATTGTTTAAACTTGCACACACATTGTTGCCCAATGCTTGTAATTGCTTTTGTTGACTTGCTTGCTACGCTTGTTATATCTGATTTTTTAACACTGCAGTATCAAAGCACAGGTTTGATACCTTTTGCAGGAAAATTCTCACTACGTGAAACATACTGAACACAACATATATCAATAAGATATATATTACATAGAAAATGCAAACAAATACTTCTGAGGAGAAAAAATACTAAGAGCTGGTATGTGACGACTGAGGCACCGAGCGGTTCTAGTTTTCCGCACCTACGTTCTAAAATATGCAGTTCCTAATCACTGAATGGGTATGAATCTTCCAGGGAAGGACACTACTTTAGAATTTAGATACTACTGAGTGATTCAAAAGGTTTGCTACATAATATGATACTGAGGCGTTACATCACCGTTGAAACTGCTTTTTCGGGTTGCGAAAGGACAGTACATTCCTTAATGATTCATTGGGCGCAAAATTAGCATCACTTATGTAACTCTGCGCTACTTAAGAGCCAGCATCTTAAGTTTATGAAGAAAAAGATCCCATGACGGCTAAAAAAATGAGTTTCGTCGTTGATTTGCTCCCAGTCTTGAAAAATAGAACCGAACTGACAAATCATGACAGCTAAAAAAATGAAGAAAGCAATGACCTGTATTAGGGGGTGTTTGTTTGGGCTGTGGCTGGCTGGCTGTGGCTAGCTGTGCAGCTGTGCAGAGAAAGCCGCTGTGCAGGGAAAGCTGCTTTTTTTGAGTTTCACCGTTTGGCGGTTTAGCTGGCTGTCTAGCTATAGACTGATGAATTGTCTGTAATACCCTCGAAATTCCAAAAACATATCTCGTAAATATAGATTTGTCTATAATATATATATACTCCAGCTAAAATGAAACTAGTTTCAGTTTAAGCTAAATAGAAACTTTCTGAACCTTCTCGGCGATGATATGTGAACCTTCTCGCGCATTACATGTGAACCTTCAGGCGAAACATGAAGCGAACTTTTTTTCTAAACAATTTTTGGAACGAAGTGAACTTTTTTTCGCAGCTGCACGTGCACTTTGTATCTGAACCATGTGAACCTTTTTATGACCGAAGTAAACTTTTTTTTGAACGAAGTGAAAATTTTCTGAATTGTCTCGGCAATAATAGGTGAACCTTCTCACGCATGACATGTGAACCTTCAGACGGAACATGAAGTGAACTTTTTTCCTGAACAATTTCGGAACGAGGTGGACTTTTTTCGCAACTGCACATGAGCCTTTTTCTTATCCAAGTGAACCTTTTTTATGACCAATGTGAACTTTTTTTTGAACGAAATGAAAACTTTCTAAACTGTCTCTGCGATGATATGTGAACCTTCTAACGCATGAGATCTGAACCTTCAAACGAAACATCTGGTGAACTTTTTTATGAAACGAAGTGAACTTTTTTCCTGAATGAAGCGAACTTTTTTATTGACCGGAAGTGAACTTTTTCCTTAACTTCACATGAACTATTTTATAAAAATGAAGTGTACTTTTTTCCTAAACGAAGCGAACCTTTTTTCTGGAAAAGGCGAACTTTTTTCTGAACTGCGCATGAACTTTTTTGTTAGGGAAGTGAACTTTTTTTAAGCTCTATAAACCTTGCAGCAAAAAGGAGTTCACATGTACTAGTTAAACTAGTCTAGTTTAGATCCAATGTCAAAATAACGAAAAGAAGAAAGCAGCTGAGATCGAGTCTTCATCGGTGGATGTAACGAACTGACAAAAAATATACTTGTTTCTGACCCAAAATACAAAGTTGTACCTCTCTGAACTTTACTTCTCTCTTGCTCTGAACTTACAAAGCTGGAACCTGAAGCTGAAGCAGAATATGCGCATGTTGTTGCTGCTGCGTTTTCGGGATGCAGGGAATGTAATGTGCCCTCGCCGGCGTGCGCTGGGAGGTTTGGTGGGCAGCGGAACTTGGAAATCAGAGGGCGGCGTGCTCTGGGTCTGGGGAAGCCACTTAGGCACTAGGGTACGTGGCCGCGGCGGCGAGCTCCAACGAGCAGCCAGGGGCGGAGCGCTCCGATGGGCGACCAGTGGCGGCGCGCGCAGGTGCAGGGCGGTAACGGCGCGCGCGGGTGGGCGCCGGGAGCAACGTGCGGGGTCGCCGGCCGTGGCGGTGCGCTCTGGAGGAGGCCACGGCGACACTCGGGTAGGTGGCTGCGGCGGCGCGCTCCGACGAGCGGCCAGGGGCGGCGCGCTCGAATGGGCGGCCAGGGACAGCGCGCGCACGCAGGTGGTGGCGCCGGGAGCAGCGCGCGGGGTCTCCAGTCGTGGCACCGCACGGGGGTCGCCGGCGGGGGCGGCTCGCGGCCTCGCGGGGGTAGTCGCCGGCGCGGCGTGCGGGGGTCGCCGACAGGGGAGTCGCCGGCGGAGGGCGGCTCGCAGGGGCGGCGCGGGGGTCGCCGGCAGGGGCGTCGCCGGCAGAGGGTGGCTCGCAGGGGCGGCGCGCGGGGGTCGCCAGCGGGGTCGTCGCCGGCGGAGGGCGGCTCGCAGGGGCGGCGCGCGGGGGTCGCCGACGGGGACGGCTGACGGGGCGGGGTGGTGGTTGGCCATGGGAGATGGAGTGGATCGGGTCGGGGCGTGACTAATTTTTCTAAAACCGGAATAGTTTCAGGTTAGCTTAAATGGAAACTCTTAAGGTAGGTTTCATTTTAGTCTCTCCCATAATATATATTCTGTTTGGGCTGGCGGCGCCGGCGTACACGAACCCTAGCTCCCTCTCTGCTCTCGCGTACGATGGGATGGCCTGTTGTGGAAAGAGGAGAGACGAGGAAAATAACTGTTTGGGCTGGATTCGTTTGACCTTGTGACACACGGTGGCAAACTCCTCGTAATTTTCTAGAAAGACATGTCCAAAAAGAAAAACCCTTCGCTGGCCTTTGCGGGAAGCCGCGCGAAGCACCTCCTGTGGTGCTTTCTCTGCTATGTGTATTTCGCTACTCGGCTTTGGCAAAGTCCGCAGCCACCGCAGGCCGTTTGGTTCGTTTGGGGTGCTTTTTGCTGTGGAAAGCTGTCGAAAGCCCAAACAAACACCCCCTTAGGCCAGCAAGTAATGTTTTGCTTAGATCCCTTTTCGGTGTGTGAAGGAAGCATCACGATACTTTTCTGCACAATATTTGCGACGCGCCAAAACTCCCCATTGATACTGAAACCGTCTGACTTATTTGTTAGTCCTGCCAATTGATAAAGAAGGCAAATGAATCTCTCTCTCTGATCAATTTGACAAAAGAATAATCCAGAGCAAGCTGTTGCTCTCCTAAGTGACGAACTGGCGGAGGAAACTTGCTTTTGAGAAAGAGTTAAGCGAGTCACTATCATAGAAAAAGAACAGCAGCGAGTTGCAGCGTTTCTGGAGCTCACCCCGGTTGGGATCACCCTGCCGAAGAAGGAGAGGGAGCACTTTGCCTCTTGCTTGCATTTTCTACAGTTTTGGTCACCTTCTCAACGTAGGTCGCCACCAGCGTGATGCAGACTGCTCTGCCTCAACCCCTAATCAACCAGTAGTGGTGCAATGACAAGGATATACATTTCATCACACACAAAGCAACTAAGGGCTCGCTTGCATTGTTGGGGAAATTAACGGACCAGTATATTTTACGGAGCTCGATCAGTATTTTCAGCAGGACCGGACCACCTCCGTGAAATATACCGGTCGTTTTGCCTAATTAACTGGGACCAAGCGCGGCCTAAGTGGTGATTGAATCAGATGTCAGCAACCGCAGAGTAAACATATTTGTTTTACAAATGAAGACTAGCCGCCTGATCTGCTTCCTGGTCTCAGACCGCGCCACCTAGTCGCATTTTGAAGAAATGACGATTTATCTTTCCGAGAGACTGGACGGAGTAGGATGATCCAGATCCCCGTGGTGATATCGTTTAGTAGGCCCCGACCTGTGTGACTCTTTTTTCCTTTGGCTTCGGCCGTATCATGTTTGTTTCTACTGTATCAATATAAAAGGCAAAGCTTTTGCCGCTCACTTTTGGTCGATTGATCCGAGCCGTTACATCCATCTTGTACGGCCACGATTAGAACACTTAAACGAAAGGGTACGGTCAGATCTGGACCGTCAGATCCAGATCTGACGGCTCTGTGTTATTCTTTTTACGAAACAGTATCGACGAATCAGGAGCCGCCACGTCAACGCCCAGTCAGCGCACCGTCAGCAGCACAGTCAGCAACTTCAACCAATCAGAAGACGCCACGCGTACAAGGTCGCCAGAAGGATTTTTCTGTTTTATTTCTTTTTAACAGTTTTGCAGAAAAACCCCTAGAACTTAGTTTTATCAATACTTTTGCTCTGTTTATCCAAATTCAAATATTTTTATATATTTTAAATCCTTAGAACAAGTAGAAACTTTCTGCTGTATTAGTTTTCTGTTTTGTCAAACTTAACATATTCAAATTTCAAATTGAGAAGTTTGAATATTTTTTACATAACTTTAGTTATAAAATATATTTTTGAGTGAATCAAATTGCAGAAAAATTGTTTAAATGCCCTCTGTCCAGTAGTATTATTTCTAATTTTTGAATAATTGTTTAACTACAGAATACTTTTAAATTGTGTTAATAACCTTTTTTGTTGCCCAAATAATGTTTAACTTGGTTAATAAAAGTTAAATAAAACCTTGCCACTTTTTCATGCATATAGAAATAACTTAAAACAGTAGATAAATTTTTTTGTTTGCATTGCACACTTACATGCATGGCATATTTTTGTTTACCTTATGTTTTGAATTGCTTGTCTTTTGTTTGTTTATTTTTGCTTGTATTTTTTGTTAGACTTTTCGGAGGGAAACGAGGACTTTTGCAACTGCTACTCCTGCTCTCCTTGTTGCCAAGGCAAGTGGCACACTCATAAAATTCCTAAGTATTTTTTCTATGCATGACTAGTTTATTTTCCTTAAGCATGTGTAGGACTTAGTAGTATTGCTATGCTAAAACTGTTTAGACTAGCACCCTTTTTACTAGATGGTCCAGAATCCTATGTTTAACTTAGTAGATTATTGAGGTGCTATGCAAATGATGTTTTATGAAAAGCTAAATTCTACTAAGTTAAAATGAAACACCTGGGTGGAAATGGTTTTGCATGGTTTATGTTTCGTGGTTTCCCGGGGGTGTACCCGTGGAATTGCACTTATGGATGGCCACCCAGGAACAAAGGGATTTTAGTTACTCCAAGTGAAGATTGTTTCCAGTGCAGCCATTAGTCATAAGGACTATGTCTAGATGGATTAAGTTGCATGGACTCATCCCGGCTTGACAGGTGGTGGTAGAGGTTTGTAGGTGGAGCGCGTCAGGCCTGCATGTGGTGGGAAAATGCTTCTGAAAAATCTCGTCTCATTCTTCTCCTTTCCTTATCACTGATGGAGTGTGGATGATAGTTTGGGCTGAATGGGTCGAATGGTGAACGTGCACAACCTCTCGAGAGCGTCAAAACTAAGTACTTAGTCGTGTCCCCGGTTACGGAGAATTCTGAGCAGCTGATCAAGGACGTCAACGAAGAATCCCAACACTCCAATTTCTATAATAAAATTTGATGGGTGAATAAGGGTAGATGAGACTATGGTTATCAATCCATACTTGTCTCAAATAGATGAAAAGAGTTTTCAAAAGATATAGGAAAAATTGGCTTTCTGCAAAATAGCCTTGAACTCCACCAGCCAAAATATGCATATAGGTTATTAGAGTTATTCCACTAAGTGTCCACAAAGTGTCACTTGCCAGTTCCATTTTTAATGGTTCTGACCCACTCTGTTGAAAAAAAATATTTGTTTCAGATTGTTCTGACGACGAGTGAGTTTCGTTAAGGGTTTCGAGTCTGCAACCAACATGCTCGCCTGTGGCGCATGAAGATGATGGAGACTCCATGAAGAATAAATTTTCCGCTGCTTTACTCTTTCAAAGCTAGCCTCGAGCTATGCAAAGTTGTAATGGATATTTTCCTAAGTTCTGGATCTCGTGTAATAATTTGATACTTTCTTGTGATATTGCATCTTAGACCGTATGTGCAAATGAAATGATCCAGGGGTTTGCACTATACACGGGGACTCTGCCATTTTTAAGTACAGGTCCGCTACCGATGGTATCAGAACACTGTGTTGCCTGTAGGTTCCAAACGCTAAGTCTGGATAGAAATAGGTTGGCCAAAAATTTATTTTCTAAGTGTTATGTATACCCAAAAACTTGTGTCTATTTCTTTTGCCTCATAACATCTTGACTTATGTATTTGTTCTCACACCATGTTTTGCTTCTAACTTAAGGATGACGAAATTCAACTGCACCCACTAGTACAGAACGACACATCGGATACCCCTCTATGGAAACGGCAGGTGTTAGGCGACGGAGAATCGCGCTTTCCGCGCGGCCGGTGCGTACAAACCTGACCAGGCCCGCCTACATTGGCAACGGACCCTTTCCAATCTCCGTCACCTATTATATTGGCAACGGTTAATAAAATTGTCCGTTTCCAATATTTGCCTCTATGGTAACGGATAGAATTTTCCAACCGTTGAAAATGTTGATACGTGGAGGCTAGCGAATGGGCAGATGGGGAGGTGGGCGGAGCAGACCCGCGAGTATAAATGGCGAGAGGTACCAGCAGCGGTCTCTTTGAAGCCCCAGTCCATCGCCTACAGTTATTCAAACTTCGCCAGATCCCCTCCGTCCAAATCCATGGCGAGAGGTACCAGCAGCGGTCGCGGCCGTGGACGAGGGCGAGGCCGTGGTAGGGGGCGCAGCGGCAATGCCATGCCGTCGGTGTCGCCCTCACCGTCCTCTGAAGACATGTCCCCGGCGAGAGGTACCATCAGCGGTCGCGGCCGTGGACGTGGGCGCGGCCGTGGACGAGGGCGCGGCCGTGGTAGGGGGCGCAGCCGCAATGCCACGCCGTCGGTGTCGCCCTCACCGTCCTCTGAAGACATGTCCCCGGAGCTGCGCGGCTTCGAGTTCTTGGTTATCCTGTACAAGGGCATCGAGAGCCGCCTGAGGCTCCCGAGGGCGTTCGCAGAGAAGCTCCAAGGCATGGTGGCAGCTACCATGCATCTGAAGATGGAGGACTGCGAGAACGGCAGCTGGGCGGTGAAGACGGCCGTGAGTGCCGGGGGGAATTTGTACCTCGGCCAGGGATGGAAGTCATTCGCCCAAGCGTACAAGCTTGAGCAGGGGCACTTTTTGTGCTTCGAGTTCGACGGCGACAACGGGTTCTTCATCAAGATCTTCGACGGTACCTTATGCCGGAGGGACGCACTCGTGTACAGCGACGACGAGCCCGAGTCTTCATCAGCAGCTGCTAGTAGTAGCATTAGCTAGTAGTAGCATATATGTAATCGTTTACTTCATTATCAAGTCCGTATGTAGTAGCATTAGCTGCTAAGTGGTCTCTGCGTTCATATGTAATTTAGAGTACCTGTTAGTAAGTTTAGTAAGTTTACTCTCTCGCTGGTGTAAAATCAATGGAAACGGTTATATAAAATGTCCGTTGCCAATGTGGTGCTTATATATACTGCCGGCTCGTCTCATTATCACTCTCTCACTGTCTCTCTTCCAACCCTAGCCGCCGCACACTGTGGCTTTCAACTCTCCTCACTCTCTCTAATGGCTTCCTCTGTCGGCGCTTCTAGATCCGGCCATCGCGGCCGCGGCTCTAGCCGCCGCGGCAGCACCGTTCTAGCGGCAGCCCTTCGTGAGGGGAAGGTCGATCTGGAGGCGGCCATGCGTCCGCTAATGATGCGGCAGCGCCACCATCTGACGCCCTCCTCCTCCGGTGATGCCCGGCTTCTTCTGAGCCAGGCCGATGTGGAGGAGGTCATTCATGAGGTGGTGGTGCAGCACCTCCGGCGGATCTACCAGCAGAAACCCATCTGGAGGAGGAAGTGGCCGATCTGGAGGTGGTGGAGGATCTGTAGGTGGTGTCTGATCTGGAGAAGGAGGAGGAGGTGGATGTCGACGAAGGAGAAGGAGGAGGAGGTGATTGCGTCGCAGCGCGCTGGTAGCATCTCAGCGCATCTGGCAGAGGCCTGCACCTCCTCTCTCCCGCCGGGTGAAAGGTATAAATCTTTCTGTGACCGGCTGTGATGCCGATGAACTAGGTTCTACGTATGAGCATTTCATCACATAAACAAATTCCTAGTGCAAATTCACACATACATGTTCTGATAATTACAAACACTTATTGTTAAAGCACCAACTGTACAAACTAGTTAAACACCCACATCCAAAGCCTATTGCAATTCACCTAGGGCATTCTTGCACCTAGGGCAGAGCATTTCCTGCCATGTTGGACGTAGCCTGTCCTTCAAGGTTAGGATCTTGCGATACAACTCGTAGGTCACGTACCCATCTATTGCTGCGTAGTCGAGGTTAACTTTGTGCAGCGGCATCCGCTCCCAAAAACGTGCTGGTTGGATGGGAACTCCTTCTTCATGTTGGCGTATAATTTGTCGATGAGGTCTGCCGCTAGATCACCCATTCCGTCCCTCTCGTCTCCACCCTTGATTTTGTATACGAGTTGGATGTCCACGTAGTACTCCGGTGGAATGTGGAAGCCGGCAGAAGAAAGCACCTTGCTGTCGTTGGTGATGTCCACGCTTGCGAAGGTGATATTCTTGCGTTCAAAGAATTTGCCCAACTCTGGACAATTCTTCTTGGACTTGCACCAGTGGAACACGAGGACATGCTGGCGCATGGCGAGTTGCAGGACAGCCATGCGCCGACGATCACGGGTGTACTCGATGTCAAGGCCGATGAACCGATGCTTCTCCTCTGCTAGCCATTCCTCGTACTTGTTGAGGATCCGCTCCACGGTATGCTCCTCGTTCGTGTACACCACCTCCAGAACGGTGCCGTGGGTATGGACGGTAGTTGTCTCTGTTATTCTGTTGCGGTCGTCCATGGCGGGTGGGGGATTGGGGTGGAACGAGGAAGAAGAGAAGGAAGGAATGCGAACTGTCTGCCACCAAACAGAGCAGTTCCTGGATATTTGCCGTTGATCTTAGCAGTTTCTCGAAAATGGCAACCGAACAAAGCAGTTGCTGGAAAATAGCCACTGATTTTTTTAATATCCAGATGTATTTTGTACATTTCGCTAATAGTTTTTTTTTTTCACGCAGGAGTTTATTTCGGCAACACTGCATAAAAGTACCAATGTATCATTCCGAGAACCAGAAACTTAAGGCAAGGAAATTTCGTGGATACTGGTCTTGGAGTGGGTACAGCGACGACCGAGAGCTCATAGAAGGTGAGCTCCAAGTCAAAGATGGAAGGCTGGCTTAATTAAGCCAGCCTTCCATCTTGTTAGGTTAGTTGCTTATAGGTTTAGAGTTCATGATTGTAGTCAAAGTGTAATAGGTGATATTACATTATGCCAATGTGTGATGATATGATTGTAGTCAAATTGTAAAAAACAGTGATATTATTGTATACCAATGTAATGATGGCATTTGTTCTATGTTATGAATTGAATAACGTTTTATGCATTGTGCAATCAGCCTTTCATGTATTATGGCATATAACCGAAATATGAGAAAAGCTCAGTGCAAACGGGTAGATGGAAAACTCCGTATCTGATGTAGGAAAACTAAAGCAACGGAGGTCTGCGCCAACCGTTGCCAAATGGAGACCTCATCGGAAACGGTTTTTTGCCTCCGTTACCGATGAAGGCCTTCACATCAGTGACAGGGTCGGGGACACGGACCCTTTCTCCGTTGCCGAAGGGGTTTTTGGCCCGTTTCCGATGTGTCGTTCTGTACTAGTGACCACCGCTGAAGACTTTGAGGGCACTCGCTTTGGCCGCTATATCATCGACATATTTGAGAAGTTGGAGCTACCACTACCCAAGATCAAGGGCTCTATCTTGAAGAAGTTCCACAAGCAAGGTTGTTGGGGAATCAAGGTGATCCAGCCAGGACTATTGAATGAGCCCAACATAGAGATCAAGCTGGTTAGTGACTCCATGGAGAAGGGGCTCAACATCATCATGCAAGAGTTGATTGCACGCCTTTGCAGAAGCTACAACAAGGAGCTAAAGAGTCACTACTCTGTCATTCTCGGGAGTCGAGACGAGGAAGGTGTGCCTCAAGTCTTCGATGCTGAGGAGAAGAGCAAGGCCAAGCCACTATGCCAGTATCTCCAGGACTTGGAGAATCTCATCTATGAACTTCAAGAAGATAGAAGCTCCGAACTCCTCAAGAACGATGAACTGTGCGCCCAACTCCAGGAGAATGCGGAGAAGGTCAAGGCACAGGAAGAAGAAGCCAAGACCCTAGAAGAAAAGTTCCAGGCCCAGGAGAAGAAGTACAAGGACCAAGAAAAGAGAAATCAAACAAAGAACAAGGTGATAAGGGAGCTGAAGGCGGAGCTGGAGAGCAACGAGGTGGAGTTTGAGGCTGACCGCGATCTGATCAAGCTACTTCGCGCCGAGAAAAGAGAGTTGCAAGAGAAGAATTCGGCACTGGAGAAGGAAGTGAAAGAACTCAAGCTGATGTTTGATCGGGAAGGCTACGAGATTGAGGAGGTGGAAGAAGATGATGATACCATGGTTGAGGGATAGGATAGTTAGTGAGAATACCATTCTTCCACCTAGACGTTACCCTTCGATTTTGTACTGATCTACCAAATTGTGGTATGGCAGGACCCATGTTTTATTTTTCAGAACTCCCGTGTGTTTGCTTTCTATTCGTCTAGACCTTGTTTTTTCTCAAAATTTAAAGTTGAGTTTTGCTTTGTTTGGTGTTTTGTTGAATGGTTGTTTGGGATAGAATTTTTTTCTTCCTAGATCTGTCTACATTTTCTCATCTATGCTTAAACCACAGATGCCTCCTTGCCGTGATCTTAACAACAACAACAACAACAACAACAACAACAACAACAACAACAACAACAACAACACACTGACGCAATGCTTCAACAGATGATTGCAGCACAAACCCAACTGATGACTATGATGGCTCAATTCATGGCCAATCAGAATGCGCCGCCGCCACCACCTCCATCACCACCACCACCACCTCCTCCCCAAGTGGGTGGGCTTGCAAGATTTCTGAGGCTTAGGGCTAACAAGTTCTCCACTGCACCTGAACCAATTGTGGCTGATGATTGGCTGCGCTCTGTGCAAAAGGATCTTATAACTTGTGAATGTATCGACCCTGAAAAGGTGAGGTTCACCGCCCATCTGTTGGAAGGACCAGCAGCACAATGGTGAGAAACTTACCAAATCACCCATCCTCTGGACACCTTGACTTGGGAAATCTTCAAGGAAGGCTTTCGTAATGCCCATATCTCCTCGGGCATTATGAACTTGAAGCAAGAAGAGTTCAGAAACCTGAGGCAGTGGAACATGGCACTTAAGGAGTATATGGATGACTTTCATGCATTGTCTCGTTATGCTCCTGAAGACATTGACACTGATGTTAAGAGGAAGGCAAAGTTTCTCAAGGGACTGAGTGATGAGTTGAAGATTCCTTTGTCAGTCGCTTATGCTCCAAACTATCAGACCCTACTGGACCAAGCTATAATACTGGAAGATGGCATCAAGAAAGCTGAGAGTAGGAAGAGGAAGATGAGTATCAACAAACATCATTCTGAGCCTTCTTTCAAGAAACATTCTCATGAGGTAAACCATGGTCACAAACATGGGAACCACCCTAGTGGAGGAAGCAGCCACGGACATCATGGTCATAACCACAATGGAGGCCACAGGGGAACTGGAAATGCTGGCCATAACCATAACAATGGACAGCATCGCCCAAATCCCGAACACAAGAAGGATATCAACCAAGTGCTATGCTACAAGTGCAATAACAAGGGCCACTATGCCAATGACTGCCCAGAGAAGAAGGCCGAAGTAGCTGCCAAGCCTAACCCTTTCCAGAAGGGACACGTGAACCACATCAACGTGGAAGAAGTGCTTGATGAACCAGATGTTGTGATTGGTACGTTCCTGCTCAATTCATGTCCAGCATTTGTCTTATTTGATACTGGAGCATCTCATTCTTTCATTTCAAGAGCTTTTGTAAACAAACATGGGATAGTTAGAGTAAGTTCTCCTAGCGGAGAAATGATAGTAACTTCCGGGTGTAGGCAGTTGAACCTGAAGATTGGAAAGCATCAGTTTCCTGCAGACTTGATCATCCTAGAAACCCAAGGCTTAGATGTTATCTTAGGGATGGATTGGATGACTCGTTTTGAGGGAATCATAGACTGTGCTAATAGAGCTATCACTCTCACCACCCCGGAGTAAAAAAAGATCAAGTTCAGATCAAAGTTTGAACTGAAGAAAGTTAGGCTCAATTTTCTTAAGGCGGTTAGCCTAGGTGATGTCCTTATAGTAAGTGTTCATGGATTTTCTGGAACATAAGTTGTATGCCAAATTCAGCAAGTGTGAGTTCTGGTTAGAACAAGTTGGCTTCCTAGGACATGTAGTGTCTAGGGATGGAATAGCAGTGGACCCTGAAAAGGTATCTGCCGTGGCCAACTGGGAATCACCCAAGAATGTGGGCGGAATCCGCAGTTTTCTAGGACTGGCGGGATACTACCGGAGGTTTATTGAAAATTTCTCCAAGATTGCCAAGGCTATGACTGAATTGTTGAAGAAGGGTAAGAAGTTTGAGTGGACAGAAGCCTGTGAAACTAGTTTTCAAGAACTGAAGAAGCGCCTAGTATCAGCACCAGTCCTATGTCTACCAGACCTAGAGAAAGATTTCCAAGTGTATTGCGACGCTTCACATCGAGGTCTCGGGAGTGTGTTGATGCAAGGAGGTAAAGTGGTATCTTACGCCTCGAGGCAGATCAAGAAACATGAAGTCAATTATCCCACCCATGATCTGGAGGTAGCTTCTGTAGTGCATGCCCTGAAGATTTGGAGTCCCTATCTATGGGAAAGCGTTGTGAAGTATTCACAGACCATAAAAGTCTCAAGTACTTCTTTACTCAGAAGGAAATGAACATGCGTCAAAGGAGATGGCTGGAATTGATTAAAGACTATGATTTAAGTTTGCAGTATCATCCAGGAAAGCCAATGTAGTGCATGGTTGATGCCTTGAGCCGCAAGCCTTATGTAAATGGACTTACGGTAGGTGAATTGCCTGAAGACCTATTTGGGTTATTGTTGACCGTCTGACGAAGGTAGCTCACTTTGTGCCTGTGAAGACTACCTATACCAACGCCAAGCTAGTTGATATCTATATGAAGAGAATTATGTGTTTACATGGAGTTCCGAAGAAGATTGTTCTGGCGACGAGTGAGTTTCGTTAAGGGTTTCGAGTCTGCAACCAACATGCTCGCCTGTGGCGCATGAAGATGGTGGAGACTCCATGAAAAATAAATTTTCCGCTGCTTTACTCTTTCAAAGCTAGCCTCGAGCTATGCAAAGTTGTAATGGTTATTTTCCTAAGTTCTGGATCTCGTGTAATAATTTGATACTTTGTTGTGATATTGCATCTTAGACCGTGTGTGCAAATGAAACGATACAGGGGTTTGCACTATACACGGGGACTCTGCCATTTTTAAGTGCAGTTCCGCTACACTTAACTTATATTTTTACTCCAGAACCATAACCAAGAAACAAACACTCAATAGCTCGAGGCTCTAATTTTTCCATTATCAATACTATATGCCGTGCCATGCCTTCCATGAGGCACTCATATCTAATGCTACCAAAATTTGGATTAATCTCCATCCATAAAAAAGGAAATATAGAAAAAATACAGCAGAAATTAAGAAGTTATAGCTACTATCGGCAAAACCCGGCAATAGCTACACGCAGTCCACCGCCATGGTGCCAGTGTCCATGAACTGGTGAAACGTGTACGCGGCGGTGACGTTGTCGTGCTCCCACTCTCCGCCGGTGTCGGCGTCGATGTCCATGCAGCCTTCGTCACCGCACGGCGGTAGGTTCAGATCGAGCCACAGCCCGAGCTTGATGCCGCCCGCAACAGCATCGTTGCTGCCGGCGCCATGCTCGTTTATCGCCTCCAACGGCAGTATCACACCTCCGGCTCCCGAGGCCATGGCGCGGTGGCGCCGCATGTGGCCGCCGAGTGCCTGGCCGATGGCGAACTCGAGGCCGCAGATGGAGCAGCCGTGCAGCTTGGGCTTGATGTCTCCGTCCAGCCGGGGCTTCTTGTGGCTGGCCCGATGGCCGCCCAGCGCCTGGAACGACGAGAACACTCGGCCGCACGTCTTGCACACGAACGCGCGCTCCGGAGCGCGGTCACTACGCACGGCCACCGGCATCGGCATCGCTTGCTCTCGCGACACGAGAAGCAGCAGGCGCGCCATCTCCTTGTCCTCGAACTCAAATCTCTTCATCGTCATTGCTCACTGCTCAAATGTCCTTGAATGCTAGATCGACTTGTGGATAGGAAGAGGAAGAAGCTTCTGATGATGAAGAAGCCCATCAAACCACAGCTGTATTTATAGGCCACATACGCCATATACAAAGTAGGAATGGTCATCCAGTGGTGCGTAGTGACCGGTTAATCTACTATATTTGTCTAGGATTATAAAAATGAAGTTGCCTCTAGAGGGAGATGAGGAGTGAAGCAGGCGCCGCCTTCGGCGCCGATGTGACAAGTATGTGGAAGTCGAGCCGCTCGAGAGCCACACGCGACATGTCACGGATCTGTGAATCTCGTTGGTTAAATGGAAATAATCTTACATCACGATGATGCACAGAGAGGATCAGGGGAAGAAGAGCTTCTTCAAGTTTCACTTGTAACACTTCGTGAGGGGTTGCTATACCACGGATTAGGTCAACTGCTCCTCCTCTAGGAGACCGGTCTTGTTTCGGAGAGACTGAAAAAATCTCAAGAGAATGATTCTGTTGGAATAAAATTCACTTCATTTCAGAGAAGAAAACAAGTTCAGTTTGAGATGAGACTGTTCTTCTCCTAAATATGGATTAGGACATGGTACTTTTTTGGTTCGATTATGACATAGTACTTTGTGTGTCAATGAACATCTTTTTCTTCTAGGGATGCACTGCGGCCCACTGAACTACCTGCAACCCTGCGGGGCGTACTCAGTGATTAGTAGGACACCATGAAATGAAAATCAAATTCATGTAGAAAAATGAAAATTAAATTAGTATCGTACTAACGATCCCCTGTTTATCACGTGACTATAAATCGTCTCGTGCCACATGAATGTACCCTTCTAGAATAATTTCACGAGGGGCATCTAATACCCTTCTTGCACGGCTGGTATAGCTCTCCAGTCAAAGGGGGCCATGTTAAACAAACCATCTAGTAGTGTCATATAGAGGCTGAAAACTGAACCAAGAAAACTGTGCTCGGTTAAACTATCGGTTTTTTGCCGATGAATTCGTTATTCGATTGGAGTTGCTTGCGTCCACAGTGCACTGGCTGATTCGGCTGAACTGGTCAATAATTACTGCTTGATGTCAGCAAGAAAAAAGATTGGCCCTCTTGTGCTAATAGTGCCGTGTTGCTGTTTCTTGGATCAGGAGTTCATGTCGCCTCAGATTGTTCCACACAATGGGAAGTGTTTGATGGGGATAAAATGGAATCTTCACTGTTCGCATATCAGAAATAAAAAATAAACCTCAACAGAGTAACTAGAAACTTAATACTTAAATCAAAGAGTATGGGAAATACATTATATACCTGCTCATCAGTACTTGAGATTCTTTAGATAAGTAATATTGCGTCGATGACAATGTGCATTATGTGCGTTGGTTCGCTTCGTCGCTAGGTGGTTGCAGTACACCCTGTGCAAAGGCCACTTGGCAAGATGACAAGGGGCAAAGAATTCACAAAGGCCACTTGACAAGATAGTCCTTTTTTTTTTTTTTGAGGGAGGATCTGATCCATATATTCAGAGTACTCAGTACAAATTACAAGAAAGCCCAACAAAGAAAAGGAAATTACAAAGGGACCCCGAAACTTGCACAAAGCACCCTGAGCACACTGAAAGAAACACAATCGGACCCATCGTCTTCACCCAAGAACCTCGCCGACGCCGCCGTCGCCGTACCTCCTGCCGCCGGGGAGAGAGCACCGCCACGAAAAGTAGAGGACCACAAGAGTCGTCCGCCGCCACGCGACGGAGCCTAGACTCAATGAACGAGCACGGCCACAACGCTCACACCCCTGCTCCACCGAACCTCCAGCCGATGCAGCGCCGCCCAGGCCAGCCACCACCAACCGCACCGCACCTCCCGACGCAGCTCCCCTCGCCACCAAGGCCGGCCAGAGCACGGACGTCGAAGAAGAAGACCTCCACCACCACCTGCACCAAAACGGGAACGCCGACCACCCCGAGCTCCTCCCCACGCCGCCACGGCCGGCCAGAGAAGCAAGGACGGAGCCCCGCGCCCGACCTAACACCTCCACAGCCTCCCCGGCGAGGCCGGAACGGGGGAAGGAGGGGGAGGACGAAGCCCTATCTACCAGCGCCACCGCCGCCGTCTTCGAGGACGCCACACGGGCACACACACCTAGCTCTACCTAGACTACACGCACGGACTGAGCCGAGGCTCCCCCCACCTCGCGGCGCCGAAACGGCGGCCGGAGGCAGAGGGGAGCAGCAGATCTGCCGGCGAGAACTCCGGTCGCCTCTCTTTCGCCTGAGGGCACTGTAGCAGGGGAAGGAGAGGGGAAGTTGACAATAACAAGATAGTCCTTTGTGCGTACTGAAGCAACACAATCCCTCGTGCCCGCAATATACTTAAGTCAGTATATTTAAAAAATAAAGGGAGCAATTATTCTCTACTCACCAGCTTCCGCGTGGTTTTATAAGATTAGGGTCGAGAGCTTCGCGAAGACACAATTTTCTGGAAACAGAAATGGGCAATTAGCAGTTCCCCAATAGATAAACCTACTATATACATCCTGCAGATGATTGGTGGTTGGAGTTCTAGTTGACCCTGCAACTTAACACAATTGGTCGCCGTAATAATCATCATCAAAGCACATAACATATTTGACATAATTAACTTTTATGTCCCTCCCAAATCTCAATCTGAACTTGGATCTTCTGCTGTGTCTGCCCCATTCCCGGCATAGTTGAGCAAAGATAGAAATTACTTCCCTGTCATAATAAATGACTAGTAAAATAATCCCTCAGTTTGCCACATAAATGGTCAAAAGAACAAGCTTGCTTCTACATTTGCCTCGAAATTCAGCAGCAAGTTCAAATATCCCAAGACTTTTGTGTCCCCCTCAAGTCTTGATCTGACCTTGTAGCTTGCTATACGTCTGCCGTTCACCGCATAATTGAGCAAAGATAGAACTTCGCTTCCGTTTCGGAATAAAGAACTGCACAAAGCCGGCAAATTTGTCGCATAAATGGTCAAAACGATAATTTTTTTTCTTGTTTTGCCTCAAGATTCAGGGACAGCTGCACCTGAGATCCAAAATGTCCTATATCATCGTGTCAACCCGCTGAATTAGGTATTATTTAAACTGGTACACAGCTTTGTTGCCAAATGCTCAGAATTGCTTGTGTTGACTTGCTTGCTATGCTAGTTATTATCTGGTTTCTAGGTACTGCTGAATCAAAGCACAGGTTTGGTACCTTTTGTGAGGAAAATCTCAGTACGTGAAACATGCTGAGCACAACATATATCAATAAAATAGATGACAGTCACAATGTCAACCATTACTTCTCAATGAAAAAACAACTCAAATATGGTAAGTGACGACTGAGGCGCGTCGAGCGGTTCTAGTTTTCTGCATCTATATAAAATATGCAGTGTACTGACAACTGAATGCGTAAGAATCTTCCAGGGAAGGGTCACTACTTTAGATACTACTGATTGATTCAAAAGGTTGGCTACATATATATGATATTGGGTGGTTACGTCACCGTTGAAAACTGCGATTTCGGGTTGCCAAAGGGCAGCATTTTTTAAATGATTCGATGGGGGCAAAATTAGCATAATTATCATCACTTATGCAACCCCTTGCTACTTAAAAGAGACTAAAAATCAGGACAGCTGCAAATGATCTTAATCATTGATTTTTTTTTCCAGACTTGAAAAATTGAACTAAGCTGACAAATCAGAAAGCAATGACCTGTATTAGGCCAGGCAGTAGTGTTTTGCTTAGATCCCTAAGATACTGCTTTATGATTCAGTTAGCTTGCCATGTTCTATCCACTTATATGTGGGGGCAGTTCTAGACTGCACCAAATAAAATAAAATACTATAAAAGTAAGTGTGGAGCTTTAGAGCAACTATGAATTGTGTTGTGATGCAAGCATCACTGCAAGTTGTTTTAAAGAGAAATATTTGTGCTTGTAGTGTTGTGATGCAGCTAAGCATCACTGCCAGTTGTTTTAAAGAGAAATATTTGTGTAGCACACCATACAAAGTGTAACAGAGAGGAAAGATTTAAGCAAACAGTTTGTACGATCAAATAAAACTTAATATAGGGATTTTGCCTGGTTTTAGCCTGTTACGATTTGGAAAGAATGCATGATCATTGGACAAAAAAAATTAAGGAATTTCACATTTTCATTTCAGTCTGAGAACAAAACATCACGAAACGACATCACGAAACGAATGGATAAAGAAGGCAACTGGATCTCCCCCTTTCTCTTTCTGTGGTCCATTAGACAAAACAATAATCCTGAGCTAGATGTCGCTCTGGGAAGTGACGAACTGGGTGGAGGAAACTAGCTTTTGAGAAAGAGCTAAGTACTTAAGTCACTCTCAGAGAAAAAAAGCAGCAGCGAGTTGCTGCATTGAGGGCTGGAGCTCACCCAGTTGGGACCTCCCTGGATGAGAGAGAGCAATTTGCTTCTTGCCTCGATTTTCTAGGGTTTTGGTTGCCTTCTCCACGTAGGCCGCCACCAGTGTGATGCAGACTGCTCTGTCTCAAACCCTTTTCAAGTTGGAGTATCAGCCTGATTAGTGGTGCAATGACAATTAAGGATGTACATGTCATCACACACACACACACACAAAGCAAGTGGTCAGTGGTGATTGAATCAGGTGTCAGTAAGCATATTAATTTGTTGGTGACTGAATTAGATGTCAGCATCCAGTAGTATTAAGCAGAGGCTGGAAGCCAAACTCTTCTTGAGTGCATCGTCCAGATAGTTTGTTCTTCTAACTGATATACTCCATGAATGTAAGTACACAACTACACATGCATGTAGTAAGTGCAATTCGGCATAGAGGCGAATCGATGGATGAATAAAGGAATAGTAGTACCTCGGGCAAGTATATGTACTCCAGGCTCCAGCACGATTTTACTTCACATCATGTAGCCAACAATTTCAGTGCCACCGTTGATCTCTGTTTAAAATAGCGGGCTATTGTGTTTAGCCCGGCGATTTGAGAAGCTATGAAAGGCTATAGCCGGGCAATAGCGCGGCTATGATCTTATAGCCGTTTTGCTAAATAATGGAAAATAATAATATTTGGACAGCATATATTTGTGTATATATCAATAAATCACAAATGTATAACATATTAGAAGTTCTTGACATAGTTCTGTCCACATATTACAACATTAAGTAGCACAATTCTGACCGGGAGTGCGAGGTTGCGCCGCCGCCATGGCCGCCGCCCCTCCTGGTTCTATTTTCGGGAGATAAAGGAGAGAATGAGAAGAATTTAGGGCTATGGTTGATATTTGGGCGTGAAAGTGGGCTGAGCGGGACAAATTTTGTCCGAGCGGGACAAATTTTGGTCCAATTTTTTTGCATCCCCTGACAAGCAATATAGCCGCTAAGGAGTTAAATTGGGGCTAAATTCCTATAGCCGGGCTATTAGCGGCTATTATCTTTTTAGCCTACGAAGGCCTAATCTATAGCGTCGAGCCTCTCGCAAGGCTATAGGCTATAGCCGGGTGATAGCCGGCTATTTAAAATCAGAACCATGCATAGAGCACTCGAGGTGGTGTACAGAAAGACACCTGCGGTTTGGTAGGCGCGCTGGGTGATGAAGGGCCATATCC
The DNA here is from genome assembly GCA_947311845.1 of Poa pratensis. Lineage (NCBI taxonomy): Eukaryota > Viridiplantae > Streptophyta > Magnoliopsida > Poales > Poaceae > Poa > Poa pratensis. Next base: position 18,058,694 of record CAMZMU010000039.1, read on the forward strand.
AGCACAGTCTTCGTCGGATGAGCCGAGGCGGCGGAGCTCGAGCGCGGCGCGCACGGCGTGGGAGAGGCCGCTCGCTGTCGACGGGGAGGAGTCCCTGCCCCTACACCGACTCGTCCGCGCGCACCAAGAAGTAGCGGTTGGCTAGCCGGCGCGCCGAGGCGGCCGCTGGGCGTCGGGAGGAGTTGGATCGTCGGGTGTTGGGCGATGGAAGCCGAGGCTTAGGTTTGAGGTTCGTCGGGTGCAGGCCAATTGATTTTTTCCAGGCCCACTCTGGTGCCACGGACGACCCATATCGGCTACACTGGGCTCGGCTTCAACTATCACCGGCAGACAAGACGCTGGTAAAACCGGGAGCTGATATACATCGCTTATTAGCGGTGGTTCGAGCTAGCGCCGCCTACTAGGTTCTTAGATGGGCTCGACCCAATTAGTTTCGCGCGCTGAGCGAACCGTTTTATGTGTGAGCTGTCCTTTCTGGCTCGCTGCATTCTAGTGCGTGCAGTGGAGGAAGAGGATACAGCGCCAGGAACTTTGTCCAGTGGAGGAAGAGGACGACCGAGGGCTTGCTAGCTGGCTGTGGTCTGTTGGATCGGTAGGAAAAGAAAGAAAGGGGACAAATGGGAAAGGACCCACCCACATGCTAACAGTTTTAAAAAGTGAACAAAAACTAAATTTGAATGATTTTTAAAAAATGAACATAAAATATTTTGAACAATTTTAAAAACTGAATAGAAAATCTCGATGAACAAAAGTATTTTTAAAATGGAACCATTTTTAAAAATGAACAATTTTCAAATTTGGAACCATTTTTAAATTTAGAACTATTTTTAAATTTGGAACCATTTTCATAACAGAACCATTTACAAAATGATCAATTTTTAAATTTGGAACCATATTTAAATTTGGATCCATTTTTAAAAAATGAACAATTTTCAAATTTGAAACCATTTTTTAATTTGGAACCATTTTAAATTCGGAACCATTTTTAAATATGGAACCATTTTAAAAAATGAACAATTTTTTAATTTGGAACCATTTTCAAAAAATGAACCATTTTTAAATTAGGAAGCATTTTTAAATTCGGAACCATTTTCAAATTTGGAACCATTTTCCAAATAGAATGTTTTTCAAATTTGGAACCATTTTTAAAATTAGAACCATTTTTAAATTTGGAACCATTTTCAAAATGGAACCATTTTCAAAAACGAACAATTTTTTTTAATTTGGAACCATTTTCAAAATGGACCATTTTCAAAAAATGAACAATTTTAAAAGTTGGAACCATTTTAAATTCAGAACCATTATTGAATTCGAAACCTTTTTAAATTTGGAACCATTTTCACAAAAAAAATTAAAAAAAGAACGAAAAACAATAAGAAAATAAAAAAGAAAAATATAACAAAACAGAGAAAGAAAGAGAAACGAAAAACAAAAGCAAAAACAAAAACAGAAAAGAAACGAAACGAAACGAAAAAGAAAAAGAGAAGAAAAAAGGGAAACCGCCCGATGAGCCGGCCTGGCAGAGCTCCTCCGTTAGCGGCTTATAGGGTTTGCCGGTAAAACCTATACATCGCGTGCCGCGATGGTTGCTTACCTGCGCGTACCCCCTTAGTGGGCCGGGCCGCCACAGCGTCGGGGTCGACGCGGAGGAAGAAGACGACGCGCAGCACGATCACGAGCACGACGCGGCCAGGTCGCGACGTCGCCGGCGACGCCGGCGCGGACGCGTGGCGGAGAAGGCGACGTCGAGGATGAAATCTCAAGCCGAGGCGGCGCCAGCGACGCCGCTGCGGAGCTGCGGCGGAGAAGGCGGCCGGCGAGGAGAAACTTAACGAGGTGGGTGGGGGTGCTCGCCGGCGACGAGCTTTTGTGGGGGTGGGGGGGTTTAGAGGGATGGTCGGGCGGCGGAGGACCGGCGGGGGGGGCGGCTGGAGCAGGGCGGGGCGCGGAGGCGGCGCGGCAGCGGCGCCGAGCGCGGGGGCGGGAGCAGGCGGTTAGGCCGGCGGCAGCGGGCCGATCGGGGAGGAAGAAGAAGAAGAAGAAGAAGAAGAAGAAGAAGAAGAAGAAGAAGAAGAAGAAGAGAGGAAGAAGGAGAGCGTGCAGGTTGGGGAAGAAGAAGGGTAGGTGGTACGCGGAGCTTCGCTCCCTTCGCGTACCGCGCGGTATAGGGGCTCCTCAAGACGCTTGTCTCAAAAAAGACGCCATCCTAGTGCTGACCCGGACTTTTGCTCCTGGCCCCGAGCGCGGATGGAATCTATGTCATTTCTGGGTGCTTTGTGATTACTAAACAAACTAATGCTAGTTGGTTAAAAAATGATATGTATAAATATGGTATAGCATTGCATCATCAAAACAGGATGGTACAACATTGCATTTATTGCGTCGGTGACTTTAGGCAGTAAGCATTTATTGGGTGATGACTTTGGGTACCGGTATTTATTGAGTTGATGACTTTTGGGTAGTAAGAAAATTGATGTGTTAGCTAATCTCAGGGCACATTAGGAGCATTAGTGGTACTAACGTAGTAGGTTAAGTAAATGCATGTTAGTATGGTGAAAAAATCCGGGGAGAAAATTTCATGGTTCCGAAAAAGATTTCAAATTCCATAGGTTTTTCCTGGGGATAAAAAAGATGATTTGATCTCATCTTTTTCCGAATCACTTGATTATATTTTTTAAAGGGAAATTTTGGATTTTGTGAACTTATATTTTAAATTAATTGGTCATATTTGGTTTCAAAAAAATTCTAAGTTTCTTCACATTTTATTTGAATTACTTGGTCATCCGTGTTAGCTAATTTTAGAACACGCTAGGGGCATTAATTGTACTAATGCAGTAGGTTAAAATGCATCTTGGCATGCTGGAAAAAAAATCAGGGAAAAATGACTAAGGTGTATATTATTCAAGCAAATAAATCAAGAAACATATACGAAACAAAGATCTCTTTTTTTAATTACTTGATCATCTTTGTTTTGGGGGGGGGGGGGGGGGGGGGGGGGATGGAATTTGTTTACCATATTTTTTCAACTACGTGGGCGTATTAGGTTCCAATTTTTTTGTAATTTTATTTGAATTACTTGATCATCTGTGATTCAAAAGAAAGATCATCACTTTTGATTCTAAACTAAGTCAATTACTTGGCCGTGTATGGTTCCGAAAAATATTCTGAATTTTGCAGGTTTTTGCTGACAAAAAGAATGATTTGATCTCATCTTTTCCGAATCACTTGATCATATTTGTTTTTGGGGGGAAATTTCTAATTGTTATACCTTTTTTTTTCAATTACTTGGTCCTATTTGGTTTTGAAACAAATTCCAAATTTGTTGGCATTTTATTTGAAAATTCTTGATCATCTATTTTTTGGAACATAGCTCGTCAATTTTGTTTGCGAATGTAGTCAAATACTTGCTCGTGTTTGGTTCATAAACATATTCCGAATTTCATAGTTTTCGCTAAAAAAATAAATTGTTAGACCTAAAAAATCAAGAAACAAATTCTGAAACAAGATCTCATCTTTTTTTCGATAACTTGATCATCTTTGTTTTTTGGTAAAAAAATAGAATTATTTACCATATTTTTTCAATTACTTGGTCGTATTTGGTTCCAAATTTTTTGATATTTTATTTTAATTACTTTATTTTTTGTGATTTGAAAGACAAATCGTAAATTTTGATTCTGAATTTAGTCGATTACTTTGTCGTGTATGGTTCTATATAATATTCCAAATTTTGTAGGTTTTTACTAGGACAAAAGAATGATTTGGTCCCATCTTTTTTTCTGAAATTTGTTAGTATTCTGTGACCTTGATTTTTTTAATTTGGTCGTATTTGTTTTCAAAGCAGATTCCGAATTTGTTGAAATTTTATTTGAATTACTTGATCTTCTATTAGCAGAAACCCATACCGTCAATTTTTTTTGTGAATGTAGTCAAAACTTGGTCGTGTTTGATTTCGAAATGGATTCCAAAATTTATAGGTTTTTGCTAAAAAAAAGAATTATTTTGTTGCATGTTAGGCAAGATGGCAAAATGTAGTGTAATTGTGCAAACTGTAGTTAAGTGTGGTGATGATTTAATTAGTGAAAAAAAACTACACTCGTTGCACCATGTATGGAATTAAGAGCCAGGTTTAAGAAAATAAAGTTAGGTACTAAATGGGATGCAATTAATGGCCGTACATGTGTGCTAATGGGTTGCAATTAATGGGTGGGCACATTTATGGATAGTGACATCAGCGACGCAAGAAATACGAGAAAAAATACAACATAGGGAGCTGGGTGTACGAGGCATAGAGCAATCCTGTGGTGTGTTGGTTGTGAAGGCAACGGTGAGATTTCAGGGAGGGGCGTCTCCAGGTTCTTCTGATCATTTTCGTCCCTAGCGCCCTCTACTTTCCCACATCATCGTCTACATCCTATTCCTGTTTGATTTGGATTCACGTTACTGTTCTGATTAGGGTTTACCAAGGCTTTGGATTCCTACTCCGACCACATATATAGTCTGCTAGCTGCGGTCTATACCAAAGTTTCCTTTTTGACCTTGATGAGTTGCATCGATGGGAAGTGCCTTCTCTTCAGCCGTCACCGCAGCAGCTGAGTGGATGGACTGTCGGCCCTTCCTTGACGAGCTGCCCCTCTACCAGCAAGAACGGATTGTGGAACGCTGGATGAAGAAGATGGAGCTCAAGCCCTATGTATCCCGTGGCCCGTGGTCAGAAAAGTATTCTTCTTATCATCCGGCCTTCACAGATAAGTTTGATATGTTGTCCCATGATAATATACTAGCAAAAATGCCCGTGCGTTGCAACGGGATAGAATAAATCTGGTTAGATGGACACCTTGTACAAATGATGCATTTCTACTATTTTAGAGCCCGGTAATAACTGTAACTTACATATTTCCTATTATAACTTGTAGAGACCTTGTAAGAGTATTTAAAAGTTTACAATAATGGTTCTTGATCAATAAACATCTGAATAGCCTGACGAGATGTTATTCTCACTATTCTAGGTTAATACTCTCTACACTTAACACTTAAAGAAAAGACAAAAGGTGATAGTAATTACTCTAGATACATTTTTGTTAATTCTTAGTTGTGTGTGCCCAGAAAGCAGTATTGTCTGTACATATTGCTATCGGTTGCCCTATACAAACTTCTCCATATTGAAGTATAGACCTGCTAATTGCTAAAGCAGGTCTACCAGGGTATATGGTCAATTAAGAAACCGGAAACAATGAATAACCTGGCAACATGGACGAAGCTGGTAAAATAGCCCCTCAGTAGCACGAACGTCATCTTTACTAATAAACAATGATTATTACAAAATTAGTGAAGGATTTTCATAATCGCTGGTGTTAGCTGACACCATTGCCACACAAGCAACCCCGTCTTGCCACTGGCAATATGTTTCTTAACAACATTATGAGATTGTAAAAAATGAAGTTGTCTATCACACACATGCTCCGGTGGCCAGAAAACAAAATCACACCTCCTGAGTTCTTAACAATGGTGAAAAAGGTACAACCAGAAACGTCTTTTGTGTGAAAATTTGTGCTGCCCTTGAACCGGCCAAGAAAACCTCCACAGGTGCAGCCGAATCCTTAACCTTAACCCAAATGTGCAGATTGCTCAGCTGCAACTGTTTGGTCGAATTTCCGATTGGGTTCATCATTTCCAAGCCAAGGGATCCAGAGTGAGCGATCTTGGTGGTGTGTGTATCATCGGTTACTATTCGTCTGTCGTGGATCGTGGAGCACGAAGAAAGTTAACCTTTCAAGCCAAACTGGCGGACTGGAAAGTTCCGGCCTCTGCTCTAGCTGAAAGTCACTAAGCGGGGTGATCAGTTGGTCATGGCCAGCAGCTTGCATGCGTTTGTCGTCAAAAGCCGAACCTGAAGACGGAGCCGGCCACATCCCAGGGACTTGCAACTCGACGTAGGGGAATCCGACCTAGTGGCCGCGGGTGGCCAACTCCACCTCCACCCAGATCGAGTACGCGCCTGGAAGACGATATGGCAGGGGAATCAGGCCGCGTGGTTAACGTACGCCTCCATGGCAACCTAGCTGCACAGGATAGGACCAATCCTTGCATCCCAAAGACCGACGTGTATTTCCAGGAAAGCTTGGGGAATAGACCAGTTACTTTGGGCAGAGGGTGCCACTCGATGCCCAGCTCCCGCGACTCGCTTTGCGCCACCGCCGCGGCGGCCGCTGAGTAGCTCGGCCGCTGGGCTCTCCCGTCCTCCCCCCTCGTCTCATGGCCCTCCCGTCCTCCCCCTCCTCTCCCCAGCCACCATAACCACCTCTCGACCTCCCTCCCCAAACCCACAGCCCGATTCAGATCCAAACCTAGATGATGTCGTCGCCGGAGGAGATGGAGCTCTCGCCTCTCCCTCCCTCGAGTGCACTGAGTCCGTCCTCCCGCCTCCCCCTGCCCAGCTCCATCTGAACTTTACGCCGGTGGTCATCCCGACCTTCCACCGGCACCAACGGAGGGGATTTGGGAGGTGGTTGGGGGACGGCGCCGCCCGAGACTGGAGAAGGCACCTGCTCCGCCGACCTGGAAGGAGACCGGACTCTCCCCTGCCTTCAAGAGGAGGACCTTCGGCCTCTGCTTCCGGTGCTTGGCGCCGGACCACTTCGTCGCCGACTGCCGTGGCCCCGTCCGGTGTCTGGGATGCGTCACTCTGGACATCGCGAGAGGGACTGCCGGCTCGCTTTTCTGCCAGTCAAGCGCCGGACCGCTGCTCCCGCTCGCCTCCGGGCCGCTCAAGGGACAAGCCTGCTGGCCTCACGCCTCGCTCTGGCAGCCGCTCGCCTCCGAGCCCTCCTCGTCGACCTCAGGGCTCGTGGGCAGCGGTTGTCGCTCCTCTGGATGCGCCCAACCGGTGGCTGGGCTGGGGGAAGCTGCTGCTGCTGCTGACAGTCGATGGAAGGTTTGGGGCCTCTCCTTGCAGCTCAAGCTGAGGCACTGAGCACTGAGTTGCAGGCCATGTTCGCGGCTCGATTAGAGGAGGTGTTCCTGCCCCTTCGCGAGTTGGTCGCCGCTGTGCAGGGTTGGTCTGAGCAAGTGTCGGGCCTTTGGGAGCTGATGGAGGCCATTGGTGGAAGGCTTGCTTTCATCGATTCCTCGACGTCAGACAAGCATGTTGAATCGGCGCCGCTCGACTTGACCAATGGCAAGTCTGCTTGTGCGTCCGTTAGGGTGTCTGATGGTGTGATGGCGCAGTCTGCGGATGACTCTCCCATTTTGGACTTTGTCCTACCGGAGATGGTGATTCAAGGCGTGGAGGAGCAAGGCAAGGTTGATGAAGTTGTGGCTTCTTGCAAGAGCTTGGAGCTGGCTGAGGTGAATTTGATTGTTACCTCAGTTGGTGAGGTACCCGCGGAGCTGGCTGCACCAGGTGATCTCCACAGCTTGGAGGCTGCTGGTAATGGTGGCGCGCCGTTCGGCCCGACGTCGCCTACCTTGTTGGATGAGTTCTTGAACAGCTTCAGCTGCACTGCACCGCTTTCCTTGCTCGATGCACCGATTCATATGCAGGTTGAAGGGGACTCCACTTATGTCGGGAGGCGTAGTGCATGGTTGGACAAGAAGAACAAGCTTTGCAACATCCCGGTTGCTAAGCGGGCTGAATATAGGGTGGCAGAGACTTTCGGTGAGTTGCCAAAGGACATGATCTCGAAGCAAAGCACCGAGGAAGATGTTCAAGAGAAAATGGAGCCTTTTCTACGGATGTGCAAGAAGCCTATCACGCCGACGGCGTTCCAGGCAGTTCGTGAGTTGGTACAGGTCAATGGTTGATCTCTATCTGCACAAGGCTAGACGCGAGTACTACTCTTGTTGCGAGAGTACTCTCAAGGTTGCGGTGTTTGGCTTGGCTAGGTATAAGTTGTTTCTGATGGCCCTGGGTCTAGGGACTCTTCTATCTGGCTCGGATGATGTGCCTTGAGTGCTAGTAGTGTGTGTGGTTTTCACCGGTTTTACTTAATTAACCGTGTGTTGTTTGGTTTTTGGGTCCGGTTTCCCTAATTAACTGGACCAATTCTTCTTCTTATATGCAACGCGGGAGCTCCCCGCCATAGGTTTCAAAAAAAAAAAAAAATCGAGATTCGGTACCATAGATCAGGGGTATCGTCTTCCTCCCAGCGACGTCGTCCCGGGCGCCGCATAGGCCAGGCGGTCAACAGCGAGCAAAGCACGACAACCAGATCGCCACGGGATCTTCGGGGTTCATCAAGGGAGTGGACACCGCAGATTAATGGGCTAGCGTGCTGCCGGCGTAGATCGGCCAGCGAAGCGTACCTGATCTAGAGAAGTGGACGTCGGCAGGTTGGATGGAGAAGTGGATCGGGAGAGGAGCTAGATGCCCGGACGGCAACGTGCCAACGTCACGACGCCGATGAGGACAGGTATTTCCACGGGAGCGAGCTGCGCAGAGACAAAAAGAAGCCTTCAAAGGTTGATGAAACGTTTTTCTGACTTGTGAGTGGCATAGGTGGGTAAATATGTGATTTGGTGGGACGGTAAAATCGGCAAAAAAAAAATGACGTACCACAAGAAACCTTAATGCTTTTATTATTAGGTATAGATAGGATAATCCAGTAGTACCTCTTTTCCTAAAATATAAAAAAAAATTGTCAATTCAATTTGAGCTACCAAAACATCTTACACTTAGAAACAAAGGGAGTACTAATATATGTTGTGACAATTGCAATTCTAACATACATACTCTCACGTAGGGACATCGCTCTCCCAGAGATCTAGAGCGCCCTTCGCCATTACAATTCCAACAACCCGGTAGACTAATGCAGCCCTTGCTGATGGTTTTGTTTCAACTAAAAACTGTAATTTTGTGTGAACAAGTTACTGATGATGATTAATTTTCCCATGTCGTCTATGTTTCAGGGTGCCCCGTTCGATCTTGTCACACCTATGGGGTGTAACCATGTCGGTTTCAGAGACGAGACATGGTTCCATGTCAACTTCATAGCTCGCCCTCGGCCCTGCAAGAAACGCAACTTCTTTGCTCGCAGGAGGATTGCTGCTCTGCCGGACACCGATGTGCAGTACTTCTTCGCTGAGCTACACTACGGCTGCTCTGACACACCAGTTGTTGAATCATGCACCATATTGGGTGGGTAACCACACAATTAACCACTATAACTGCTTTAACATATGCTTTTACACAAGTATTGGCCATGTATTATGTTGTTTAAACTTTTTGACATGCATAAATTCTAATTTAGCATCTTGTTTCTTCTGTATCTAACAGAAAAGCCGGTTTATCGATTAAAAAAGAAGTGTGCATTTTGCAAGGGAACCTTTGGGATCTTGCACCCTAGGAACGGAGAGTTTGTGTGTGGAAGGTCAGGCCAGAAAAAGGAGTACTACCAGATCTGTATGTGGAGAAAAACGCCCAAGAAATGCCTTGTACCGAAGGAAGATCCTACTTCAGTTCAAAGGCTATTCGATGAATTACCGCTAGCGGCCTAGCTAGATAGGCATGGTTATTGATAAATAGGTTAGCTCCTGTAGTCATCAATCAAGCTGCCACTGTTAACGGCCATGCGGGATGGGAACATGAACTTTGAAGGCTACAATTTTACTAAATTCATATAGTAGACTCGACTGAATTTCAAGACTATCTACGCTTTGCACGCTAGCCATGCAGGTTCGAACTGTACGGTCACCACTTGCGGACACAATCTCTGGTTGTATGAGACGATACTTGCGCATCAGAGGCACTGCAGTGTTTGCACGGTTAGACGCGCCTTGACGTGTGCCGCAACGAGTTGGTTTGGTCTGTGAATTTTTACACACAGAATTTGTGAAGCTGCTTGATGTTTTGAGTGTTGGAGACAACTGTGCTCTGCTCCACAGTGCACCTGATTCGGCTGAACTGGTCAATAGTTGCTGCTTGATGTCAGCAAGAGAGAAGATTGGCCCCTTGTATTAGTAGTGTCATTTGTTGCGGTTTCATTGATCAAGGGTTCAGGAGTTCATAGCGTCTCGGATTGTTCCATACAATGGCAAGTGTTTGATGGAGATCAAATGGAATCTTCCCTGTTCACATATCAGAAGAAAAAATGAAGTTAAAAGAGTCAAGATTCTATGAGTTGGATCTTATCGAACTCTTGGTTATGTCTGCTTGGCAAAAACCTCTACAGAGAGTAACTAGAAACTTAAGACTTGAATCAAAGAGTCTTTGGGAAATCCATTATATACCTGCTGTTTCTATAGATAAGTAGTAGTACAACGATGACAATGCGCATCACATTTTGCTTCGTCGCGTATGTTAGATGCAACCCAAGGAGTAAAGAATTCACAAAGGCCACTTGAAAGGATAGTCCTTGTTGCACCCTGAAGCAACACAATCCCTAAAGAGAGCAATTATTCTCTTCTTACCAGCTTCCATTGTTTTTGAAGTATTCAGGTACGGAGCTTGGTGAAGACACATTTTCGAGGAAACAGAAATGGGCATTTTGCAGTTTGCCAATAGATAAAGCTACTATATACATTCTGTAGATGATTGGTGGTTGGAGTGCTAGTTGGCCCTGCAACTTACCCCAATTGGTCTAGTCTAATAATCACCATCATAGCACATAACATATTGGCATAAGTAACTTTTATGTCCCTCTCAAGTCTCAATTTGAACTTGGAGCTTACGCTGTGTCTCCCCGTTCCCCGCATAGTTGAGCAAAGATTAAAAAAATCCTTCCCTGTCATAATAAATGAATAGTAGAATAATCCCATAGTTTGCCACATAAATGATCAAAAATAGAAGTTTGCTTCTACATTTGCCTCAAGATTTAGCAGGAAGTTCTATATCATTATGTCAACCCGCTGAATCGGATATCCCACGACTTTTGTATCCCCCCCTCAAGTCTCAAGTCTTGATCTGACCCTGGAGCTTGCCCTACGTCTGCCGTTCACCACATAATTGAGCAAAGATAGAACTTCACCTCCCTTTCGGAATAAAGAACTAGATCAATGACGGATATTTTCCGCATAAATGATGGTCAATAGTAGAAGTTTTCTTCTTGGTTTGCCTCAAGATTCAGCAACAGCTGCTCCTGAGATCCCAAAACCCCTACATCATCATGTCAAACCTATGCAGAGATTGTTTAAACCGGCATACAGCTTTGTTGCCCAATGCTCAGAATTGCTTGTGTTGACTTGCTTGCTATGCTAGTTCTATCTGATTTCTTGGAACTGCAGTATCAAAGCACAGGTTTAATACCTTTTTGCACAGTATATGAAACATGCTGAGCACAAGATATATCAATAAAATAGACATGACAGTAACAATGTCAACCATTATTCTGAAGGAAAAAAACTAAAAAAGGTAAGTGACGATTGAGGCGCGTGGAGCTGTTCCAGTTTTCTGTCTCTACTTTCTAAAATATGCAGTGTGCTCACTGCTGACCACTGAATGCATAAGAATCTTCCAGCGAAGGGTCGCTACTGAGTGATTCAAAAAGTTGGCTACATATTATGATATTGAGGAGTTACGTCACTGTTGAAACTGCGATCTCGGGTTGCGAAAGGGCAGTGATTTTTTGTAATGATTCGGTAGGGGCAAAATTAGCATAATTAGCATTACTTGTGCAACCCCTTGCTACTTAAGAGCCAACATCTTAAGTTTAAAAGAGACTAAGAATCAGGACAGCTGCAAAATGATCATCCTGACGAATCAGAAAGCAATGACCTGTATTAGGACAGGCTGTAGTGTTTTGCTTAGATCCCTAAGATGCTGCTTTATGATTGAGTTAGCTTGCCATGGTTTATCCACTTCTATGTGGGGGCAGTTCTAGGCTGCACCAAATAAAATAAAACACTATAAAATAAATGTGGAGCTTTAGAGCAAGTATGAATTGTATGCTTTGTGCTAGTAGTGCTGTGATGCAGCTAAGCATCACTGCCAGTTGTTTTAAATAGAAATACCTGTTTAGCACACCACACAAAGTGTAACAGAGAGGAAAGACTTAAGCAAACAGTTCAGACGATCATATAAAACTCAATATAGAGATTTTGCCTGGTTTTAGCATGTTATTGTTTGGAAAGACTGTATGATCGTTTCACAGAAAAATTGAAGGAAATTCACATTTCTTTTGGAGGTGTGTGAATGAAACATCACGAACAGGTATTTGCAGTGCGCCAAAAATTACCATGGGTAGCGAAACCGTCTAACCCGGAATTTTTTTTGTTCATTCTGCCAATGGATAAAGAAGGCAAATGAATCTCTCTCTCTGATCCATTTGGCAAGAATAATCCTGAGCAAGCTGTCGCTCTGGGATGTGACGAACTGGTGGAGGAAACTTGCTTTTGAGAAAGAGTTAAGTCACTGTCAGAGAAAAAAGCAGCAGCGAGTTGCTGCGTCTGGGGCTAGAGCTCACCCAGTTTAGGGTGTGAGAGAGAACTTTCTTTCTTGCCTGGATTTTCTAGGGTTTCAGTTGCCTTCTCCGCGTAGGCCACCACCGGTGTGATGTAGACTGCTCCCCCTCAAACCCTGATCAAGTTGGAGTATCAGCCTGATTAGTGGTACAATGACAAGAATGTACATGTCAGCACACACACTAAGCAAGTGGTCAGTGGTGATTGAATCAGGTGTCACTATCCAGTAGTAATTAAGCATATTAATTTGTTGGTGACAGAATTAGATGTCAGCATCCAGTAGTAGTAAGCAGAGGCTGGATTGCAAAGAATCAGTAAAGTCTTCCATTTCCAAAAACGCAAAAAAAATACTTCTGTACAATCTGCCGTTCCTGTATATTTGTTTGGTTCACTAACTCTCTGTAACTTGAATCACTTCCTTTTTGAGATATATACTCCCTCCATTTCTAATGTAAGGTGTATAGTTTTCTGCACAATATTAAGACGTGGATATTTGGCATATGGTGGACTGGAAAAAATTGGTAAATATGAGTCCATAATAACCATAGATTGAAAACAATACTGTTAGAGAAGGAGACTACCGATCGACTTGGAGTCCAAGTAAAGGATCGAAACCTTCCTAGATTAGGTTAACGTGTGTTGTAACCGACTTGGACTTGTACATGTAATCTGCATATAAATATATGAGAGAGGAGGTGCGGCTTGCCATCGAGCAGCCTAGTTTCATCACAACTTTCATGGTATCAAGCACCAGCCGATCCTCTCCTAAAAACCCTAATCTCCCCTCTCCCTATCCCCAAACCGCCATGGCTTCCGCCGCCGAGCTCGCCAAGCTCGAGAAAGAACTCAAAGAGCGCGAGTCCCTCCTCAATGCTCGCCAGGAAACCCTAGATCGCCAGCTCGCCGACAAGGGCAAAAACACCGACACCTCCTCCACCCAAATCTCCTCCTATGCAGCCTCCATCAAATCCCCTGTTCCTATCACCCTCGATCTCCAAGATTCAAACTACGCCAAGTGGCGCGAGCTGTTCATCGTCGCTCTCGGCCGCTACGGCCTCACTAACCATGTTCTCGGCGACGCCACGACCTCTCCCTCCGACACGTCGCCCACCTCCGACTGGGCGCGTGATGACTACACGGTCCTCTCCTGGCTTTATGGATCGATCTCCATCGAGCTCTTCGGCATCATCATGGCTCCCGGCTCCACGGCGCGGCAAATCTGGGACGCCATCGCCAGCCTCTTCCACGACAACAAGAAAAGCCGTGCCCTCGCCATCGACGCGGAATTCCGCAATACACCCCAAGGCGACATGACCATCCACGACTACTGCGCCAAGCTCAAGTCCCTCGCCGATGCCCTCGCCGACGTCGGCCAGCCTGTCTCTGATGAAACCCTCGTTCTCACGGTTCTCCGCGGCCTCAACGAGCAGTACTGTCACCTCCGCTCCTTTCTTCCGTTTCAGGTGCCGTTTCCCTCGTTCCTGCAGACACGCTCGGCTCTCGTTCTCGAGGAGGCGCAGAAGAAAAACGACGCCAAGAACGCGGCAGGCACGGCGCTCTGGGCGAGCGGCCAAAGCATCCTGCCGCAGGCCGGCGGCGCTTCCTCCTACGGCCGCGGCTCCAGCTCCTCCAGCACTGATCCGCGCCCTCCACCACCCAACCCCAACGTGCCCTTCTTCAACCCTGGCCGTGGCGGTGGTTACGGCGGCCGACGAGGACGAGGTGGACGCGGACGTGGCGGCCGCGACAACAACAGCCCGTGGATGTTTAATCCATGGACCGGGCTCCCTACACGCGCGGCTCAGCTTCAACACCAGCCGGCTTCCTCCGCACCGTGGCAACAACGCTGGCGTGCTCCTTCACCGGCTCCCGGCGTCCTCGCACCGCGCCCCGGCCCTCAGCCGTTTCAAGCCTACACCGCCTACGGCCAGCAGCTCTCCAACAACAGCGTCATGATGGCTCCTCCTCAGCAGCTCCCCAACAACAACGTTATGATGGTTGCTCCTCCTCAGCAGCAGCAGCTCGACCCAGCACTCGTCTCGGCACTCCAGAACATGCAGCTTCCAAACAACCAGGAGTGGGTCATGGATTCAGGCGCCTCCTCCCACATGGCATCCGATCATGGTACAATCTCAACTCTCTCCCCTTCTACTCCTTCAAATCAAATTATCGTTGGTAATGGCAATTCCCTTCCCGTCACACATGTTGGCTCACACACTTTCCCTATTCACCCTAAACCAATGCATCTCAACAATGTCTTAATAGTTCCCCAAATTATCAAGAATCTTATTTCTGTCCGTCAATTTACTACCGACAACTCATGTTCTATTGAATTTGACCCCCGTGGTTTCTCCGTGAAGGATCTTCTTACCAAGGACGTGATTCTTCGATGCAATAGCTCGGGTCCCCTCTACTCCTTCTGCCGTGCTCCACAAGCTCAAGCTCTCCTTGCCGCCACCCCAACCACCGAGCTCTGGCACCGCCGCCTTGGACACCCCGGCCACCACACCATGTCGCGGCTTCAACATCTCCAGCATATTCCACCAAATAAACAGTCGTCGTCTTTATGTCATGCTTGTCAATTAGGTCGTCATGTTAGGCTTCCGTTTTATCCTTCGAACTCTACTTGTGTAAAACCTTTTCAGTTATTGCATTGTGATCTTTGGACATCACCCATACCTAGCTCATCTGGTTTTTGTTACTATCTCATTATTGTCGATGACTATACCCATTATTTTTGGACGTTTCCTCTTCGTAAAAAATCTGACGTGTATCCTACTTTCCTCGCTTTTCATGCCTATGCCCAAACCCAATTTAGTCTACCCATCCTTGCTATCCAATGTGACAATGGTCGCGAGTTTGAAAACACCAAAATCAACTCTCTCTGTAACCAACACGGCATTCTCCTACGCTTCTCTTGTCCCTATACATCCCAACAAAACGGTAAAGCGGAACGTGCCATCCGCACAACTAACAATGTCATCCGGACCCTTCTCTTTCAAGCACACATGCCACCTCATCTATGGGCCGAAGCTCTCCACACTGCAACCCTCTTAATTAACATACGTCCCACTAACGCCAATACTCTCACAACACCTCATGAACTTCTTTTCGGCACACCACCGTCCTATACAAATCTACGTGTCTTCGGGTGCCTCTGTTACCCAAATACCACCTCCACATCCGCTAACAAACTATCTCCTCGCTCCACCAAATGTGTCTTCCTAGGATATCCCTCTCGTCACAAAGGTTATCGGTGTCTCGATCTCTCCACTCGTCGTATTCTCATATCTCGCCACGTCATCTTCGATGAACATACTTTCCCCTATGCTCCACCAACATCAAACCCAGCACCAACCCCACCTGAACCCTTCGATCCTCTCCCCCCAATTCCAATCTCTGTCACACGGCAGCAAAATCCCGATTCCTCTGCCGCGGCAGACAATGCCGCCGGCTCCCCACCACCATCACCCTACCCACCACCAACCCCTCCGACACCCAACTCACCTCCTACATTCGACACATCTCCTACACCCGACACACCTCCTACACCCCTCCACTCACCTATTATCACACATCCACCTCCCTCTCATACTCATCGCACACGAGCAACCACCGGTCGTCTACCTGGTCCTCCTGATCGCCTAAATCTCTCCGCCGTTGCTTCTTCACCAATCCCACATAACTATCTCACTGCGCTGCGCGATCCCACTTGGCGCTATGCCATGCAAGAGGAGTTCGACGCCCTATCTCTTAATCAAACATGGACTCTCGTTCCTCCACCCCCTGGTGCTAATATTGTGAGTGGAAAATGGATCTTTCGTCACAAATTCAACTCTGATGGGTCTCTCGCTCGCCACAAAGCCCGCTGGGTTGTTCGTGGTTTCTCTCAACAACACGGCCTTGACTATGATGAGACCTTTAGTCCAGTTGTAAAACCAGCCACCATTCGCATTGTTCTCTCTCTTGCTGTCTCCAACAATTGGTCCATTCATCAACTCGACGTCAAAAACGCTTTTCTTCACGGACATCTTAATGAGGTTGTCTATAGTCAACAACCCTCTGGTTTCGTTGATCCCAACATCCCACTCACGTTTGCCGCCTTCTCAAATCCTTATATGGTCTCAAACAGGCTCCCCGTGCATGGTTTCAACGATTTTCCACGTATGCACGTAAAATTGGCTTTCTCGAATCTAAATCTGATGCATCCCTCTTCATCTATCAACACGGTTCTGAAACTGCATATCTGCTTCTCTATGTGGACGATATTATACTCACAGCTTCTAACCCCACACTTCTATCACATCTTACTTCGAGCCTCGGTCATGAGTTTGCCATGAAGGATCTCGGCCCCCTTCATCATTTTCTTGGCATCTCTGTCACAAAAACTACTACCGGTCTTCATCTTTCTCAACGTCAATACATTCTAGATATTCTCTCCCGAGCTGGCATGCGAGACTGCCATCCTGTCACCACACCCATCGACACTAAAGCTAAACTTCCTTCCCAAACCGGACCTCCGGTAGATGATCCTTCACATTATCGTAGTCTCGCTGGCGCACTTCAATACGCCACTCTCACCCGTCCTGACATCGCATATGCCGTCCAACAAGTCTGTCTTCACATGCATGATCCACATAAACCTCATCAATCTCTCATCACAAGAATTCTTCGATACCTTAAGGGCACTCTTGATCACGGTCTATCTATACACAAATCCTCCTCTCACTCTCTTGTTGCCTACTCGGATGCCGATTGGGCAGGTTGCCCTGACACCAGACGCTCCACTTCTGGTTACTGCATGTACCTTGGTGATAATTTGATCAGCTGGTCTTCTAGACGACAGACGACAGTGTCCCGTTCCAGTGCTGAAGCTGAATATCGTGCCGTCGCTACGGCCGTGGCCGAATCATGCTGGGTTCGACAACTTCTACAGGAGCTACATCGTCCCATTGCCTCCGCAACAATTGTTTACTGTGATAATGTCAGCGCTGTGTACCTATCAGCAAATCCAGTCCATCATCGGCGTACTAAACACATTGAGCTCGACATCCATTTCGTCAGAGAGAAGGTTGCTCTTGGATCCGTTCGAGTTCTTCATGTGCCATCATCATCACAATTTGCTGACATCTTCACCAAGGGACTGCCTACGATTCTGTTCACTGAATTTCGTTCCAGTCTTCACGTCGATTCTCTCCCTAGTTCAGACTGCGGGGGCGTGTTAGAGAAGGAGACTACCGATCGACTTGGAGTCCAAGTAAAGGATCGAAACCTTCCTAGATTAGGTTAACGTGTGTTGTAACCGACTTGGACTTGTACATGTAATCTGCATATAAATATATGAGAGAGGAGGTGCGGCTTGCCATCGAGCAGCCTAGTTTCATCACAACTTTCAAATACGTCAAATCCCTCCGTTACATACTGGTATTCATTTGTGGATGGATGAAATTGTCCATAAATCTTATTACACCCTATATTTTGTATTTTTTTCTCAAAGAACTATACACCTTACATCCAGGAACAGAGAGAGTATATCTTTGTCAGGAACAGAGAGAGTATATCTTTGTGAAACGGAATATTCGTATAATAACAAAACAATGGTATAACCAGAACACTTTTGACACAATATGTCTTTAAATGTTTGAGATGTAGAGATAATGCATTAGAACAATGTTATTCTTGGTATAACTAAGCTAAAACTGGGAATACAGTGCACATAGATCGAGTCATTAACTCTAGCGGCAAAGTTTTCCTCAGAAAAAATAATAAATGAAGCAGTCAAAATTTGACTAGGGTAAACGGAAGATACAGCAAACGGAAGATACAGCACTTTGTCTATTGCATACACAATTGCCCTCTAAAGTGTCTTATGATTATCCTATAAGGACAA
This sequence comes from Poa pratensis, assembly GCA_947311845.1. Classification (NCBI taxonomy): domain Eukaryota; kingdom Viridiplantae; phylum Streptophyta; class Magnoliopsida; order Poales; family Poaceae; genus Poa; species Poa pratensis. Next base: position 18,076,977 of record CAMZMU010000039.1, read on the forward strand.
GCTACAGAGGAACAATTTCTTCTCCTTCATAGGAGATTCGTGCGGTTCAAATGAAGGGCACTACCTCTCAAAAAGCAACTGGTCCACCATGATCATTTGGCCTAAGCAGCTGCCTTGTTGGGGCACTCTGATGAGAGATGACCAGCTATGCCGCATTCATAGCATGTCCTTCTCTTCTTTTTCTTTGGAGGCCCCACTGAACTTGTGTCATCACTAGGCTTCTTTTCACCAGAAGTGGCCGAAGGTACTGTACTTGTGCCACCGACAGGTTTAGCAGTAGCCTGTTTGTTGGGGCAAGCTGACGAGAGATGACCGGAGATGCCACATTCATAACATTTTCTCCTCTTTGAAGGTGCTGAATTTGATCCATCACCTATTTTAGTTTGCTCAGAAGCCATTGAAGGTGCAGACCATGGTTCATCAAAAGGTTGTGTGTAGTTAGAAACAACCTCAGCAGCACTTTTGTTTGGGCAAGCAGATGACAGATGGCCAGGAACGCCACATTCATAGCATGTCCGCCTCTTCTTTGACGATGTTGCGGCTGACTCAACATTAGCATTATTTTCATCGCCTGTGACTTCAGAAGCCTTTTTATTGGGGCAAGCTGACGATAGATGGCCAGGAATGCCACATTCATAGCAAGTGCGTCTCTTCTTCGACGATGCTTCAGCTGAATCAGTATTAGCCTTTGTTTCACTAGATATGACTTCAGAAGCCTTCTTATTAGGGCAAGCAAAAGAGAGATGGCCAGGAGTGCCACATTCATAGCATGTACGGACCTTACTCTTCAATGGATCTGAGTTTGCATTGTCATCTGATTTCTGGCTTTCTTTCTTGGGAACAGCGCATCTGATTCTCACTGGTCTCCCCTTAATCACGTTCTGGTCAAGCTTCATAGCAATGGCAAGAGATGTGCCATCAGAAAAATCAACATGCGCAAAGCCTTTGAAATCACCTGTCTCCTTGTCTGTTCCAAATCGGATGGATGAGATCTTGCAATCAGAAAAGAACTTCCTCAGGTCATCCTCTGTTATGTCCCATGCTAGGTTTCCAACATACATCCTATTGTATCCCTCTATCATCTTTGGTGCAAAGTCTTCCTTCTCATGGTTAGATTTGACTTTTTCACGGGTAGCTTTGTAAGGCTGGACTTTCAAAAAGAATCCTCCCCTGTGATGGTCAAAAATAATGCTATCACTTAAGAATTTCAATTAAAGCAAAGGTGGGGGGTTACATTAAGGTAATGTGCTTACATATCTGCACCATCAAGAGCTAATGCCCTTTGTGCGGCCCCATCAGTCTGCACAAGAAAAACTTAGTCAGGCCCCATCCTCCAAATAATGAAAATGGCCAAAAGCACGTTGCTGATGCGACATGTGCATGACTTACAATAGCAGATCAAGAGCATCGAATGCTGGTATCAAGCTGACACGATGGATTGTATTAAACTAAATGTTGGCTTTGCTCAAAGTAGTAACACAAGACACAAGGGTACACCACCAAGAGCTTAAAGATAAATGTCATAGAGGTTTTGGAAATTAAACCTACAATTTCTAGATCAGAACAGTGAACAGGTCAGGCAGCCATCTTCACAGAATCATACTTAAATCAAACGCCAGTGTTATCCAGCCTTGAACATTCAGTACACTAACAAGATGTCTTAGGTTGTTCGATACACATGTGAATTTAACATACCTGCATGAACAGGAATGCATAACTAGAGCAAAGGATAATACGTTTTGGAGCTGACCTTAAACGTGAGAATGGCAATACCCCTGAATTTCCCGCTCTCGGGAAAAGTCATGCAGTCTAGTGCAGTGATACTGCCACATCCTTCAAAGAAACTTCTAATGTCATCCTCAGATGAATAGTATGGGATGCCACCAACATACACCTTCTTTATACTCTGCCCACTGAAACAAGGCAGCAAAATATTAACTTGTGTCGACAAGGCCAACATCCTATAGAAAACTAATCTCCATACTGTCCACCGCACTCTTTACCAGTAGCAATAACGATATCATTTCACAAAGAAACATTGGAGACTGTACATTTGTCACAAACAATCTCAGATGATCAAGCAATTTCGTATGTATTGTAGAAGCATTGCAGTATTCAAGTCAACAGCAAAGCTAGACTGTCCAAGTCGGAGTAACTCCTAACTATGCTAATCGGCCATCCAGCTATACTGTTCTAAGTCAGTATATGTTACAATACTCTCTCTAACTATTTGCGGAAGCATCGTCTTTTCTTTAAAACCACTATTCATTCAAACATCACAACATGAATCTTTGAAAGCTTTAACTCACCTATCTTGTGACACAATTGGATTGTCGGATCCAACTGCCTGGCTTGCCTCTTCTGACTTATTTTTCTTCGCCTTCTCTTCCACCTTTGTTGTGTCTAGATTATTCGCCTCTCCTTCCACCTTTGTGATGTCTAGACTATGTTCACTGAAACAAGGGCAAAAAACATTCCACAGCCAAGGTCAATACATGGATCACAACAGGTAAATAACCACCTCACATCAACAAAGACATCACTAGAAATCAATCAAATGTACTGTCATTTACTTGAATGAAGATAGCAACAGAAGCAACCAAATAGTCTCACTTCATGAAAAGTTAGAAAGACCACAACCAAACCAGATGGTGAGAGAATTCTTTATGTACAGTTGTGCTAGGGACTGCTTATCAATGACAAAGACAAACAATCCAAAACCCCACGAATGGCCCTTACAATGATTCATCGGTTAAGACTTAAGATGATATTCGGAACTCAGCTCTCATTTTTCTCATCTTAACATCAACAATTCAAGTTTTCTATTATGTCAATGAATGTAACAACAAAACGGGATATTTGAGCACACCAATCTTTCGAAGCGTTAAACTCACCTATCGTCTGACGCGGCCGGATCAGCGCCGGCCACTTCCGACTTCTGGTCCACCGCGACCTCCGCGTCGGGCTTCTTGTTCGCCGCCGCCTCCGCCTCCATCAATCTCCTCACCCTCCTCTTCTCCTTCTTCTCCTTCCTCCTCTCCTCCCTCCGCCGCTCCACCTCCGCCTTCTGCGCCAGGGCTGCCTCGTCCACAGCCGGCTCCTCCTCCGCCTGCTCCTCCGGTGCCTCCTCGTCCACTACCGTCTCCTCATCTTCCTGCTCCTCCACGGCCTCCGCTTCCACCACCGGCGCGGGTGTCGGCTTCTTGGCACGCTTAGGCCGGGGCCTCTTGGACGAAACCAGCCGCACCTTCAATTTCTTCACCTCCGCACCAGCCCCCTCCCGGCGGTGCGTACCTTCTGCTTCAGCTTCTTACGCGCGAGCACCATGGCTGTGGAGGCGGAGGGCGGCGGCGGCGGCGGCGGCGAGGTTTTAGGCTCGACGGGACAAGAGGCAGAGAGGAAGAGGGCGAGACGGCAAGGTTTATAACTGGGCCGGGCTCATATGGGCTCGATCCTAAACAGAACGGCTCATAACGGCCTGTCAGAGCCCACTGGACGATCTCTTACCCTAGGCCGACGTGAGCGGCACAGGCACAGGCCACCCTAGCGATCGCGTCTGGAGAAGATGGCCGGGAAGGCGGCGGCGGCGGCGACGGCGGCGAAGTGGGCGCAGGGGTACCCGTGGCAGGACAAGCTGGCCAAGTACAGGGGGAGCTGAGCAAGGGGTGTGGGGGTACTGGGAGCTCGGCGCTGGAAGCCGCTCGGCATCAGCGGCCGCCAGCGGCGCGCCTCCGCAAGGAGGTCCTCCTCGCCGGCGAGGACTGGACCTACGACCCTCCCCGCGGTGAGATGCGAACCAAGCGCAAGGGCCACAAGGTCGACCGCATCGCCGCCGAGAAGTAAGCCCCCCATTTCCTCAGCCCATCGCCTCCGGCCTCCTTGGGATTTTGCGTCCTCATCTTTCGGTGCTTAATTTGGTTTTTTTTTTTCAGGCGTGCCAACACTGTTGAGTTGATGAAGAAGATGCCCCAAATGCTCCTCGACTACAAGGTTCGTTGCCTCCTGGTCTCATCCGTTTGTGCTTCTGTTGTTTCCATTTGCCAACCAGTGCCTGCGCATTGCGTTAATATTAGTAGTCCATGTATATAACCATGACATTGCATATAATCCTTGTATATAACATGTATTTCGCAGCTGGTATCGGTAGCTTGTGTGTTGTTTTAATTAGTAGTCCCTGTGTATAACCATGGCATTGCGTATAATCCTTGTATATAAATATAACATGTATTTCTCAGCTGGTATCGGTAACTTGTGTGTTGTTTTAATTAGTAGTCCCTGTGTATAACCATGCCATTCCATGTAATTCTTGTATGCATATTTCCCAGCTGATAGTGGTGGCTTGGGTGTTTTCTTAACTGCCAGTTCTTATTACCTATAAGATGGTATTATGGTGAACATATGTTCTTTTTTTATCTGATCACACTGATGACTCTCAGTGTACTGCCATCTATCTGCTGCATTATGGAGGAGAAATATAGATATCATTCTGTAACATTGACAAAAACCTCTTGGTATGCATGCCATCTGTATGCAGCATATGGAAGAAAAACCTGATATTGTTCTTAAGATATATTTTTTCTCAACTACTAGTTGATGTTTTGAGATAGTGGAAACTCGGTTAGTTTTGCAAACTAGCAAAATTTGTGGTAATCAGCTGTAAGGGTAATTGTAACTGGAATGGTTTGCAGTGCAGTGCACTTTGTAGATAAGCCGCAGGAAGTTAGGCAAAAGGGATTTCAAACCTCCTTTTGTGATGATCTGTCTAGTAACTTCTTCATAGAACCTCCTTGTTTAGGCTCCAGTTCTCCCAGCCTCAGCTTTTCTGGGCATGAGATACTTGCATTGCAGCTTGGCCTTGCCAATGCATGCCTTCAATTCCTGGCATACCATTATCTTAGATAAGCGTAATTTAGCATCAAAGACGAGCTTGCAATGTTGATATTTTCGACTATTCATAATGCCCAGTAAAGCTGCTTGTATGATAAGCACAAACTGTTTAATGGTACTGCTAGAATGGTGATGGAGCACGGGGATAAAGATCTGTGTTGGTATTAAAATTCCTGGGGAATGCACATTATTTTGTTTATCTTATCATCATGCATGAATTGGTAATGGCACAATTTGAGAAAATATGTTCTTTCAGAGGTTACTCTGCTTGTTTTGGTTGAGCTATTACCTGAGTCTTGCGTACCTTGTATGTTTGAAGACTAAATAATGTGATGATTGTATAGTATTGTGGCATGGCATGCCTTGAAAGGTAAACATCTGACTGGTTATTTTGTCTGTGTTTGCTCGAATTGTTAATTCTTCAGAAACGTCGATGGGACAAAAAGATGAAAGAGGAGGAGGCAGCGGCGGCAAAGGCTACATAGGGGGCTGACGTGCTGGTGACTACTGTTTGTTGTGGCAATCTGGAACGAACCGGCATATTGGGAAAAGATACTGCCTACGCTAAAACTCATTTTTTTGTTTGCTGAGACCAAGCTGTTGAATTCAGTATGTCGCTCTTGTTGAATAAGGTTGAATGTGATATGTTGTAGGAGGTTCATAGGATGGCTGGCTTGTGGCATCCCCTGTCTTTTCCCCTTGCTGGTTTCCAGCTTCTCCTGTCACCTAAGCCTGTCACACTTTGTAACCCAGATTTTTTGTGTTTATATGGTAGTTCCTAAAACTTTGGTCATCAGAGGACTCTACCCAGGCCTATCATCTGGTTTTGCCTTGTGCGTGGCAGGAGAACTTGTCTGGGCGTCTGATCATAAATGTCTGCATTGATATTTGCCATAGCCTGGGCTTGCGGCACATTTTGCTTAAGGACGACTGCAGATGTCCACCAGAGCACTCTGCATAGTCATGAGAGACCTTGCTCCGTTCAACTGGCTGCTGGAGTCCCTGGAGGACATCAGCAGATGTCCTGCTGGTGATAATAAATCCAACAAACCCATGTTGGAGGAGAAGCTCGACATAAAACCAGCCTCGGGTTATGTCATTTGTTGGACCAGGATCATCACCTTCCTCTGTCCTGCAACCACGACTGACACAATCATCTGAAGCCAGGGAAAACCACATGTCAGCCCTCCAACCATAACATGGTGGTCTTTGATCGTTACGTTTATTTATACTCGTCCAATTCCGAATCCCTCTCAGCTCTCATCCAAGAGTCTTCATAAAAGATTTGTTGACCAAATATTTGCTGCATAGGATTGTTGATCAAATATTTGCTGCAGAGCCGCAGAGGAACTGCTTTGTCTATCTAACTTTCCATCATTTGAAGATACAAAATTATATTGCAAGTCATGCAACAAAGCACTTCATGAATATGGAGTAGTTATACCACCAACTACATGGCATGCAGTTCCTCAACATTGCAAATGAACGAGTAGGATGTGCTATTATCTATAGATGGACAAACTGAATGGCAAGAGTTCCGAGTGAAGAATTGAAAATGTATAGAAAAAATATCCTTCATTTCAACTTAGTACCACTGAAATCAAACTTATACCAACGTCCTTTCGATTTATTTCATTAGCGCGATAGTTTACTTATCGTTCCCCAAGTTGGAGCCAGAGAAACTTCAAAATTACAGTACAACCAAACTGGTTGTGACAACTCGTAAGGAAGAAAACTTGTTATGCCACAAGCTAAACCTAGCTTGTCGATTACCGATCTCAACCTCCGGTTACAAGAAAACTTGTTATGCCACAAGCTAAACTTTGGCAGCACCGTGGTGTCGTATGGGGTGGACGGCTCAACCTACATAAACGAAACAATAAACTCCAGTGTAAGAATTACCGAATTCCCAGGGTGAGGAACATCTACGAGTATAATCTTATCGGATTTGGGATTATAATAGATGATGAAACATAGCCAGACTGGCAAGAGGGCACATACCGCGAGATACCGAGCCAGCAGACTTGCGCTGCTGGGGTTAAAGCCCTCGACGGGCTTTCCTTCCATTCGTGATGCATGCAACTGTTTCCTCACTTGAGAAGCCAGCGACTGAAACATCAAGATCCATAGATAACACAATCAATATCACAGGTCTAGATGTAGAAGACAACATAGAGCCGCTAGTAGCAACTCATAAAATGAAGTTAAGCGAAATGCAAAATGGCGCAGAAAGACGACTTTGTTTTTGAATGAAAAATGTAAATATTGGACAAAGTAATAAATCATGCACATACCTTGCCCAGTTCCACTCCCCACTGGTCAAATGAATTGATTCCCCATATGAAACCCTGAACTGCGATCCGGTGCTCGTAGATGGCTAACAACTGAAAGGTACAGACAGTATAAGTACATTTAAAAAAACATTCACAAGAGAATTTGGAAAGCATCGTAAAATCTTGTAAAGGGAAAATAAAACAAGAAACTTGCATAGGGACCTGATGCTGATCCAGATCTTACAAAATAATTCCTGTAAATTATGCATTGGATATAGGCTTCATGAAAGTGGAACAAAAATAGCTAATTCAACCACTTTACGCAGCAAGATCACAAAAAATGAGGATGCGGCACAAAGTTTGTGGTGGAGAGCATTATGCAGCTTCAGCGGCGCCATGCATGTCCACCAGCAAAATGTGCCTAACAGATATAAGCTCATCTCAATTTTGCTTTCTTAAGTTACTAATAATTAACAATGGAAAGAGAGCAATAAGTTCATGTTCTTCTTAACACAACCATGGTTAGAAGTTAGAACTCAGTGTGTACAGCAAAATCATAATCATAATCTTCCTGGTGAAAAAGAAGAGAATGTATAATAATGAATCCAGAGTTGAAGAACTTGCAATTCCAAATAAGTATAGTGAATGTAATTGGCATACCTGTCCAATCTCATAGGCAGATAATGAGGACAGCAAGAAACTCAGTGATGGCCGGTTGCCCTTAAAAGTCTGAAGAGAACGAAAAGATGAGAATGCTCAGTCGGAGAGAAAACATTTAGGGTGTTAAGCTTGATGCATTGGAGTAACCATATATGAAATAAGTTAACCATTATCACCTTATGAGGGATTAGATTTTCAGAAACGTTCTCGCTGCGTAATTGTTCGGGAGTCTGAAAAGATGCAGTCAACTCTAGTAAGAAACCAAAACAGGTGAAACATGTGTGTCCAAAATACTGTTGAGCTATTTACCTTTCCGTAAGCAAGAGCATCAGGCTGAGCAAAGAAATTGGACATCAGCTCATCATGATTACTAACAGTTTCCCCTGCGAAAGATGTAGCATGAAGTGTTTGAAAGGAAATTTGAAGAATCATAAGCCTAACGAGCCGCATCTTAAGTTTGAACTCCAAAAGAGATATTCAGTGGCATACCTTTCAAGTAAACAGGCTGCTGGCTTTTGATGACGCCAATAAAATCACAAGGAATAACTCTTCCCTGGAAGTGTGGGTACAGCCATTATTGAAATCTATAGTTGTTATAACTAATAAGGCATAAAGTAATCAAGTACCCAACAAGAAAGATGTAAGAGGTGCCAAAATATAACATAACAAAATCATTACGGTAATCGTGAGTATATGAAAGCCTAATACATTTGGCACGATCTAACTTTGCATACTTTAACAGTTGAACTGTTAGCCCAATAAGCATTAAGGTCATGACTTTCAAGAAATACTACTGGTGTCATCCACATCTTAGTACCTAATTTTCAGTTTAGTTGATATGAATCGCAAACCACTACAACACTTGGCAACATAACTAGAGAATGTGAAATAGTATCTACCTGATGGATTAATTGATAGAAGCTGTGTTGCCCGTTTGTTCCAGGTTCACCAAAATCAATTTCACCAGCCTCATATGGAAGTGGAACACCATCAATGGAGACGCCCTTTCCATTACTCTCCATGCTAAGCTTTACATCATAATGTGCATTTGTTATTATGACTAAAAATGAACAAAAGAGAATCTCCAATATAACAGCTGTTAAAAGCACCTAAGCGAGCCTAAGCGTGCGCTTAAGCGCGCTTTTTATAAGCTTGGTTAAAAGCAAAGCTAGTAATGTACCTGCTGAATATGGGGTGCAAGTTTCTCAAGTGCTTGAGAATATGGCAATATTGCCTACAAAAAAATGAAACACTTAAATGGGGAACTAGATAGAATCTGTAACTGGAATTAACAACGCAATGGTACTGAGTTGCTTACTCTAGCAGGATATCCGAGAAATGAAACATTCCACACACTCAGCAAACCAAGGAGTACCTACGCAGAAATGAAAGACCATGTTACAAGAATGGTTGTTGGTTGACATCACTAATTACGATAGAAAACTGACTTACAGGAATATTTTTCTCAAACGAAGCTGTGCGGAAGTGGTTGTCAATGCTGGAAGCACCCTCCAAAAATCTTCAAAAGGAGAAGTCAAAACAGGATCAATGATCATCTCGCTTTAGTATGAAAAAATAATGAGCTTTTTCTCAGACTTTGGCACTGTGAGTAACATTTTGACACTAAACAAAGTGACACAAAATAGTTGGGTATTTTTAAGATTTAAATATTTGTTTACTTAGACCGTATTTGAAACTTTGGAAGGACTTGGTATATCCTAAAAAAACACCAAAATAGCCTAAGAAGATACTTGTTGTGATTCGGCAAAACTGAACTTATCCTGTGTCCTTTTTTTATTTGTCACATCACATCCTATACAAAATTTTCTAAATACTTTGAAAGGATAGTGCAGCTGAATCAAAAAAAATTGCTGGGAAAAGGGTGTTGGGTCAAGTTCTTGTGTTTTGTTATAAACAATTTCTTCATATATTTTTTGTACCCACAAGGTTTGGTCAGCAGTGATGAATACAGATGTGTTGTATGATTTCGTAAAGCACGCACAATATTTTGACTGTTCAACGATAATCCATATATGAAGTAATTTCTCAGTCTGGTTTAAATAAAGGTCCTCTTTTAGGGAAATAAAAAGTTTCATTTACTCTCGAAACAAAGAGTTACAATAATTAGAGATTCAGAATTTATCTTAAGAAGTAAGAGTGGCTTAATAGAATTTAGGCACTCACACAAGGGTCATGACAGTCGTTATCAGACAAGTGAGGCATGCATAGCATCCTCTAAGCTTATTTATCATACAATTTTTAATATCATGCTCTCCCATCTAGTCTGGGCTTATCTCTCTGTTCTTATAACATAGAAAGGAACAAGACACAAACTCGTTTGGGCGTCATGGACTTGAATTGTATTTTACTCGTAAAAATATGAACCTATGTTATACAATTCAAACTGCTACTGTTTTGCCAACTTGCAGTGCCTATTGCAAAATATTATATTCACTTCAGAGTTAAGATAACATACTTCTGAACAATCGGAAATCCATACTGAAGAGATAAGGGCAGAACACCAACAGCACTGCAGACTGCAAGAGTAGACTAGAATTATTATGATACAGAGCATAAGATGTCCTGGTAACTTTTAATGCAGAAAAAGGTACTCACCGCTATAGCGGCCGCCAACCCAGTCCCAAAATGCAAAAGCATTGTTAGGGTCGATACCAAAATCCTTGACAAGCTTTATTAACAGAAAAAAAAGGCACAGTTAAAAATTTATCACATTAGAATCATGGTTCTTGGGAATAATATGGCATTACGAACAGTCTAACAGATTGTCCAAACGTATATTTTAAAAAGATAAAACGAATATGACCATGTAAAATTGTCTGGAAAGGTACCTTAAGATTAGTACTGACAGCAATCATGTGTTTGGAAACAGCCTGGGTCTGAATCAATAAAGTTTACATAAATCACTGAACAATAAGGGTGCACATCAGGGCAAAATATGTTTAATAAGGTATTAAACAGACTAACCCAAGAGAAGAGACGATCCACTCCTTAATAGTTCTAGCATTTAACATTGTCTCAGCTGTCGTAAAGGTCTTTGAGACAACCACAACTGCACATTTATTCGACGAGAATGATTTAGAACTTCTGATGATATTTGCAGAATCAGAGAGAGCATATATGCTGAGTTGATACTAGCGGGTGAACATGAAGATTACCAAGAGTGGTTTCCGGATCTAAATCTTTGATGCTTCGTGCAACGTCAACTGGATCAACATTTGCAAGACTACAACATAAACAAAGTTCACCATACATTACTAGATGAAGTGTACATTGATTGCACGAATGGTACAAAAATTCATAAGGATAGCCGCTCGATCACAATATTCAAGAAAACGCCAGAAAGATTGCACGATTGGTACAAATGTTAAGAAGATAGCCATTCGATCACATTCTAACTCTGAGCATCTATAGAAATTGTCAACACAATGGATTATGGCAGCTGAGGGCAAATAGAAATACAGAAACATGTCCCAAGTACTTACAATCTCAGTTGTCGCCCTTTGGCAGATTCTGCTGCTTCTGGGTCTGAAAATCAGTACCATTTTCACAACATATCAGATCAAAAAAATTGGCAGTAAATGGAAAAAAAATAGAGAACATAGGAAAGAATGAACGAGTAAAATAATGTTTACCAGTCTGGAGAGCTGTATGCACAAAGAGAGGCCCAAGGAAGCTACCACCAATTCCAACCGAGACAACATTTGTCAATGGTTTCCCAGTTGCCCCAACCTGCAGTTCAAGAAGAAGCAGGGATCAATCTTCGCTGTTTGTGCCACAATTTTTTGAGTCCAGAAATTTGTTCATAGCTTACCCATGATCCACTTCTGAAAGTTTCAGAAAACTGCTTGATTTTATCTTTGACACTCCAAACTTCAGGAACCACATTCACCCCATCACTGTTGATGACTGCATCTCTGGGAGCCCTTAGCGCCACATGGAGCACCGACCTGTTCTCCGTGCTATTTATCTAACAACCAAATCAAGACAGTTGAGAAATCGGTTCCATCCACTCCAGATGATACGTGATGAGGTTGACAGCTTGAAATATAAAAAGGGTCAGGACTCATAATTTTCGCACAAATTATTATTCGTCCAAATGATCTGTCAAGCTTCCTAAAGCAAGTACACACTGAACAAGCACTGAAGCACATGTGATGGAACAGCTGAAGGAATAAGGATGGTTACAGAGCATGACAGTTACCTTTTCGCCGTTGAACATCTTCTCAATCTTCTCCTTGAGCTTTGCAGCCTGCAGCAATTCGAGTGGTACATCTCAAGTTACTACAAAAGGGGATAATAAATAAATCACTCCACCTAGGAAGATTAAAAATCAAGAATCGTCACCTCCGCCAGTTTGAAGAGCTTGTCCACAGTCTCCGTGGTGGCCTGCTGCCTCGCGTAATCCAGGAACACCCCTTCGAACTCCCTGCCAATCCAATCAAACCACCTCAGCTCAGCGACGCAAGCACGCGAAAAAAGAAAAAAAAAACACGCGCGAGACGCCGCTGGCGGCCGGGCTTACGCTGTCATTGCCTTGCATCGGTCCGCGTCCGCCATCAGATCGCGCAGGTGCGTCTTGTGGATCGCGCCGACGTGCGCCTGCGGTCACGAGAAACACGGTGAGCGCCTGCCTGCCTGGCTGGGCCAACCCAATTCAAAGCACACAAGAACAGAGGAGGGGGAGAAAATCCGGGGAGGAACGAACCTGCAGGGCCTTCCACTGGTCGGTGTCGGAGATGAGCGCCGGCGACGCCATGGGTGCTGAGGGGCCTGTCGGAATTGAGGTGCAGGCAGGATAAGCTGATTTTAATCCCAGATAAAGAAACGCAATAAAAGAAGTAGAATCGACTTGGAGAGGAAGAAAGGATGAGAAATTAGATCGCGGTGAATCAGAGATATGTACCCCGCGAGGATGTGTCGACGGCGGGTGGCGCGGCGCCGGCTGCCGGCGGATCGGTGGCGGTGGAAGGGGATTGATGGGAGACAAGAGAGGAGAAGAGGCGGAGGGAGGAGACAGGAGGGGGCGGTGGTATATGTATCGGTGAGCTCCTGACGGTCTGTGTCCGTGCCGTATTTGTGTGGGGGTGGGGCCCGCCTGCCAGAAATTGGCTGGTCACCGGCGTTCAAAAACAAATAGCCGGATCGTTCTACTTTTGTATCGTTGGCATCGTTGCACGAGCGACCGTTAGCCCTGGGCATAGTTTGGTTCGAAACCGGCCAAACCGTGAGACCGCACCGCACCGCACCGTATTAGTGGTTTCTGCCGGGTTAACCGGTTTACAGTCTGAAACCGTGAATCAAATAAAGCTCATGCTGGTTTCAGACGGGTTGGAACCGAGTCAAACCATCGAACCCGTCATCAGTTGCAAGGCGCTGCTGGCCAGAGTCAGTGCCGCCCTCGAGCGACTGACGGGGAGCTTCTCCGACTACTCCAGCTTCAACTCTGACATCTCCGGAGAGCTCGAGCGGCTGGCGGCGCCGGCCGCGGCCACGTCCAGATCCGACTCGCCGCCGGACCCGGGCGCCGGCGTGGATCTAAACGACCTCGAGTTGATGAATCTGTCCGAGGACGCGGCGCCGCTCGAGCGCGTGGAGCCGTTCGTGCTGGCGTGCGTGCGTGCCCTGGGCCAGGCTCAGGCTGCTCGCGAAGCACCGCTCCGACATTCGCGAGCTGGTCGGCGTCTCCGGGCGCGATCCCGGCGCTGTTGCCGCTGCTGCGGAGCATCGACCCCGTGGCGCAGGAGAACGCGGCCACGGCGCTGCTCAACCTCTCGCTGGAGGGGCGGAACCGGTCCGCCATCACGGCCGCGGGCGCCGTCAAGCTGCTCGTCTACGCGCTCCGTACCGGCACGGCCTCTGCCAAACAGAACGCGGCCTGCGCGCTGCTCAGCCTGTCCGGCATCGACGAGAACCCCGCCACCATCGGGGCCTGCGGCGCCATCACGCTCTTCTCCGCGGGCTCCACACGGGGCAAGAAAGGACGCGCTCACCACGCTCTACCGTCTCTGCTTCGCGCGCCGGAACAAGGAGCGTGCTGTCAGCGCTGGTGGCGTCGTTCCGCTCGTGCACCTCGTGGGTGAGCGCGGCACTGGGACGTCGGAGAAGGCAGGCGGACGGCCGGTGGTGGCGTGCGGCGGCGGTTGTCCGCGGGCGAGCGGTGCGCAGGCGGCCGGCCGGCCGGTGGTGGCATACGGCGGCGGTTGGCCGGGAGCCCGGGACTGGCGACGCGTGGGTGGATCTCCCTCACGCTGAACGGCCTGCTCGCTGCCTTTCCTGGAGCCTGCGCAGCCGCACGGTGTCCACGTATGTTGTCTGGTTGTGCCTGTCTGGTTAAACGGTGCAAACCGTGTAAACCGTGTAACCAACCCGCACCAAACCATCAGTTCACATGCTATGCAAACTCACGTAACCAGACCAACCCGTTCTAAACTGTACCACACGGTGTGTGTTCCGAAACCAGCACAAACCGTCCCAAACCGTGTATGCCCAGGCTGGGCGACCGTAATGGTTTCCAATTTTAAAAACCTTGGGTTGCTACTGCTGGAACTTTCTTGGGAGAAAAGAAGGTGATGTGCTGCCGGGGCTGCTACCTGGCGGCTGCACACCGTATGCCTGTTCTGTCTGATGGCGGGGTACGTGGCTTTCTTTCGTGGGGTGCGGCCGGCTCTGTCGGACCACGGACTGGGTCGGCGCCCAACTAATGTTCCAGTACAACCGTTTGATTTGTTTTTTTCACAACAAACCTTCGTTTTCATGTACTACCTCCTATTCATATTAGTGGGCACAACTTTGTCTAAATACACATGTATCTAGTCTAAATACTTAACTAGATACATATGAATTTAGACAAAGCTATGCCCACTAATATGGATCGGAGGGAGTAAGTATATAGTTTGTTGTTTTTGACGGCTTCATGTAGATTAACCATAAAATGTTTTTTATGATCTAGTGCGCATGCATTCAACAAAATATAAATATCACAATTTCAAATCTAAGCATGCACATGAGAGTCCCTTTTCTCCCTTCAAAGCATACCTCCTCCGCCCCTTCGGCAGCCTTACCATTCGGACGAAGACGACAGAGGTTGTTCGAAACGTTTTGTGCATAGTAAAGGTATACTTAGGTCTAGGTTTTGATTATAGTTAGCTGTAATAGCACCTAGCATTATGTCGTGTGGATCATGCGTCCTAGGGCCTGCACGTGATACCGGTTGATCGGTCGACAACGTCACTCCCTGTTGGGGCTCCATAGTGGAGGCCTGGTCCCGGGAGAAAACTCTGGCAAAATCCGCATCAATAAGCGTGTTTACTCTTCAAATCAAACTCGAGCGGGTGATGCTCCTCTTCCTGCGGGCCATCGTGGCGGTGGAGGAGAAAGGCGACCAATCCGCTCGTGTAGATCTAGCGGACTGCAAACTTCAGAGAATGCGAGTGTGAAGTTCATCGGGAGCTCATCATCAATGGTGTTTCAACGGCTTCTTGTCGTTCTGCCACTGATCATCATGTACGAAGAGATGATGCTCAAAGCGATAGCGTTGCCTTTCGATCTTTTTATTATAATTCGGTGATGTTGCTCTTACTACTTTCATGTGGGCTTGATCTGTTCGACCATTCGCATGTCAAACATGATCTATTAATCAAATATGTGGGCTTTTTACTAAGGTATCTAACTAGATTAGAGAGATAGCGTGCTTACATTTCTCTTTAGCTTGATGTAATCATCGTTTTTGCCTTCGGTTGCCTCAGAATGGATCTTCTAACGTTTCATTTGTCCCTTGTTGCCTTCTAGCTTGATGACCTTGATCCAAATGAACCATTTGACCCGTTTATGATTTAGTTTGATCTAATTGTCCCTAAAATGGTGATTATACCTCTAATCATTTCTGGGAATCACGACTAGTTTTCTTGATTTCCATAGGATAGATGAAAAATAAATATTGTTTCACCAAAAAGGTGAAGGTAAATATTCTAAGCCCAACCGACAATTTCCTTTTAATTTTGAGCTTATTTTGAACGTGCAAAAAAAGAATGAAGGTCAATGCCCAATTTAGGTTTTTATTTTATTTTATTTCTACACGTAATCTACTTTGTAAATCTTTTGGACATTTATGAAGTCAAATAATTGTTGTAAATATATTATTTAGATCAATTATCGTATTTAATTCCTTTTTTCTCAATTCTATCTTGTGTAATAGTTTATTGAATATCATTTGTTTTGAGATTAATATTTGAATCCCAACTTTATCTATTATCGAAGTGTGATAATTATGTGATTTTTATCATAGAAAAAACTAAAAAAATTCAAATTTTGAACAGTTCATGTCGAAGTCAATTGCAGCCATATCGACGATCTAACCGTAATTCATCAATTAGAACGATACTTTGATCACTCTACCCCTTTTCAATTATAGAAATAAGAAAACAGTTTTTCAAATGCATGATTTCGAGATGCACAATCCTAATTCACCGGCTAGACCTACACTACACGATCTGGCAGAAAGCTTCCACCAACACCTTAGTGCAGATGAGAGGAGATGGGGAAAGTAGAAATCATGCATCGGGGCAAACGTAATATCATGACATCATCATGACTTAAGTACAGAGAGAGGTCGACAAGTAACAGTTGAGCGCGGGCAGAGATTAAGGGTCTGTTTGGTAGCCCGTATCACCTTGACATGGCTATCTCTCCTCATACAAGCTCACCCTAACCATGTTGAGCTGAGATTTTGTCATGTGTTTGGTAGGTTGTGTCTAATGAGACATGTTGAGCCAAGATCTTGTTTGGTCGATTGTATTGAGACAGACTGGGTTACCTCCCATGGGATGGGTGGTGAGGATACCACCACAAACAATTTTTGTGATATACATGTCAAAGTCCATCATGTGAAAGTGTTTTGTATATGCATATATGCAGTCAAAAAAATCAAATTGTTTTAAATTTAGAACAATGCATCTTTAGGAAAATCGTGGCAAACAAGGAAAAACTTTTGTAGATATCACATGTTACAGTTTACTGGTTGCAAACAAGCAAAACTTTTACTGTAAAAGATACGCCAGAGGCAAAATACTGCAGTATAGCTATACTAATTCAGTCATATAAGCCAAAAATACAACACAGGACATGACCACGACATCTTCAGAGCAAGGCACGAGACTGCAATTTGTAGAACCTTCGGAGCAAATTAACTGATGGCAGATCGGAGTGTTGGAGCAGAGGACCTTGGGGCGGTGGTAGGTAGATTCGCAGGTGCCGGACCAGAGCAGCAGCAGGAGGCTGGGGGCGTGAGACCAGGGCAGTAGCAAGGGGCAGCGACCCTTCGAGGCGACGTCAATGGCGAAAGGAGCTCGTAGCCTACCGCAGCGCACAGACCTGAGGACGGCCGCGATTCAAGCCCAGCTCTGCGGTGTCGTAGGCGGCAGCGCAGGCTGCAGAACGGGACACGCTGGGTGGCGTTGTCACAGAATGGAGGATCTCGTCGGGCGGCGCCGGCCGCAGTAGATCTAGACGGGCGGGGCGGCGCTGCGCTATCATCCATGCCTGCCGTCCGTGGCAGAGCGACGAGGGCTTTGGGGCGGTGCTGGGTGGTCGTCTGTGCGTGGAGACGAGGAGGGCGGCGATGTACGGCAGACGGAGGCGCGGAAGACAGAGAGAGATCTCGAGAGATATGAGAATTGCGGGGGAGAATGGTTGGCTCGGGTCGATGTGGGGCGGTGACCCTAGCGGGCTCGGTGCCAGTCGCGGGAATAATTTCGGGCTGCCGCGCGGACGAGCTCAGCCAGGCTGAGTAGCGAAGCTCACCGCGAGCTTCTCTGTCGGGCATGGCTGAGAGCCGTTTTTCGGACGAGGTGGTTATGGCTGAGACCACAAACACAGGCTACCAAATAGCCAAATCTTGGTTGGGTTGGGAATATCTGAGTGGAACCACCCTACCAAACACGCCCTAAGAGTAATGCAAGGTGCATCGAGCGTGACCCGACGGAGTGTGTGCTGACTGCAGAGTCACCTCTGAACGGAAGCAGTGAGAAGAACCAAAGAAGTAAATATCAAGCCATGAGAGAAAAAATGTAATGGCTAACCATTAGTCAACCCAATTATTCTCATCCATCATATCAAAATCCACATTATCTCTTCTATTTTTATCACATGATTTTCATCATAGATCCACCTGTCATCGAAGCTCTGAGATGATCTACCACAACATCTTCCCATGAAAGTATTATGTCCATCACCAGGACCATGCCCTGAACTGCGGCCCTGTCCTGTACCTCAACCCATCTGCCAAGATGAAGGAAGCCCGCTCTAGATTGGATTCCTCGTGTTCACCTGTGTCGCATTCTTGGTGCTAGTGCCCAATTAGACCACACACACTCCACAAATAGTAGACAATTACTCATACTTAACTTGATACCATTCTTTTTTCTTATATTTGTTGATCAAGACAAAAAGGATGAGTTTATTTATTGCCACCGATATTTATTTACCCGCACACAAACTCCTTGGTGTATCCTATAGGGAGCTTCACCTGAACTTGCAAAACCTCGCCCATCGTCCTACACATGTCCTAACGGTCGGGAAGCTTCAGCACTTGTGCCCAAACTGCTAGCTTTTTTTTAGAACCACACTCTTAGGCTTTACAAACCCATCATATTCCTCTAACACAAGCGGATCAGTGGATGGCTATTCTCGGGGATTCATGTCCCCACATACATTGCTTTGTCCTCGATCTTTCTCCATAGCACCTATTTGGTTGGGTTCCACGCAATATGTATGTCAACGTACAACACACTAGGGTTGAAACTCTTAGCAGTATGAACCCTACCAATCGCGAGACATTTGCCTTTTTTCAGCTGGGTCCTTACCTTCTCCTCTCACACGGAACCATTTGTTTTTTCCTCATGCTGATTCAATCTTCCTAGCAAAGATTTCACCTCTTCGCCGGAATCCTACATCATGTTGCTTGATTGTGTGACAAAACCCTAGTTCGCAACCCAAATATCATCCAAGGGAGAGACTTCATGCAAGACGGACAATAGATAAAAGGATGAAAGATGGAAACTCTTAGCGGGCGCCGCCGTGGAGGACAGAAAACCCTAGTTTTCTTGGTTAGTGAACGTGGCTAATTCTTGGTTCGGTCACCCAATTTCACGTGCAATTTCAACACATGTTCAACTATGTGCAATCATGAATCGCGACATAAATCTCAGGTAAAAAAATCGGCCTATATCTAGCTTAGATCTCGGTTGATCGAGAATTAGCAAAGGGTTAGTTTAATATAACCGTTGAAAATAATCAAACAAATGGATTTCGCATGGAAAAGAGTGAAAAGAAAAGAGAACATCAACACCTTCCGTCCTCCCACTGCAACATTCCGATCCCCTTTCCCTGCTCCCGTTATCCGCTTCTCCCGTCGCCCCGCCGCCGGTGTCCAACCTCGCAGTAACGCCGAATCCACGGCGTGGGTGCTACCGGATACGGCGAAGGCTCTCTGTGCGGCACAGCCGGGGACGACCGACGCATGCGGGCCAAGAAGGGAGGGCGGCGGCGACCTCCACAGCTCCGGATGGCGGACGAGGCGGCCGCGGCGAGCTCGTTGCAGGCGGCGGCGGCGCTGGCCTCCCTCCATCTCCCGCAACCAGGACCAACAGGTGGGCGCCCCAAAGTTTCTTCCTTTCATCTTCTGCTCCACGCGACTCGAAATGTTAGCTCGGCTGCTGCATCTTTCGCTGGAATTTATCGCAAATCCTGAACCGAACCAACTAAAAATCCCGCAAGAAAAAAGACCATTTTGAAGATCTTTGGTGTGATAATATGTGCAGACCTAGATTTTTTGCTTTGAATGGAAAACCGTGTGTTGGGAAGCAGCAAGGATTAACTTATTCAGTGTTGGGTTACAGCAACTGACCGCCAAGATCGGAGATATGTCGGGAGAGGGGCGCGTATAAAGCGTAAGGCGAAGCGAAAGTGGGGCTTCGATGCGGAAGAGCGGGCACCGTGGACTCTGCTGGGCTGCCTTCCAGGAATCTTGGTCATCGACGGTCGACCTGGTTAGCCCTAGCCAACCCTTCCCTTGTCATACGAGATGTCCGATAATTGGAAGTGAGATATCATGGGATAACTGTCAATGTGTTGTTTCTTTATGTATGTGTGTAGTTGCATCCAATGTTGCAGTTGATAATATAATATGTTCAAGCAGTATGGTATGTAATGTTCTCAATTTTTTGTTGCATAAATTTGTTCCACTGATTGTTCATGCGAGATTTGAAGGCCATGTTGCACTTAGTTCTTGTACGTATGTTGTTTGCTCTCTTTTTGTTCTGTTCTAGCTGTGTTGCTTTATATAACAGTTGTTCCCATTGCTTTTCTGAGGGACAGTGTTATATGGTAACAAATACTTATATTAATTTGCTTATTTCTTTTGACTACAGGGGAGGAGTTGGATCCATGCACGAAGTATTACATGGTGAAGTGGGCATCAGGAGCCGTTACAGTGGAAGGCGGATTCGGGACATTATGCGGAATCTTACACCTCGGCAGCAGGGATATGTTGCAAAGTATGGATTTGAGCATTTCAATCGTATCGGGGAATTCTCTGTCCACGAGCCACTGGTTGAGTGGATCATGGGGAAAATTAACCCTCCATTCTCTGAGTTCAGAATTAACGCAGAAAAGACAATAGTTTTCAGCAAGTCCCTTGTTCAGAAAGTTTTGGGTGTACCGTCGGGGGAAGACCATTTGTGCTGCATGGGCACAAGACGGACAAAATCAATGAACTTCGAGATATGTACTTAAATAACGCACTAAGGGCTACCATCCCCCATGCTGTTAGTTTGCTTAAGAACAACGAGGATGAGGAGTCCTTCATGAGGACATTCCTTCTTATTGCATTTGCAGCAGTGCTCACCCCCACCACTGGAAATACAATAGACCTTGACTATCTATGGCCCCTTGAAGATATGTCAGCAATTCAGGAGCTTGATTGGGCTGGCCATATCACGGAGCATCTGATGGACGAGGTCCAGAAATTTCAGTTCAAGTCTAGAGAGGAGAAGATGACAAACTTCTGGGTTGGCGGGTGCCTGCCTTTGCTCATGGTATGATCTCCCAATCTCTCCCCTCCTTCCCGCCCTCCTGTTGTATATAGTGCACTGATGACATGTTTTTTATGCTGCTGCTGCTGGCATTTCTTTTCGGACGTTATTGTAATGGTGATGCTGCAGTTATGACTTATATGTACTTCATGTTGCCCTATGTTTGATTTGGTTGCTGCGATTATGGTAATGGAGTTCTCAGTTAAACTGATAACCCATTCATATTGCACTCTGATCTTGTTGTTGGCATTTCTTTCTTGACCACAGCTTTGTACTGTGAACGCTGCAGGTATATTAGTTCATACCGCGATCTGTATACATATCTTCTTCTGCTTGTTGCTGTGATGCTGCAGCTAGTGCAATTTCTTGGTTAAATAGATAGTTTCTAGATTTATCATGTCATTCTTTCAATTCCAGATTTTCTTTCACCAAAAGTGTTTATAACTTATATGTTGTATGAACCTTGTTTGTATCTCTGGTTATGTAGATTGCTTACATGGATCACTTGGATCTCCCTAGAGGGCGAATTGTAGACCGTGAAATTAACTACTCGGTGCCCAGGATCTGCCATGTTTCTAAGCATGATTTCCAATTTGTTGCGATTGCTGACCTGCATCGTCAACATTACAAGTTTGCCACATTTGGAATACTACCTGTATGTTGTTTTCTCTACCTTTTTTTCACTCTGTAGTTTGTGTTTGCAGCATACAATATTTGAAAGTAGGTTCTTTGATTCTAATTTTTTTTGGGTATTACACAGTTCCGTGATAGAACACCATACACTGATAATCCAATAGCCGAGACAGAAGCAAAAGAAGATGGTAATCATATTATCCCAAACTCAAAGGATCAAGTTTTATTAGGGCAATGGGAGCTTATTAAAGTACAGGAGGAAAGGATAGATGAAGTTGTACAGGAAATCCAACCTGAGATCCTTGGGTTTGCGAAAGCGAGCAACGATCATCCCCCTTTTGGAAGAACCGATGTTGGCTCAAAACAAGGTAATACGAAACTAGTATAGATTATTTTAATATTTTAAGAGACTCTATGATGATACCACATGATTATTAGGAACTACAAAATTTGTTAGCTGTGAAAGGGGCGATTCTAGCCATTGTAGGAATACTACAAAGGCGGTTCTGACATCCTCTTCATCTGAAAATCAGGTTATATTGTCTACTTACATGCACATATGCATCAAATCTTAAATTACATATGGATTCTTTTACACCTGTGATTTTTATTTACAGAAGAAGACAGTGCTCGAGAATCCGAATCTTCTGATTCAGGTGATCATCCGACACCTCCAGAAGCTGATTATGGGGTAATATTCAGAAGCTGCCTGTCTGGAGCACAAATGGAGAAAGTAAACACGGTTATCCAGGAAATTCAACCAAAAACTACTGTATTCATAGCAACCATGAAGAAGTGCGATGTTCAACTACCTAGCCCTCTTCTGGTATATTTCTGTCCTTTTATGTTGAGTGAGCAGCTCATTGTTTTCAATATGAACTGCTTGTTGCGTATGTGCTGTACATTCTTGTTTTTTATGTTCTCTTGGAAAATCCTGTCATCTTCAAGTTCTCATGAACTTTCTTAACAATTGGATAAATGTTTTTTCTTGCTTTACAATTGAAACCATGCCTTTTCAATTGACATCACATCTGTCCACATGTAACCAGATCATTTCGAAGGAACCCAGCTTAGTCGCAGCTGCACACTTTCCGCGTGAAAATGGGACCGTCACACTTGAGATGCCGGGCAAGAGCGAGAAGTGGCGACCGAGATTCTTCATAGAAAAAGACATGTGCATGCTTGCGGGTAATTGGTTAGACTTTGTATGTGACAACCAAGTGCAGGCGGGCGACATCTGCATCTTTGTACCGGCAAAGGGCGGGAGAGGTCTGCATTCATGGTCCATATAATTCGTGCAGAAGCTCCTCATCCTAGGGGCGCTAAAAGGGTTCGCTCAAGCCGTGATTCTCCGGTTGATGGGGGAAGGAATGGCTAACCTGGACACCGTTTAGAAATAGCAAGATCAGGTTGCTTGTTAAAAGTTGGAGCAAATTTTAGTGCATGACAATGATATGTGTTCCACGTCCAGACATGTGCGGTCATAGTTCCCCATGGCTTGTTTAAAGTTTGAACTGAAGGAGGAGTTCACCATGGCGGTTCATATCGTTTCCAGAGACAAGCTTTAGTTTGTACGTAGGAGACCAAAACAGTGAGAGCTAGCTCCTGGACTCTTCCTATTGGTGTTTTGTTGACATTGACATATTTTGTACTTCGAATTCAAGCTATAACATTCTGATCCAGTATAACCCCTCCCAAGATAAATATTAAATCTTAATCTTTAGGAGAATTTTAATGTCTTTATAACAAAACATGAGGTCAGAATTGATGCTGAGTTCTGTACGTGGGTTGAACTGAGGATTTGTCAATTTGCGAAGGCTAAGAAAACGTCTAATGATGATTTGATAGCCCAATTGGATCCTAGGCGTTGCATGAGCAAAATCCATGCCACTAATTTGGGTTCAGTTATACTTGTCAGCAGAGTAGGAATCTAAATCTTCATTTTCTTTGGTCTTCGTTTGGCCCGTTTACCTTTGTTAAAGTCCTTAATTACATGAGATAGTGCAAATCACGTGCTTCATTTTAATTTTATTTGATCAATCCTACAGTGTGTATAGGTTGTTTCATATAATCTGTCTAGTTCCTAGGTTATTGTCATGTAATTGGAAGGAAATTTTGCTCACGTAATTGTCACTGAATTTTTTGATCGGACTAAAACAACAAATATAATCGGGCATTTTAAGCCGGCAATCCATGGTTACTTATCTAAATTACACATGGGTAATTCAAGCATGTCAAATTACGATGCTGAATTGTTTATTTATCTGTGCATGCACATTTGGTAGTTTAAGCTATTATTTCACTTAGTTTAGTTAGGTCATATTAAAATTAATTAGCCATCCCAATATTGTTTTTCTCTTGATAAATATGAAGTCTAAAGTTTCTAACAGATATGGAAATTTTGACCCTTAGGTGAATTTCTAATGCCTTGAATCCTGCAGAAGCACAATGAACCATACTTAAAAATAGTTTTAGCTCATCTGCACCCACCACCAAGTAATGTTACCACCGTGTTGAAATAAAGGACGTGGATCTGTAAGTGGTGTGAGGCGAGGAGGGCTTGAGCCGGCCATACTTATTAGATTAGTGGCTTGTGATCCTTTTCTCCCGTTGCAACACACGGGTATTTCGCTAGTGTTACCTAAAACCACTAACTATTCTAGAGTTTGCCAGTATTATGTAGGTAACATATGCCTGAGTAAAATATGGTAGTAGGGCCCCAGCAACATAAATTCCTTCGCGGTACATAGTCGTCAATTCTTCCAACAAGAACTTCCAATATACTTTTTTTTGCGACTACTTCCAATATACATTCAAGAGTAGTAGATGGAACAGAAATCTTGCATTAAGTTGATGTCACAGAAAAATTTCTATTGCATGTTACAACATGCAACACTTGGAAACCCATGATATAAGAGGACATGCTCTTTCCTTTCTTCATGACAATACCCATATCAATTCATAGAAGACCGCAGCTACAAGAAAAAAAAGGTAGAAGAAGATGCTCAAGTTTAGAAGCTTGCCGGTGGGAATGAGAGGAATCAGGAAGACATGTTCACTATGTTGATTGTATATGCTGAGATTCAAAGGGAAAAGCTGTACAGATTCATTAGCTTGACCTGTCTCAGGGCATGATAGTACCATGCAGATTTTGGGAAATGATACGGTTTTGACCCAGTTAGCACATGACCACAGAGTTTGGCATCCAAGCACAAAAAGTACCAAAGCACATCGTTTGCGATTTCCTTAGGAGGATTAGCAAAGGACAAGTGATATTTTGATTCGGGTGCTTGGCTGCCCTGCCCTCCAGGTCGATTCAGTCTTTCAGGATCGTAAACAAGAAGAAAAGCAAAAGTTGAAATTTCCATCTCTATTTTACTATCGCGTATGAAGTGTTTATGTTTAGAGGTTTGATTATAAAATAAAATAAAATAAAAAGACAAGACACGAGAACAATATTTACCGGACGTTGATCCATTTGAAAACACCAATGATTAGACAGATTCATAGGATTTATTCCGTATGACACCATCTCAACCCGATGACATGTACTGAAGAACAAACTAACATAACATACCTAAAATATATTTAGGAGATTGAGTAGTGCCTCTCACATCTCTAAGATCCCTTTTATCTGTTTCACAGGAATCCCGTACAACGGTAACCATTACATCCCTCAACTACGGATAAAATCCAATCTATTAACTTATTACGGATCAATATACCTTCACATCTAACTTAACGGCACCCCAATCAAATACAGCGTCCTGAAAACCACTGAGCAATGGAGTAAATCGCTCAACGCAGGAAGCTGCACCTTCAGGAATAGCTGTAAGAACCAACATCTCGTTCTCACAGACAGCTACAACACGACGCAACAATTGGATAACCCGACTACCATCAGAAGAGGTCACCGCACCACATGCTCTGCTATCATGAAGCAACATGTTATCATGGGCACTATCCTCGATTTTGGTGGTGTGAGCAGTGATTTTCCCCTTGAAATCTCCCTTAAGAACTTGGAATTCAACAGTAGCCTCCGTTGCTTTTTCAACTAGTGCATATCTCACCTCCACGGTACTGAGGCTGCTCTCAAGAGTGCAGCAGTGAACCTTAGTTGTAGGCACCCGAGGAGCCCTTCGGCCATCAATTTCAAGCAATCCGATGCTAAGTCGTTTGTCGTTCCCTCGGCCACGCTTCATCTTAAGATCGACCTCAATATAAATATAGTCCACTAAGAAAAGTCCTCGACTTGGGCCAGTCAAATCAATGATTGATCCTATGAAGATTACAGAACAAATTAGTGGTGTGCAAGGATACTGCTGCAATGACAGTAAAAAGCAGTTACTGAGATCTGCTAGCTAGCTGAGAAATATTATGTGTATACTATTCTAGACCATATCCAAACCATATACTCTATTTCTACTCAGCACCATCAACCTTGCGCATTTTGTCACACACTGGCAACACACATCTAACATGCATAATCATCATTTTTTGCTTCAACATTTTATTTCAATAATAATTAAAAATGCTGAATACAGCTTAAGTTTTCGACAGACTAAAAAAGAATTGGCCACTGCTAAGGGATTAATAAAAACATGTGCATGTGTACTAACAAGCAAAGTGAATAATTTGTTGAGCAAACTTCCAATTGGAGAGTTTTGAGAAAAAGTTATACCTCTGAGCAGATAAGCTGAGAATCCATTCTGCTAGGGCGGGAGAAGAGATTAACACACTTGTAGTCGAGGCTGTCTCTAAGAATAATATTGCCATACACATTAAGCGGGAAGCCTTTGTCTGAGGAAATTATCTTGACCGAGAACACGTTTATGGAATACAAATGTGCAGAATCGCGTATCTGCTTGTCAGTGTATCTCATGGCAAGAACAGGCGCTGCGGAGAGAAAAACAAAACAACAACATTCATATTATTTTGGGAGAATGAATGGAACAACAAAGCAAAATTAAAATGTCCATGTATACACAATTCAAGAACAGTAACTACCGCAGGAAAGCAAAAGCATCAGCTTTCAAATTATTTTATAAGGGGCAAAGGCAACAAGGTAAATGCAAGATTAAAATGTTACAAAAATTTGTTGAGTGAATGGCTCATGGGCCTATCTACACCTGGAGACTGAAATACCCAATTTAATTAATTCAATTAAAACAGCTACTTGCGAAAACATGTAGTATATGAATTACCGTAGCTGATGTATTTGGTTAGGCAATAAACTATCATAGATATCAGTCACCCGCAGACTTGAAGATCAAACAATGAAATCGATTAAAACTGAATAAAGGGGATGCAGATGGCAGAACTGGACATACATGGCTCGTCAAGATCGAACGTGGACAGATTGGAGAAGGCGAACCGGGTGTACTCCTCGCACTTAGTCTTGCGATTGTACTTGCGGATCGAATCGTAGACCTCTGAATGCGTCTTTCGTCTCCCGACGGCCGCCGTTTCCTCCTGTCGTTTCCTCTCCTCCGCCCGCCGCTTCTCTTCGTCCGCCTCCCATGCCTTCTCCTCGACGTCCCGCCACCGCCTCCGCCTCTCAACTTCCTCCGCCTCCGCCGTATACGCCGCGCACAACTCCTCCTTGGTATCATAGAACAAGGGCAGCATGGAGCCCTACTTGTCGTCGTCGTCCTCCTCCGGATCCGACGAGTTTTCTTGAGACAACCTCTTCATCGCCAGGTCACCCTCCAACGGTGGCGCCTCGAGCTCCATGGGTGACCAACCGGCTGCAAGCCCTCAGTCGTCGACGGTAACTCTCGTCCTCCTGATTTAACTAGAGACCTTGATCCGGGATGTGTATGTGCTAAGCCCGGACAGTGTCATGCCAACACAAAGAGCGAAAAGAGCGGGAGCACGGCAACGCCTCAGGTCTAGCCGCCGCGGAACACTGATACTCTCCGGAATTGACCACGAAGCAGTGGCGGAGGACCCCTTCGGGCCGCCCTACCTTAATATTTTCCAAAAAATCAAGTATGTGTAGGCATTTCACGCATCGGCAGCAGATCCAGTTCGTTAGGTTCGTCCGTCCTTAGAGCATCTCCACTCGCGGCGCCCAAACGGCCGCCCAAACGCCTTCCGGACAGGCCGTTTGGGCGCCGTCCGGACTATTTGGCTCATTTGGGCGCCCTCGCTCCCCACTCGCGGCGCCCAAATCGCGCCCAAATTCGAATGTGCCGCCAAAATACACTACACCAAAATATGCCGCCAAAATACGCCGGGCTGCCCGGCGTCTGCTTGTCGCCACCGCCGTCGTCGTCGCTGATCTAGATGTTGTCACCGGGCTGGGGCACGTAGCCATAGCCGGGCTGAGTCATGTCGAGGTCATCGGCGATCATTACGGGGTCATCGTCGACCTGGCCGTCCGCGCCGTGGCCGGTCTCGGTGTCGTGGTTGCCGCCGTTCTCGGGCGGAACGAGCCCGAGCTCTTGCAGGATCGCGGCGCGATACATGTTGTGCGCCGCCCTCGCCAGCGGGTCCAAGTTGGAGACGTCGACCGTCAAGATCATGAAGTCCTGACTCCTCTTCTTGACGGCGGCTTTCTTCTGCTCGAGTTGATCTTGACGTCGGCCTTCCGCATCAAGGTCGCCCACCTTGCGTTGTTCTCCTCGCGCCTCAAGCTCGAGTTGGAGCAAACATCGGCGAGGACCTTGTCGATGGACGACTGCACTCTGTCCGTCTTTGCCGCCACTGCCAAGGCCGCTTTCGCCTTCTTGTTCCCGATTGGCCGCCCCTCCGAGTTTTGGGGATCGGCGTTGAGCTTGGCGCGGCCGTTCTTGTTCAAAGTCCGCCGGTGTGCCTTCCATTTCTCACAATTTTGGAGAAGCTTGTAGCAATGCATCAATTTGAAGTCTTTCTCCTTGTTGATGGATTTGTACAACACAAGGGCGTCGATGACCTACAACAAAGCAAGCCGACGACGATCACAATTGTACTTAAGCAAGCCGACGATCACAATTGTACTTAACCAACAAAACAACAAGGGGATCGCAAGCCGGCGATCACCTGATCCGCCGGGCCCTTCCCGCTCTCCTTCCGGTCGACGATGTTCTCGTGGCAGCCGTGGAACTTGTTGATGAGGCGTTGGACGATGCGCCACCTATGCTCGATGGCGCCTTGGCCGCGCACCATGCTCACCTTGTAGAAGTCCTTGGTGAACCGGCGCTCGTCGAACTCGTCCTTGATCCGGGACCAGTAGGCGGTGCTCGACTGGTTTGTGCCGGTGATCTCGCCGGTAGTAATGGCTTTCCATGATTCGACCATGCACTCGTCTTCCTTGGTCGTCCAGATTGTGCCGTGGCTGCCCTTCTTCTTCTTCGCCGCCTGCTCGCCGACCACAGCGTTGGTCACCACCCCCTCCTCCTCGACCTCGTCGTCGTCCTCGGCGTCGTCCTCGTAGTACTCCTCATCCTCGTCGAACCCGTCGTCGTCATCCTCCGCCCGGGCGTTGTCGTTGATGATGTCGTCCATGATATGGGCGGTCTCCTACACACAAGGAGCAAGGCCGGTAGCCACACCTCGCCTATGCACACGTCTATTGTACATACCATGGCTACAAAACGCGGGTTCATACCTGCATGAGCTCCGGGGCGTCAGGAGTCATTCCGTCGATCACATGGGAGGCGCCCGCGTCGAATGAAAGGCTCCGACCGGCGGCCGTTTGGACAGCGGGATCTCTCCGCATCGCCAGCAAATTCAGATCGACGGGGTGGTTCAGATCCAGGCCACAAGAAGGGAAGATCACGTTGGGGTCGAAGCCGCCGTGATGCTGTCTGTCGCCGTACTCGGGGGAGAACCTGGTGCGAGGCGTGGCGGCGGCGCTGTCGGCGAAGAAGGAGGAATTCGACGGCGAGCCACCAACCTTGCATCGTAGAGTGGCGCTGCTCTCTAGGCTCCCTCCCAAGGCGAATGCTTGGTTCAAGGCGGCGACGGTTTTGTTCATGGCGGCGATCTTCCTTGCCGTCAATGGCGCCGCCGTGCCGAGCCTTTTCCTCTCATTCTCCTTCACGCGGCGCCCGGCACGGCTCTGCGTGTCCAATCGGCGCCGGAGTACGTCGAGGTCCCAATCCTCCTGCCTCATCTCCTCCAGCTTCTCCCTGGGCGGGGGGGCCTTGCGCTTGCCGCCCAGCGTCTTCCCCGCCGCCTTCGTCTCCTTCGCTGCCTTCCCCTTGGATGCCGGCGGCGCCATGCAGCCGGCGCGGCGCGAGGGCTTTTCTTTTGGCGGGAGAGATGGCAGGAGAGATGGCGGGGAAATGTGTTTTCTGCGGACGAATTGGGGGAAGCCGACACTTATTGCGATCTTGTCTCACTGCCAGGCGTGGCCCGCGCGTCGGAGGCCGACGTGGCGTCGCGTTTCCTTCCGTCCAGGGCCGCCCCAAGCCTCCCCAAGTTGAGGGCGTGGGCTGGGCGTGCCGGACACAAAACTGGGCGTCGCCGGATCGAATTCGCGTTTGGGCGCCGCGAGTGGGGGCGATTTTGTGTCCGGCACGCCCCAAAGGAGATTGGGCGGCCGTTTGGGCGCCCCGACTGGAGATGCTCTTACGGCGACCGTCTGACGCGTCGTCGCCTACTGCGAGTAGTAATTGGGCTGGCCCAATTTCGCTCGGAGCGCTTGGTCCACTGTTTCTTCCTTTCGCGCGCTGGTTCGAGTCTGCTTCGCGCGCGGAATGACGACCATTTCTCCACTGTTTCTTCTTTTCCGCGGGACGCAGATTTTTAGCAGTCATGCGACATTTTTTGGTGGCAACGATTTTTTTCCGTGGCAGAATTACGAGAGAAAAATTCTTTCATTGGAATCAAGAAAATATCAAGAAAATCCTTGCGACGACTGTTTCAGTTTGAAAGGGGAAAAAATTCCAAGAAATTTTATCTAGGTTTTTGAACTATGTAATAATGTAGATAAAAAATGTGTAAAATTAGGAAAATATGGAACGATTTTAAAACTGAACAGAAAAAAGCGGTGGAGCGGAAACTATTTCTGAACGATTTTAAAAGTGAACAAAAAAAGGTCGGTGAACAAAAATTATTTTTGAACAGATTTATAAAGTGAACAGAAAAATGTTTATGAACGAAAGTAATTTTTGAACGATTTTAAAAGTGAACGAAAATTATTTTGAATGAAAATTATTTCAAACGATTTTAAAAGTGAACAAAAAATATGTTATACGAAAATTATTTTGGAACGATTTAAAAAATGAAGAGAAAAGGCTAGTAAAACGGAAACTATTTTTGAACGATTTTAAAAAAAATAAGAGAAATGGGGTTGAACGGAACTATTTTTGAACGATTTTAAAAGTGAAAAGAAAAAAGCGGTGGAACGGAAAATATTTTTGAACGATTTTAAAAGTGAACGAAAATTATTTTGAACGATTTTAAAAGTGAACAAAAATTATGTTGAACGAAAATTATTCTGGAACGATTTTAAAATTGAACAGAAAAGGCTAGTAAACGGAAACTATTTTTGAACGATTTTAAACAATGAACAGAAATGGTGTGAACGAAAATTATTTTTGAACGATTTTAAAATTTAACAGAAAAGGCTAGTAAATGGAAACTATTTTTGAACGATTTAAAAAAATGAACATAAATGGTGTGAACGGATACTATTTTTTAACGATTTTAAAAGTGAACAAAAAAACATAAAAGAAAAAGGAAACAAAAAACAAAAGCAGAAAATAAAAAGTAAAAAACGAGAAAAGAAAAGAAATAGGAAAAAAATTAAAAGAACAAAATAAAAATAAAAAAGTAAATGAAAACATAAAAGAAAACAAAAACAGAAAAGAAAACGAAAATCGTTAAAACATAAAAAGAAAAAAGAAAATGAAAAAAAGTAAAACGAAAACAAAAAAGAAAACATAAAAAGGAATAAAAAGAAATCAGAAAAGAAAAAGGAAAACGAAAACAGGAAAAAGAAAAAGTAAAAGTAAAAGAAAAAGGGAAACAGAAAAAGAAAAAGAAACAGAGAAGAAGAAAAAGAAACGCCCAAGCTGACCGGCCCAAGCGCGTCGCAATCCAACGGCGATGCGCCCGTTTTGCATCGCCGTATGGCGATGTATAGGTTTTGCCTCTCTTTCCCGAGCGTTCCTTTGGAGAAGAAGGGAAGAGGTGGGCTGGCTAATGGGCTTTCTTTGGGCCGAGTTGGAGCAGCGCTGGTGGCCTGGTGCGTCTAGACGTACTGGGACTTGCAAAAAAAATCTTATTAGCTAGTGGAGCTATTGGGGTGTTCCGTGTTCACATATGGGACTCGATCGAACTAAACTAACGAATGTTTGTTTACCAGAATCAGGGTGTTCATGAGTTTGTTTTGGATTCTCCAAAAATGAATTGGGATATATATTAGCTAGTGGAGCTATT
Source organism: Poa pratensis (assembly GCA_947311845.1). Classification (NCBI taxonomy): domain Eukaryota; kingdom Viridiplantae; phylum Streptophyta; class Magnoliopsida; order Poales; family Poaceae; genus Poa; species Poa pratensis. The sequence goes on from CAMZMU010000039.1 coordinate 18,108,910, forward strand.
TGTCATTCCATACCGGCCACGAAATAGAGGTTGGGGAGTGGTGAGAGTTCATTTATATGATTGGCAAATCAATTTTTTCTGATTTCATTTGTCTTTTTCTTTCCTATCAATGTGTATTTTACCTCTGTTTTTAGTTCAGATACTACGGGAACGCTGAGATTGATCCGCTATGGACCATTATGTAGGAGGTGCAGCACCTAGCCCAGCCGGATGCTATCACCCGGAAATAGACGACATCGGGGATCTACGCGGCGGCCTTACGGTCTTAGTCTATAGATGCCAATTTATAGGTTCCCGCACACATTTTACAAGAAGAACATTAATTTGGAGAGCTCATGCCAAGTCGAAATGTAGATTCTTCGCTTGGCTAGTCGAACATGACAAAATCCACATGGCTGAAAATCTTGCACTAAGAGGGTGGCCGCATGATCCCATACGCAAACTTTGCCATATAAACCCTAAGAAAGTGCAACTTGTATGCCATGAGTGCTCCTTCACCACGACTGTTAGGGCTCGGTCCTTGCATTCAACAATTTCCGGTGCCCCACATTGCCTCAATGACGGACAAAGACTTCAACGGGCGGTGGGCTTCAATATATCACAAATTTCCCAAAGGACAATAAGCTAGCGGGCTGCTAGTGGAATTATCACATACATCATCCGGGGAGTACAGAAAGACCTCAATGGGACTATAAGAGTGTCCTCACAAACACATCGTTGCCGTTTGTGGATGTGGTGCACCTTGTGAGGGAAGAGATTGAGAAAATGGGCTTATGCCTTCATGGATGACCCTGGAGACCGTGGCGTGTATCTTCCTTTTTGGTACTCATTTTTGCAACTTTTGTGGTTCCTTTTCTTCCTTCTATTTCGCAAGAGCTATCTAGTCGAATAGCAGAGCGCCTGACTTAACTCTAAATAAATTCATTATGCTTTACTCTATTAGGTGAAACTTGTGCAACTTTCTACCCCATTTTCTCTTTTGTCCACTTTTTACCCGGTAGGGATGACTGTCAGGTGGTTGCCCTATATATTGCTGACAACAGTTATCAATAGGCCGACCCATGTTATGTTGTTTCTTTTCATTTTTATGTTTATGATTCTTTTTTCCCCTTTCTTATTGTTTGGTTGTCTTCTTTTGTTCTGTAGTTTATTTTTTAATTTTGATTATAGTATATATTTTATTTTAGTCTCTGTTGTTCAGGATAAGTATATGAATAACTTTCTAACAAGCCAACACATTTTTCGATTTTTTGATTACTTTTTTAAGAATGGAAGAATCTTTGAAGATGTACAAACATTTTAAAATGAAAGAACACCCTTTTCAATTACACGAATATACACGAACATTTATTTCTGATGAATTTTGTAGCCTTGAAAAGTTTTCATGTATAACTAAAATATGTTTAAGTTTTCAAGAAAACGTTATTCGGCAAAATGTCCATAGTTCGAAAAAATATTCACAATGTTAACAAGAATTTCATGGATCCAGTATTTTTTTCAGAGTTCAAAATTATTCATAGATTTTTTTAAAAAAATTACACTTTCAAAATCATAGAATCTTACAATTTCAAAACAATATTCAAGAAATCAAAAAAAATTTCATGCACAAAAACAATTCTTCATATTTTTCTAATTCAAAATAAGTCCATGTTTCGAAAAAAAAATAACACTGTTCAAATAATGTTGACGCTCAAAAAAATATGTTGACATGGTTCACAAAAATATTCATATGAGAAAAAAAAGTAGATCGATGGGTTTAAGAATGTTCATGAATCAAAGAAGTGTTCGCCGGTTCAAAGAAGAAAATTGAGGAATAAAAAAGAAAAAAGAATAAGAAAATGAAAAAATAGACAAGTAAAGAGCAAAAAAAAAAAAAAAAAACTAGCGTTTCTGGGCCTAGACCGTGCATAGTGCTTGCAATTTTCTCTGCCTCAACAATGGATTTTCGATTACTCTTTCTCTCGTATGTTGCAGCCACGCACTCCCAGTCGCACCCAGCCCTTCTCTGCCTCATATTTTCTCGCCTCACACCGCTTTCCTTCACTTTTAATGTGGACTGCTCACCCCCAAGCCAAGATTTCCATAGATTTATACAGTGGATTAAGGATTCAAGGTTGTTTCTATAAGATGCCCCTAAATCTGTAACCATTTTTGCATACTGAATTGTGGATAAAAATGACATCTTTGCCAGAAAACCATAATGCGCGGTAGAACCAAATAAGAAAACAGGGCAGAAAGAACATTAGCCAAGCGTACCATAACTAAGTCAACGGGGTAGTCACAAGAACTAAACCAGAAACACAGAAATACTTAACTGATCAAGATAAAGCATTTGCCTTTATTCTATTTATACCTGGAGCCATATCTTGGAGACCCAGACCGGTCATTAGCAACATAGTACGGTTCATGGTTCAACATATATACAGTGCATAAAACAAGTGGCACACAGCAGTACCTAGTTAGTTCCACAGGAATCCCATACGACGGTAACCATCACATACCTCAATTAAGGATAAAATCCAATCTAATAACTTATTACGGACCAATATACCGTCACACCTAACTTAACAGAACCAAAATCAAACACACCTTTCTGGGAAGTACTAAGGAATGGAGTGTCACGACTGGGTCTGAACATAACGTGTGACGTCGATGGCGTATTTGAGTTGTAGGTTGTCATTGCTGCTGCGTCAGCTGTGTGGTGTGACGGTGGGTCCACCTGTAAGGTTGTGTGTGATATAAGCCAAACCTGGGCAACGCTATGGGTATGACCGAACTGAATGAATTAAAACTTCTGCCTATCTCTGCTTCTTCCGTGTCTGCTCTTCTCTCTGTCTTTTCCTCGTTGTTCTTCTTCTTCAAGCCAACTCGAACCAGAGCTCACGCCTCGATCCCGTATCAGGCAAGGGGTAGTTACAGTGGTATCAGAGGTCAGACGATCGCTGGAATTGTAGATCTTCAGCTGTAAAATTCCGGTTCAGGTTGGTGAACTCGGCGTGGATCGATTTCGATTGATCCGTGCTGAGATCCCGTAAGTCCCGCAACTGGTTTGTTGGATCGATCAATTGCCACGATTGCGCCTCCAAAACCATCCCCGCAGACCGAGTTCATCCTCAATTCGATGGGGGAAGTGGCGGCACGCACGGACGAGACGCTGACGGCGATCCGCACCAGTCTCGAGCAGGTCCGGTCGCAGATTGGCTCCCTGGACTCCCGACTGGGGCTGCTGGATACGTCGTACGCGCAGGTGGCGAGTCAACTCGACAACAACTCTCGCACCGTCGGAGATCACACCCGCATCATGGACGCCATCGAGCGCCGCCAGGAGTCCATGACCCAACAGATGACGGCGCTGGCGGAGGCGGTGGCGAAACTCGGCGCTCCCACATCCTCGTTGACGGTGGATCTGGAGTACTGCGACGCGGCGGCGGACAAGGTGGCGGGGAAAGGTATTCTGAACTCTCCTCCGGCGGGCGGCTGGCGAGGAGCGTCGCTGGGCGGACCGTTTGTGCAGGGCTCTTCCTCAACTCCACGCCCTCCTGACCCAGGCATGGCGGAGATGGCGTTGGGAAGTGAGGGTGCTCGATCTCGGGGTCGGACACCGGACGAGCACTTTGGCGGCGGTAGATCGGTCACGCACAAGATGGTTTTCCCCAAATTTGATGGATCACATCCGCGACTCTGGAGGGACAATTGTTTGGACTACTTCAAGGTTTGCAACGTATCTCCTTCGATGTGGCTCACTACTGCTCGTTTGCATTTAGAGGGAAATGCGGCGCACTGGTTTCAGGCATATAAATTGACACATGAAGTAGTTCATTGGAATGATTTCATTACTGCAATTGAAACAAAATTTGGTGTCGATGATCATAGACAGTTCATGTCAGCTTTGATAAATTTGAAACAAAAGGGCTCGGTCAGTGATTATTGCACAGAGTTTCAGGAATTGATGTTCAAATTGTGTGCTCAGAACCCTTACTATGATGAGACGATGTTTGTTGGCCATTTTCTGAAAGGGTTGAAACCTGAAATCCGTCTTCCTGTGGCATCTCAATTACCGGAGACTGTGGATCGCGCAATTCTTTTGGCTCATGTTCAGGAAGATCTCAGTGCACAGCACAAGCCTTGGGCACAGAAAGTGGGCACCCAGATGCAAGTAAAAGGGGATGCACCAAGACCTGCAGGTCGCGAAGGTCAGCGCGATCTGTGGAAGGAACGGCAGTTGAAGGAATATCGCCGCTCCAACGGTCTCTGCTACAGATGCGGGGATAAGTATGATCCCACGCATGTCTGTGCAATCAAAGCACAAGCCACAATACATGCATTATCAGTCGAAGATCACGCCGTGCAGCTTTCTCCAGAGGTTTTGGATCTGCTGGAACTTCAAGACATTGCAGAAGCCCAACAACTTTCGTTATCAGTCAATGCATTAGCTGGATCAGCAGAAGGTAAAACAATGCGCATCAGGGTTTTGGTGCAAAATCAGGTGATGCTCTTACTGGTAGATACAGGAAGCAGTCACAGCTTCATTAGCTCAGCTCTGGTGGACAAGCTACAGTGTCAACCGCAGGCCATTCCTGCTGTATCTGTCCAGGTAGCAAACAATGAAACTATGCACTGTGATAAGATGATTCCCAACTTTTCCTGGTGGACCCAAGGAGCAACGTTCGAGCATAACATGAGAGTGCTGGACATGAGTGCCTACGATGCAATCTTGGGAATTGATTGGTTGGCAGCCAGAGGTGATATGTTTTGCAACTGGCAAACACAAACGCTGAAATTCCAGCACAAAGGGACTGATATTATACTTCGTGGCATTCAACCCAATGATTCTTCTGAATTGGCTGAAATTTCTATTGACCAAGTGATGAAGTGGAGGAAAGGGAATGATATTTGGGCTGTGGCTCTTCTCGAACCGCTTGAGCAAGGACAAACCACAACTGTTCCGGAAGAAATTCAAGCAGTGCTCTCTGAATTCTCTTCAGTCTTTTCTGAGCCTGATTCTCTGCCACCAACCAGGGTTTATGATCATGCAATCACATTGAAGCCTGGAGCAGAACCAGTGAATGCTCGCCCTTATCGCTATTCGCCTCTGCACAAGGATGAAATTGAGAAACAAATAGCGGCAATGCTGAAATCTGGAGTGATTGTCCATTCCATGAGTCCTTTTGCGTCACCAGTTCTGTTGGTTCAGAAGAAGGACGGGACGTGGCGATTCTGCATCGACTATAGACGGCTTAATGAGCTGACCATACAGAACACATTTCCAATGCCGGTGATCGATGAGTTGCTCGATGAGTTAGCAGGCTCACAATACTTTTCCAAGTTAGATCTCCGTGCTGGATATCACCAGATACGGATGAAACTGGAAGATGAGCAAAAGACGGCATTCAAAACCCATCAAGGACACTACCAGTTCCGTGTCATGCCGTTTGGACTATCCAATGCCCCTGCAACTTTTCAATGTGTGATGAATGAAGTTTTGAAGCCTTGTCTCAGGAAATTTGCCTTAGTCTTTATGGACGACATTCTGGTATACAGTCCATCCTTGGAGTCCCATGTTGCTCACCTGTCTGAGGTTCTGGGTTTACTTAAGCAGAATGCATTCTTTGTCAAAACTTCAAAATGTTCGTTTGCCCAAACTACTCTGGAATATCTGGGACATATCATATCCAAGGATGGCGTAGCAACTGACCCAAGCAAGACTGCTGCTATGTTGGCCTGGCCTCGGTCAATGTCATTCACTGAATTACGGGGTTTTCTCGGTTTCACAGGATACTACAGAAAGTTTGTGGAATTCTATGGCATTATTGCTAAAGCGTTGACTAACCTGTTGAAAAAGAAAGAGTTTAGCTGGTCAGATGAAGCAGAACAGGCTTTTCTTAAATTGAAAGCTGCAATGGCCAGCACACCAGTGTTGCGGTTACCTGACTTCAACAAACAGTTCGTGCTTGAAACAGACGCGTGCGGCACTGGTATTGGCGCAGTACTGATGCAGGAAGGCAGACCAGTGGCGTTTATTAGTAAAGCTCTTAGTCCCCAGCATCTGACATTATCCATTTATGAAAAGGAGTTTTTAGCACTGATCATGGCTGTGGAAAGGTGGCGTCAGTATCTCCAGAGAGGGGAATTTCTGATTCGTACTGATCACCAGAGTCTCACGTTCTTGGAGGATCAGGTATTGCAATCTCCACTGCAGAGGAAGGCCATGACGAGATTGATGGGATTACAGTTTAAAATTATCTACAAGAAAGGCAGTGAAAATGTGGCGGCTGATTCTCTGTCTAGAGTAGCTCACACACTGGAAGTCCAGGCGATTTCCATTGTTCAACCAGCTTGGTTGCAGGAAGTGCTCAACACTTATGCTACTGACAATGAGGCCCAACTGAAGTTACAAACTCTGGCGTTGCACAGTCCCGATGAGAATGGGTTTGAATTATGCAATGGCTTGATTAAATTCAAAGGCCGCATTTGGATTGGAAACAACTCAGCAACTCAAACTAAACTGATCTCAGCTTTTCATTCCAGTGCAGTGGGTGGTCACTCCGGCATCTTGCCCACATACCACCGCATGAAGAAGTTGTTCGCATGGACTGGTATGAAAAAGGCTGTGCAGGAATTTGTTCAACAGTGTACCACTTGCCAACAGGCAAAACATGAGCACACGAATCCGGCAGGCCTGCTTCAACCCTTGAAGATTCCCGACGGTATTTGGCAAGAGTTGTCCATGGATTTCATTGAAGGTCTCCCTATGTCTCATGGAGCAAATGTGATAATGGTGATCGTAGACCGGCTTTCCAAATACGCTCACTTTGTGCCTCTTAAACACCCTTTTACAGCTGCGACAGTTGCTCAAGCTTTCCTGGACTCAGTGGTGAAATTGCACAGTGTTCCGTTATCCATTGTTTCAGACAGGGATAAGATCTTTACCAGTCAGCTCTGGAAGGAATTGTTCAAGACACTGGGCACCAAGTTGTAATTTTCTACTACTTACCATCCCCAATCAGACGGCCAGACGGAACGCGTAAATCAATGCCTCGAAATGTTCCTTCGCTGTGCTGTCCATGAGGACCCGAAACAATGGAGAAAATGGTTACCTCTCGCTGAACTTTGGTACAACTCCACGTACCATTCGGCAATTGGGTGTTCACCCTTCAAAGCGGTGTATGGGGCTGAGCCGAATTTCACGGCTTTACTTCCTACAGAAACACCACCTAATTCTGAAGCAGCTCTTCTCCTTCAGGACAGACAAGCTCAGCTTGACAGGCTTAAAATTCATCTGGCAGCTGCTCAAAATCGCATGAAAATGCAAGCAGACAAGCGTCGGACGGAGAGGACTTTTGCAGTGGGGGAGCAAGTACTATTGAAGCTACAGCCTTACACTCAGTCATCAGTGGTAAACCGTCCGTGTCCTAAACTGGCATTCAAATTCTTTGGTCCCTTTCGTGTGTTGGAGAAAGTGGGACTGGTGGCATATCGCCTGGAGCTGCCTGCTCATAGTTCTATCCACCCCGTCTTTCATGTATCTCAGCTCAAGGAGTACAACCCAGATTTCTCTCCGGTGTTCGCTGAACTACCAAATGCTCCGGCTCTGGATACTGTTGAAACATCGCCTGAAGAAATTCTGGATCGAAGGTTGGTCAAGAAAGGCAACGCTGCAGTGCCTCAGGTGCTGATCAAGTGGACCAGCATTCCAGCCTCCTCTGCAACCTGGGAAGATTACAATGTGTGCAAGACTCGCTTTCCATCCGCGCTTGCTTGGGGACAAGCAAACTCTCAAGAGGGGGAAGATGTCACGACTGGGTCTGAACATAACGTGTGACGTCGATGGCGTATTTGAGTTGTAGGTTGTCATTGCTGCTGCGTCAGCTGTGTGGTGTGACGGTGGGTCCACCTGTAAGGTTGTGTGTGAGATATAAGCCAAACCTGGGCAACGCTATGGGTATGACCGAACTGAATGAATTAAAACTTCTGCCTATCTCTGCTTCTTCCGTGTCTGCTCTTCTCTCTGTCTTTTCCTCGTTGTTCTTCTTCTTCAAGCCAACTCGAACCAGAGCTCACGCCTCGATCCCGTATCAGGCAAGGGTAGTTACATGGAGTAAATTGCTCAACGAGGGTAGCCGCACCTTCAGGAGTAACTGTAAGAACCAGCATCTCGTTCTCACAGACAGCTACAACGCGACGCAACAGTTTGATAAGTCGACTACCATCAGAAGAGGTCACCGCACCACATGCTCTGCTATCATGAAGCAACATCCTATCATCGGTGCTATCCTCGATTTTGGTGGTGTGAGCTGTGATTTTTCCCTTGAAATCTCCCTTAAGAACTTGGAATTCAACAGTAGCCTCCGTTGCTTTTTCAACTAGTGCATATCTCACCTCCACGGTACTGAGGCTGTGCTCTCAAGAGTGCAGCAGTGAACCTTAGTTGTAGGCACCCGAGGAGCCCTTCGGCCATCAATTTCAAGCAATCCGATGCTAAGTCGTTTGTCGTTCCCTCGGCCACGCTTCATCTTAAGATCGACCTCAATATAAATATAGTCCACTAAGAAAAGTCCTCGACTTGGGCCAGTCAAGATCAATGATTGTTCCTGTGAAAATATTACATAGTAGATTAGTGGCGTGCAAGAATGCTGCTGCAATGACAGTAAGAAGCAGTTACTCCCTCCGTCCACACAAAGATGTCACAACTTTGTCCAAATTTACATGTATCTACACATGAAACATGTCTAGATACATGCAACTTTTAACAAAGTTGAGACATCCTTTTGTGTACGGAGGGAGTACTAAGATCTGCTAGCTAGGTGAGAATTATTGTGTGTTTAATGTTCTAGGCAATATCCAAACCATATACTCCATTTCTACCAGCACCGTCAACCTTGCCCATTTTGTCACGCACTGGCAACACACATATAACATGCACACATTTTATTTCAACAATAATATACACAGCTTCAGATAAAATGTGTTCCACAGACTAAAAAAAATTGGCCACTGCCAAGGGTTTAGTAGAAACGTGTGCATGTTTACAGACAAGCAAAGTGAATAATTTGTTGAGCAATATGCCGATTGGAGAGTCTTGAGAAAAAATTGTACCTCTGAATTGATGAGCTCAGAATCCATTCTGCTAGGACGGGAGAAGAGATAAACACACTTGTAGTCGAGGCTGTCTCTAAGAATAATACTGCCATACACATTAAGCGGGAAGCCTTTGTCCGAGGAAACTATCTTGACCGTTAACACATTTATGGACTTCAAATATGCACAATCACGTATCTGCTTGTCAGTGTATCTCATGGCAAGTACCGGCGCTGTGGAAAGAAAATGCAAAATAGAACATTCATATTATTTTAGGAGAAAATTAAAATGTCCACGTGTACAAAATTCAAGAACAGGCACTGCCACAGGAAAAGGAAAAGCATCAGCATTCAAATTATTTTGGGAGAATGAAATGTATAAGGGGCAACAAGGTAAATGCAAAATTAAAATGTTCAGCCATACGAAATTTTATTAAAGATAAACGCCTCATGGCCTGATAGGATTATCTACATCTGGAGACCAAAATAACCAAATTGTTTCAATTAAAACAGCTACTTGCGAAAACATATATATGAATTACCGCAGCTGATGTAGTATTTGGTTAGGCAATCAACTACCATAGATATCTGTCACCCGCAGACTTGAAGATCAAACAATGGAATCGATTAAAACTGAATAGAGGAGACGCAGATAGCAGAATCGGACTTACATGGCTCGTCAAGGTTGAACTTTGAGAGATCGTAGAAGGCGAAACGGGTGAGCTCCACGCACTTGGTCTTGGGATTGTACTGGTGGATCGAATCGTAGACCTCTGTGTGCGTCTTTCGATTCCCGACGGCCGCCATCTCCTCCAGCCGTTTCCTTTCCTCCGTCCGCCGCCTCTCTTCCTCCGCCTCCCGTACCTTCTCCTGGGCCTCCCGCCTCCGCCTATCAGCCTCCTCCGCCTCCGCCGCGTACTCCTCGCTATCATAGAACAAGGGCAGCATGCGGCCCCACTTGTCGTCCTCCTCCTCCTCCTCATGATGTGACGAGTTTTCTTGAGACAGCCTCTCCATCGCCAGGTCACCCTCCAACGGTGGCGCCTCGAGCTCCTTCGGGGGAGCCATGGGTGACTGGCTGCGAGCCTTCAACCGTCGACGGTAACCCTAGTCCAGTTCCCAAATTTTATGGCCCCTTATGTCATCATCGGTTTATGATGTTATGTTACAGGAAGATGATGTCTTGTACGAAAAAGAAAGTGGCCAATTCCTTAGAGCATGTACAACGCGGCCGCTTGTAGAGGCGCTAGGGATTAAATTCCTTGCCGTTATATGCATATCCGGTACGATCCAGGGAATTTCCGATGCGTCGACGCTTAGCTAGCCGCCGGCGCTCCGCGTCTTTCTCCTGTGGAAAACAGTGTACCCAGCGCAACTGAGCGTATCCAGGCGCAGCAACAAATCCAGCTTAAGCGCCTCTATTAGAGCTCCGCTTTGGAATCCTAGGCTCGTACGCTTTTCTTTTCATTGAATCCTTTTTCTTTTGCTGCTAAGCGTCTCTACAAGAGTCTGCCGTTGTACATGTCCATAGTTGGCCTGTGTTTCGCAAAAAAAAAAGGTGAGAGCCACAAGGACAAAACCCAGGTCGTCCTCTTGATTAAACAAGCACCATCATGTGTCCGCCGATAGCAGTCAGATGTAATGATCGTCAGTCCCGGAGAGGTTGGGGTGTTATCCGGCGTCCGTCTTAACAGGCCCGATGAACAACAACGTGCACCAACATTTAGTCGGGCAGATCCTGCACCAGCCTCTAGCCCGGCGGAGCTTGCACCAGCAAGGTTGGTGCGGATCTATGTGGGGGGGGGGGGGGGGGGGGGGGGGACGACGAACGGCTCGTGGCGCACACAGATTAAATGGGGCCAGCGCCGAGCACATCGAAGGCGCCGCGGATGACGGCTCGGAGATTGTGCAAATCTAGGTGGCGCTGGCCCACGGCTCGAGGACGATGCGAATTTGACGTCGCCTGCGAGGAAACGACTATTCCCTCTGGCTAGCCGGTGACGCGATTTCGAGCCATCCTCGCCCTGTAGCGACCGCTGAAGGGAGAGTCGGACGATCGTGAGATACAAGTTGTCCTAGGGATTGCGAGAGCTAGACCATTCCACTACCTCCGAACCGTGAGGAACCGGCGAACCTTCCGCCTCGATGGCCTCCCAGCTGACGTTGTCATCGTTGGGAAGGTGGAGTGCGAATGAGAGCGAACGAAAAGGCAGGGTTTGGTTCGTTGTTGGGGGGTGGGGGGAGGTTGGGTTTATGTGTGGGGTCAAACTAGGACAACTTGGATTGGTCCGGCGTGGCCGACTCGTCTGGGCGTGTCCAGACAACACCATATTGTTCCATATATGGGATGGATTTGAGAGTTGCAGGATAGTCCGGATATTTAGGACGAGTTCAAGGGGTTCGCTGGATCCAAGTTTTGAGTACAGTCAATGTCCGACGCCTAATCAACCAAAGTGGGTGGGACGAGGGAAGGGGGGAGTGTGGGATAGGGGGGCGGTATGAGATTATCGTTCTTAGTCTCATCGATAAGCATGAGAGTTACAATATATAGGCCGAGGTAACAAGTGCTCCTACACTAACCGTGCCGGTACGCGGCAAGTGAAGTTTAATTTAATCGTCTTGTATTTTATTGACACTGATTTATTCGTCATCAAAACGGGAGTACCAGTAGAGTTTCATCTGGGGTTTCAGTCCTAGTCACACTGCTTGGTACATGACTTGGCAAAAGCAAATGCATCCAACAAACAGACTGATGATGTATGTTCAATAGTAGTTGATAGAGAATAAATTCTTGCACTGGATCTTTAATTCGCTTGAATTATTATCATAGAAATTTTTCCTTTGCATGCTGTCGGATGCAACACTTGCTCAAAATCTCATTATATAAGAGGGGGTGGCATGGGCATGAAGTTTTGGCACCCGGGTCCAGATGATCCCTATATCTAGACCAACCAAAGTGACACCGAGATCTGTGCCAAATTATTTTCTGTGTCAGATACGGTCTGCACTTAAAGCAGGAAAAGGAGATACATGTATTCTGTACTGTAGCTCTCGTGACTCACGTGAGCACTAAGTAGAGTTTGGCCATGACGGCACTAACGGCATGCAGGACGGAAAGCTTCGACGTTGAGTCATAAGTCTGTTCCAGCCCAGGCCATGGTTTCACAAAATTCGAATATACATTTAGTTTCGCATCGGTCTCAACTTCCACTTTTGGAGACATATTTCCCTCAACTTTCAGCAAATTTATTTTGGTTTCAATGTGATTTCGGACGACTGTCACATAAAATTTAAGAGACCTTGCACAAATTTTCACTAACCAGGTTTCCAAAATTTAACGAGATTTCAGAAATGGAAGAGGAAGAGACCGAAAAATGAGACGTGCATTGGGGATACACACCAGACGTGCCAGCATATGGCTGCGCGTAAGTATTTTGAGTAGGATACAGGGGGTGCACGCACAAGATCTGGAGCAGCTACTACCTTCGGAGTAGGCTGGGCCAAGGACACCAGTTCAGGATCAGGCTGGCATCATGAACAACAGATCTAGATACGCGTGGGCGTGTTGCACCTCGATCTCCAGCTGCTCGCTTCAGTGGATGATGCTGCCACGACGTGGTTGACCGGGGGAGCAAGAAAGGGACGGTCAAGGAGCTGCCACCCAGGACGCCTGCATCTGCTCCATCTCTGGCCGGCTGCTCGCCCTCTCGCCTGTCGTCCAATCCTCTCCGGTCTCCTCCCGTTGTCTGCCATTTAAGGACAAGATTACCACCTTCCTCGCCGCCTCGCCTCGACAAGACGCACGCGCTCTCAGTACTGGACAACGCCATGGAGCGGCAAGCCGTACACCTACTGCCCGGCTGGGGTTGACCAGGACACGCTCAAGGAGTCACTCTCCGAGGTGCTCTCGCTGTACCCGGCCATGATCGGTCGGCTCAACCGTTGCGAAGGCAGCGCGGAAGAGTCCGGTTAGAGCACCGAACGGACTATGATTGGGGAATTGATGCGGGTGAGGGCGGCGAAGGACTGAGATCCGGTGCCCCCGTCAAGGCAGGGCACAGCGTGCCCTGAGGCATCGTATCCGCCGTCCACTTCCCATCTGACGGCCGCGACGGGTCAAACCCAGATTTGGACTTGGTCTTCCTCTGTTTCTCACGAGCGACGAAGCCAAATCGCGGGAAAAGAAGAGCAGACCACAGGACTCGCGCGGGAAGTGCTCTGGAGCTGTGCCGCCGCCATCCCCGCCGTCCCCGCCGTCGCCACTGTCCCCGCCGTCGCCGCCGTGGGGTAGGACGCCATGGGATATCCGGCGGCGGCCAATGGATAAACGGCGGCTGCAATCCCCTCCGCCCCACGGCTTCTCATCCACGCCCCCTCCGACGAGCTCCGACGACCGTGTCCGCCCTCCCCGACCCCTCCTCAACCGAGGTTCTCCCCTGCGACTCCGGCGACCACTACAGCACAGAGCAGGTTATCCCAGCTCTGTCCTCTGTCCGTCCCCTGTGCGTCCTCTGTATATGTGTATTTGGAGACTGAAAATTGTGCTTGATTGTGATCTCAGTACTGAATATTAGCTATGTCATTGGATTGTTACTTCAATACTGAAAATATTGCTGGAATGTTAACCTTATTTAGCCTTTAAATTTCTGTTTGTGTGTTTCTTTAGTCTTTATTGATCTGAGGTTTGATTATTGTGTTTCTTGTCTTCTTTTACAGAATTATGGCTGATTAGTGTGTTGGACTAGTGTGTTATGCATTTGTGAGTGTTGTGCATTCGCAAGTGTCCGGCAATGGGGGAAAATGACAAGGGGATGCCTCAAATTGGCATGAGGTTTAGAAAATCGGATGAAGCTTGGCTATTTTGGGTTGCATATGGAGGCCGTTATCACAGATTTTGGTGAATGCATGTATGGCTTTGAGGACAAAGTAGAGTTTGAAGAGGCATTTGACAATATGAGGAGTAAAGTGCACAAGCAAACTTGGTTAGATAGTATCTACAAGTTGAAAGAAAAATGGGCTGAATGTTATATGAGAGATGTGTTCAGTTTGGGAGTGAGAAGTACACAACTTAGTGAGAGCTTCAACAATTCATTGAAAAACCATTTGAAATCAGATTTTCATATTGTTCGGTTCTTGATGCATTTTGAGAGGATAGTGGAGGTAAAAAGAACAAAAGAATTGCAATCTGAATTTGAACAAAGGAAGAAGTTGCCAAGAATCATGATGCACACACCTATGTTGGTGGTAGCAAGTAAAGAATACACTCCAATTATCTTTGAATCTTTTCAAAATGAATATGAGAGATCCATGGCTGCATGCGCTAGAGTGTTGGATGGAAATAACAAATTTGGGGTTGCCATTGGGAGTTTGCATGGTGATTTAGAATTTGAGGAGGAGCGCATAGTGATTGGTGATCCTTTGACCAAAACAGCTTCATGTAGTTGTGGAATATTCAATAGGACAGGAATATTGTGTGGACATGGTCTCAAAGTTCTTGACTTGATGAATATAAAGACATTACCAACACATTATGTCTTAAAGAGATGGACTAGAGAAGCACGCAATGGAAGCATACAAGATAGACATGGAAGGAATGTGGTAGAGAATCCAAAGTTCGAAGCCCAATTTTGGTACAGGGGTGTGTCTCACAAGTTTCACACTATGGCAGCTAAAGTAGCCAACTCTCCAGAGTGTCGTTTGATTTTAGAAGGTGCACTTGATTGTGTTAGCCCACAACTAGATGAGAAACTCAATGCAACCATGAATGCTACGAACAAGCCATGTGATGACCAAGAAAATGTTGACCCAAATGTGCAACTAACTAGTGAGTTTCTTGACGCAAAGTTCAAGAAAAAAGAGGTTCAATCAAAAAAATTCAGGAGAAAGAGAGGTTGGCTCGATAAGTTACTCAAGGGGCGCAAACTAACTAAAAGAAAAGCAGCAAAGGTATGTTCCCATCTATACATGATATATTGTTACCACTCATTCCTAGACTAAATACTCGAATTTTCATGGCAGCAACAAAAGAAAAATGATGGTGCACAACCTCAAGTAAGAGTGGAGAAGGATGATGGTGTACAGCCTCAAGCAAATGTGGAGGTTCAAGAGAGCAACAAGGTCATCAGTTACACACAACTGTTGATGGCTCCCCCTGGTGGTGTTTATGATGGAGATCTTTTCTAACATGTACAAGCTTGTTAGATAGTATTTTGGACATGTTGACTAGTATTTTGGAAAGATGACTATAGTATTTTGGATTTTGGGGGCTGACTATAGTCTTTCTGTAGAGTAGTTTGAGCTGTTCGTATGTTAAGAATGTCCCAGAATTATTTTTGTAAGCTATGTGTGACAATGTGCTACAACTATGTGTGAAAATGTGCCAGAACTAGGTTGTGCAAAAAGAATCAGAACTATGTACTGCTAGATCAGCCAAAACTGTGTGTCTCACTCACTGCCGGTTCATATTGTTTCTATTTATTTATTTCCCTGTCAATTTTCAACAAACAGAAGCCAAAATGCAGGCAAAGTGCTGCCAAAATTCAGTATGACTATTCAGATAAAATTGAGTACCATTCTGGTGCCAAATTGCTGCCCAGATTCAACCAAATAAACTGAAGATATTCAGATACATTTGAGTCAGGATTTCCATCACAATTCCTTACATTCAAAGACTTGTGCACTACCAGATCAGTTGCTACACTACAAGATCAGGTGCTACACATAACGATGCCACAGTACATTGCAAATGCTACAGAAACTATCCAAATTGCAGCCAACATCAGATTGCTGCTTCAGGTTTTCTTGTCTTGCTTCCATCTTCACTGTCACTGCTCTTCTTCACTCTAGCCCGCAACAGGTTTGCTTCCAGCATTCAATCTGACAGAAAAATTCAGAAAACTCAAATTAACATCTAATAATTCAGACCAAAATCCGAAAAAGAATCGATCAA
This sequence comes from Poa pratensis, assembly GCA_947311845.1. Classification (NCBI taxonomy): domain Eukaryota; kingdom Viridiplantae; phylum Streptophyta; class Magnoliopsida; order Poales; family Poaceae; genus Poa; species Poa pratensis. Next base: position 18,124,936 of record CAMZMU010000039.1, read on the forward strand.
ATTTCAAGGAACGGATCGGCGGGCGATGGCGAGCCACGGAGCGAGCAAGTGAGCCATGGGCGTCCAGCCGACTCCCGCGCACCCAGAGCGTGCTCCGGCCGCGCACGTCGCAGGACCACCGCTGCGGCTCGTCAGGGGCGAGCGCGGCGCCCCCGCGCCCGCACGAGAACGACTTGCTGCGGCGTAGGTCCGGCGGGGCGGCGGAGCTCAACGGGGCTGCGCCGGCGGCGAAGGGCCTCGAGAAGAGGGAGCGGATGGCGGAGGTGGACCTGCGGCCCGGCGCGGCGACGGCGGCGGCGGAGGAGTCCTCGAGGCCGTTGAGGCACTCGCGGAGGCAGGCGGTGCAGAAGCTGGTGAAGGTCTCCTCTGGATGCAGGTCGCAGCTCGTCGACACGGACCGCCGCGGCGGCGGCGCCGGCGGCTCCATCTGCAGCGTACGCGGCACCGTCGCTTCACTCGTCGTCGCAGCGGCAGCGCCAGCGCGCCATCACGTTTCTTGGGCAGGGTGGTGCGCGGTTTACCTGGGTCGCGTGCGTGGAACGGACAGAGGAAGGGGATGGATCGAGCGCCCAAGTCCTATTTTGCATTGACTCGCTGCAGGCCGTAGGATGAGGAGCGGATGGTCGATCCTGGGCCTCAGGGCACGCTGTGCCCTGCCTTGACGGGGGCACCGGATCTCAGTCCGGCGGCGAAGGAAGGAGATGAAGAAATTAATGGCTGGCGGTTGGAGACGTTTCATGTTTGCGCAGTTAGTAGACGGAAACGGCGCTGCCCGCGTTGAATGGTCCTAGGAAGACGAGCCGACAACTGTTCATAAATGGAGACGTTAATACCAATACATGTGGGAATACACTGTGGAGCACGAATCCCAATAAACGTGAGTGGTCAAGATTGAGGGAGTATCTGGACCTGAGAGCCGAAACGAATTTCCGGGGGTGGCATTGCCTATCTTCTATTCTCCTGTCACTTGTCGCACCCACCAATAGAAGGTCGGAGCTAGCTGCACAAATACATGAGAAAGAACAAGTTAATAGAAGATAATCCAAGTTAGTGTATTGTCATTAGGAAATAGGAATGAGAGAAATCATAAAGATATGTTGATTCTGTTTGATGTAAATGGTGCGAGATAAACAGTAGTAGAGCATTACATGTAAGTAAGGAAGCAGTTGGACAGCTCGTGCGGGACTATGAGCCTGTTTTCCTATCAGTTATCACTAAACTGTCATCGTTGCTGCCCTAAGGGGCCACGGGCATGTTCACGATGTTAGGAACAGGATCTGGATCATATTCTGTAAACGGTATGCTGTGTATAAAGCATATCGTCCCTATAATTGTGGATCAAGAAGATCTCGCCTAACATGTAATCTCGCTGTAACGAACGTGCCTTTGGATCAACACACAAATGAGTATTGATATGGTGCGAGTCTTCCTGCACAATTGATATGGTATTAGAGCGGTTTCTCCGTGACATGAGGAAAACAACATCCACTGAAATCCCTTTAGTGCCGCCTCCTCCTCCAGTGCACTGCAAGGCCTTGGCTCTCCCCCATCTGATAAGCTGACGAGGGCAAAGATCTGATATGGAAGGCTTAGATCCACCTGCTCCGTGAGGCACACAAATGCTTGGTTTGCTGGACGGAGAGGAGGTTTCACCGCTGGAGACCATCATGATCGACAAGAAGGAATGGTTGTGAAGGTCTCAAATTAGGCCTATGAAAGCTGGATGGAGAGAGTGATCAGCGTGTCCTGAACTTTCCGCTCGATTCGCAGTCGAAGGACATACTCACCAGACCATCGGCGTTGGCGTGCCTGGAACACGTTGCGGACGTGTGCACATTAGTCAACTCGATTTTTGCATCGAGATTCATGGCGAGTATCACTCATATGCGTGGAGCCCTCGCCAACACCAAGAAGGTCAGCATATATATTGATCAGTACTATATCGACAAGATGCGTGAATTCTCCGGTATAACCACATGCATGACAAGTATGACGGGGAAGACAAGATGCATGCACACGACAAAATGGTGAAGGTATGCCAATTAGTCATATTGGCCACTCTTGTATTTACACCTGTAATTGTGATCTTCATCTCCAAAATATTCTTCATGTCAAACTCTACTTTATCATAAAATTGCTCTTGATAATGATGCTTTTCTTAAATTTCACATGCGGATTTTTTTGATTAAGGACGACAACGAGGATTATTCTGTCGCAGCAGTTGAACATGGGGTACCCCTAGTGCTGCCAAAGTGGGTCCACACATGTGTGTGGCGCCCCGACCCGACTGTTATACTGTGATACTATGTCTCCGGTTATCCGATACCACCAGACACACTATCAAAACATAATAGAGAGATCAAGACTTGTGGAACAACTGGCACATCACAGACTCTACGACACAAATCATATAGTTCAACTCTTATAATAGAAAAAGATAGCAAATGACAATCAGAGGTCACAGACCCAACATTATAACAAGCGGAAGCAAATTAAGTTGTTCTAAACAACAAGATCCAGATTATGGCCTAAGAGGCCTACAAATAAACATCCAGCGCCAGCTGTTCCGGGATGTCCCAAGCTGCCACCTGGGAACCCCAGACTACTCATCGACGTCCACAAAGAACCCACCTTCGAGGTCGGTGAAGTCCTCCTCTGAAACAAAACAAACGACGTTGAGTTCGACGAACTCGCAAGATTATATATAGAGCTTTAGCTCGATGAGGCTTTCAAGGTTTTATGGCTGTTTTGCATAAAGCTGATTTTATTTATGAAAACATAACTCAATGGCATCGACTAATCAGAGTATTTTCAAAAAGGGGTAAGAAGTAACTCTTTTCTGTGATCAACTTTCTCATCATCAATCACCATCATCATCATTACACCTGTTCTACAAAGGCACCTCCCCGAATCACCCTCGAGGAAGTCAACCTTGCATTCTTGAGTGGTACCTCTAGTACCTAGTTTTTAATCATTCCGTTCAAGTTATTCTATGGTCTTATCGTCCTTTCCCAAGTTGTCCGTAACCGTGGACACGGCTTTTCGAAAAGATTTTACCCTGCAGGGGTGCACTGTGTTTACCTTCGGTGCCGCCCGGCTCATTGCCTACGCTTAGCTCTCTTCCGGGGAAAGCCGGCTGAGTGGGAACGGTTACAACCTTTACCTTGTTAAGGACTAACCTAGGATCATCAGTGGCGGTAGGACTGCCAGGATCACGACACCCGCCCCACGGCCACTCATTTTCCTAACACCACCATCCTCATCCCAGTCTTGGTCACCATCTCAACGCACGCGCAAATGGAAAACCAAACTAGAGGACCCTGGCTAGTCCCGCTCAAGTTAGTTGGTCGACGGGGGTTCCATATAGCCCACCGAAAGGAAGCGCGCTCATTCTTGGTTCAAGAGGTAAAGAACTCGCACCTAGGCGGCGAGAGTGAGACAAAACACCACCATACCAAAGTGGCCTCTCATCCCCACCTTTAAGCATTTTATTACCTGTCACCACAAATTCTCCACCATCATCTGAACACTTCAACAACCTGTTTCCAACATGAAGTATCCATCGGACGGCTAAGCATTTAACTAAGCATGGCTAAGCATCAACATTGCATAGCTAAATATTTCAGGCCAACAATACAATCCTATGGATAATAGGAGGGGAAACAGGTAATTGGCATCGGAAACTTAATGCAACTATACGATACTCTAATCCAAGCAAATTGACATTTGGAACCGCATGCAATATTATAGTGGAGAAAATATTTGCGGAAAATAGGATAAGACATGCTCAGAGGGGGGATTACGCTTGCCTTGTTGAACGGAGTAGTCAAACTGCTCGTCGGAGTAATGATGCTCAACTCCGAACTCGTGATCTACCGGAGAGCAAACAACACCGGAAAACAGAAACAACAATCAACACATGGTAATTGTGCAATGCATACAAAAATGATGATATGATATTTTAAATCCCCGAGACGGGGATGATTCAACTATTCAACTTAAACGGAGTTCGGATGGTTAGAGGGGCGCATCCCGAATATACCGTAGAGTTAAGCAATATAGTACATTTACTTGTTGATTAGGATAGTTGAAACCCTAGGGTTAACTTGCCGATGAAAATGACATGATCAAGTGCCGATGCAATGTTCAGGAGATTAACACATTCTTGTAATTAAATATTCATGATATTGATTTTAATTGATAGTTCCCAATTTTCTGGACATTTTGGTATAACGACCACATTTTATGATGTCCGATAAAACGTTATCGTATTTCTAAATTCCATTTTAGATGTATCCTCTTAATTATTTATTTTAAACAACAACATAATTAGTTATCCAACTTCGGAAGAATTAGGTGAGAAAGGAAATATTATTTTGTACTGATCATAATCGGAATATCCGGATGTTGTAAATTCGGAATATCCATTCGAAATGGAAATATGAAAATTTGGTACTGACTAGACTCGGAGTATCCGGTTACGTGGGAATCGGAATATCCGATTTGGAGTCAACTGATGAAACTGACGAACTCCACACCGTGGCAATGCTCGACGGAGGACAACGGCCGGCGACGACCTCCAGCGACGGCGCCTTCGTGCGCAAGCGTGTGCATCCGATGCGGGCGACGCGTGCGTGCTCGTGCGCGTGCGGGTGGGTGGTGACCACGAGGCCGCACGGCGACGTGTACGTGCACGACACCGGCGCGGTCACGGCGGCTGGACGTGCTCCCTCTCGCTCGTCGGCGAGGCACAGAGCAGGGGGAGGGAAGATGGGGATGTCCAGGAGGACGGGGCGCTCACCCTGAGCTCGTAAGGGAAGACGGCGAGGTCGGGGACACAGCGACGGCGGCGAACTCGTCCGCGACGGTGCTCGGTCGGCCGCGGGGAAGACGAGGATGGCGGCGTCGATTCTCGGCGCCCCGGGTCGATTCCTCGGGCTAGGCGGGGGAGAACGTCGAGGCGGAGCTCGTGGTGGCCGTGGCTTGCCTCGGGGAGGACTACAGCGGCGGCGATGCGTCGGCGTCGGCGGGCTCGAGTTCGTCCGTGTGCACGGGAAGAACAGAGGGAGAAGAAGGGGAGCAGGTGAGCGAGTGGGGGATGGGGAGCAGGTGGGGCTCGGTCTCCTCTGCAAGTGGATGCAGAGAGGAAGGGGGGCCGGCTCGGGCGTGCGTCGCGCGAGCGACAGCGCGGCATGGCGCTCGCGGGAGAGGTGGGAGGAGAGAGATGAGTGGCATTTTTGCAGGGAACCCCCTGCGGGTTTGTGTTTCTACACAACTTCGTCCTTTCTTCCTTTTTCATTATTTTGAAATTAGGGCAGTGGGCAAAAGGGGTTTAATTGGAGCACTAAATCATCTCCAAAAATTATGAAAATATTTGGGGAGTCTCTTTATGTTAATATGAAGCTCCCCTAATTTTTCCAGAATATTTGGAAATCATTTGGTAGGCAAATAAAATAGGAATTGCTCATAGGCAATTTTGAGTTGCTCTCCTTTTATTTTATTTTACAAATTAAAATAGTTTGCAAAAATTATATTTGGAACTTTTGGAACTTCCTTGACAAATATAAGATGTCAAAGTATTTTGTTTGCAACCTTGAGTGCTTGCATTGTTTGAGATTGATTTAAGCAAGCTTGGCATTTTATTTTTAGGTGGTGCCAAACCACAACAATTCCCTAGCAACAACGACAATTCCCTAGCACAATTCCCTAGTATCAACATGATGCATGGATGCCATGATGCAATGCAACACAAAAGCGAAAATTTTAACCGTTTTTTTTTAGGTTTTCAAATTTCGGGCTGTTACAATTCTACCCTCCTTACAGGAATCTCGTCCCGAGATTCTTAGAGTAGGAAAGAGGGAAAAGGGTTACGAGGTACTACACGATCTTCTTGCTTTAGGTGGCTTCTTTCTCGAAGAGGTTGATCGAGTGCACCATGAAGATCTTCATCGGCTTCCCTTCGAGGTCACTATCAACGTACACCATCGGAAAGAAGGAAACCTCACCGGAGGATGGATCTTGGTGAATATACCACGATCAAGTACCTCCTAGTAGTACTTAGGATGAAACTTCAAGCATCCCTTGATTTGACAGTTAGGAGACACATGCGGGTGACAGGAGAGTGATGAGGAGTTTCCAGCTGGTAGACCACTGTTCTCAAAAATTCAGAATATGAACTTTGCACGAGGCCTTAAATTTCTGGAGGCGATTGATAAGCAAGATTCCAACAGATGAAAAGGTAACCTATACTAGTCGGCTTGAGTAGAACTTTCCTCACGGAGGAGCATTTCAGATCACTGGAGAAGGATCGGAAAGCTAGATCGAGAGAACTTTAAAACTCCGCAACGTTAGAATCAGGAACACTTCTTGATTTTCTAGACATCGGGAGCAAGCTTCTTGAGGATCACCAACTATCGTTTCTGATTGAGATTTAGATCTAGTAGGTGTAGAGGTACTTCAGACTCCACATGTATGAATAAGAAATCTTTACACGGGATACCAACAGATTACAGGGGCTAGGAACCCCAAGAGTTGGACTACAAGGTCAAATTCCAAAGGAGGAACGAGATTGCGGAACTCAAGGATTAGCAACTTGTCAGACGACAGCTGCCCTACTTGATTTGCTTGCAACGAGACATGAGTTATTCCTTGTGGGGAAACACCAAAGAAGATGGAGAGGTTCTCAGACTTTCTCTCTGTCTGGAACAATTTAACCAGTGGCTTGGATGCATAGATGAAATTCTCGATGAATGGAGGTAACAACATACCATTCCGAGAATATTCTACACATGCACGATCGAGTTGAGATGATTTCGAGGAACCAGACAATTCACTCAGATCCACGGCGACATCTTTCAGCAATTGCACGTGAACCAGGGAAAAGTCACTTCTAACTTCAGAACACATACCTTGTGAAGACACAAGTTAGTTCCAACAATTTTCCAATGCTAACGCCCAATACCCAATATAAATCTCCTCAAACATGGAGAAGACAAGAAGGTAGTTGATGGGCTCAACCACAAACTTATCCAGATACCCAAGACGGTAGACTCATATTTCACCAGGACGAGGCATAAGTATTGGTCAGACTAACACATTCAGGTAGGTAGGTCTGAGTTTGATTTGACGATAGCCCAATTCAAATCAAAGATTTAGAGGTAGCATATCCACGAGGAGATACTTCCTGCTTCAACACGACAGACTAGACATCCCGTTGAAAATGAACTATGTCGGGATAGAGCTCTGTCTTTCAACTCTCCAAGTTGTTTAAGCTCAACCGAATAATTCTAGACATCCAGCACGATTTTCTTGGAGAAGGGAGTTGTTCAGAGAACCAGCTTACTCATAAGCTCAACATCACGGTCAGGTGACAACCTGGCGATACTTCTGGAAAGACCTCCAGAATATCACGATCCACATATAGGATATCACGATATACCGGTGGATCTGAGTTCAAGAGAGGATCATGCCTTTCAAGGCACAACGAGGTGGTCTTGGGAGCTTCGGCACGAACCTAGCTCTTTGACCGAGGGAGTGCATCAGAGCCAACTGACTTGGTAGCACTGTCAAACTCAACTTATTGATTGGCTAACCAATCATGCTAAGGAGGACAATAAATGTCCTTGGATTTCAGCGCAGTAAGAACTGCTGAGAATATCCGATAGTTACATTATTACTCACGTCTCATCACTCTGGAGTAATAAGTCACTCGGAGATCGGAGAGTAACAAAGTGTAAGAGCATCACTTCATCAAGGGATCATGATACTTAGCTCGATACCCTGATATCAAAGAGTGTGACACTCTAAGGTGGAGCAGAACAAAAGCTAAACAAGGCCCTTATTCTGCAGATTACAATACTTTGACCTGGTCCGAGAAGTGGACAAGGTACGGGAGTTTGTTTCTCTTAACAAGACGAAGTGAAAATCTTGACGGACCACAAGAGTAACTTGCATCGGAACATACCAACGCACGATAAAACTTTACTGTCCACTGACAGACAGAGGTTGGAAGCAGATCAGAGTAACTAACATGCTCAGGAGAATCCAAGATGTTGCAGATGCACCGGTTATTACTCAGTTGTGATAACCATGCCCCAAAAGGGAGAGATGCAGCAGCAAACAAAACTGTAGTAAGATTGTTGTTGATTCGTAGCTCACCCATAAGGACGCCGGAATCTTCTTCAGCTTCTTCAGCAGAGACGTGGTTCAGGCGACGCGCACAATAGGTCCAGCCTTGCCAGCTGGAGTGGCAGGGGCTCGTGCAGGATTTCCCGTGATAGGTGCCTTCTGGGGCACTCCCTAGAGTAGTGACCAGCCTGTCCACAGGTGTAGCAGATGAGTCCAGGTGGAGCAGGTAGCTGAGGACGATACCCACTTCCGCTGGGGCACTCCCTGGAGTAGTGACCAGTCTGGCCACAGGTGTGGCAGGTGAGTCTAGGTGGAGCAGGTAGCATAGGACGATAACCACCTCCGCTTGACCCAAATGTCGAAGTAGTGGGGCGCGTGGTGGCGTGCTGAGCAATCTTCTCTTGGGCATCCTTTACTGCGTCTACTATGAACTCCATAGAACAATTAGCCGGAAAATGATCATTTCCTTCGCATAGGTAGCAGGTGGCGCTAGCGGTTGGGCACTTGCCAAGTGGATGCGCTTGAAACAGTGCGGGCAACTGCCGGGGCATTGACTCGCCTGATGTCCACCCCTTCCGCACTGACTACATGCCTTTCCTTGTGGTGGTTCCCTCTTTCTGGTGTACTTAAGGGGCACTTCCGGTACGGATGTCCGCGTTCCTTACAAGTGTAACACCTGCGTCATTCTTGGGCAAATCTTTAGATGTATGGGATTCCTCCCGATCAAAGGGTGTCGAGTGGGTCCCTGGGGTGGCTTCGATTTGATGGAGCGGAGGACGTTGTGCCATTCTGTAGATTTGACAAGGACGCAGTTAGTATCCACCTCGGTAGGGTTGAGACATTAGCATTAGCGTACTCAAGTACTCAGACTAGGGACGATAATGCTTTGTGTAACACTAGCAAGGGATCAACAAGACAGAACTTGGGTCAAAGATCAGCATCATGTACCAGTAGCGTGAGATTCAAATGGCTAAGAAACCACGTGATTCAACCCACACTATCCGGCACAATCCGGGACCTTATGTTCAAGTCCTTGGGTTAAAACCCGCAAAGAGCAATTGATTAGACTGGTAGAAACATCTGAGTTGATTTCGGATTGACAACGCAGCGGGAGCAACTGGACACATAACACTAACGGTCGAACCCAACCCCGTTTCTAATCATTTTGAAGTAACAGATGAGAAGTAAAACCTTTAACTCAAATCGAGGTAAGATTGCTCCGAGATTAGAGGTAACCAGTAAGGAGTAAAAAGAATCCTAAGATGGTTTTCACAACTCATTTTTAGGTTAAAATATTTTCACAAACACTAGACTCAACGTCGACCAGTAGAAGGGTTTCCTACAGGCAGTACTGCTCTGATACCAACTTGTGGCGCCCCGACCCGACTGCTATACAGTGATACTGTGTCCCGGTTATCCGATACCACCAGACACACTATCAAAGCATAATAGAGAGATCAAGACTTGTGGAACAACTGGCACATCACAGACTCTACGACACAAATCATATAGTTCAACTCTTATAATAGAGAAAGATAGCAAATGACAACCAGAGGTCACAGACCCAACATTACAACAAGCGGAAGCAAATTAAGTTGTTCTAAACAACAAGATCCAGATTATGGCCTAAGAGGCCTACAAATAAACATCCAGCGCCAGCTGTTCCGGGATGTCCCAAGCTGCCACCTGGGAACCCCAGACTACTCGTCGACGTCCACAAAGAACCCACCTTCGAGGTCGGTGAAGTCCTCCTCTGAAACAAAACAAACGACGTTGAGTTCGACGAACTCGCAAGATTATATATAGAGCTTTAGCTCGATGAGGCTTTCAAGTTTTATGGCTGTTTTGCATAAAGCTGATTTTATTTATGAAAACATAACTCAATGGCATCGACTAATCAGATATTTTCAAAAGGGGTAAGAAGTGACTCTTTTCTTGATCACCTTTCTCATCATCATCACCATCATCATCATGTACCTGTTCATCAAAGGCACCTCCCCGAATCACCCTCGAGGAAGTCAACCTTGCATTCTTGAGTGGTACCTCTAGTACCCAGTTTTTAATCATTCCGTTCAAATTATTCTATGGTCTTATCGTCCTTTCCCAAGTTGTCCGTAACCGTGGACACGGCTTTTCGAAAAGATTTAACCCTGCAGGGGTGCACTGTGTTTACCTTCGGTACCGCCCGGCTCATTGCCTACGCTTAGCTCTCTTCCGGGGAAAGCCGGCTGAGTGGGAACGGTTACAACCTTCACCTTGTTAAGGACTAACCCAGGATCATCAGTGGCGGTAGGACTGCCAGGATCACGACACCCCGCCCCATGGCCACTCATTTTCCTAACACCACCATCCTCATCCCAGTCTTGGTCACCATCTCAACGCACGCGCAAATGGAAAACCAAACTAGAGGACCCTGGCTAGTCCCGCTCAAGTTAGTTGGTCGACGGGGGTTCCATATAGCCCACCGAAAGGAAGCGCGCTCATTCTTGGTTCAAGAGGTAAAGAACTCGCACCTAGGCGGCGAGAGTGAGACAAAACACCACCATACCAAAGTGGCCTCTCATCCCCACCTTTAAGCATTTTATTACCTGTCACCACAAATTCTCCACCATCATCTGATCACTTCAACAACCTGTTTCCAACATGAAGTATCCATCGGACGGCTAAACATTTAACTAAGCATGGCTAAGCATCAACATTGCATAGCTAAGTATTTCAGGCCAACAATACAATCCTATGGATAATAGGAGGGGAAACAGGTAATTGGCATCGGAAACTTAATGCAACTATAGGATACTCTAATCCAAGCAAATTGACATTTGAAACCGCATGCAATATTATAGTGGAGAAAATATTTGCGGAAAATAGGATAAGACATGCTCAGAGGGGGGCTTACGCTTGCCTTGTTGAGCGGAGTAGTCAAACTGCTCGTCGGAGTAATGATGCTCAACTACGAACTCGTGATCTACCGGAGAGCAAACAACACCGGAAAGCAGAAACAACAGTCAACACATGGCAATTGTGCAATGCATATAAAAATGATGATATGACATTTTAAATCCCGAGACGGGGATGATTCAACTATTCAACTTAAACGGAGTTCGGATGCTTAGAGGGGCGCATCCCGAATATACCGTAGAGTTAAGCAATATAGTACATTTACTTGTTGATTAGGATAGTTGAAACCCTAGGGTTAACTTGCCGATGAAAATGACATGATCAAGTGCCGATTCAATGTTCAGGAGATTAACACATTCTTGTAATTAAATATTCATGATATTGATTTTAATGGATAGTTCCCAATTTTCTGGACATTTTGGTATAACGACCACATTTTATGATGTCCCGATAAAACGTTATCGTATTTCTAAATTCCATTTTAGATGTATCCTCTCAATTATTTATTTTAAACAACAACATAATTAGTTATCCAACTTCGGAAGAATTAGGTGAGAAAGGAAATATTATTTTGTACTGATCATAATCGGAATATCCGGATGTTATAAATTTGGAATATCCGTTCGAAATGGAAATATGAAAATTTGGTACTGACTAGACTCGGAGTATCCGGTTACGTGGGAATCGGAATATCCGATTTGGAGTCAACTGACGAAACTGACGAACTCCACACCGTGGCAATGCTCGACGGAGGACAACGGCCAGCGACGACCTCCAGCGACGGCGCCTTCGTGCGCAAGCGTGTGCATCCGATGCGGGCGACGCGTGCGTGCTCGTGCGCGTGCGGGTGGGTGACCACGAGGCCGCACGGCGACGTGTACGTGCACGACACCGGCGCGGTCACGGCGGCTGGACGTGCTCCCTCTCGCTCGTCGGCGAGGCACAGAGCAGGGGGAGGGAAGATGGGGATGTCCAGGAGGACGGGGCGCTCACCCTGAGCTCGTAAGGGAAGACGGCGAGGTCGGGGACGCAGCGACGGCGGCGAACTCGTCCGCGACGGTGCTCGGTCGGCCGCGGGGAAGACGAGGATGGCGGCGTCGATTCTCGGCGCCCTGGGTCGATTCCTCGGGCTAGGCGGGGGAGAACGTCGAGGCGGAGCTCGTGGTGGCCGCGGCTTGCCTCGGGAGGACTACAGCGGCGGCGATGCGTCGGCGTCGGCGGGCTCGAGTTCGGCCGTGTGCACGGGAAGAACAGAGGGAGAAGAAGGGGAGCAGGTGAGCGAGTGGGGGATGGGGAGCAGGTGGGGCTCGGTCTCCTCTGCAAGTGGAGGCAGAGAGGAAGGGGGGGGCCGGCTCGGGCGTGCGTCCCGCGAGCGACAGCGCGGCATGGCGCTCGCGGGAGAGGTGGGAGGAGAGAGATGAGTGGCATTTTTGCAGGGAACCCCCTGCGGGTTTGTGTTTCTTCACAACTTCGTCCTTTCTTCCTTTTTCATTATTTTGAAATTAGGGCAGTGGGCAAAAGGGGTTTAATTGGAGCACTAAATCATCTCCAAAAATTATGAAAATATTTGGGGAGTCTCTTTATGTTAATATGAAGTTCCCCTAATTTTTCCAGAATATTTGGAAATCATTTGGTAGGCAAATAAAATAGGAATTGCTCACAGGCAATTTTGAGTTGCTCTCCTTTTATTTTATTTTACAAATTAAATAGTTTGCAAAAATTATATTTGGAACTTTTGGAACTTCCTTGACAAATATAAGATGTCAAAGTATTTTGTTTGCAACCTTGAGTGCTTTCATTGTTTGAGATTGATTTAAGCAAGCTTGGCATTTTATTTTTAGGTGGTGCCAAACCACAACAATTCCCTAGCAACAACGACAATTCCCTAGCAGAATTCCCTAGTATCAACATGATGCATGGATGCCATGATGCAATGCAACACAAAAGCGAAAATTTTAACCTTTTTTTTAGGTTTTCAAATTTCGGGCTGTTACAATGTGGACCCAACGTGAAGATGGACATGATCAAGACACGGCGCAAGACTGGTGGGCGCCCCGCGCCAGCCAAGGCCACCGGGTGCGAAGGACCCCGGGTCCCCCGCACCCCGGAAGCAGGAGAAGACCCCGAGAGCGCGAGACCCCGGCATGGCCAGGCTCCCTCTCGGGTGACAGTCCATACAAGCTGAGGATATGACTTCCACCACATTCCAGAAGATAGTAGAAGAACCCAGAAGCCTTGGGAAGCAAGGCGCGGGCAGGGGACACCACCTGCGGCGTGCCAGCCTTTGTCCGCCCCGCTTTCCCCCAAAGGGTGGAGATCTCACCAAACCGGCGGAAGATACTTTGAGGAGGAGAGGCCACGTCTCCTCCTCCACCATGGAGAGGGGTTTCTTCCCGCCAAGACCCCCTCACGTTCCTCGCATGACCTCTGTGGCATCCCCTTGTTCTATAAAAGGAGGACCAAGGCATGGAGGAAGGGGGACGAAACAAGACGGAGAACAAAGCAAGCATAGAGCACCACAGAGCTAGGCTAGGGCAGGGGAGAGAAGGGAGGTGATCTCCTCCGGGCAAGGATCTGTCCTTCCTATTCCTCTAGCCAAAACCCCTTCCGGGTACCTCGCCGGAAACCTCCTTGTAGCCACACCATGATTCCTCCATCTATCTAGACATGCAGGAGTAGGGCTGTTAGCCTTCGGGCGGCCTGAACCTGGGTAGATCGTTGTGTGCTTTGCTTGTTTGCCTTACACGTCAAGAGCGAGAGAGATAGAGAGCTTGCCGGCGATCCTTCTCCGGGAGACGTCTTCCAGCCTCCTTCGCGCCCCTAACGAATCTACAAAGGGGGTGCCTGTCATCCCGGTGTCCGTCCTTCGAGACACGACATATTCTTCTTCTTAAAAGGGGTGAAGGTTGCCTATACCCCATCGTTTAGTCATCACCTTCCACTTCCAAGCATGTTTGTGTCCTCGCTAAGCCCACGGCTGAAAGGTGGCATATTTGCCTTGGTTATTAATCATGTCTAGTTGTTCAACAAATTCTTCAGAAATTTAATCTTGCTCGTGTCCACAAAATTCTAGTTTTTTGTCTGTTTGTGATTCATGTCTAAAGGCTAAAAATCATCAACTTGTATATCCTGATTCCACAAGTGTTTCAACCGTTCCTTTGCAACAATAAAACCCGGACTCATAAATTCATCAACAAACAGATATAGAACGGTTTAGGTGTTACACAAATTGCCTAGATTTGAACTAAAAGAATGAACATGTATGTTAAAACGTGTCTACGTCCATGTGTATATATTTGAATGTGAAAAGGGGATAAAACATCTTATATTATGGAACGGAGAGAGTCGTAGGTAGAGAAGGAAGTCTTGCATTGAATCTTTAATTGCCTTGAATTATTGTCAGTGAAAATATCCCTTTGCATATTGTCGCATGCAACTCTTAATCAAAATATCTATACTATATATTAAGGCCGCACGATTTTAAGCCCTCAGCGCGCGCCACCGCAGCGGGGCACTGTTTTACTGTGCCCCGCTACAGGGTAACAGTGCCCCGCTGCAATCCGCGCCGTCGATTCTCCATCAAACGGCTCGCACAACATCTCCGTGCTCGCGAGGACCTGTTTGTGATTTCGCACAAGCCCAGGATCTTTTTTGTAAAAAATCCCCACATAACAGTGTTTGTCGCAGCATTTTTGCAAAAAACCGCCCGCAAAGGACCTGGATGTAATTTCGAGAAATTTCGGGGGCCTCCGTGTAAAAACACCACGCCTCCATCCTCTCCTCTCTTTCCTCTCCCGCGGCCGCACCATCGCCGCCGCCGCCGCCTCGCCGCCGTCTCGCGCTTCCCCGGCGAGATCGACGGGAACGGGCAGGCCCGCCGTCGCCGGCTCTGCCTCCTCGCCGCGGAATCGGTGCCGGAGCGCCGGATTCGGGCGCGAATCGCCGCCGCCGCGCCACGCCGTCTCCCCCGCATCCGCACGCCGCCGGCCGCCGATCCGGCGCCCTAAAGGCGGCGGCGCCGCCACCGGCGGTTTCTCGCGTCGACGCACGTCGGATGCGCCCACGCGCGTGTTCCGGAACGCGCGGACGCGACGCGCGCGTCGCCGGCGCCGCCGTGCTCCGCCGTGGGCGCAGCTCGCGGATGACGTCAGCACGACGTCATCCGCGGCCCACGTGCCAGTCTTTTTTTTTAAAGGCAGAAAAATGTTTAAATTTGCAAAATTAATTGCTTTAAATCTACCCGTCAGAAAAATATGAAAAAATTATAAAAATGACCAGAAAAATACATGCTACCTCTTTACGGTAAAATACAAATATTTTTGAATATTTAAATTTGGTTAATATTTGCAGACAATCTAAATGCATTTATCCAAAAAATGGAAAATCGCCAGAAAATTTCAAAGACTTTAAATCTATCCATCGAGGTAAAAATGGAAAAAATTATCAAAAAAAAAAAAAAACTTATAACATGTAACCAAATTTCATTCTCACGTATCAAATTGCTAAACATTTGGAAATATATATTTTTTTTTAAAAAATTGAAAATTAAACTCCATATTTGCTTCCTCCCGATTGTTTGCTTCTCTTTTTGATTGCAACAAAACAATTTAGTTTGAAAACAATTATATCGTACATATATTCAATAAATAAATAATACAACTGTGGTAAAAAAAGAAATGGTTAGCATTTAGAAATAGCAGTAGTAAATTCCCTCTGATTATGCCGGCAAATAAGAAACCCTGACATATGATAACCAATTTTTCTGATTATTCACACCTTACAAACTAAACATTTTCCAATTATACTTTGTACTACATATATCATTGCAAATAAATACATTTTGTTGTTGCATACAGATTTACTCCCAAAATAATTTAACTTCTACTGAATATATCACATTTCACAAATGTAAAAACAGCTCAAATCTAAACACCTTCCCGTTTTAAACAATTTCAAAAAAACTGAACAACCTTTTAGACGTAAATACTCTTTCAATTTCATCAATTTCCAAATATTCAGCAAACTTAAATGCCCGCATTTTCCAAATTTGAATTCCACCCACACACGCGCGGCATCGCCGCGCAAATTTACCTAGTAATTATATAAGAGGAGGTGGCATTGCTTATATCTCCTATTCGCCTGTCACTTCTCGCACCCATCGATAGAAGGTCGTAGCTAGCTGCACAAATACATGAGAAAGAGCAAGTTAGGAAAAGATAGCTCACGTTTAGTGTATTGTACATAGGAATGAGAGAAATCATAAACATATGCTGATTCTGTTTGAGGTAAAGGGCGAGAGATAAACAGTAGAGCTTTACAGAAAAGTGAGCAAGCCGTTGGACAGCACATGCGGGACTATGCAGCTGATCTTTTAGCAGTTACCGCTACACTATCATTGTTGCTGCCCCAAGGGTCGCGAGCGCGTTCACTGTGCCACGCAGCAGGCAGCCCAAGTAGTGCCTGTTGGCACAGCGCAACACAGGGCTCAACTCTGCGTAGCAGTTAGCACGAAGCTGATTACAAGCGGTTGGAACGATCGATGAACCGATGATGCACACGTACCATTAACAAATGGTGCTTTATCAAGAGGAAGGCCCCGCGAGGCGCAAATCTTTAGCAGTTGCTCCCTCCGTATCAAAGTATAAATCTTTTGGCTTTTTGATATTGTCCACATTCGTTTTAAAATTAGTGAAGCAACACACTAAAACATGTTCAGATACGTACAAACAAATGCATAAAGTTTAGAAAGTTTTATATTTGGATACGGAGGAAGTATATGCCGGCGTTAGTGGTCTTTTTGGTTTTGTCCATTTTCGCTACATAAATCTCACGGCAAGCCGCATCCGCACTTTCCAGCCTTTTTGTGTGTGTATGTGGTGGGCACGTAATCTGCCGCTGCCACTTACATCCCTAAGTACTTACCTCCTTTATCAAGTGTACTTGTATGAAAGAATGAAACTACCATTGATACAGGACGAACTCAAATTTTGGTATTGCGTGGCGAAGTGAGGAGCAAAATTTTGAGTTACAAGCAGTACATTATGTTGTTCACTAACAAGCATCTAATTAGAACAATGTCCTTCGTGACTGTTATTATCATATTAAACTGGAGTAAGCTAGATACTATCAGTTTGTCTTCTAGCTTCACTCCTCAAGTAATATAAAAAACAATATAGTAACAGCTGGAACTAAAGGCATATACGAAAAAGTTTGAAACGAAAACTTATCAAACCATAAGGATAAATTATGTGGCCTATATTCAGTTTCTGAATCCTTTCATCTCCAAAACAAAACAATACAAGCTGACAGAGAAAATATGCCGCCCAACAAAACATTTATTAATTCAACCATTCATTTACTGTTTGCAAACCTACAGTTACATATATTTTCTTTTTAAAGTTTAAACTCAAATGTATGTTTATAGACACCATGAGACAAGAGTACAGCGAAACAACACCTCGCTCGATCCAGCTACATCAATTCATTGTTGTCTGTCGCACATAAGAACTGCTAGGATAGAAAACCTCATTTATTTGTCGAGAATTGCTTATACCTGTAGTATTTGCTAGCCGGCACAAAAAAAAGTTAATTTGTTATCAACCCCCTCTCGAATTGGATCTCTTCAGTTTTACGATGAAGTCATTGTCGTCATCGTCGCTGTACTCGACTTTTCTCTTGGCCTTCCCAATGGAGTCCGTGTTGTGCGACGCCGCCGGTTTCTTCCAGCTGCTCTCGTGTTTGCTCACGGTAGTGGGCTTAGCAGGGGTCCCCGATCGTATTTGCTGTTGCCATTTTTGCTTCCTGTCATAGGCTTTCCTGGCTCTCTCCGGAGATAGCAACCCATGCTCCATCAATCTGAAAGTGTATGCTGTGTTTATCAGGTATCCCAGGCTCCCAGCGAAGGGCAGTGGTGGCATAACATATACCCCTACAGGAGTACTACTGTAGGAAACTAGGTAGTTTTGTAGCCTGTCAGCTCTGAATGATGGATGAATCAAAACTAGCAGGTTTAGATTGGACGAAGATAGATGCATTTGGTTTAGTGTCTGTCAATGAGAGATTATTCAGAGTGAAGTTGGTCCTTCATAATTACCTTCGTGGAGCGAATTACCTAAGTTGTGCTATCGTGCTGCCACTCTGACGTCTTTACATTCAGAAAAGGAACAGGGAAGCAAACACAGAGCAAGAAATGGTGATGAAGGTACGCACCAGAATTCAGCCATCTCGCTGGAGGGGATCTGCTTGGAGAGGGACTCGTAGAATATTCTGAGGGGCTCCCTCTGCCAGCCAAATCACAAAACTACCAAAGTCAGATCACTGAAATACATATCTAACATGGATGAATGAGGTGTGGAGCAGGTGGAGACCTCCTCGGGAGGATCGAACTTCTGGCCGGTGAGGGTGTAGACCTTCTTGGCGGCCTTCCACGCTTGACGGTGGTGCCAGCTCGCTTGGTGCCGCTGCTGCTGCTGGCGGCGGAGGTAATCTTGGCCTTGGAAGAAGCTAACGATATGGATCTCCCTCCTCCTTTACCCTGCGAGACAACGAGAGCAGATCACATCACATCCTTGAAGTGGAACAAGGAGAGCAGAGCTTGCTTGGGATTAGTTGCCATATCAGGACCAATAGAGCAGTGGGTGTTTATTAGTAGTAATTGAGCTGGCAACCAAGCAGATCGACGCGAGCTGTCTAGCTTGAAGTTCTAGCGTAGAACAGGATGAAAGGAAGGAAGCATAAATTGGTGTGGAAGGATGGAAGGAATTGCAATTAGTCTGTTGTAGTAAGAGAGAGGTGCATGAGATCTCGCAGGATTACCTCGAATTTAGAGAAGGTGGACTTGCCCTTGGAGGAGAAAGAGGACGACATCGTAGCAGCTGAAGCAGATCAGAGCAGAAGAGGAAATGGGGAGAATTCAGAAAGAAGGACGACGAGTGACGTTAGGTGAGGTGAGGTCAGGCTCCTGTCCGAAAAAGGATACAGTAGTAGCACATGCGATTGGCGTGGATTTCAGTGCCAGGCACGAAAGCTCCATTCTGTTCTTTTTACCTTTTGACGGGAGCTCCTATTCGACAGTCCTAGCGTGAAATAGGAGGTGAGGCCTACTAGCTCGCGTGGGTGGACCGGCCCAATAAGGTATTTTCGAATTTTTTTCCGCTGTTATCTCTTTAGAGCATCTCCACCGGGACACTCCAAATATGTGTTCGGCACCCTCCAATTGTCCTCCCTTTGAGGGGTGCCGGACACACGTCCGGTCCAAAAAACAAAAAGTTCTCCAGCGGCACACTCTAAAACAGGACCCCAAATTGATTATGCATTTAGACAAACACCTTGTGGGTGCCGTTACCGGCAGAGCAAAAGACAAGAACGAGTCCACGTTGCACCTTCTCACCTGGCAGAACGAGACCGGCCGTCGAGTACCTCGCCGGGACGCCAGCGCCGTCGCCCCGCTGCTCCAGGCCATCTGTTGGAATGAGTGCCACGCCCGCGGCGAGCAGCAACACACGCCACGCCCGCGACGAGCAGCAGCAGCACAAACCAGTTGCAGAGGTCGAGCACAATTTGAAGAAGTGTACAACATGAACCAGTACCCACGAGAACCAGCAGCACGAATCTGAAGAAATGTACAGAGAAAGAAAGTGAATCTGAAGAAGTGCTAGCAAAGACGGGAACAAACTGAACTGGCTGGCGACGAGCGCACACGTCGAGAAAGGAGAGCGTCGCTCGGCGTCCAGCGCGAGAGCGGAAGGACCTGTGCGGCAGCTGAAGAGAACTTACTTTGTTGTCCTAGGCGGCACGCTCGACTCGCGCCCAAGCCGGCGAGGACGCGCACGTACGTGACGACATCCAGGCGAGGACGCGCACGCGCCCAAGCCGGCGAGGATGCGCACGTACGCGACGACTTCCAGGCGAGGACGCGCCCAAGCCGGCGACGGCACCGCGGCGAGGACGCGCTCGTACGCGACGGCATCCAGGCGAGCACCGCACGCGCCCAGGCCGGCGACGGCACCGCGGCGAGGACGCGCACGTGCACCAACCACAGGCTCGAGATGGAGGGTCGCGCGCGACGAGGAAGGAGGCGGATGCCGGAGTAGAGGTCGAGCACGCCAAGGAGCAGCGCCTTTGTGGGTGAGAAGGCGCCAGCGTCCACGGCGAGGACCAGGAGCGCCGCATGGCCGTCGAGCCCGCCGCCCTTGCAGCCACGGAACCCTGCCACAGTCGCGCGCATCTCGCGGACGGAGAAGAGGTGCACCAAAGGGTCCTTGCCTCCTCGGCCTCGAACTCCTCGGACTGCCCGCGCGCGCACGCATCGCGGCCGAGCTTCGCCTCGGGAGCGCCGACGCGAGTCGATCTGCCTCGTCCTCGCCAGGCGTCCCCGGGCTTGCCACCTCTGCCCAGGCCGTGCTATACGGCGCCGGCGCGGCCTCCACGGCAAGCACGAGCGTCGGTAGGCTAAGGTGAGTGAGAGGTGGGCGAGGGAGAGGAGATGCGGGCACGCCATGGGAGAGAGACGTGAGAGAGATGGAGTGGGGATAGAGCTATCTGGCTGACACGCGGGACCAGGGCCGAAATTGATGTCCGCTTTGCATGTCCGGCACCCCCGAGAGGGCCTCCAAGTTTGGAGGCCTCTTCGGGGGTGCCGGACATATTTTGGGGGCTTTTTTCGTTTGGAGGCCCCGCTGGTGGTTATTTTTTAGGTCCGGACCCCCATTGGGGCTTTGGGGGTCAATTGGGGGCCCCCAGTGGAGATGGCCTTATGTTCTTTTTTTTCTTGTTTTTTTGTTTTTCTGTTTTAGCTTTTGCTTTAGTTTTCATATGAATATATTAAAAAGTTAATGTAAAATGTTTATAGACAACGGCTCAATAAGGGAGAACGGCTGAAAAGCGAAAAAAATGACTAGTTGTTTATTCAAAAGTAGGGCTCAAAGACGATTCAGTACATAACACCAAAATGGCACCGATTCCCACTTTGACACATTTTTTTGTTAAATTGGCGTCAGTGTGTCTGATCTAACAACCGGCAACAAGCCGTATGGTATCGGCTCCACTCACACCCTTCGGTAGCAGAAGAGAGTTGGGTGTGCAATCAATCATAAGGGAAGAGCTCGATAGTTTGCGAAAGATTGATGCGGGATTACAACCTATAGAAGGCGCATGGCGAGGCCCCTATAGGCTCGGGCGTAGCAGGATTAATATTGGCTGGTCTTGGTTGAGAAAATTGCATATTCCACCATGCTTTGGTTTCTTTGTTGCACAAATCACCACTTTGAAATTTCTTTTGCAGTTTTCACAATGTATTGGTCTAATCTGTTGCACTGAAGCATATGCTCCATTGATATCAAACTTGTCGATGTCAATCTTCCTCCTGAAATCGGTCTACCTGTTCGGCTCTAATCCATTGCATCAACCGGGTTGTTTGGCTCTCGTGAAATTGGTCCTCTCATCGATGGCAATCTTCTTTCCGACGGTCGTCAAGGCTGACAAGCATACTAAACATGTTATGGAGTTCCACTGACAAAATTAGTAACGGGAAATACAAGGTCAACAGGGACAAGGCCTATCACCCTAAGAAGTTCGGCGGGCTTGGTATTATAAACCTAGAAAATAATTAGAGCTCTTTGGATTAGATGGTTATGGCATGAATGGGTTTCCTTTGACAAGCCATGGGTGGGTTCAGAATGGCAGAATGATAACACAAGTAGGGGTCTCTCCAATGCGGCTACACAGGTGACAGTGGGAGATTGCCTCAAAGCTTCCTTTTGGGGCTCTTCTTAGCCGGATGGTCTTTCCCCAAAATTCATTTCACCCAACCTCTTCGAGGCTTCTAAGCACAAAAACAGAAGTTTCAACGACGCCCTGCCAACAAGTGGATCACTGGCCTCCCCGTCGATAGTTTCTCTGTCGATCACATCTCTAAGTTTTTTCACCTATGATGCCTTATTGATCAGGAGGTTACTCTTACTCTTGGGATTGATGACACCATCACCTAGACCCTCACCAGCAACGATATTTCACTACACATTCAACATACAAAGTATAATTTGTTGGTACTTTCTTCATGCCCCCTTATAGGCATCTCCTATAAACCTGTGCCTCTCCAAAGTGCGGTCGTTTGGCTTGGCGTGCAAAGTAGGCTCTAGATCTCAGACCACCTACTTGGCAACTATGTAGATGCCAACGTGAGACGAAAATACACATACTTTTCAGGTACCGTTGTTCTAGAAGGGTTTGGACGGATGCTGCAACCTGCCTCCACTACCAAACGCTAATGCAAAGTCTTGGTTCGGGCAGGCCAACGGTTTGCGACTATTGGAAGGTCATGACACTCAAATCGTCCTCTTATAATAAGGGTATAAAAACTATGATCATCCTCATCACATGGGATATTTGAAAGGAAAGCAATGCGAGGGTTTTCAACAAGAAGTTCTCAATGCCAGCCCTCCTCTTACAACGCATCAAAAGTCGAAAGCAAAAATTGAAAGCTAAAAAGTTGGCAGAAATTATCGCTAATTTTTTTTAATAATACATTTTTTTAATTAAATTCGAAAAATATTACGCAAAATAACGAAATTTCAAAAATAATACGGCCTCGGCCAGGGCTGGGCCGATTAGAGCCTGTCGGCCAGAGCTGGGCCGATAAGGCCTTATCGGCTCTGTCTAAGCCGACAGGTCGCATGGTGGGCCAGGCCTGCGTCCGACAGGCCGTCACGCGTCACGGGTGGGTACTAATCGGCCAACTTTTAGCCGACAGGCCTGTCGGCCAGTACTGGGCCGATAGGGTGCTGGATAAGGCCAATCCTGGCCACATCTTCTTCCTCGCGTCCTCTCTCTCCTTTTCTTCTTCCTCTCGAAAACCAGCAGCTCCTTGCTGCGTTTCAGCGGCGATCTGTCCATCCAGCCACCAAATCTTCCTCCTAGAAATGTTAGAGAGTTAAGGCAGCTCAGATATACAGATGGGTTAGGTTTTTGTGTGATTTCGTGTTGTTTGGTTGGAGCAATGATGGAGTTTAGGTGGAGGTTCGTGTAGGGTGGTGGTGGTGCAGCGGTGGTGGTGGTGCAGTGGTGTTGCTGGTGGTGCAGCGGTGGTGGTGACGGTGCTGGTCCATTGAATCGGCACGCTTCAAGGGTATGCGTTTATCTGGCTAATTAGGGTTTACTGTTGCGCTAGTAATATTAAGTATATAGTTGTTCCCGGTTATAACAGTTAATTGGTGTCACATTTTTAGGTTGTTGAGATGAGTAATTTAGTGAAATGTTTGTTTTACTATGGTCCTGGCGAAGTTGTGGTAAATGAGCATGGAGCTGATTTGGGTGAGTTTCGATGGTCAGAGTTGGAACTGAGTGACCCAGAAACATGGTCTATAAGTCAGCTGAAAGATTGGTTGGCAGCGTGTTTAGGGCTTAATCCTCAAACAGACACTGTCGGTGTGCATGCACTGTGGACGAAGACAAGGTCCCCGGTGTTTTTTTATTTGAGGCCGATAGAGCGGACCTCTCAGATGGTGCGATGGTTGCAAGGCTGCGCAAGCAGGGGATGTACCCCTCATGCCTTACTGATACCTGTCGCGAAGGAGGTGATTCCGCCTGAAGGCGAGGGAGGGCACGATCCTGGCCAGAGTAGTCAGGAGATGCAATTTTCTGGACATGATTATAATCAGGGAGATGTTGGAGGTGGTGGTTATGAATCTGGCCAAAATAGTCAGCAGAGCAGATGGAAGAGGAGATGTTGGAGGTGGTAGTTATGAATCTGGCCAAAATAGTCAGGCAGAGCATATGGAAGAGGGAGATGAAGATGTGCTGAGGCAGCTGCAGACGATGTATTCCAAGAAATGATGGAAGAGGAAGACGAAGATGGTGGTAGTGCTTATGGGCATGATTCCGACGAGTCGGATGACGAACATGTGGTGCCAAATCCTGCGTCATGGAGTCATGATTTCTCGTCGTCAATGACAGTGAACGATGGTCATGATTCTGCCTGGGAATACCATCAGAACCAGGTTCTGCGGGTGCTCTATATACCGACAAGCAACATTTGCAAGATGCAATCATTAAGTGGGCAATGTCGACTTGCAAGACATTCAAAACCAAGGTGTCGAGTAAAAAATATCTGACAATGGAATGTGAGGTAGCAGGGTGTCCTGGAAGGGTGCACGGTTATCGTCCTCACTTCGGCATAAACTGGAAAGTGAGCGACGTAGTACAGCACACATGTAGAATTGAAGTATTCCTCAAGATCATCGTAACATTTCGTCGACGCTTATAGCTCGGTTGCTGTACTCAGAAATAGTACAGGGCAAAGCTATGGAAGCGAAGGCTATTACATAAGGTGTTCACCAGGTTCAAGTACAAAATATCTTATGGCAAAGCTTGGAGGGCTAAGCAGATGGCACTTGAGAAAAGATTCGGATCGTTCCTAGACTCATATGACTCAGTTGTTCGGCTCCTCACACATTGCAGGCCCGTAATCCAGGCACATATGTTGACGTCAAACACTTTTGGATGGAAGAGTTTCCAAACGTAAAGGTGCTGCATCGTGTGTTCTTCTCTTTCGGTGTATGCATAGAAGCTTTCACTCACTGTCGACCAGTTATCTGTGTTGATGGTACATTTCTTACTGGAAGTATAGGGGACAGATCTTGACTGCCATTGGTCAGGATGGCAACAATCAGATCGTGCCACTTGCATTTGCTTTTGTGGAGAGCGAGAACACTGAAAGTTGGACTTGGTTCTTCAGGCAGCTTAAAATAGCAGTAGTAAAAGATAAGCCGAACGTGTGCATCCTTCATGACCGCCATGCTGGTATACTGAACGCCGTCAAGGCACTCACAAACCCTGTGGCCGCGGAAGAAACGCCATGGCTAGACCTGCAGAGTCGTTGGTGCATGCGCCATTTGGGGGCCAATTTTTTCTCACAGTTCCGAGATAAGGCTTTGATGAATCTATTCAAAAAACTATGCAAGCAGAACCAATTCTGGAAATACACATTCGTACGTGGTAAGCTTGATGACTTCACTAACCAGCATGTTAGGCAGAGGAGAGCTGCACGAAATGTTGCAGTAGCAGCACATGTGCAACTTGTGGCGCAACAGCTAGCAACCGGACCTCCACCAGCTGAGGATGTACCTGTTGGGCTTTGTGACTTGCCAGGATTTGATCCGCCTGGTGTTAGGAGAAAGACTGGGAGGTTGATTAAAAACTTTCAGCAGTGGATAGAGCACGAGCCTCTTGAGAGGTGGTCTTTGCTGCACGACACTTATGGAGCCAGGTACGGTGTTATGACTACCAACCTGGCTGAAACATACAACTTTGTTCTAGAGGAAATAGGGCATTGCCACTTACAGCCATTGTGGAGGGTATTTTTGAGGGCACAGTCAAGTACTTCAGAGAAAGACGCCAGAAAGCTCACTTGCATATCGTAAACAACCCGAACACACCTTTTTGTGAGAAGATTACGGAGTACATGGATAGGAAGATGGCAAAAGCTCGTACTCATGCTGTGCAGGCCATAGGAAATCAAGAAAGGAGGTTCGAGGTACGCTTACCTTCTGACAAATTTGGTTGCGGAAATCAGCTCAGAACGCATGAGGTGAGAATTGGAAATGAAGCCCGACCAACATGTGACTGCACATGCAATAAACCAAAATTGCTTCACCTGCCCTGCTCCCATGTATTGGCTGCGTGTGGGCAACTCGGACTGTCAGCCAGCTCGTTCGTTTCACCATATTATTTTAACGAGTCTGTTCTTAATACCTGGACCGGTGAAATGGTGGGATTTCGAGCTGTGGGTAATTTCAACACGGTTGACCCTAATGAAAGGCAGTACATCCCCGACCCAAGGCTACTGCGTCCTGGTAGAGGTAGACGACCGTGCAAGCGTATCAGAAATGGTATGGATGAATCTGAAGCCGGAGGCCCAACAGTGCAATGTTTCTTGTGCAATGATTTTGGTCACAGGGACACTGTTGTACAAATTCCCACCTACGAATGCTGCTCCGGCAACTAGAGCAGCTGCTCCACGTGGGCGAGGCAGGCGAGGACCAAGAGGAAGGGGAAGAAACTAGGATATTTTTAAATTTGGACTGTGCTTTTATTTGTAATAAATGTGGATCAATGTTTTAAATTTGGACTATATTTTTATCTGTAATATGTGTGGATCAGTGTTTTAAATTTAGAGTTTAATTTCATCTGTAATTAGTCTCCATCTGTGTTTTAAATTTAGACTTTCATTTTATCTATAATTTGTATGCATTTGTGTTTAAAAAAGGAGGGGGAGTGGAGGAAAAACGCCTTATCTATCGGCCTAGTCTTGGCCGATATGGTCTAGTCGGCTTAGCCCTGGTCGATAAGCTTCTCTGACACGCGCGGGCGTCGGCCGACGGCCTTATCGGCCCAGCTCTGGCCGACAGGCTCTAATCGGCCCAGCCCTGGCCGAGGCCGTATTATTTTTGAAATTTCGTTATTTTGCGTAATATTTTTCGAATTTAATTAAAAAATGTATTATTAAAAAAAAATAGCGAAATTATCAGCTGACAGTTATGTGGTTTTCCTTTTCCTATTTGGCCTAGGCTTCTATATCGATATAAAAAGGTAACACTTTTTCCTTGTTTAAAAAATATAGCCAACTTTGTCGCTGCTCCCACATGCTGACCAACTATAACCAGGACCGAGTTGCATCTCATAAAAAGTTGAAAACTAGCAATCCTCGCTGATGCAGGCCAGTTTAAGAACCTCTATGTAGTTTGGGCTAACATTGTGGTTTCATTTTGAATAAAAATGGAACGGGAAGATGATCCTTATTATAGTCTTTTTTTAAACAATATAAGGCTTTGCAGCCCAGCTTTAAATTAATAAAGCCAAATCGGCCGAACGATACATGGTGTTGAGGATATCCTCTTACAAGCAAATTAGAGATCAAGCATAAAAGAAATAAGCAGCATCGCTACACTAAACGAGCACAAGCACCCTACAAACTAGCATCAACGACAGCAGCAGCTCACCGGGTGGCACTCGCACCGGTAGCTAGCTCATCTGAGACATCCACCACTGGGAGCAATCAGGTCCTAAACTTGTGAGCACCAGCTGCAGAGGGACAACCTTGCTCGACAGGAAGCAGTGTGCAGCTCCAAGAAACCAGCTTGACAGAAGACGAAGAAGCACGGGAGTTCACGGATGACGCCTCCGAGCCGCCTAGAAACCAAAGGCAAAATGCCTGTGACAATACCACCTGCCGGACTGTGCCGCGATGCGCAAACTGGACTGCTACCAGTGAGGGCACCCTGCCCTCTCGCTCCGGCTCGTGGAGCGCCGCACCTGCAGGAAGCTAGTCCACCGAGCACGCGCAACTGCCGACGACAGCACACACGAAGCAACTGCCGAAGACGATCCACAACTGCACCGAACACCCATCACCTACCGCCCTTCGAACCAGACGCGCTCAGGTCAAAATGAGCCAGACCTCCACGACGGTGCCCCCAAGAAGGAAGCGACGAGAACGCCGCCACCGCCGGGTCCAGCAAGCCGGACCAGAGTTTTCACGTGGAGTCTAGCCGTGGGAGAGACAAGCGCCACGACAATGCCCCGAGATGGAAGTGGCACCCGTGGGCGTCACCATCGCCGGCACCGCCGCATGGGCTGAGCTTTCGCTCGGCGTTGTCTCCTCCACGCCATGTCCTCGGGCCGTCGCCGCCGCGCCTAGAGAAGGGCCTCCAGATCTAGATCTGGGCCGAGAAGACGCCATGGACGCGCATCCCGCCAGGATCTCCCGCCGCTGCACCCCTGTTGCCCACACGACCGAGAGAAACAGCCAACACCGCCGCCACAAAGCCCGCCGACGAGCTGCCCGTGAGGCCGCCATCCAGGGCCGCCGCCCCGGCGTCCGAGCCCCCAGGCTAGAAGCGCTGCCGGGCAAAAGCCTCGCCGTCGCCGTCATGGTCGAACGCGCAGCTTGCCGGCGACCTTCTCAGGCGACGGCAAGGGGAAGGGAGGGGGTGGAGGAGTGGCGGCGGCTAGGGTTGGGTCGCCCTCGAGTCGCCCTCGGGTACTCTTATCGTCTAAATTTGTCTCGATAAGTTGTAAGCTGAACTGCTGAAGATTGTTGCCAGATGATGGGCGATCTTCGAGCGCTTATTTGCATCAACCAGGCGTTGATACTGATACAGATCACGATTGCATCAAACCACATGGAGAGTACACGATATCCCCAGGGATATGGAGGACCACGTCGAGAGTACCTTGGTGCGACGTGCGTGTAATATATTTTTTGTTCCCTTGCTCATCTGCGTGAAATCCTAGATGAATCCATGAATTGATAGTCAGGAACAGCCCAGTTGCCACCAACCCCAGATCTGAGATGCCCTCACAGGTGACAACTAGCCTGATGGTGGACCGCTCAGATCCAACTGTATAAAGCGGTGGTCGGACAAAGAAGCTTAGCAAGAAACAGAGGACACAGGGGAGCAGCAGCAAGAAACCAAGAACGATGGCTGCGGCGTCCGGGAGCGACGGCGTGGTGAAGCACCTTCTTCTCGCGCGGTTCAAGGACGAGGTGACGCCGGAGCGGCTGGACGGGCTCATCCGCCGCTACGCCGCCCTCGTCGACGCCGTCCCCTCCATGAAGGCCTTCCACTGGTACCTTCCACCAAACATCCCTTGTTCATCCTCGCATGTAGGCGTACACCAGCGGTTATACTTGCCTGCGTGACTGCGTCTGCCCCTTGCTCGGGCTGCGCACGGCAGCTGCTCGACGAAATGTCTGCCTGATCTGGTTTTAGGCTGTGAATTGAATTCTCCTCCATATGTGGCCACTAGTTTGGAACCGATATGATTGATTTAAAAGAGAGAGTTGAAGTAGTTTGCGAGTTTTTTTTTTTTGGATCCAGCGTAGGAACCAGTCTAGTCAACTCGGTAAAGTCAAATTAACAGGTAAGTAAAACTGTTTCAGCCAATGCATCTTAAGGAGAAAACTAGTACTAATATTGTGTCAACATCAGCTCTGCTCAGTTGACTTCGTTAACCTGCCCTGAAATAAACTTCTTTAACCTGTTCTACTTTATATGCGCACACGATCCACGTAAACTTCATTTTTGTACCGATATTATAAATATCGTGGCATCTTGAACGTATAGCTTCACGTCGTTTAACTTACAATGGCGTTTTCTCTCCTTCGAAATATGAAGTCTACATGGTAATATTTATTCACTCTGCATGAAGGATAAATCAGAAATTTCTTTGGCAATATCAGAATTACTGGTATCTGCCAATTTACATTATGCCTTCAATTGCGTCCATTGTCAAATTGTATCGACCTTGAAAACGAGGTATCACTCGTGGAACATTCAGAAGTTTCAGCTCGTTTTCTTCTTTGCAAAGTTGCTAAATCAATTTTTCTGCTGTTTCTTTGGTATGCAGGGGAACGGATGTGAGCATAGAAAACATGCATCAGGGATTCACACACGTCTTCGAGTCTACTTTTGAAAGTACAGAGGGGGTCAAAGAGTACATTGACCACCCAGCACATGTAGAGTATGCGAATGAATTATTGCCTTCACTGGAGAAAGTCCTCATAATCGACTACAAGCCGGCTGCCGGCAATTAATGGTTTGAGCCAAGTTAGCCCTGGAGCGTCTTTGGTCCAAGTATTAGAATTTCATTTGGCATTTACATGTTCTATAATGTACCTTGTACTAAATAAGTCAGTTTGTACTTCAAATAATTGTTTCCTAAATGTTTGAAATAAGTTTGGACTTTCTGTACCACTTAATTATCAGACTTATGTGTCAGTGATTCTGCTATATTACTACTATCATGTTTACTTCCGTGTTATTCAGATGTAATATCAATCATTGGCAAACTATAAATCTTATACATTTTCAAAATCTGCTGGCTCGTATCAATCATCCAACTTATGACCTGCATTACCTGTGTAGCTTTGCATTTGCTCAGTTCTAGACTCCTAGTGGCCCAAATTCAGGAAGAAATTCAGCTCTATTGTTGGCTTAAAATGTGTTATTGGGCTGCCTGGTGAGATATTAGTTTTTTTTAAAACAAGTCCTCTTGCAGAATGAGTTTATCATATCCTCACCTATATTTGGCGTCCTGAGTACTCCATTTATCAAGGGTGTGTTCTAAAGCAAATTCTAGTCTTGACTACTAACTGCTGTTTCATGACTGTGTGTAATGACAAAGCAGAGCTACTAGTACTTATCTTATTAGGGAAATCACATGCTGTTTCTTGACTTGTGTAATGTACCTTACAGACTAAGATTTCTCTGACTTGTACAATGGTAAAACACTTATGTCTCCATGCTATTGTTACCTAAAACCAATGGTCAACATACAGTTTATTACTCCCTCTGTCCCAAAATATAAGGCACGCTATTTTTATGCTGGTCTTTGATGCTTAACTTTGACCATTAATATATACCAATTAAATGGATTGAGAATATTTAAATGGTACCGTTGGATTGGTATTGCAAATTATTTTATTTCTTATATCATTATACTAGTTTGGTGGACACATTATAAGTATAAATCATGACCAGCGAAATTTAAATGACGCCTTATTTTTGAGACGGAGGGAGTATTATGTACTATAGAAGATAACATGTGCATTGTGATAGAAACTGGTAAGGACCCTGTCAGTATAAAAGTGCTTCAGGGTACAATAATCTTGCTTCCTCCAACAAATGAACCTCCAATATATGTTCAGTAGGAAATATGGCCTCCTACAGTTAGTCATATATAAAAGGATTTGGCTTTGCTAACGTTCCGTTGGGACCTCTCATACATACCCATTCATACAAAGAGACTGCAGCTAGTAGAAATACATTAAGAAGCTAATGTGAGTGAGAGGTATCGAAAACATAGTCTGGCTGTGTAAGATGTGAAGGTTAAGATAGGCCCAAACAAATTGTATGTTCACTATTACTGAAGGTTATGGTACTCTCATGTACACTATACCATGGTTTACAAAGCGTCCGCTTCAGGACGCCTAAGCGACGCCTAAGCGTCAAGGCGCCCCCCTCCGCTTTGGAAAAACGCCCGCTTTAGGCGCTTAAGCGTCCAAAGCGCCCGCTTAGGCGTCGCTTAAGCGCCAAAGCGCCCCCCATCGCTTTGAGGACGCTTCACGCTTTGTAAACCATGCTCTATACCATTGGATCGAAATAGCGGCTTAGCATTGTCTCACTAGCCCAGCTTCGCTAACCCAACGCAACTCAGTACCTGTACGTAAAACTGTTTAAGCATTTGGATCTTGAGGAGAAACTTCAGTTCGTTAACCTGTCCTAAAATAAACTTCTTTTCTGTAGCGATGTTGTGGCATCTTGAACGTATAGCATAGGTTGATGTTTTCTATCCTTCGGAATATGAAGTCTGCATGGTAATATTTATGTATTCTGCATTAAGGATAAATCAAAGCTTTCATTGGTAATGGCCTCTGCCAATTTACACTATGCCTTCAAATGTTCCATTGTCAAACTGTATCGACTTTGAAAACGAAGTATCACTCGTCGGATATTAAGAAGTTTCAGCTCGTTTTCTTCTTTTCAAAGTTGCTAAATCAAGTTCCTGTTGTTTCTTTGGTATGCAGGGGAACACATGCATCAGGGATTCACACACGTTTTCGAGTCTACTTTTGAAAGTATCAAAGCATACATTTATTACCCAGCACATGTAGGGTATGCGAATGAGTTATTGTCTTCAATGGAGAAAGTCCTCATAATCGACTACAAGCCGGCTGCTGGCAGTTAATGGTTTGAGCCAAATTAGTCCAGGAGATTCTTTGGGCCAAGTATTAGAATTTCATTTGGTATTTGAATGTTCCATATGCTAAATAAGTTTGTTTGTATTTCAAATAATTGTTTCCTATATGTTTGAAATAAGTTTGGACTTTCTGTATCCCAAAAAAAAGTCTGGACTTTCTGTAGCACTTAACTATCAGACATGTGTCAGTGATTCCGCTATATTACTACTGTACCATTTACTTCTGTTTTATTCAGATGTAATATCAATCGTGGCTAAACTATTCAATCTTTTACATTTTCAAAAACTGCCAGCTGGTATCAATCATCCACTTTATGACCTGTATTACCTGGGTAGCTTTGCATTGCTCAGTTCTAGACTTCTAGTGGCCCAACTTCAGGATGAAATTCAGGGGTATTGTTTCTATTGTTTGCTTAAAATGTGTCATTGAGCTGCCTGGTGATAAAGTAACTTTCTTTTAGAAAATAAGTCCTCTTGTAGGATGAGTTTATCATATCCTCACCTATGTTTGGGTCCTGAGTACCTCCATAGATTAAGGGTATGTTCTCAAGTAAATTCTAGTCTTGACTACTAACTCCTATTTCATGACTGTGTAATGACAAAGCAGAGCTAGTATCACTTATCTTGTTAGGGAAATCACGTTCTAATTCTTGACTGTGTAACGTACCTTACAGACTCAGATTTCTCTGACTTGCACAATGGTAAAGCACTGTACCTAAAACCAAAGGCCAACATACAGTTTATTATCATGTACTACTCACTCCGTTCCAAATTAGATGACTTCCACTAACATGTATAGATATGGAAGTCATCTAATTTGGAACGGAGGGAGTAGAAGATAGCATGTGCATAGTGATAAAAACTGGTAGGGACCCTGTCACTACAAAAGTGCTTCAGGGTACAGTAGTCTCGATTCCTCCAACAAATGAACTCCGATATATGCTCAATAAGAGATATGGCTTGCTGCAGTTACTCATATATAAAACGAGTTGCTTTTGCTAGCTTTCCCTTGTGACCTCTCATACGTACCCATTCATACAAAGAGACTGTAGATAGTAGAAATACAAGAGAAAGAAGTGAGCTAATGTGAGTGAGAGGTATCGGAAACAAAGGCTGGCTGTGTAAGATGTGAAGGTTAAGATCGGCCCAGAAGATTTGTATGTTCACAGTTACTGAAGGTTACGGTACTCTCATGTACACTCCGTACCACTGGATCGAAATAGCGGGACAGACTAGTCTCACTAGCACAGCTTCTCTAACCCACGGCTAGTGTTACTACTTTCCTGATACTACATCGTATGATGGTCCTTCCTTACTACTCCCTCTGAGTCTAAAAAAGTCTCGCTGGTTTAGCTGGAAAGTTGTGCCTGGTTTGTGTATTTAGTCCGACACTACAAAGGGATCGGAGGGAGTAGTGATGTTTGCTCTTCCTGTACGCAAAGCGCAACTCTAGATACAGGCAGTGTTACAGAGCCGTTTCTGAAGTCCAAGGATAGACATCTCTTCACCTCTAATGCATGAAGTTGGTCTTATCTGTATTTGCAAATACACTGATCATCAATGGGATTTTGTGGATGTACATGTGCATTTCCGATCTCAGTTAGAAAAATACGTGACTGGAGACCTATTATATACTGAAAGCAAGATGAGGCAGCAATTTGAGAGGGTTCTTAGAAATTCTTACTAAAGAAAAACCTTTGTGATTAAACATCTCCCTTGGGCCTTCGTTTTTTTTTTTGGTGGAAGCTACAGATCCTAAACCAAGCCCATTTAGACCCAACAAGGAACCCATATTAATTGTGTGGTTCTATTATGTACTAAAAAACGTGGTTCTTTTCTTTTTCTATCAGGCCTTTATCTTTGTGAAAACATTTGTGTAACTACACTGGCTTGGTTAATAAATGTATGAATAATTTATTCCCTCATATTCTGTGGAATGCCATGCCTTTCTCGTTCACGAGCATGCATATGGACAAATATGTCTACGCATGAGACTAAATATGGATATAACTATGAATTTATAAAAGAACATGACAAGTTAAGAAAAGGGAAGAACGAAAAAATATAAAAAAACTAACTTTCACACATTAACACGGTTAGCTCCTTTTTTTAATCAAAACATACCGACGGTTCTATGCAAGAAATTAAAATGTGTGGATGCAGAAGTATTTAAAGTCTCTATATATCGTATATCTTCTTACAAATATCAGTAAATCATGATTTTAGTGGAAACATTGTGGGGTTGACTAAGAATTGCCCGTCTATAACCTTCGAAACTACACCTACACAATGACCCATCATTGATGTTACCGTAATAGATCGCACCATTATGATCTACAAAATGTGGATACAATTGTATATATGCAAGAAAATGTTAGAACATCCATACCTTATGAACAGGGTAGGATGACAGGGTGGATTTCTCTATTTAACTTTACTACTTTGCTTCATAAATCTTAGACGATCTTTGTTGGAGTTTTCATTTTTTGCAATTATATGTGAGTTTTATGGTTGTATGCATCTATTGATGCAGATAGAAAAAAGAATGGTCATATGCATCGATTGTGCAAAGGCGAATGCCCCCTTTTCGAAGAAAAAGTAATAAGCTATAACATGTTTTCATTCTTGGAGTAAACAAAAGAGACAGATCAAGGGACACACATGCATGGAGGTGGAGCTTCAAGAACGCATTGGTATATCACTTGACCGGCTAACAACACCTCACTAGCCGGATATATAAGAGATGATGGGAGCCGGGATGTCCCATACCGCCCCTGTTCTAGACACTATCGCACAATCTTTGGTCCAACAGCAACATGCATAACTTGACATTTCCGCAAAAATTCCGTGCATAGCACCTGCCGGCAATATGCATGCGGCTGTATGCCTATGCATGAGACGCCGATCGTAGCACTGCCGGCAACATGCATGGCTTGGTATCTCTACATGGGTTACCGTGTATAGCACATGGCGAGCCGGGTCGAACCCGATCTGAAGGTGGAGATGCGTCTCGTACCGTCATCTCCCTTGGTGACCATCTCAATATTCGATCGCTACGTGATCCATACAATCATGGTGGCTGCCACCATCGAAGAATCAGGGTTATCACCCTAATCCCAAACTCCTATGTCACCATCGGATCAGGTCGACAGTCGGCATGCTACGCTAGCTGCTTGTACGACGAGGTTGCGCAGCCTCCACCGCTTGAACACTACAATGAGTAGGACTCACCGCGTCGCCTCGCAATATCCCTCGAGCATATCTTAACTTACAAGGTATGAAGAAAATTCTTTACTCCATACAAAATTCATGGAAATCCCTTGAATGGCCTATACAAATAGTATAACAAAAAAAGTTGTGGGTTTGAAGTGTTAGATTTTGAATTAAGCATCTGCTCCAGTATTTAGAAGTGGGTCACACCTGCGGAACTACAAAACATATCCCACGAAGTTCCTGACCTCACCGGACCCTGTCACCCTGGTGAATCTGTTTTCCCAACTCCCATGCCAACACTAATGGGCTTAGGGTATGTACGATGGCATAGGGTATGTAAAGCCGTATTATCTTATCAATTCCACGTAGGATAATTGCTGAGTTCGACGTGAGAGAAACGAAAATAAGAGGTTTGTCTTCTCTTAGCAACAATTGTCTCATCATAAATTTAGGGATATTTAGTATCAGAGATAAGACTAAAAAATAACCCATTGTACATCATGATTTTCGTCATATCTTAATTACGTGTCATTTTTAAGAGAAGACCATCTATCAACCATTATACATGCCCTTATGATCCTAGAGGTGATGTTGTTAGTTCAGGAAAAAACAAGCTGTCCATATATTTCTGTTATGCCGTTATTATTCCATTAACAGTCTCCTCTCTACACACGATCCTTGTTGAGGAAACAATCAAGCTTTAGGTGAGTGCTAGAGCGAGAAGATGACCCTGATGGAGTAGGAACTCCATGGCACGAATCGCTCACCACCACAGCGTACTGATATGTTTGTTTTCACGTCCCGCCCCGTCGGGCATCGTGCTCCTCTAGTCCTATCCGTGCAATCCTTGATGAATTCATGAATTGATATTCTAAAGGAAACAAAGGCACTGACTTGTCCTTTCCCAGTCGCCGCCAGCCACAGATCTGAGATCCCCTCAGCTAGTCTAACTGTATAAGCGGTGGTCGGACAAGAAGCTTAGCCAGACCACCAAGCAGGGGGCAGGAGTAGAAGGTGGAAAAGAAGCAACAAGACAGCCGGGGACGATGGCTGCGGCCGCCGGGAGAAACAACGTGGTGACGCACCTTCTTCTCGCGCGGTTCAAGGAGGAGGTGACGCCGGAGCGGCTGGACGGGCTCATCTGCCGCTACGCCGCCCTCGTTGACGCCGTCCCCTCCATGAAGGCCTTCCATTGGTGCCCTCACCACCCACTCGATAGATGGTTCTTGAATGTATCACTCGTGGGACAATCGGAAGTTTCAGCCCGTTTTATTCTTTGCGAAGTTATTACTAGATCAATTTTTTGCTGTTTCTTTGGTATGCAGGGGAACTGATGTGAGCATAGAAAACATGCATCAGGGATTCACTCACGTCTTCGAGACTACTTTTGAAAGTAGAGAGGGGATCAAAGAGTACATTCATCACCCATCACATGTAGAGTTTGCGAATGTAGTATTGCCTTTAATGGAGAAAGTTCTCATAATCGACTACAAGCCAGCTGCTAGCAAATAGTGGTTTGAGCCAAGTTAGTCCGCGAGCTTCTTTGGCCTCAAGTATTAGAATTTTATTTGGTATTTACATGTTCTGTATGTACTTTATGCTAGATAAGTCTGTTTTTAGTTCAAAATACTACCTCCGATCCATATTAGTGGGCACAACTTTGTCTAGATACACATGTATCTAGTCTAAATACTTAACTAGATACATATGAATTTAGACAAAGCTATGCCCACTAATATGGATCGGAGGGAGTAATTGTTTTTTTAAATGTTTGAAATAAGTCTAGAATTTTGTAGCCCTTAATTATCAGACTTATTTCTCAATGATTCTGCATTATTGCTACTATCCGGTTTACTTCCGTGTTATTCAGATGTAGACATCAATCATTGGTAAGCTGTAAAATCTTTACATTTTTCAAAACCCGCTAGCATGTATCAGTCATCCACTTTATGACATGCATTACCTGGGTAGCTTTGCATTTGCTCAGTTCTAGACTTCTAGTGGCCCAACATAAGGAAAAAAGTCAGCATATGCATGTTCTATTGTTTGTTTTAAAAACAACGTATATTGAGCTGCCTGGTGAAAAATTAACTAGTTTTTGAAAACAAGCCTTTCGCAGGACGAGTTTATCATGTCCTCTCCTATGTTTGGCGTCCTGAGTACCTCCATAGATCAAGGGTGTGTTCTCAAGTAAATTATAGTCTTGACTACTACCTGTATCAGCCTATTACTTGACTTTGTGTAATGACAAAGCAGGGCTAGTACTTACTTATCTTGTGAGGGAGATCACATGCTATTTCTTGACTGTGGGTAATGTACCGTACAGACACAGATTTTCTAAATTGCACAATGGTAAAGCACTTGAGGCTCCATGTTATTGTTACCTAAAACCAATGGCTATATACAATTTATTATCATGTAGAAGACAGCATGTGCATAGTGATAAAAACTGGTAGGGGCCATGTCCCAATAAAATTGATCCAGGGTACAGTGGTATTGATTCGTCCAAGAAATGAACTTCCTATATGTTGCAGTTACTCATATATAAGAGGAGTTGGCTTTGCTAGCCTTCCCTTGTGACCTCTCATACATACCCATTTATACAACGAGACTGTAGCTATTAGAAATCCAGGAGAAAGAAGTGAGCTATTTTGAGTGAGAGGTATCGGAAACAGAGGCTGGTTGTGTAAGATGAGAAGGTTAACATCCGCTCTGAAAAAGTCCAGGTCCAGAAGTCCTGACGGTTATGGTACTCCCATGGACTGACTAGCCCAGCTTCTCTCACCCACCGCAACTTTTTTGTTTTGCTCCAACAGCTAGTCTTACTACTTTCCTACAAGAACACATCCGGATTCTTCCTTACTAGTAATGTTTGCTCTTCCCCTGCCCGGAGTGCAAGTTGAGGTACATGGACGTGTCAGCGCCGCCTCCAAACTCATAGGATAGATATCTCTTCACCTATAATGCCTATGAAGTTGTTCTACGATTACGTAAGTTGTGTGTCTTATCTGTATTTGCAAATGCACGGATCCTTGAATGGTATTTCGTGGCTCTACATGTACATTTCCGGTAAACATGAAAAAAGAAGCATGGCATAATTGGAGACACGTATTATATACTGAAAGCAAGATAAGTCGGCACTTACAGAGTTTTGGTAGAAATTTTTACAAAAGAAATACATTTGTGCTTAACGATCTCCCACCCATCAACTGTGAATTTATAAAAGAATATGACAATTTTAGAAAAAAAGGGAAGGCCAAAAAATATACGGAAAACAAAAGTTTCCACCCATTAACATGGTTAGCTCCTTTTTTTATCCAAACATGGCTACCGACGGGCGTGCCAGAGATGACAACTTGTGGATGCAAAAGTAGTTAAAGTCTCTAAATATCATATAGCTTCATATAAGAATATCAGTATAATTCGCGATTTTAGTAGAAATGTTGTGGGGTTAACTAAGAACTACCGTTTGCTATAAATCTTTGTAACTATACCTACACACGACCCATCATTCATAATAGATGACAACCTTATGATCTAAAAAATATGGATTCAATTGTATATGTGCAAGAAATTGTTAGAACAACCATAACTTACGAATAGTGTAGGATTACAGGGTGGATTTTTATTTAGCATTTACAAAGTGATAAAAACTGGTAGGGCCTTCTCACCATAAAGCTGCTTCAGAGTACAGAAATCTTAATTTCTCCAACAAACTTTCTTTTGCCTGTTATAGCCTGCTGCAATTATGCGGATATAATAGGAGTGTATCACCTAGCTTTCCTTTTCACCTCTCATACATACTCATTCATACAAAGAAACTATAGCTTGTACTAATAGAAGAGAAAGAGGTTAGCTAAAGTCTAAAGTATTGTGATTGGAGTGAGAGGTATCGGAAACAAAGACTGAGTCTGTAAGATGTGAAGTTTCGAATATGCAATGTAGCTCACGAGCTCGCTTATTTCCGGTCCCCGATTGGTAGAGTCGGCAGCGGTACTGCGCAGCCACTACGTATGAGCAAGAGGCGGGTGTGGCAGCATGAGATCGCTCTTCAGCTATGCTCTGATGTGGTTCTTCAGCTGGTTCAGAACGCGAATAGGTTACGAGAAACTCGAAGGTAGGTCCAAAGGATTGATTTTTTGTCCAAAGCGTGTCCCTAGTCCCTGTGGCGGTTCTGACATGTCTTCAGCGCGTCAGATGAGTTGTGTCCTGTATTTTTGGAGCGTTTTGAAAGTTGCGGCAAAGGCCTGGCTGTAAATATCTTTTTTCGTCTCGGTCTTTTGCTCGTGAACCTTTTCACCTCCTTCAATAAACACACAGCGCTCCTGCCAAGCTTACACAAAAAGTTATGTACTAGAGTTTATTATCAGCAAGAGGGTAACATTTACATAGTGATTTTTTCTTTCATACGAAGCTAAAAAGCTCCAGATTTAAGTATCCATAGATAACGGAACAGAGTTTGTCCAACACACCCCAAGAGGCAAAAGGTAAATGGAAAAGGGAAGCAGAAACAATTTGGTAGGCCTTTGTCACTTTTTTTTAGAAATGGAGGTTCTACCCCGACCTCTGTATCAAAATGATGCACATAGCCGGGTTTTTTATTAATAATAAAAGCAAAACCACGACGCATTACAAAGGGTTACAAGGATCGACCAGAAGCCATCCTACAAACCTACAAACTTGATGAAGGGGGTGGTCATTATCGGAACCGCTATGCCCTGACCTGACTCACCAACGCGCATCATCTAAACCGGTTGCCTCCACCAAGCATCCCGACGGCGAACCGGGAGCACAAACTGGTCGAGCAGTCCTGCAGTGTACACTGTGTGCGCACACTCGGAAGCCCCTGTCGCCGACATCCGCCAAACCGTCTTCTGGGGAGATCAATGCAGAAATCTTGCCAGGTCTGCCATCAACGTCGCCATGGCGCTAAACAGCGCCACCTTCCTGCGCGTGTCCATCATTCCGCGTCCAATGCCGATACCCCACGGCGCCACGCCGCCAAGACTCACCGTCGTCGATGCAGTAGAAGAAACACCGCTCCACCTCTGGACTCCTCCAGCCAGATCGTACTCCAGAACGATGCCCCAATAGGCTGAACGACACAGAAAGCGCCGTCATCATCCGATCCATGAGACCCAAATCTAGGGTTCCCTCGGAGCACAGGGCGGGAGGCTAGCAGTCGCAGCGACGACGCCTTCAGGAAGGTAATGACGCCCGCGGGCACCGTCGTCATCGACTCCATTGGAGCTTGGCTTTCACCGGCCGACCACCACAGCTTCCCAAGATCCGCCGCGAAAGGCCGCCGGGGCAGCCAAAGCCACCCCAGCTGCACCTTGCCGGGATCGAACCCACGCCGCCACACCACCGGGACAGCAGCCCAGCGGCCTAGACCGCAGCCCCAGGTAGCCGATCCGCTGAAAGGTTGGAAGAAGCCCACCAGATCCAGATCGGACTCGATCCGCACCGCTGCGGCCAGAATCCCGGCCGAACCACCTCCTCCTGTAAAACTGGATCAGGTACATGAATCTTAATTTCTCAACCAGTTTTTTTTTTGCCTGTTATTACCTACTGCACTCTCGGATATACTCCCTCCGTTCCGAATTACTTGACTTGGGTTTGTCCAAATACGGATGTATCTTTAGTGTCTAGATACATCCGTATTTGGACAAACACAAGTCAAGTAATTCGGAACGGAGGGAGTAAGAGTTAGTACTAGCTTTCCTTGTCACCTCTCATACATACCCATTCATACGTAGACTATAGCTTGTAGTGATATAAGAGAAACAAGTTAAATCAAGTATAAAGTCTCGTATTGAGAGGTATCAGAAACAAAGGCGGACTCTTTGAGATGTGAAGCTTAAAAACTGCAAAGGTGCTCCCGAGATTATCTACTCCTTCTAGGCGTCTGGGCGAGCTATAGTGCGTTGGAAAGTGCATCCCGGTAGTTCTGGCCTGTATATACCTTTTCGTAACTTAACCAACTTTTGAACTACTTTAATAAAAGGATGTGTGCATCATCTGATGCAGAGGCTGTCTTTGCTCCATTTAGAAAAAAAATCACCTAAGATCGTATTCAGTTAGCGGCACTAGCCATCAACGGTTTTATCCCGTTTAGCCGTCTGAGGTTGTGAGGAGATATAAGTTTTCTCCAAAAGTCTGAGTGAGGCAATACAGATGAACAAATATATATCACAGCCTAACACACATTCCAATCTCATACAGCCAACGCAACTGATTTTCACGACGAAACAACGATTGCCTATACAAATAGAGTGCAATGTATATTTGAGTTGAGGTATATTGGACTATTGGAGGACACACACAAATAACAGGTTAAACAACATAATAATAAATTTTAACAAGGCAACCGATAACCATGTTTGCATCAGCTGCCACTGTCAACGAGCACGTCCGCCATGGACCGTATCCCGTAGCGTAAACCACATTGCTACGTCACCCACGCCACCGAGCGAATAAAGGAACGTCTTCTCGAACGCGATCTCGACAAGACAGGCCGCCAAAGGAGATGCCGTAGTAAGGGGTCGTCGGCCGACCAATGAATTTGGACATGAATTCCGACCAGACTATGTGCAGACGCTCCCCATCTGCCCTGCGCCTCTCTACTAGGCCATACAAAGCAGCGAGTCATCATCGTAAATTTTAGGCAGATGGGTTTATTTTTTTTTTGCAATTATACATGAATGGCTCAATCAGCCATAAAACATGTTCAAGTTCTGGGAGTAAGAGAAAGAGAGAGATTGAGGGAGAACAATGCATGGAGGTGGAACCTCGCAGGTCGATATTTAGGCACTTGTTTCCAATACGAAGAACAATGGCGCTACCGTAGAAATATCAATACCAACAAATATGTATAATTACATGCTTTATCAGATAAATGGATTTAAAAATAGTGAAATAGGGTTTCTTATAGAATGTTGTCTTTGGAGTAGAAATCTTAGGACTTCCCTATACATGACACTTAGGCCTTCCACAACGTACTCAGTGCCCAAACACTCAAAAGTGTGTCAGCACGTCAGCGATGCCATGAAAAATTACATAGCTACCGATGACACAACGTGTTGGTTCCCAAAAACAGAACGCGTGACCTACCGAAGAGTAGAAACTTTGACCGAAAGAAGTTCCACCTTCCCATCGTGTAGTTAAGTTTCCATAATAGCATTATTTTCTTGGCCAATACGTTTGGGTATCGGAGCAACACCTGCTCCGACTCCCTCGGCTGGGCAATGGAGGGCATCGATGCCAGAAGACCCAAATTCGTCTGAGGCACCGATTTGCACATACATGAAGAAGGCCTTAATTTAAAATGAGTAACCTTATAGAAAATATCTCGGTCTCATCAGGTCCTATGTATTTCCTATGATATAATCATAAACACACATGTTTCATAAGTTGTTTAAAATACTTTGAAATATGAAAAAGACATGTCATTGCAAAAATAATATTTGATAACAATATAGAGTCGAATTTGTGGTTCCATAGGATTGGAAAAGAGTAAAAAAGAATCATTAGCATCTAAATATGGAGGTCCAAAACCATGTTTTTCAAGAAGACATAGTCATATTACATTATACAACAAATAAATTTGAGTGTCAGCCAACAGAGGCCGAGAGCGTAGAACAACAAGATTCAAAAATTGGGTATAGTAGTGCGAGGACTAAAAATTAATACAAAAAATATTACTTTAAAAAAAGACCTAATTGTTGTATTGTCACATGTCAAGGGTAAACAACACTACTGGAATGATGCGTTGTTCCTCCCACTTGAGAGTTTCTTTTACCATAATTAATGATGTGTTTTCTGTGACTCGAAAGTTTTTTGTTCTGCCATGGTGTATTGTTCATCCTACTCCTATTTGCACGTTATTTGTTTTATGCATTGTTGTCGTGAGGGATGGAGAGAT
Organism: Poa pratensis; assembly: GCA_947311845.1. Lineage (NCBI taxonomy): Eukaryota > Viridiplantae > Streptophyta > Magnoliopsida > Poales > Poaceae > Poa > Poa pratensis. The sequence continues at coordinate 18,167,855 of CAMZMU010000039.1, forward strand.
ACAACCCATAGCATCAAATTTTCTAAGCATGCTAGGCCGACATACAAACATTGGTGGTGTGTAGGCTGCCAGCCACTTGGCCATGACCCGGTAGTCACCACTCTTCGCCGTACGCATCACGGCGGAATTTTTTTTTGAACAAAACGGGCAACATTGCCTCATTTTATTAAAAAAGTAGGAGGGGAATTGACCGGTTCATTAACGGGGAACCGGCCGAAAACCGTTACAAGTGCACCAATGTAGTCATGAAAACACCACAATGTGCAGACCCGGCCAACCTGGCTACCCACACGAGACACACACGCCGCCGAGGAGAAACACCATCGAGGCCAACACCGAGCGTCATCGTCGTCACTCCTCCCCGAGCAAGCGATTCCGACTTCACCTTGGGCGACCACCGACGAAGCCTCGCCGCAGCAGACGCCGTAAACCATGTCGGCCTATGCCAAACAGTCAACCCAAAGCGTCGAGGAGGAGGCAGCTCCGACTTCACCGGAGACCTTCACCGGAGAAAGTTGCACACCTTGCATCGACGGAATCCGCGAGGCCACTGTAGAAAAAGTGTCATCGTTGCCAGCCTGTCCGCCCCGAGACACGCAGCTCCGACTTCACAGCTTCACAGCGGGACACAACACGGACTGTCGGTGACGAAGGACATGCCGCGACCCGGCTCCGCTCACCACCGTCATCGTTGCCACACAGCTCGCAACGCCACCACAGCACCCAAGACATCGTCAGCCGCTGCCAACCACGATGCTGTGTGAGCCCAGCCCACGAGCGCGCACACAGGAGCCTTCATCTTCAAGACGACGCCCCCAAGAGGGGAGATGACGAAGATCGACACCGTCGTCCGACCCTGCAGAAACAGGGTCAAGTCTTCACCCGAAGAGGAGGACCGAGACTGGGGAGAATCGAAGAGCTCCAAGACGACCCCCCAAGAGGGAGAACGGCGTCCACGGACGTCGCGTCGTCAGGCTTTCGCCCGGAGCACTCGAGACTCTCCAATCCCACGCAGCCGGGCCAAGGCGGGGAGACCCGCGGCACCGCCGGCCTGCACACCCACTGAAGCAAACACACCATGTGCGACGGCGGCGCAGCCATCGCACAGAGCCTTCCAACCTCCCCCGACCCGTCGATCCCGCCGCTGCAGCTTGCCACCGCTCCGGCCATGGCGGCCACGGCGCCCCTGGCCGCACCAACCATGCCGGACTCATGACCCGGGGCCGCCGCCCCGGCATCCGCACCGCCCCACGCAGAGCATCATCGGCCCGAACTGCCTCGCGCCTCACCGGCCTCCTCGCCTCCGCACGACCTCGCCTCCGCTCGAAGACGTCGCTGCCACACAGCCGCAGCAACCGCGCTACCACCTTCCACCACGCCCTGCCGAGCCCCTGTCCACCGCCGCCGGCACACCACCGGCGGCCGCACACAGCCGACGCACACCACCCCGACCACACACCACCCAAACCACAAGCCGCCAGGGCGACGACCAACGACGCGCACCTCCACGGAGCCATCGTCGCAGGCACAGCCTCCCCGCCGGCGCAGGGAAGGAATCCCGAGCCCGGGCCCGACGGGCCCAGCGGCCCGCGAAGCCCATCTGAGGCGCCGCCACGCCCGCAGCAGGCGACGGCCTCTCCGCGCCCTGCACCGCCGCCCGCAGACACCGCCTCCACCTCCCGCACCATCGCCGCCTCCATCCGGGCCCGCCGGCCCGGCGTCCTCCGTCACGACCGCCGTCGCCCCCACGGGGCGGTCCCTCCCCGTCGCGAGCTAGAGACCCTCCCCCCCGACCACCTTTTTGGCAGCGGAGGGGGGCCGCCACCGCCGCGGCCGAGGCCGGCGACGGCAGCGGCAGGGCGGGCCGTCGGAGGAGAGGAGCTGGCGGCGGGAGTGGTCGCCCCTGGCGCCGCTGGGGGGCGACGCGAGGGGAAGTAGTTATGTTCACGGCGGAATTTGACCATCCACTAGTACAGAACGACACATCCGATACCTCTCTATGGAAACGGCACGAGTTAGGCGATGGAGAATCGCGCTTTCCGCGTGAAAAAACCCGCCCCGCCAGGCAAGCTGGCCCGCGTCCCGCCTTCATAGGCAACAGTCGCGAATTATTAACCGTTGCCGATATGTTGGTAACAGAGTTTCTTTCGACTCCGTTTGCGATATGTTCTTCAATGGCATCGGACATTTGTATACAACCGTTGGCGAGATTGTTTATATAAAATTCCTTTTTTAGCACTATCTTGGATATTATAAAAAACTGTCGATTCGCCCTTGTTCCTTCGCTCCAGCTTGTTTTTACTCCGCACCCGTGTCCTCCATGGCCAAGAGCATGAGATCGTCGGGGAGATCGAATGCGTCCTCCTCCTGCGCCGTCGGGGCCGGGTCAGATCTGCCGCTTGTGAAGTGCATTTGCTGCCGCTGTCGGAACGCGATTCGTCGAGTGTCGCGTGTTCGGATCTGAACCCAGGCCGGATCTACTTCAAGTGTCCAAATCACAGGGTTAGTTCGACGCTTCGACCAGTTTTGATTGATTCTATTCTATGTGTGATGCTGATTTGCCTCTGGATTCGATTTACCATTTGGTAGGGGAGGGGCGAAGAGTATTCTGGGAGCTGTGATTATTTTTTTTGGATTGAAGATTATGTTGAGATGTTGCTTGCTAATGGCGTCGAAGTGGAAGCTGCAGAGCTGGAAAATGTAGCCTTGATAGTCAAGAAGGCGAACATGGAGATGAAGCCGCACACTGCAGCAGCTCTAGCTGGTTTGGCATGGAGCCCAACAAACACTTCGACTAAATCTGACCATGTTGTTGCTGTGCGCAAGGAGCGGCATAAAGGAACAGAAATAGCTCAGTTAAATGTTCTTGTGAGCATTGCTAGAATGATTTTGTGTGTTTGTGTGATGCTGTTAGGTGTGAACTTGTATGCAGCAATGAAAATCAGTAGAATGTATTAGGTTCGTATGCAGCTATGCAAATCAGTACAATGTATTAGGTTCGTATGCACTTTGAAAATCACTAGAATGTATTATATTCGTATGCAGCTACGGAAATCAGTAGCACATAGTAGTTGTGAACTTGTATCCAATGGAAACGGTTATATAAAATGTCCGTTGCCAATTGGGTGCCTATAAATGTACTGGCGAAGCAAGCCCCATCAGTCTCATTCTCAATCCCTCACTGTCCATCTTTCAACCCTAGCCGCCGCACATTGTAGCTTTTTACTCTCCTCACTCTCTCATGGCTTCCTCTGCCGGCGCTTCTAGATCTCGCCATCGCAGCCGCGGCTCTAGCGGCCGCACCGATCTAGCTGCATCTGTTCGTGATAGGGCAGATCTGGAGGCGGCTGTGATGCGGCAGGTGTGGGAGTGCGTCAGGCTCATCACCTCCGGTGATGCCCCGCGTCCTCTGGGCCACGCGGAGCTGGATCAGATTATTCATCGGGTGGTGATGCAGCAATTGTGGCGGATCCGCCGTCAACGGAGGCCGATCTGGAGGCCGCCGTCGACGGAGGAGGAGGTGGCCGATCTGGAGGCGACGTCCCCGGTGGAGGAGGTGGCGTCCACGGTGGAGGAGGTGGCCGATGTGGAGGCGCCGTCCATAGAGGAGGAGGTGGCCGATCTGGAGGTGGCGTCCACGGTGGAGGAGGTGGCCGATGTGGAGGCGCCGTCCACGGAGGAGGAGGTGGCCGATCTGGAGGTTGCCGTCGATGGAGGAGGAGGTGGCCGATCTGGAGGCGACGTCCCGGTGGAGGAGGTGGCGTCCACGGTGGAGGAGGTGGCCGATCTGGAGGCGCCGTCGACGGAGGAGGAGGTGGCCGATCTGGAGGCGACGTCCCCGGTAGAGGAGGTGGCGTCCACGGTGGAGGAGGTGGCCGATCTGGAGGCGCCGTCCACGGAGGAGGAGGTGGCCGATCTCGAGGCGCCGTCCACGGAGAAGAAAATGTGAGGTCTAAATCGCTCAGCTCATGAACTAGTTCATCAATTGGTTTTATATAGAACTTGTCTAGTATATAGAAAACTCGTCTAGTATCTTGCACTTTATTGTTTCTGTCTAGTTTTCTAGTCTAGCATAGAAAACTTGTCTAGTATATAGAAAACTTGTCTAGTATGTTGCACTATTTTAAAGTCTAGTAGGGTGAATTAATTTCAACTCTTTGTAGTACTACCGATGATGAATAGATCCAGTCACAACTTTTTGTCAATGTGCTAATCCTCGTTATTGTTTTGTGTAGCTAGTGTATGAAGTAATAGTATTTCGGCGACACTGTATAAAAAATGGTGAGGCTCTTGAAGGAAACATCACCTTCAAGTTATGCCACCAAATCGTTTGATCGGACTGCAAGCACACGGATATAGGCGCTTAAAGGTGTGAACTGTTTTCACATTAAATTATATCTATGTCATGTAGCATCATATTTTGGCTCTTCTCTAACTATCAATCCATATATTTTTATCCAGAAGCACAAAGCTAATCCGAACAAACTTTAAATGTGCTACTTATAAAGTGGGATTATATTTCGGCGACACCGTCCAAGATGGAGCAAGCCTCAGTACGAAGAATTTGGCAATTTGGCTTGGTGTAGTTTCTGTTTTTTTAGTTTCTCCGGCTATTTTGTGGATGTGTGTTTAGGGAGCAAGCCTTATCTGCAGTTTAGGGAGGCATGAGAATGATAGGATTAGCGAAGCATGTGTAACTCATCTTTTGATGCTATGTAATGGTGACAATTGTTATATAAGTTATGAACGGTTTTGCTAGCAACTTTGTGCTTCTGCTGTGATATTTTGAATGTCAATTGGCAACTGTATTGCTGCTGTAGGCTTATGAAAAAACCTCAATGCAAACGAGTAAAACAGAATCTCCGTTTCTGATGTCCAGATACATCGGCAACGGAGACTGGATGACAACCGTAGCCAAAATCAAGCCTCATCGGTGACGGTTTTTCTTGTCCGTTGCCGATGAGAGCCTTCACATCAGTGACAGGGTCGGGGACACGGACCCTTTTTCCGTTGCCGAAGGGGTTTTTGACCCGTTTCCGATGTGTCATTCTGTACTAGTGATCGCAGCCCCTGAGATTGGAATCAACATATGCACATAGAAAAAACAGTGATAATAGCTTCTTATGCGTGGTTAGCCACTCGTACACCACACAAGACACCTAGTATGTTGCATTCCTTGTATTCTATTTTATGATCTCTGAATTAACATTTTACATCTACAAATCTCACATTCATTTAATCATCTTTCAGATTCACAGAAATGCAAGGCTCATATTCATTCCTTAGTACAGTACACACTTTGATGATAGTACATTGGTTTTATGTCAGTTGTCGTGGGTACGTAGACAGAAGTAGCATGCGCCACATAAAGAGTCAACAATATAGGGAAATGTTACATTGCTTTCCTCTTGTCAATTTACGTACACATCAACCCACAAGGATAATGTAACTACAACGATATAGGCAGTGGCGGAGCCAGGATTTGGCCACGCCCCGGGCCAAAAACCAAGGCCAAATATTACTGCAATTTTTTTCCATTTCAATTCATATAAGAAGTAAAGCTGAATTTCACACATAGTACAGACTATGTACACAATACTTAATAAATTGTGATTGATACAAAAAATGGTGCCTAATGAAAGAAGTCGCTGATCCAGTCCTCATATAACTACATTCTCAATATTAGAATAATTTATACCATCAATGAATTTTTATATGGAATTCGCTGTGGCCTCCAGCACTGAGCTGGGGAAGGACAAGGGGTCGGCTTGCCTTGTCCTTGTCTCAAATTCTCAATCAATGTTCTTCTTTTACTCTTTGTTTTTTTTTCGAGGGCTTTTCCTCTTTGATGACCGTTTTCTGCAGGCTATGTGCGACCATACATTGGCCATTGGGCTATGGAATGTTAAAGGAATTTGTATTGGGCTTTGCAAGGCCTGCAAAGCTGCCCACAAAAGGTTTTGCTACGTGACTGCCTGGCCTACGAATATGACACATCCCGGGCCAACTTCTGTACCTACATAAATTGTTGCCTGTAAACATTTCCACGCCCCGGGCCATGGCCCAGGTTGCCTGGGGCCTGGCTCCGCCCCTGGATATAGGGAAATAGCTAGCAAGCATTCAAAATAAAGACCAAGGGAAGCTAAATAAATGATTCAATCATAGAGCCTTCTCAATAGGATTGAGAGGTATCGGGCTATAGAGGTTCACTCTATAGGCTAACCACATATCGACATTCTTCAACCCATGTCCTATGACTAAGATCCGGTAATATTCTATGTACAAAGCCTAAAAAAATTAGAAGCTAAACAAGCCTTCTGAGTTCACCCATGGTTCCTAGGCGATGCTATGGTAGTGATAACGCAACACGTGGACCATGGGTAGGAGTTTATGTCCCTGAGTTGGATCGACGAGAGATGCAGACTAGAGTAAAGGATCCGACTCCACAATTGGTGCTTCCTTTTTCAGGATTAGCAAATGAGACTAGATATTCCGACGAGTACGTGTTTTCCCTTGGCTCAACTCTAGCAACCAGAAAAATAAACGAAAAATGTTCTCATCCCTAGTCTCATGTATCCAATATGAATAAACTACCATTGTATTTCTACATTGAGTAATTGCAATAAGCAACAGTTTTTTGTTGTTAACATAACCAAACTAATTTAGTTCACATTGCGTAGAAACAACTATGTGTTGAGGTAATCTTTACCCAATTCGACTTTCCTTGCCTACTTAGCAAAATATATGACAAGTAGGTTTACAAATCAGGTGGCTTCAAAAAAAAAAAAGGTTTACAAATCAGGTCATGTATCGCGTTGACTTGGCACACAAGACACGTGATTTTGCTCGATGCAACTTTTCGGTTGTAGCATGTCAAAGCCATGTCGCATCATATGCATGTGTTGTGCATGGAATGACCGAGTCAACCTGAATCTAAATGTTAGGCGTAGTGTATCTAATCTTGGGCCGTAAAGCTAACAACCCCAGCTATGGGTTCGAGTGAGAACCTATTTTATGATTTTTCAACCAATTATGGTTGTTTGTCATGCCAACCGTTGAGGTTGTGCTTCCGTGCAATATTTAATCTTCTATATTTATTAGGTCTTGACTTCTCTTAGTGTATTGATTGTGTACATAAATGAAAAGATGGATGCCAAATATTTAATCTTCTATATTTATTAGGTCACTTCTAGCTAAATGATTTTTATTTGGAAGGTGAAATGACAGGGTTAATTAGGGATATGAATTGACATAACATACATTTGCTGGAATTTCAGAAAAAATTACATATCCAATTCCATGACCGTCAAACAAGTTGGGTATGCAATCATAAATGAATTTCATGATTCCGGCTCAAATGATGGCTACCAAACTAACCGATCGGTGTATTGTTTGTGTGCATCCTAATTTGTAGACACCGGTTATTAAACTATTGTGTGACTGTACTGGCCTGATGCGGTCATAAAACCAACAGAGCTTTCTTTATCAATAAAGGCATTCAACCCGCGGTTTCGATGCTTTTAACTTCATTCATTTATTGTTTGCAAAGAAATAGGAAAAATCATGTAACATGCAAATATCCCACGAGAAAATGTAGGAGCGAAATTAATGGATGTTCATACATTTAGGTGTGATATTCTATTTAGCGCTGATACGGAAGGATACAATACTTCCTGAAAATTAAATCTTTTAATATCTCCTAGCTAGTACCAGGAGTATATATTGCTTTCATAGCCCGCAACCCTAAAGCACCCATGTAGCTAGAAGTGACTCTGATAGAAGTACACGATAAAGAGAGGACGAGCAAGTGGGATCCTTGATCATGGGAACGGGAGGGATCAGAAAGTAGACGACCGCTTCTAGTGCACATACAAGATACAACTTGCACATGCTAGATACAACAGAATCAGGATTCAGTTTGCAGAATTGCAACCGAGGTTGACGTGCCCAAGCGGTGAGAGCAAAGAGCAAGATCGGTTGGGGTCCCTCTTGTGGCGGACCCAGAAATTTAAGTTAGCCGGGGCGAAGAATTTAGGACAATTTTTAAGCATAAATGCAAGTGTATCCAACACAATAAACGGTCTCGAGCGATTCAGTTTTCAATACGGGTAATATTCAACTACTAAGAACGAGGAAAATTATAAAAAATCTTACAAACTCATTGGTTGTCTCAATATGACCCAAAACTCCAATTAGAACCTACAACATGTGAACAAAAAGATTATGTATCCAAATTTGAATACAAGTGTGACAACAACTTTAGCTTTTGAAGAGAGAGCATTGTACCATTAAGTTGAAGAAGGAACACGAGGTGGCTGAGAGAAAGACCACTCAAACTATCACAAGTCAAGAGCATTGTACCATTAAGTCGAAGAAGGAACATTGCAGCCTGTCTGGGATACATTTTTAGTTCAGTTTTCAGGGTTTGTGTCTGTCCATCTACAAAACATCGAGGTAAAAATATCCTACACAGACTACAATGTATGGCCAAATTTACTTGAGTAGTACACTATTAGATTTTTTTGCAACAATTACGAGATGCTCTACTTTGGTGGGTGAACCAAGCAATTTCTTTATGGCACATGCCTCTTTATTAGTTCTATCTCTTCTAACTTCCCATCTCTTCTCCGCCTTCACCCAACTTACTACTTCCTCTGTTTCAAATTATGAAATGTAATGTCTCATTTTTGTGGTTACCATTGTCCACTTTCATGCACACATGCACCAAAAACATAGATATCTAACATGTTACTGTACACTTTTGAGTCAAGATGACAACTGGTGCTTAATGGATGTTTATAGATTTCGGTATGACATTTTATTTGGCGCTGGTACAGAAAGGTAAAATACTTTCTGGAATTAAATCCTAATTAATACCGCTAGCTAGTACCAGAAGTATATATTGCTTCCACAGGCCGCCCGCACCCTAAAACACCCATGTAGCTAGCGGTGACTCTGATAGAACTACATGAGAAAAGGAGGGCAAGCAAGTGGGATCCTTGCTCACGGGGATGGGAGGGATCAGAAAGTAGACGAGATCTTGTCGTGCACATGTAGGATACAACTTGCACATGCAAGATACAAGATACTCAGTGAGATCGTACAACTGCATGTATCAACCGACCATGATGGACGCCAGCGGAGAGAACAAGAGAGCGAGAAGACGGTTTGGGGGACTTCGATGTTCTGTAATTGAACGGACACAAACCTTGAATGCTGAACTATGAAAATGTCCCCGATAGACTGCAATGTGTGGTCAAATTTACTTGAGTAGTACTATGTTATTAGACTTTTATTTGCAACAATTACGGGAGACTATTTTGGTGGGTGAACGAAGCAATTTCTATATGGCACATGCCTCTTTACTAGTTCTATATCTTCTCATTTCGGATCTCCTCTCCACCTTCACCCAACTTAGTACTTCCTCTGTTTCTAATTACTAGTAGTCTTGCACGTGCACGCACGTATCGACTAATCATTATTTAGGCAAACATATTACAAACAATATCGTCTTATATATATTCATGCAAACATATTACAATCACTAAAGTTAAATTGTTATATGTCGCAAAGCAACATAGCTCGTGTCCAATTACAAAAAGAAACGTCACATGTTTCCCGAAGTTAGTTGTAGTGTAGTAAATGATCAGGTTGCCAATCGAGTTATCTACATGTTGGTTTAGCTGCAGTCTGTATTGTGCTATATTCTCCAGCATTCTCCAGCGAGTTCTTCAGATCATGACCTTCCATGGAGTTGTCAAGGCGGATTGGACATTCTTCGGTTAGTGAGAACACCATGTACTTTGGCGAGAGCAGGTCAACCCCTTTCCGGCATAACAAAAAGTACTTCCGCAGATATTCATTACTTCTCCATGCTCGCCGCGAAGGATACTCTCATAGACCTAGTTCAGACGTCAGAGCATATAGCCGTGCTAGAGATGACAAGAATAAAAGAAATTACCTTCCAAAATCCAAACGCTACCATCCTCAAAGTCGGCGTTGAAGGATTCTTCAAACATCATATCCTCCAAGACCCAAGTCATCATAATTATATGCACCTGAAATAAATATAGTGAATATTAGATGCAGAAGTAATAAACATGAAAGGAGTAAACCTAGGGACATACAACCGAAACAAGTTAGGTCGTAGCAGCATCACATTTTGCACCTATGATGCAGATGAAATCACCCGAATTTCTAAAAGAAAAGGAGATTGCAACAAGTACTGGAGTTTTCTTACAACAGAAACTGATTTTAAACTGAAAGTGTAAAAATAAGTAGATCATTGTGTAATAAAGATATGTACTTGAAAACTAAATTCAACAAAAGTAATGATGAACGTAGTACAGAAGCTCAGAGCTGAAATGCAGTCACAGTGGCCATTTTTTCAGTTAACCAGGCTCCGATATATCATACTTAAATTAAATTATTTCGTCGAATACTATAACATTTAGTTTTAGAATACAAAGATGGTACAACTGCAATAATCCAATAAAGCTCTTGTGTAGATTACATGAAAAACTGAAACACCGGTATGCAGAAATAGCTAAGCAGAAGCTGTTTGCTTGTAGGTACAAAATAGACAACTTAACCTACTAATATAGACATCAAAGCAATAGTGATGCGGGACAAATTTTGCTTATTCCTGAACCTATGCTTTGGCAAGGATGTAACCGAGACGTTGTGGTTTCGTTATGTTTTAATGGAACCGGGGGGCGCCCCCTGTGAATCTAAAAAAAAAACATCAAAGCCACAGTAGCTGCAAAAGCTGCAATTGTCTCCAATAAATTAGCACAGAACACCCATGGGAGCTGCAAGCAGTACAAAGAAAAAAATTCACTGCCAGCAGCACAACTCACTTTTTGTCGAAATCAATAAACTCAGAATAGCAGTTAACATCAGAGTAACTGCTTCGCAGGTAGGGGGCATCACTATAATCCCCTATCAAACGGGTTGTAACCAAATGAATACCTACTTCATGGCGGGGGACGGCAGTCCGCGAGCAGGCCAATTAATCAAACTATATGTCTTGTGTTTGAGATAACCTCCGGGACTGGAGAATGAGAGCTACACAGATACCTGAATGAAAACCAAATCCTCCTAGTAGCATTTCAGTTAACATGCCGCCTGCAACATCGTGTCTATCAGCACCACGAAATATATACGTGAATCCAACACTTTCACATTACACAAAGACATACTGATCAAATAAAAAAACCATTTCTTGAACAAAATGTATCGCCAAAAGAAACAGTTCTAGTTGGGAATTAGCACAAGCAGCTGTCCGGCACACATGACATTTACCTGAAAAAAAATTTAGATGAACTTGAGCTGATCCATAGAAATGGAGTAGGTGACGTTGATGCCGTTGAACATCAACTGCAGGGCAGCATCAGAGTAGATGCTTTCGTGTAGGCACAGAAGTTGGATGGCTTTTGAGTAGGGCGTCGGCGTCGCAGCTGCAGGCAAAGTCAGAGACAAGAACAATAATGAAAATAGAAGATGAGTATGAGAAAATAATGTCACTGATCGGAAGGAGAGAAAGGAAAATTATACACTGCAGAAATAATGCAATTAGGAACGAAGACCACATACCACTGAAGATTCGTTGTCCAGTAGTATGTCCTCTAAAGCTTAAAGCTTGGTCGTGCCAATCTCGACAGCTTCATCGTGTCGCCGGTCGTTGCGCCTATAAACCACTCCACTGGGTTCCATTTTGTCCCTGTGATTGTCGATTATCATGGATAGAAGGGCGAGGCCGTGCTCAAATCAACCGCAAGAAGTTGCAAGAAGTTCCAAATAGAGGCGCTCGTGGCCATCGAGGAAAGAGCGATGCTGCGCTTAATCAAATGGTGGTAGGGGCAAATTAGTGGTGTGGCGCAGGCCCGGCAGTGCACGATCGGAGACCTCGGCGGTTGACGGGAAAGGGAGAGGCCTGACTCCCGAGGGTGGAGTTGGTCTGGGTAGATGCGGATGGGCTATACGCGGAGGAGCGGGCGCGGAAGCGCGGAGTACATGCGCCGGAGACCGGAGTGCCAGCACCGCCGGTGCGGTATGCTATCCTGGCCACCGCCGGCGCCGGCAGAGGGCCGACCAGGGTCGGGGAATCGCAGGTTATTGGTGGCGGCGGCCTGCATCGATCTGGATCGTGGGTTGCGGCGGATTACCTGGCAGGAATCAGGCAGGCTCGCGCGGCCGCGGCGTGCAGGTCGCCGGCGGGCGGCGGCGGATCTAGCGAAACTTGACAGCAGGGATCGGATCAGGCGGCGTCGCGTGGGGAGGCGGCCACGGGTTCAGGCAGCGGAGCGGATCGGCGGTGACTCGCGTGGAGGCGGTGGCTGGGCAGGGGCATAGCGTAGACAGGATGGGCGCGATAGAACGTGGGAGGCAGTTTCTTCCGCCTGGGAAATTTTCGTCCGCTCGGCCACGGTCCGCTCAGGGTAATTGCTAAGTGCACCCAGAGCATCCGTTGATCAATCTGGACCATTAGATCTTGTTAAGCGAGACAAGTCTGGGGTTCAGATCGAACTGTGTACACTGGGCGGGGTGGCTGTAGCCTAACTCAAGTTTGCTTGTTTATTAGTAGTGGAGACAAAATGTTACTCCCTCCGTCCAGAAATAAGTGTCTTATATTTGCCAAAATATGGATGTATCTAGACATGAAACACATATAGATACATCCATATTTTGACAAATCTAAGACACTTATTTCCAGACAGAGGGAGTATGTCTTATTTCTGCGGCCACCATTGTCCGGAAGTGTTGACGCATCAAACTGTTTCTCCACATGGGTCTAACAAATATTTTCTTGCAAGAAGTGCAACACTAATTTGGACAAGAATTATAAATGAATGTTGACCTTTGACATAATCATTTAGACTTGTTACCGGGAATGTTTCTATTTCTTCTAAACCTGTCCCAAGGGTACAATTTTCATTAGCAGGCCGTTTCTGCCAGTCTATCGGACCCAGTTTGTACTAACAAATCAGAAGTTTCTTGCCCAGTTGATTAATAGAGAATGCCCTAAAAAAAGTTGATCAATAGAATTTTTTTTGATGCGGTCATAAAACCAATAGAGCTTTCTTTAACAACAAAGTCCTTCAGCCCGTGGTTTCAATGCTTGTAAGTTGTAACTTCGTTCCTTTATTGTTGCATAAAAAATAGGAAAAACCTGTGTAACGTGCAAATACCCCACGACCACGAGAAAAGTATGTAGGAGCCAAATTAATGGACGTTTATAGGTTTCGGTGTGACATTTTATTTTGTGCTGGTACGGAAAGATAAAATAGTTTCAGAAAATTAAATCCTACTATCCTAGTTAATACCCTTAGGTAGTACCAGAAGTATATATTGCTTCCACGGGCTGCCCGCACCCAAAAGCGCTAGCAGTGACTCTGGTAGAAGTACATGAAAGAGAGGGCAAGCAAGTGGGCTCCTTGTTCACGGGAATGGGAGGGATCAGAAAGTAGATGAGCTCTTCTCGTGCACATGAAGGATACAACTTGCACATGCAAGATACAAGGTAATCAGACACTTCGTACAACTGCATGTATCGACCGGCAATGCTCTGTAGATGAACGAACACAAGAATCCTGAAGGCTGAACTAAGAAAACATCCCAGACAGACTGCGAAGCTACGCCACTCGCTGCTCATCGATCGACGGGCGGTCTTTGCCGATTTGGTGACCTTTCTGGACGAAGGGCGGTCTTGTATGGCGACAGCTTCATCCTGTCGCGTTCTTCAACATCCTGGCGAGACGCCGATTTGGAGGATGTGCTGCTTCTTCTCAGATGCCATGGTTTGCTGCCATGGCAACCTCGCCGCCCCAAGTGGCTTCGTCCCACCAGGCGGATCTGGAGTCGCATTTAATCTATCTGTCTAGGGTCCTTTCTCTTAAGATCCAGGGCCAGTTTGTTATTTCTGAGTTGTGCCGGGCGTTTCTATACCTCGATGTAATCTTCAGCTCTGCAATCAATACAGCGTAGGTCCCGGAATCTTCAGGACCCTTTTTGTATTAAAAAAATACCGCCACACATCGGTCTTATTTCTGCGTCACCATTGTCCGAAAATATTAGCGCATCAATCTTCTCCACATCGGTCTCCATTCTAGCGATGGACACTTCCATTCCATGCAAAATCTTCCTCAAATCGATTGTGTTGGGTGTCTTTATTCTAACTCGTGTACATCGCTTATGGTCATGTACACGAGCTCCCTGTCAAAAAAAAAAAAAAAAAAATTCTTACAACAAGTGCAACACTAATTTGGAAAACAATTTTTATTAATGAATGTTGACATTTGACATAATCATTTAGACTTGTTACCGAGAATGCTTCTATTTCTTCGAAACCTGTCCGAAGGGTACAATTTTTGTTATCAGGCCATTTCAGCCAGACTATCGGGCCCAGTTTCGTCTAACAAATCAGAAGTTTCTGGTCCAGTTGATCAAAAGAGAAAAAAAGTAGATGAACTGACCCGGGTTGCCGTGGCACGCACGTGGCACGCACGAGTGAGAGTGAGAACCATCCACTAAAAAAAAGTGTGAGAGTGAGAAGCTCAGAAGCCAGTTGCTTCTCGCGGCTGCGACGCGCCGCCGCCTCGCTAGCCGGATCCTCGCTGCCGCCGCGTAGATCAGGTCCTCAGAAGCTGACGCCGCTGCCCCACCTCTCCGAGTACTAGCTAGGTCAGTGCACCTCTACTTTCTTTCTAGCACTGGAAATTGGATGGCGAAACCCTATTTCTTATATTCTTCAACAGTATTTTCCTCTTTCTCGACCAAATAATCAGCGATGCGTATGTACATGTTGCGAATGATTGTTCAAACTCTAGGTTATTTCTATGCGTTTTGTAAATCACAAATATGCTTTTGATTTTGCCTAGATTCAGTGCTATGCTGCCTATAATAATATTTGAAACGCTTAGAAGAAACCAACAAACACCGTAATAAAAGTGATTGTTTCGAAATTTCAATAATTAGAATGTAATTGGTTTGCAAGTACCATGAATACAAATTTTTATAGGCAGGATATACACATACATAATGAAAGGAATAGATTGACACTTTTTTTTTAAACGAAGGCAAAAGACTTGCCTTACTAATTTAATAAGAAGGAGTTTAACAGAAGTTTACAGCCCCACACAACGAGCAAGAGCGCTCGCTAAAACAAACCCACGCGAGCAAGAAAAGACGCTCGCCAAAACACATAAAAAAGTTAGACTCCTGGCATGATGGATCCCAAGTGCTTAGCCCCCGCGGCCCTCCACAAGGCCGACTCAGATTTGATCCGTGCAAAAATCACCGATGGCATGGTAGAAACGTGGCGGAAGACGCGCGCATTCCTCTCGGCCCAAACCTCCCAACATATGATCATAATGAGGGAAGCCAAGGATTTTCGCCGGATGCCGTTGGTGTAAATGATGGAATTCCACCAATCTTGCATTGAGCTAAAAGCGTGCCAATGGCAAGTGTTGATCGTGGAGAGCTCGAGCCAAGCGATCACCATGTTCCAAACGCGGATGGTGAAGCGGCACTTGAAAAAAAGGTGTGTGGCAGATTCATCCTCTCTCTTGCATAGTTGGCATAGACCGCAATTTGGCCAACCACGGCGGTGTAGTCGGTCGGCCGTCCACACCCGGTTTTGGAGGTCAAGCCAAGCAAAAAGCTTGCACTTGGGAGGCGCCCAGTTCTTCCAAACCAACTCCGGCATAGTAAATCTCGTCAAGCCTTCGAACTGTGCTTGGTAGTCGGAAGCCGCCGTGTAAACGCCGGAGGTGGTGAACTTCCAAGTGATGACATCAGCCGTGCCCTCCACGAGGTGGAACTCGCTCACTTTCGTCCAAAGATTGACGAACTCGGTGATGTGTTGAGCGGTGATGCCCTCGGCCAAGTTGATGTTGGTAATCCAAAACACGTCCACGAGTCCCTTATTGACGGTGAAGTTTTTCCTAGTGGAGAGGGCAAAGATGGAGGGAGCCACCGATTTTGGTTTCAGCCCATGAAGCCACGGGGAGTGCCAAAAATTGGCGATGCGGCCATCTCCAATGGTGATGACGGTGGCCGCATAGAAGAGATCCATGTCCTCCTCATTGCAAGGGTTTTCTTTGCCAATCCACGCCTTGGAGGGGTCCTTCCATTGGAGCCACGGCCAACGAAGACGAAGCGACCTAGAGAACTTGTCAAGGTCCATAATACCCAGCCCACCTTTGTCTTTTGGCCTACAAACAGTTTTCCAATTAACTTTGCATTTCCCTCCAGACACTTTTTCCGTCGCCGCCCAAAAAAAGGCTCTCTAACTTGTTCACCGATTGTAAGATGCCTGGGGGGGATCATGAGAGGAGTCAAGTAGTAGAAGGCTTGCGAAGTAATCACCGACTTGATAAGGGTGCATCTCCCGGCCGTTGCAATATTCTTGCCATGCCATGGAACAAGTTTGGAGGCACTTTGTCAACAAGGGGCTGCACATCTATAGCTTTGAGGCGCCTAGGAGATAAAGGGAGCCCCAAGTATTTAATGGGGAATGTGCAACACTGAACCGGGAAGGGTTGCATGATGTCGTCCAGATCCAAAAGAGAGCACCGAATTGGTACTGCTTGACTTTTGAGCACATTGGTGACCAGCCCCGTAACGTCTCCAAAACTCTCAAGAATAGTCGCCAAAGTGCTGAAATCCTACTTGATTGGGGCCATGAAAATAGCCGCATCGTCGGCATAGAGAGAGGTGCGGATGATGGGGCCACGACCTCGCAGCCGGTGTAGGTCTCCATTAGCCATGGCCAAGTCAAGAAGTTGTTGTAGAGGGTCGATGACGAGGTCGAAGAGAAGCGGTGAGAGAGGGTCTCCTTGTCTAAGCCCTCTCCCATGCAAAATTGGCGTGCCCGGAACTCCATTAAGCACGACGAGGGAGGACGCGGTGACAAGGAGGGCCGCCACCGAATTTCAAAACTTTGCGGGGAAACCACGCCTTTGCAAAAGGTCAAGCAAGAAAGACCACCACACGGAGTCAAAGGCCTTCTTAATGTCAAGCTTGAGGAGGATGGTTGGCGTGTTGGTGCGGTGCATTCTTCGCACATAGTTTCTCACACACATGAAGTTGTCATGAATACTTCTCCCCTTGATGAAGGCGCTTTGAGATTTGGAAATTAGAGTGTCCATGAGAGGTGCGAGGCGGGAGGACATCATCTTGGCAATAATTTTGGCAATGGCATGGATGATACTAATGGGACGGTAGTCGGAGACCGCCTCAACTCCCTCCTTTTTCGGCAAGAGCACAATGTTTGCCGAGTTGAGCCAATGAAAACTTCCGGTGCGAAGGTCGGAGAATTGTTGGATAGCACGCATCACGTCACTCTTAATAGTAGGCCAACAAGCTTTAAAGAAAGCCCTGGTGAAGCCATCCGGGCCCGGCGCTTTATCACATGGCATAGACTTGATGGCCGAAAAGACTTCCTCCTCCGAAAAATCATCACCAAGGTTGGTGAGGTCACAACTCAGAAACTGCAAAGCCTCCCACTTGAAATCTTTGGAGCTCGGAGGACCATGGCCCAACACATTGGAGAAATGGTTTTTGATCAAACCTTCCTTGCCATCATGATCGGTGACCCAGCCATGCACATTGGAGAGTTTAAGGATGAAGTTTTTGCGTCTTCGACCATTCACCTTGGTGTGAAAAAACTTGGTGTTGGCATCCCCTTCTTTCATGTTTTTAATGCGGGCGCATTGTTGCTTTCTAGACCTCTCAAGCACCGCCAAGCTAATGATCCTCCGCTTGAGACTCTTGTGTAGATCAACTTCGTCGGGAGAGAGAGCTCTATGTTCTTGCGCAACATCAAGACGGAGAATGATCTCGAGGGCCATGTGAAGGTGGAGTTTGGCGTGGGAGGTGAAGGAGGAGCTCCACTTGCGCAAATGAAAGCCAAGCTTCTTTAGCTTGTGGAAGAGCACATGACATGGGTCGGAGTGCGGGATAGGCTCGGACCAAGCTTCATTCACCACATCATGGAAGCCCGGCATCTTGACCCAAATTTTTTCGAACTTGAACGCTCTAGGCCTCCGGGCGCCAGCCACCCCGGCGAGAAGGAGAAGGCAATGGTCCGAGAGCGAAGATGAGAGGGCGTGGAGAATGTGGTTGCCGCAATCAACATCCCATTCATAGTTGCAAAAGACGTAGTCAAGTTTGCTCAAGGTAGGATGCGCCCTCCCATTGCTCCAAGTGAAACGGCGGTTTTCAAGATGAATCTCATGAAGCTCACAAAGGTGAAGGGTTTCTCCAAAGCGGTTGATCCCGCTACGACTCGAAGGTCTTTTGTTCTTGTCTCTTGCCCGGTAGATTTGATAAAAGTCCCCATTGGCAACCCAACGAACGCCCGCCAAAGGTTTGTGGGCGAGGAGCTCCGCGAAAAACGCCTCCTTCCGGTTGCTTTTGGTTGGTCCATAGACGGAGGTGAGACGGAAAGAGCTTTCATCGTGGATTAGATTCATTGTCATAGAGATGCAATACAGACCCACGATGATGTCGGATACGCGGAGAACATTGTCATCCCAAAGCACAAGGATCCCACCTCTAGTCCCAGCTGCCGGTCTTTGAGCAAAACCTCTCAAGTGGTAGGCACCCACGAAAGTTGCCGTAGTGCTATCAACAGTTTGCAATTTGGACTCTTGGAGGCAGGCAATGTGGCAAGTGGAGGCAGCAATAGTTTCGTTGACGGCTGCGCATCTAACTGGGTCGTTTAGCCCCCTGTCGTTCCAAATCAGCATAACCAGATCATGCAGATTCATTGGATAACAAAGCACAGCTCCAAACACAGCCGTAGCTGGTAGACACATAAAACTGGTTCAACAGGTTCAGCACATGCAAACAAGGATTTCAGAATGCAAATAGATAACCACCGCTCCAGCGTACAAATCAGAATGAAACGCGAAGGCTTCAACAGCAACTCCCAGATGAGCAAACTAAAAAGAAGAGACATTGAAGGGTAAACTCCCAGGTTGCAAGTGTGGGGGCATGATGTCGACATCATCAGGTCACCACCGCGTCCTCCAGGTCAAGGGTGAATTGTCCGCCATGGTTCAGCAGGGACACCTCCACAGCCCTAGCATGGTCATTGTCCAGCCGGAAGAGGGCGCGCAACGCCGCAATCGCGTAGGAGGGGAGCTGTGTTTTGAAGAGCTCAACGAACTGCAGGATAGCCTGCTCCGTGACGTCCTCGCTTTCGCCGGTGATGCCCAACCGGTGGCAAAGGTTCAGCTCAGCCATCTTGGCGATTGGCACGCCACGGTGCGCCTTCTTGATCCTAATGCTACTCCTTCGAACCGTGTAGCCCCCGGGCAAGGTTTTTTGTCTGTTGGGTGGAGGGGAAGGCCTCGCCTCATGATCATCTTGCGGGGTGGGGAGCAGGGGCTGCATGGCTCTTGAACATGCCAAGCGGTGAAGGTGAGGAAGCTGTAGACTCCGAGGCAGGCGTTGCTGGCTGCGTCGAGGCTGGCGGGGTTGACAGCGTGGGCAACGCGAAGCCAGGGTGCACACAGCACCGAGCGTAGGAACGGCGCCGAGGTCGGCAGCGTGGCGAACAAAGCAGCAAGGAAACCTGGGGGGTGAAGAGGCGATCCCAGCCGTGAGGGAGACAGCAGGCTCGCCGCCGAACCATTGCCCACAGAGGCACGCTGGCATGGAGTTGCAGACTCCGAGGCATCCATGGAGCGGGGCAGCATCAAGGTCGGTGTAAGTGGCGAGCTGCACCTGCTCGCACATGGGGAGCGGCTCCTGGAAGGGCTTCTGTCACGCGTCATGCCGGAGGGAAGCTGACGAGGTGTACCCTCATCAAATCCCATGGTTAAGGACCTAGGGTTGAGATTATGGGGAGAGAACGTGGTAGTACTGGTAGTTTCGTCGGCTGACAAGCAGAGGCAAAGATTTACCCAGGTTCAGGCCCCTCGGGTGGAGGTAAAGACCCTACTTCCTGCTTGTCTGTTATTGATCGCTGGAGATTATGAGGTTACAAGGTGGCTCCGGCGAGATGACGATCTCGCAAGAGCTTTGGTGGTTCGAGTACAGCTTGGTCCCAGATCGGCACCCCTCCCAGCCTTTAAATAGGCTGGGTCTCGGGAGTTTGTAACCGACCTAGTTTACAATCAGGAAAGTCTAAACCGACTATGCCTATGTCTAATCTTGGAGGGTACTCCATCTTCTTGGGCCTCTTGTCTTGGGCTTCGAGTAGGCTCTTCGATATTGGGCCTTAGTCGTCACGTGCACCAGGTACCCTCATGATAGGGTACCCGATATGTATACCCATGTCAGTGGCCCCCGAGTACTTGTCTGACTCGAAGAATCGGGCATGGACTCTTTCATAAGTGCACGTCATATGCTTTGTATTCTGTGTATATAATTTGGAATTCCTGTATGAATAGCACACGTTTGGCTATGTCGAGTATCTCATCGACTGTGTTTTATGATTATCAAGGGATAATAGCTTAGCAGGCCCAGTACACTCGACGGATCGGGACTGGTTAACTACTCATTCGGGTAAAACCTTACTAGCTTTCAATCAAACTCGAGTCCCCGGACTCGAATCTGGAACAAACTGGTCAGATTCGACTAGGCCGCTGAGGTCTTACTGAGTCGATCTGCAGTATAACTTTGAATTTTACCCAACGCGTCCGTCGGGATTTTTCATCATGTCTGCTGACACGGAAAGTATAAGGATTGATGTTGCTGGAACGGTCCTTAGCCCAGCTCGAAAGTTCGGCAGGTCTTACCTTTGCACTATGCGTGCAGCATCCGAGGTATTTGCGACGGACGCAACTCGGGAATGTTTCGAGTATGATTTCTGAACTTTGTTGGACGAGTCATGCCCTTTGTCGACTGATATTTGCTGTTATGCTATCGGGTGCGCGACAGCGCTCCCGATGGGAGTAGCCCCCGAGATTGTGCTTTATTGCTTTGCAATGGAGGATAATCTCAAAATCCCTTACTCTGCATATGTTAATCGAAGAAATTTGTGCCATAATTCTATCGGGTGCACGACAGTGCTCCCGATGGGAGTAGCCCCCGAGATTATGCTGTATTACTTGTAAATGGAGGATAATCTCAATCATTGTTTAAGCATGTTCAGTCGAAGAATTTTTTGAATACGCTCTCGATGGGAGTAATATGACTTAGTCGAAGGAACGGTCGAGTAACCAATTTTGCCTTAAGAAGGTTTTGTCACACCCGAACTAATCAAGGCAATCGAGTGACCAATATGCGTTGGGCATACTCGAACGTATTTTCTGAACAGATGCTTCAATGACGTCAGGGATGACGTTTATTTCGACTGCGATTTCTGACACGCATGGCGTGCGTTATGCTGCGATTGATGGGACGTGACACATAGGTGGGCCCATTGTGCAGAGCTGACCGAAGACGGTGCCGTTTGGACTTGATTTGACTATACGGGCCCACTTTTTCCGCAGCGTGATGATGGCTCCTCTTTTTACGTGCGTAGTGGGCGGAGTGGCCGGCGACGGTTGCCCTCCGCGTTTGCCACGTGTACGGTCAGATTGCGTGCGTAACGCACGATTTGGATCTGAATGGCTGTGATTGCTTTTGACTTGTGGTAAATAGGGGAACGGCGCTGGCATTTGTTTTTTACCTGCCATTTGCTCTGCGCGCCGCCCTGTTCCATCGTCTTCCTTGCGCTCTGCCTCCATTGCTCCTGTGCTAAAGCTTTGCGCGCTCCCCACCTGTTCGTTGACAATGAAGAAAGCGGCGGGCAACAAGCGCTCTGCCTCGACTGTTGCCTCCGCGCCTATGCGGCGGCGATGAAGGGGAAGAAGACTGCGGCTAGCGCATCTGCGGCCGCCGTCGACCTCAAGAAGACCAATGGCGATTGGATGAAATCCACCCTGAAGGAGGCGCAGCTGGACAAGCTGCGCGAGGAGGGATTGCTGCCACCTTCCGACCAGCTCTTCGTCCGCGCACCTTCGCCCAAGGAGGTACTTCCCGAGCCTCGCAACAACGAGCGCGTCTGTTTCGCGGAGTTTTTGCCTAGGGGTTTCTCGCTCCCCCTCCATGATTTTGTGCGAGGTTTGCTTTTTGCCTACGGGGTGCAGATCCATGATCTCACCCTGAACGGTATTCTGCACATTGCGTGTTTCATCACGCTGTGCGAGTGTTTTTTGGGAGTTGCTCCGAGTTGGGCATTATGGAAGTCTATCTTCATGGTCCGGCCCAACAACGAGGCGGCCGAACCTATCCAGTCGGAGGCCTGCAGATCCAAGTGCGCAGCGACACCCGGTACTTCGCCCTGAAGCCAGTCGACTCGGCGCAGGGGTGGAGGAAGAGGTGGTTCTATGTGCGAGTCGACCAGGATGGGGCCCCAGCATTTTCGACTGCTGGTATAGCCGCTAGGACGAAAGCCTGGGACCATGAGCTTTCGACTGAAGAAGTGGCGGAAGCAGCGCCTCTGCTGGAGACAATTGGAGGGCTCCTAACAGCGTCACGGGTGTGCATCTGATTGCCACCTTTGTGAAGATGCGGGTATGGCCGCTCCGCGCTCGTGCCCACCCAATGTGGGAGTACGAAGGTCCCCTCGACTCCACTCGAATGAGCAAGGAGGAGCTGTCTAGGAGCGAACTGGTGGCACATGTGCGATCCATCACCTGTACAAAACAAAGCGAGCCCTGCAATGTCGACTGCCCAGTCGATCCTTATGGGGCTGAAAAGCCTTTCCAGAGGTTAGTGAATCTTTCGAGTCTATGATCTCTGTTTTTGTTATCCTTCTGTGCATCTTTTTGACTTTCGACTGCTATATTTTGTATGCAGGGCCACTCGACTACCTCAACTCTTCCTCCTCTTCCCGAAGATGGCCCAACTTATGAAACAGAGGTGACAGTAGAAGCGAAGGGAGGGGATGAATCGCCTTTACCTTCGGCTACCACTTCACCCACAGAAGAGGTTGAAGAAAGGGGTAGAGGAAGCACAGGGCAAGGAGCCTGCCACGACTGAGGATGTTAGCGAGGTTCCTGCTCGCAAGCGCCGTCGGGCAGCCCAAGTTATGTCTTCTTCCACGAGCTCACCCGCGAAGGAATCGGATGTGAGGGATGATGGAAACTCAGGTTCATCTCCTACGACCACAGCTGCTCCCTTGGACGTGAGTCCTTTGAGCTCGGCCCCTCCTCCTCCTCAGTCGGGTGGGGAGCTACCTTTTGGAGGCCCAAACTTTGATAACCTCGACACTGATGATGAAGAAGAGCACAGGTTTGCTCCTTTTCGAACTAAAATTTGTTGTGAGTCGAGTACTTTTGCTTATGTTGTATGCCTTTCGGTCACTTGTAGTGCCGAGACTGTGCGACCTCCAACTCCTCCGACCGTGAGAGCCTCGACTCCAGATCAACCTGAAGCTTCTCCTGTTGCGGCTGATGTTGTGCAAACAGTAGCCACGGCCACTTCCATTGAGGCCGCCAAGATTGCGAGCACGTCGACTCCGCAAATTGGGACTTCTGCTGCCAAGCCTGAACCTTGGGTTGAACACGTAAGTGTCTTTTGTCGAGTCTTCGTTTGGGACTATTTGTGTATAGCTTATGTTGGTTTCGTGTGCGTGCAGCCCTTCTAGCTCAACCTGGTGGAATCAGGTAAAGCATTTGTCCAGGCTGAACAGGAGAGGGATAATCTGCGCATGTTTTGGAGCAGCTCACCCGTAAGTATGTTGGGTTTCTGTATGTCTTTGTTTTGTCGATTGTGAATGACATCTGACCATCTATCTCAGGTGACAAGGCGTCGCTGAGTCCCGGGTCAAAGGGCTAGAAGATGCACTCGCCAAAGAGCGCGCGGAGTCGAAGAAAGCCTTGGATGACGCCAAGAACTCCGCTGCGCTGCGCGAGAAAGAATTTGCTGAGCGCTTGGCTAGCCTCACCCGAGACGTGAGCGGTAAGTTGAATTTTGCCATTTTTGTCCCTTCTTTTGACACTGAAGGTTGTGTAAAAGTTTGTGTTCTGTCTGATATTTGCTGGAGCTGTTGGCGCACTGCTAGGCGTAGACCAGTCGAGTGGCGATTTGTCCCTTGAGCACGCTATAGGCGATTTGGACGTCGTCTCCACCCAAGCCAAGGATGCACTCGCCAAGTATACGAGCACCCTCGGCGCCGTGTTCAAGGATGTGTTCCCGTCTAGCCAACCTCCTTCGACTGTGGATGGCTTCGCCGACGTCCTTGGCCCGGGAACTTCGACTATGACGAACTTTGCTCGCGCTTTGACGGTACGCGGCTCAGAGACCACCCTCAAACTCCTTTTAGGTCATGGGATAGAGGGTGACTTCAAAGCCGCTCTGTCTGACTTTCCTCGCAAGCCGGGCGGGAAGCTGGTGTACTTAAAGCATGTGAACGAGCCAGCCGCAAAGTTGGCTGAAACGTTTATGGCCACCATGGAGCGCCGGGCAGCAGAGGTCGCCGCCCGTGCAAGTAGGGCTAGGTCGGAGTCGATGTCTGAGAAGTAGGGCGGCCGCGCCTTTTTGCCTTGTAAATAACCTTATGACCATGCGAGTATGCATGTGCTTTTGCTACCTTTGTACGAATATAATTTCCTTATTATGATCCTGCTTGTAAGGCTGTATGTTGTTGCTCGTCTGAGCTTTGTGACTAGTTTCTCATGAAACTTTTATGATGCTTGGAACAGAAACGGCCAGCCGCCACTTCATCCAGTTCGTCGCGGCATCATGCCCCTACTCGATCTCGAGCTCAGGCGGCAAACGATGCCACAGTAATACGTTATATGAAGGCTCGACTCGCGAAACAGGAGCAAGAGCTGGCGAGCGCCCGAAGTGAGCTGAAAGGATGAGGGCAAGGCCTGCTTTACCCACCCAACGGGAGGAGTATGTGCTTGGCGAGATGGAGATCATGAACAGACAGCTCGAGTGTAAGCATAACTGCCTTGATCTTATGAGTTCACGGCCTGTTCTTTTTTGTTCACCCAACTTGTGCTGTTGCAGGTTTTGTTCAAGATTTCCAGGCTGAGCAGGCTCGCGTGGATGAGCAGTTGAGCATGGCAACTGACGAACCCACGACTGTTCGCCAGCACTTTCGATTGGACAAGCACCGAGCACGCATACTCGCGACTCTGCAGGATCGGTGTGGCGGAGCACTATGCTGATTGAGTTATGCAGGTCGGCCTTCAGTCGAATCAACTAGATGCTTTTTCCAGCTGGGCCACAACCTCAAGGAATCCATGCGTTACTCGAGCTCTTCCGGTCAACTGGTTCCATTCGAGGCTTCATCACCCAGAAGCTTGTGGATGGCGCCAACGCAACCATGGCATATCTCCGAAGTCAACGTCCAAATTTGCAGCTACGTCCACCCGCTCCTGGATCGTCCTTGTCCCAGTCGAATCTTGACGATACATTCGATCATGTGAGGACATTGGTTGATTGCTATCAAGCGCAACTTATGGGCCCTGTTCTTCCAGCAAAGGATGAACCGGAAGATTAGGGTATTTATGTATAGGGAACAGCCCCCGAGTGTAAATTTGCCACTTGTACGTAGTGCTTATTTCTTTATGTGTATGTATGCAGCCCCCGAGTGTATTGAGTGGGGTTTATGAGAAATTACTTAATATGGAACATGAATTGCACAGCCCCCGAGTGCTCGAGTAGGGCTATGAATTTTATGAGAGTTGAAGCTTCAACTTATGCCTGCAGCTCGGCCCCCGAGCTACGGGTGAGGCTAAGTTTGTGCTGATAATTTATGCGAGTAGTAAGCATGAAAAGTATGAGGAATTTATTGACTATATTCCATTTATGAATGTTAGGCTGCAGGCCGCCTCATTAAAAACCTTCCAGTCCCCTTAGGTACCCTGGTAAGGAAAAGAGCGCGTCTGAAACCTGCAGCCATCCGACATATGAGCCTATTACATTATGCGACTGAGCAATCTAAGCATAGAAACGGCGCAGCTGCGCAACGTTCCAAGGATTGTGGAGAGTTCGCCGGTCTTCGCATGCTTCAGTCTGTATGCTCCACCACCAATGACCTCGGTGATGATGAAGGGTCCTTCCCATGGAGAAGCAAGTTTATGCACCTTCTTTTGCTTCAGTCGAAGTACCAAGTCACCCACCTCGAAGGACCTGGTACGCAGTCGACGGCTGTGATAGTTGCGTAGATCTTGCTGGTAGACAGCTGTGCGTGCTAGCGCTGTGTTGCGTGCTTCTTCGAGCAAGTCGACTGCATCTTCGAGTGCTTCATCTGCATCTCTTCATTGTATGCTTCGACCCTTGGTGCGTTGAACCTTACGTCTGATGGCAGGATTGCCTCTGCGCCGTAGACCATGAAGAATGGAGTGAATTGTGTTGAGGCGTTGGGTGTTGTGCGTAGGCTCCATAGCACAGACGGGAGCTCTTCTACCCAAGCACCCGCAGCCCTTTTGAGTGGCACCAGGAGGCGCTTCTTGATTCCACTCGTCACAAGCCCATTGGCCTTTTCGACTTGGCCGTTTGATTGCGGGTGCGCCACAGATGCATAATTGAGCGTGATATCTTGCTCTTTGCAGAAGGATTTGAATTCCTCAGCCGTGAAGTTTGTACCGTTGTCAGTGATGATGCTATTGGCACACCAAAGCGGTATATGATGGATTTTATGAAATTGACTGCTGTAGTGGCAGTCGAACTTGTGATGGGTACTGCTTCAATCCACTTGGTGAACTTGTCGACCGCCACCAGAAGGTGAGTATGCCCTCCATGGGAGGATTTTTTGAGTGGCCCAACCATATCGAGCCCCCACTGGGCGAAGGGCCAGGCCAATGGTATTGTCTTCAACGCCGATGCGGGTGCGTGCGGCTTTGTGGCGAATTTTTGGCAGCCGATGCACCTTTTGACTATGTCCTCCGCGTCTTTGAGTGCTGTGGGCCAGTAGAAGCCTGCGCGAAAGGCTTTGGCTACGAGTGATCGACTGCTGGCGTGATGCCCGCAAGTACCTGCATGAATATCACGAAGGATGGCTTGGCCATCTTCAAATGCTATGCAACGCTGGAACATACCTGATATGCTGCGTTTGTAAAGTTCACCGTTGATGACAGTGTATGCTTTAGATCGTCGAGTGACGCGTCTTGACTCTGTGAAGTCTTCGGGTACCTCGCCGCGGAGTATGTATGCGAGGAAGGGTTGAGTCCAAGTTGGCTCGATGAGGAGTACCTCGACTGGTGGGTCCTCTGTGCTAGGTGTTTTGCTCTTGGCTGGTGCGGCTGATGCAGGAGTTGCCGCTTCTTTTTGATTGATCTGTGCTCGATGCGCTCGAAGAAGACACCAGGTGGCACTGGTGCTTTGGTCGCACCAATGTTGG
Organism: Poa pratensis; assembly: GCA_947311845.1. Classification (NCBI taxonomy): domain Eukaryota; kingdom Viridiplantae; phylum Streptophyta; class Magnoliopsida; order Poales; family Poaceae; genus Poa; species Poa pratensis. The sequence continues at coordinate 18,195,150 of CAMZMU010000039.1, forward strand.
CTAACTTATCTGCTTCTTCATTGCTCTCACGCCCTATGTGCCGCAACTCGCAGCCTTCGAAGCTGCCCTCCATGATGTTGTACAGGTCACGGTAGGCGATCATGTTATCTGCGATTGCGTCACAAGCCTTCATTGTTTGCTGCACCACCAGATTCGAGTCGCCGTAGATCATCAGTCGAGTGCACCCGAGGGCTTTGGCCATCCTCATGCCATGGATCAGAGCCTCATATTCTGCTTCGTTATTGGATGGGAACTCGAATCCCATTTGCAGGATGTAGCGGAGCTTGTCGCCTTTTGGTGATATGAGGATGACACCTGCGCCTGCGCCTTCGTTTTTCTTCGAGCCATCAAAGTACATAGTCCAGGAATTGGACACATCTGGTGCTCCTGGGAGCTGAGCTTCAATCCACTCGGTGTGGAAGTCGGGTAAAACTTGTGCTTTGATGGCCTTCGGGTAATCATACTTGATGTCTCTTGGTGCTAGCTCGATGAGCCATTTTGCTACTCGCCCAGTTGCATTGGGGTTTGTGAGGATGTCCCCGATCCCTGAAGTGCTGATTACAGTGATCGGGTGCTCGGAGAAGTAATGCGTCAGCTTCCTTGAGGACATGAACACGGCGTATGCCAGCTTCTGATAGTGCGGGTACCGCTGCTTTGATGTGGAGAGCACTTCACTCAAGTAATAGACTGGACGTTGTATGCTTTGGGCGTGTCCCTCCTCTCTGCGTTCGACCACTAGAACAGTGCTCACCACCCTGTTAGTTGCAGAGACATATAGGTATAGTGGCTCGCGTTCCCTTGGTGCTACGAGGATTGGAGGGCTTGTGAGGACTCGCTTGAGGTCCGTGAAGGCTGCTTCGGCTTCTGGCGTCCACTCGAATTTATCTGCTTCTTCATCAGTCGATAGAACGGGAGTGCTTTTTCGCCTAGCTTGCTGATGAATCGACTGAGTGCTGCTACTCTACCCGCCAATTTTGCACGTCATGGAGCTTTGAAGGCCTTTGCATCGTCAAGATGGCCTGTATTTTCTCCGGGTCCGCCTCGATTCCTCGAGCTGAGACTAGATACCCGAGGAGTTGCCCGGCTGGCACGCCGAACGTGCACTTCTTCGGGTTGAGCTTGATGTGGAAGCGTTTGAGGTTTGCGAATGTCTCTCGCAAGTCATCGAGTAGTGTGTTTTCCTCTCTTGTGGTGATGACGATGTCATCTACATAGACCTGGACGTTTCGCCCAATTTGCTTCTTGAGGCAATCTTGCATCATGCGCTGATAGGTTGCGCCTGCGTTCTTGAGCCCGAAAGGCATTGTGGTGTAGCAGTAGACCCCGAGTGGGGTTATGAACGCCGTTTTCTCTTCATCCTCTTCCTTCATCCTTATCTGGTGGTAACCCGAGTAGCATCCAGGAAGGACAAGCGAGCGCACCCGGCGGTGGAGTCGACGATCTGGTCGATTCGAGGTAGTGGAAAGTGATCCTTTGGACAACACTTATTGAGTGCTGTAAAATCTACGCACATCCGAAGGATATCTGTGTGCTTCTTCTCTACGAGTACGGGGTTGGCCACCCATTGTGATTTCTTGATCTCTCTGATGAATCCTGCTGCGAGTAGCCTGTCGACTTCGGCTTCGACTGCAGTTCTTTTTGGGCCGGATATGCGGCGCATTGTTTGCTTGACTGGTTTAGCACTGGAAGTAGCTGGAGAGAGTGCTCGGCGAATTCCCTGGGAATACCTGGCATGTCTGCTGGACACCATGCAAATATATCCCAGTTCTCACGGAGGAATTCGACGAGCGCGCTTTCCTATGCGATAGGCAGACTCGACGAGACATTGACTGTCTTGGTCGGGTCAGTCGGGTGCACCTGATGCGATCTTGTGTCATTGGTGGCATTGAATGCTCTGTCGACTGCCACCTTTTTGTGCTCTGGCATAAGTGTTCGATCGTTGGAGACCGCTAGATCAGCGAGTGTTGCTTCCATGCCAAACATCTCAGAGATTTTGCTGAATTCTCGGTCGCAAGAGTCAGACTTTTGGAAGTTCCCTTGACTGTGATTACTCCTTTTGGTCCAGGCATCTTCAGCTGGAGGTATGCGTAATGTGGCACCGCCATGAATCGAGCGAACGTCGGGCGTCCAAGTATAGCATGGTATTGTGACTTCCAGTCGACCACTTCGAACTCAATCGACTCTGTCCTGAAGTGGTGCTTGTCCCCGAACGTTACGTCGAGTTGTATGGTGCCTCTGGGCTTATTGCTTTCCCTGGAACGATACCGTGGAAGGTATTTGAAGATCTTGGCAGGTTTTCGACTGACCTGTTCATTTTGCGGAGCGTATCTGCGAAGATGATGTTTATGCCGCTCCCACCATCCATGAAGACCTTGGACATGGCGTAGCCTCCAATTTGCGCGTCGAGTACCAGAGCAGAGTGCCCTGGGCGAACAACCGATGGAGGGTGGTCCTCTTTGCTGAAGCTTATTGTAGTTTCGGATCCCTTCAAGTATTCAGTTACCGCAGGAGGTGACATGACCGCCATGTTTACTTGTCGAGTGCGAAGTTTTTGCTCCCTGTTGGAAGGTCGACCTTTCTGTATCATGTACATCTGCCCTTGGGGCGGAGGGTACTGTGGTTCGTCCACCCGAGGTACGGGCTGTATGGCACCCGCGAGATTTCCGCCTGGGCAGGCTGTGGTGGTGGAGGTGGTGCCATCAGAACAGGCACGTTGTTTGGCTGAGGCACGGGTGCAGGTGCTTGTGCGGCTGCTGCCTTTCTGCGATTTACGTAATCAGTCGCCATTTGGTCGAACTCCCTGCAGTTTCTCATCGAGTGATTGGATCGCAGTTTTCCGTCGTCCCCCTTGTACAGGTGGAATCTGCAATCAGCGTCCATCTTTTCTTCGAATGATCGCTCAGATTGTGCCCGTGACTTGCGCCAGTCCTTCCTCTTGTAGCTATCACTGCGTTGGCCGTGTCTCGGCTGTCTCGACGATCATCTCGACTGTCCGCCGATCTTCGACTGTCTCGCCGATCTTCCGACCGTCGGTCGCTTCTGTCCTGGTCATTGCGGGGTGTGGAGAACCCAGCCGCCATGAATTCGGGTCTGTCATCGTCGTAGTGACGTTTTGAACGTTTGCGCCTTCGGTCGTCTCTGTACGAGTCTCTGTGGCTTCGACTGCTACTCTCATGTTTGTCACGGGGTGAGGACCCGCGTGTGGTGCGTGCCATATCTTCTCCATCTGCCCACTCAGTCGCGATCTGCAAGAGGTGAGCTACAGATTTTGGCTTTGGGCGACCAAGTGCTTCTTTGAAGTCTCGCCTGGCGAGTGATGGCTACGTGTTGGTGAACCCCAAGAGGAAGGTTATGATGTAGACAGCAGAAGTTTTCCCTTGAGAAATCTACCCAAGGTTATCAATCCAGTAGGACTTGACGATCTATTGGAAGGTTGTTGATGTTGACTCCCCCTGGCGCTAGGGAGCTTGCACCAACGTGGAATCTGCACAGACACAAACCAGAACTTTGCCCAACACGAAACAGAGAGGTTGTCAATCTCTCCGGTCTTGCAGAAACAAAGAGTTAAACGTATGGTGTGGAAAACAGCAGGAAACACAGCAAGTAACTGTGGCACCCCGATCCAGATGATCGAGTCACCCCATATACCAGTCCCAGAAACACTGGATATATGACAGCTTGATAAACAAAGTCAAAACCAAATATATTCATAAGGCTTCGAGTTTGCACAAATACAAGGTTACAACACGGGTGAGGCTCCAGCTCTTGCGCAACAGGCGCACACAACAGTATGTACATTATTTTTCTAACATCGAGCCTCTAGCGGAAGTCGTAGCGGAAGCGAAGATAGTAGCGTGGCGATAGCGGCCTTATTCCACAGGGTCCTGCCTGGGACACGGGTTCCTAGTTCTCATAGAGCGGGTACTCGGCGACTGGTTCAGCAGGGTCTGGCCACATGAAAAGCCAGGTAAGTACTTGAAGTACTCGCAAGACATCAGCCCAAAAACAAGCAAGGTCTATCTATATGGCATGGCATGGTTCAAAAAGTAACATGGCATGAGGTCGGTTGCGAGGATGAGTCCAAGCTTAACGGTTGGACATAACTTACCTACTTACCTTAGTAGGGCTGTTTTCTCGATATCAAGTGAGATCACGTTTCTCACTTGACAACTCATATCATAACTAGGCATCCAAGCCTCTAGCCACTCTGGCTTAATTCACAACTATCCGAGTCCTTAGCCAACTCTGGCTTGACTCCCAAACTCTCCTGTGTTCGTTGGTCTCAACTTAATTATTTCTCCAAGTTCGACTGGACTGACTCATAGTGTGACTTGACCCAAACATCGTCCCGTAACCTGGGACAAGGCTAGAATCTAGATTTACACTCTCGAGAGGTTGCAACATTTATCCACACGCTGAGGACTAGGCTTGTACCGCCGGTACCGAAGTACTAGAACCGATCATGGCGGCAGCACAAACCCACACTTCCACAACCGTTTATCCTACCCGGACACTCCCTGTATAGCCACCGACATAGCTCTACGGCTAATGAAGAAGTGAATCCGGCACGTCCCCAACAGATGAGCGACGCCTAGCTCCGGAACCTTCACAAGACTAGCCCCGACCACAAAGGTAACCGACTAGACTTGCCTCACATTAGAAAAATCATTTGACTACTTTTTAAAATCCTTTGAGTTAAAGGGCAGAAATTGGATAGCATGGTATGGGGTAAATCCTTAAGTGCAAACCAAATATTTTTGCATAATTAGGCTATATATTGCCTAGGGATCATTCCCTAATTTTTGGAGAATTTTTGAAGACATAAAACTAGGGGTTCCTTTGTAAGGTCAATAAAAAGGGTAATTTTTAAAAAGGAAAAAGAATTTCCCAATTAAATATTTATCCAGGATAAAATCACAAATGCAAGTACCAAGTGGGAGGAAAATGGAAAGCACAAGATCCCACTTGATTATCATGTTTGCAAAGGTTCAAGATTTTAAAAGAATTTCCGGAGGTTTAAACCAAATGCACATGAAATAATGAAACAATGCATTTGGGAAAAATTCAAAAAGGCCAAAATTCAGGGTGTTACAGACCTTCCCCCCTTAAGATGAATCTCGTCCTCGAGATTCCTGTTGCTCGTTGAATACGGATATTCTGTCTTAGCAAATCTTCGCGCTCCCAGGTTGCCTCTTCCTCTGTGTGCTTGTCCCACTGAACCTTGTAGAACTTGGTGACCTTGCTGCGAGTGCGGCGTTCTGACTCATCCAAGATTCTGACGGGGTGTTCCTCGTAAGTCAGTTCGCTGCTCAACTCCAGTTCCTTAAAGTCAGCCTGCTTGGTTGGGGGTGAGATGCACTTCCTTAGCTGGGATACGTGGAAGACGTCATGTACTCCAGCCAATTCCTCTGGCAGTTCCAGCTGGTAGGCTACTGATCCTTTCTTTGCCACAATCTTGAAAGGTCCAATGAATCTTGGGGCAAGCTTTCCTTTCATGTGGAATCTTTTCAGTCCCTTGAGAGGTGTTACTCGAAGATAGACATAGTCGTTTTCCTCGAAGTGAATCTGACGATGTCGCCGGTCGTAATAGCTTTTCTGGCGGGATTGCGCTGCCTTGAGCCGGTCCCGAATCAGACGTACTTGCTTTTCTGCCCTCATCAAATCATCGGGCTTAAAGATCTTGCGGTCTCCAACCTCGGACCAGTTTAGTGGGGTCCGGCATTTTCTCCCATACAGGGCTTCAAAGGGTGACATCTTCAGGCTGCCTTGGTAGCTGTTGTTGTATGAGAACTCTGCATAGGGTAAACTATCTTCCCATCCTGCTCCATAGGCGAGTACACACGAGCGGAGCATATCCTCCAGGATTTGATTAACCCGCTCGGTTTGACCGTCGGTCTGCGGATGATAGGCTGTGCTGAAGGATAACTTTGTTCCCATGGCATGATGTAGGCTTGTCCAAAATTTGGAGGTAAATTGTGTACCTCTATCCGACACAATGGTCTTCGGGACTCCGTGGAGTTTGACAATCTTGTTCACATAGAGTTGTGCCAGTTGGTCCGAGCGGTATGTGGTCTTGACGGGGATAAAGTGAGATACCTTCGTCAACGGTCAACAATGACCCAGATGGAATCATTTCCTCGGCTGGATTTGGGAAGTCCGACAATGAAATCCATACTTATGTTGTCCCATTTCCACTCGGGTACCTTAAGGGGTTGGAGATATCCGGCGGGTTTCTGATGCTCGGCCTTCACCAGGTTGCATACATTGCAGCATGCGACATAGTAAGCGATATCCTTCTTCATACCGGACCACCAGAAGGTTTGCTTCAAGTCTTGGTACATCTTGGTGCTCCCGGGTGAATGGAATAGGCAGACTCGTGGGCTTCCCTGAGGATCTGCTGTATTAGTGTGGTCTTGTAGGGTACACAAAGGCGGGTACCGAAGCGGAGTACTCCTTGGCTGTCCAGGGAAAATTCCTTGGCCTGACCCAGCGGTATCTTGGCCTTGATCTTGCTTAGGCCGGGGTCGTTGGCCTGCTCGGTTTTTATTTCTTCCTCCAGGTCTGGCTTTACTTCTAGGGTGCTTAGATAGGCCTGTTTCCCACGCACAAGTTTAGCTTCGCGAATTCTTTCTCCAAACTTGGCCGCATCTTAGGGGGCTTCCTGCTCAGAGCATCTGCTACCACGTTGGCCTTCCCGGGATGATAATGAATCCCAAGGTCGTAGTCCTTGATTACTTCCAGCCACCTCCTTTGCCTCAGATTGAGGTCAGGCTGGGTGAAGATATACTTCAAGCTTTTGTGGTCCGTGTAAATCTCGCATCTTCGACCAATAAGGTGGTGTCGCCAAGTCTTCAGGGCGAGTATGACGGCGGCTAATTCCAAGTCGTGGGTGGGATAGTTGAGCTCGTGGGTCTTGAGTTGCCTTGACACATATGCGATGACCTTTCCTTCTTGCATGAGTACGGCTCCTAGCCCATTTCTGCAGGCATCACAGTATACGGTGAAATCCTTGGCATCATCAGGCAACACCAGAATTGGGGCGGTGGTTAACCGGGTCTTTAACTCGTTGAAACTTTCCTCGCACTCATCTGTCCAGGCATACTTGCGATTCTTCTTCAATAGATCCGTCATGGGCTTGGCTATCTTGGAAAAGTTTTCGATGAATCTTCGGTAATACCCGGCCAATCCTAGGAAGCTTCGGATTTCTGATACGTTGGTGGGAACTTTCCAGTTTAGCACATCGGAGATCTTGTTGGGGTTTACAGCCACACCGGCTCCAGACAACACATGTCCTAGGAATTCCACTTCCTTTAACCAGAATTGGCATTTGCTGTACTTGGCATAAAGTTGTTGCTCACGCATTCTTCCAAGAACTATTCTGAGGTGTTCGGCGTGCTCCTCCTCATTTTTGGAGTAGATGAGGATGTCGTCGATAAACACCACGACAAACTTGTCGAGATACTCCATGAATACCTTGTTCATCATGCCCATGAAGTAGGCTGGAGCATTTGTTAGGCCGAAGGACATAACTGTGCACTCATACAATCCATATCTGGTGGTGAATGCGGTCTTGGGGATATCACTTTCTCGAATCTTCAGCTGGTAATAACCCGTACGGAGATCAATCTTGGAGAATACTCGGGCACCACGGAGTTGGTCGAATAAATCATTGATTCTCGGGAGTGGGTACTTGTTCTTGATGGTGACATCATTGAGAGCGCGATAGTCGATGCATAATCGGAGGGTACCATCGCTCTTCTTTGCAAACAAAACCGGTGATCCCCAAGGTGAAATGCTTGGGCGGATGAACTTTTTCTGAATCAATTCGTCAAGCTGTTTCTTCAGTTCCACTAGCTCGGGACTTGTCATACGGTAGTGTTTCTTGAATATTGGGTTTGTCCCTGGTACAACTTCAATTGCAAATTCAATATCACGGTCAGGGGGCATTCCGGGTAATTCATCTGGAAAGACATCCGGGTATTCACTGACCACATACACTTCCCCTATCTCCGGGGCTTGAGCAAGAAACATCTTCGCATTTATCTGGTGAGGCTTATTTGGCACATAAGTGGTTCGTATGCCTTCCGGGTTGGTGAGAGTAACTGCCCTGGTTGCACAGTCGATCTGAGCTGCATGCTGAACTAACCAATCCATACCCAGGATGGCGTCGAGGCCGGGCACATTGAGGGTGCTAAGCTGAGCGGGAAATTTCACTTGATTGATGCTGATTGTCAGGTCTTGACACATGGTGTTTGTTTTCATCTCCGAGGCGGGGGTTTGTATCACCAAAAGATGGCCCAAAGGGGAAACGGAAAACGGTGTTTGGCAACAAAATCCTTCGAGATGAAAGAATGGGAAGCTCCAGAATCGAATAAAATCAGCGCGGGTTTAGTGTTGATAGTACACGTACCAAGCACTACGTCTGAAGCTTCATATGCTTCCTCTGCTGACATGTGGTGGACACGGGCAACTTGAGGTGGCTTGATCGCCCCAGCAGGGTGGTTGTTGCCGGAGTTGTTATTGTTGCCGTTGCCGTTACTGAGGGGGCAATCCTTGATGTAGTGTCCTGTCTTGCCGCACTTGAAGCAGGAGTTCTCCCTCTTACAATCATCCACGAGTGGGCGCTTGTGGTAGAATCCTTCCCGGGGTATCCATCCTTCCTGGGTTGATTCCAAGAGTTCTGAGGAGTTGAGATCGGTTGTTGGGTTGCCATGGGCGTGGTTTTGAAGAACCTCCTTCATGCTGGTTCTTGCGTGGCTCGAACTTCCGCTTGTGGGAGTCATAGATGGTGCGGTGCTCCTTTTCTGAGATTAGCGCAGTGTTGATCATGGCCTGAAAATCTGGAAACTGCAGAACACTGAGCTGAGTTTTTATGGCCTGATGCATTCCATGAAGGAACCTGTCTTTCTTCTTTTCCTCAGTGTTGATGTCCTCAGGTGCATAGCGAGCAAGGTTGTTGAACTTGGTCAGATATTCGCTGATGGACTTGCTGCCTTGAGTAAGTGCCAAAAATTCCTGCTGTTTCATCTTTATGAGGCTTGAGGGAATGTGGGCCCTGCGGAATGCTTCCTGAAATTCTGCCCAAGTGACAGGGGGTCCATCGCCTCTGGCGTCCTTTTGGTTGTCCCACCAAATGCTGGCGGGGCCCTCAAGGTAGTGGGTGGCGAAGGGCACTTGGTCTGCTCGTCCACGCGAGCGAGTTCCAGTTTCTTTCCCATAGCGCGGAGCCAATCATCAGCCTCAAGTGGGTCATCAGCATATGCGAACTTGGGCGGTTGTGTGCGCTGGAAGTCTTGCAGCTTTGAGCGGCCTGGGGGTGGAACATTACGGGCTTGCATGTACGTGCCAAACTCTCTCATGATCTGTGTCAGATGCTGGTTGTGGCGTTCATCCATCATCATCATAAACTGACTTGGGCTTGGTTCCTGATTTGGTGGAGGAGGAGGTGGTTGCGGAGGCTCGGGATCCTCGCCAGCTTGTCGTGCGGAACGACGAACCGGGGTTCCTTGGCTGCTACTCGCACCGCTATTGGGCCTCATCCTGAACTGCTGAGTGTAATGGCGCGTATCATGAGCATCCATATGGGGAAGGTGTAACATCCACGGAAAAACCAAATGGAAACACAGTTTGCAAAAGAAACACAAGCATGATGTTATACAATGGATGATGGGGTTACAAGATTCAAGCACTCGCTATTTTACAACAGATGCAAGGTAAAGATACAAGCTACTCGTACAGGATACATGGTACAAGATACAAGACGCAAAGCACTCGGTACCAGATGCAGGATACAACTCTACCACTACATTATTCAAGCACGCGATACATCGGAAAGTACAGTACACTAAGCGATGCTGTCTCCGAGCGTCTAGAACTCCATCTCGAGGGGTGTCGCTGGCGTGGCGGTGTCGAGGGGCTCCTCCGCGGGGCTGTAGTCGGGTGAAGCGCGGTCGTCGCGGGAGTCTCCGGAGTAACTCTGTGGCTCGGCCGCCTGGACGCGACGACGCTGAGACCGAACGGGAGTGAAGCGCGAGTAGTAGTGAGCAGCGCTGCTACGAGTGCGGGAAGGTGGCGTCGGAGCGGTAGACGAGGAGTAGCGGGCAAGCCCCCTCCTGATCTGCTCGAGGGAACTGAGCCTAAAGGTGGGGAGACGTGGTGGCGACTAGAAGTGCCGGAACCAGAAGCTCGCGTCATCTCGGCCAAGGCCACGTTGGCGCGAAGGGAGGCAAACTGGAGAAGGGTGGTGTGGAGGTACTGGTGGAGATAGGTGGTGTACTGAATAAGGGCGGAGAGAGGTGAGCTAGGGTCACCTGGGTTGGGGAAAAGGGTGTCCCCGTTGTCTAAAGCCAACCTCGGGAAGTAGGCGTAACGGGTGCACTGCTTCATGACGGGGTCGACGGTGCGAAGGAACAGGATGGCATCTCCTGCAGCCTCCTGTATGGCTCGAGACGCCTGTGTACAGACACCGGAAGTGAGGCCGTGCTCGATCCCTGCGGACACGGGCTCGGACGCAGGCGGACGGTGGCGGTGAACTCCGAGGTGACCTGTCGAGACGGTTGTGGTACACGTGGTAAGTCGGGGGAGGTGCGCCTGGGTAGAGGTGGTCCCAGATCTCCCGAAGAAACTGCGGAAAACCGGGAACGTGCACGGCGGTAGTCTCGGCGAGCAACTCTGCCATCTGTGACAGAGACAGAATTCAAATAAAGTGAGCGTTAAGTTTTAAAGCACAAACAGACAGAGAAACATTGGAAAAAGTTGTCAACACAACAAGTTCTATTCTACGTCGTCCAAGAACTAGGGCATCCTACAGGCAGTTAGGCTCTGATACCAAGCTCTGTGGCACCCCGATCCAGATGATCGAGTCACCCCATATACCAGTCCCAGAAACACAGCTTGATAAACAAAGGCAAAACCAAATATATTCATAAGGCTTCGAGTTTGCACAAATACAAGGTTACAACACGGGTGAGGCTCCAGCTCTTGCGCAACAGGCGCACACAACAGTATGTACATTATTTTTCTAACATCGAGCCTCTAGCGGAAGTCGTAGCGGAAGCGAAGATAGTAGCGTGGCGATAGCGGCCTTATTCCACAGGGTCCTGCCTGGGACACGGGTTCCTAGTTCTCATAGAGCGGGTACTCGGCGACTGGTTCAGCAGGGTCTGGCCACATGAAAAGCCAGGTAAGTACTTGAAGTACTCGCAAGACATCAGCCCAAAAACAAGCAAGGTCTATCTATATGGCATGGCATGGTTCAGAAAGTAACATGGCATGAGGTCGGTTGCGAGGATGAGTCCAAGCTTAACGGTTGGACATAACTTACCTACTTACCTTAGTAGGGGTGTTTTCTCGATATCAAGTGAGATCACGTTTCTCACTTGACAACTCATAATCACAACTAGGCATCCAAGCCTCTAGCCAACTCTGGCTTAATTCACAACTATCCGAGTCCTTAGCCAACTCTGGCTTGACTCCCAAAATCTCCTGTGTTCGTTGGTCTCAACTTAATTATTTCTCCAAGTTCGACTGGACTGACTCATAGTGTGACTTGACCCAAACATCGTCCCGTAACCTGGGGACAAGGCTAGAATCTAGATTTACACTCTCGAGAGGTTGCAACATTTATCCACACGCTGAAGTCTAGGCTTGTACCGCCGGTACCGAAGTACTAGAACCGATCATGGCGGCAGCACAAACCCACACTTCCACAACCGTTTATCCTACCCGGACACTCCCTGTATAGCCACCGACATAGCTCTACGCCTTATGAAGAAGTGAATCCGGCACGTCCCCAACAGATGAGCGACGCCTAGCTCCGGAACCTTCACAAGACTAGCCCCGACCACAAAGGTAACCGACTAGACTTGCCAAAAGGGTGGCGTCAAAGGAGGCCTGATAAAATACTCAGTTATGGTCCGCCCATGTGAACGACGCATGGTTGTGCTGGGTGTTTGGTGAGTGGCACTAAGTGACTCAATCTAGTCGAGGGAGGTGATTATCTTCTTAGTCATTTTGTTTGATTACAGACATCAACATTAACAAAGTAACACAAGGTAACCTCATAACAATAGCAGCACAGAATATATCACTTGCATGCATAGATAACAACATAACAATAATAATAATACCCGGGTGACTGTGGCGGGAGACCCGGCCGGTGTCACTCGGGGGTTAGTGTTCACAGAATAATAGCATAATGTTTCAAACGGATGACGGTGGCGGGAGACCCGGCCGGTGTCACCGTAAAAGAATGAACCGAAAAGCACTCATAAAAATGAGAGAGCATCCATTCCACTCGAGGGTTACCCCGACGTGGTGTCAGCAATCTCGGCAAAAGAACCAAATGGAAAGTCAGCTCCCAAGCGTCGCAGTCCGGGTGGTCTATGCCAACCATATTTGACGGAGGGACAAGGCAAATAACTCTTTTGGCGAATGCCCCCAACTCCGAGGATCATAAGACGACATTCGTCCGCTCCTCACCTCGGCGAAGAGGAAAAAGCAAACAAAGCCCCGCAAGCGCGAGACGCACAGTTGTAATAATTTCCCCCATTCCTTCGACTGAGGCGGTACCCCGGCCATTGTCTAGGGAACGGGAGTGATGCACAGATAAGCAACTATAAAGTAGTGCAAATTTAAAATGCATATGACATGCGAGGTGCAACAGATATTAATTCAACAGTCAAAATATTTCCTAAGTTCGACCAAGTTTGAAATTGGGTTGGTGGCTTGCCTTCGGGTTCAGAGACAACTCCTACTCCGTCGGAGAGGTTCGAATCTATCCAAAACGAGACAAACATGCATCAAACTCCCTCCTAATTTATTTAAATAAATTCCAAATAATTCTTTTCTGGTTCCATTTGAAAGAGAAAATTCAAACTAAGCCAACAAAATTGGTTTCATATTTTTCTGACCATTTTTCAGAGAGATATTGCAATTCAAAGTTTGGTTTAATTTCTGCCCTTTTTAACAGAAAAAATAAAACAGAAAAACGTTTCAGAGAAATGTTTAAAAACCTGACCAGTGGGACCCACTGGTCAGTGACTCATAACCCGAATCGTTTTCTTCTCCACCGCGCGGAAAAAAAAGAGGAACAGGGTGGCCGTCTCCGGCGAACTCACCGGCGGCGTTTCCCGGAGGCTAGGGCGACGGGGAGGTGAGGGAGAGGAAGCAGAACGTCTCGGGGAGGCCTGCCGCAGCTAGTTCGAGCACCCACGCTTGACGGGGAGGTCGGGATGGAGAGGAGCTTCTCCTCCCGCGGCTCCGGCGATCTGTCGATGATGGATACGACGGCTCCGGCCACCGTTCACCCTGGCGAGCACGGCATCGTCACCGTGGTGCTCTGTGGAGGCTCTGGGTGGAGGGAATCGAGCAGGGGAAGGCTGGGGTGTGCGAACTGAGCTGAGGTCAGTGCGGCTCGGGTGGTTGCAATTCCGGCAAGGTGTGGCTCCTCTGGGCTCGTGGCGGGGGTGGAGGGCGACTGGGAGTGGAAGAGTGGTGTGGTGAAGGAATGGTGCGAGGGTGGCCGTTTTATACGGTTCCCGTGCAGCGGCCGGAGTAATGGCGCGGCGAGGTGTCGCGCACGGCGTGGAGGCGACGGTGGACGGTGTGTCGCGGAACCGGTGGCACAGAAGATGCACGCGGCACAGGAGGGAGCGAGTGGATGAGCTCGGGGCGGCTGGGTCGCTGACGAGCGGGGCCCCGGCGGCGCTGTGCTGGACGGCGCGTCGGCTAGCGGCCCGGGCGCGTGCTGGATTCTCCTCCGGCGACGCGTGGTGGCTGAGAGGTTCAGGGAGAGGAGGGGAACACGTTGGGCGTGGATTGGGGCGCGGGGAAGCTGAACGCCGACGACCACAAAGTGGCGGCGCCGTCGGGCACGGCCTCGCCGGCGGTGATCACCGTTTTGTCCACGCTAGGAGCGACATCGACACGTTTCTCTCAGCTCCGTGCTCCAAATGAGGTGTGGTTTTCACCATAGTGTGCCAAATTTCAAGACCTTCAACTTTCCTGAATAGAGTTTTTGAAAATTCGAAACTTGGTGCGACTACCACTTTTGAAAAACCATACTGGTCCAAAAGAAAATCTTTATTTTGATGAAGCAAAACATTTTTGGTTAGGCTGCCCTTCTTCCCTGAGGTATAGACACACCTTGTGCTTGCATCTATGCCCTTGCCTCACATTAGAAAAATCATTTGACTACTTTTTAAAATCCTTTGAGTTAAAGGGCAGAAATTGGATAGCATGGGTATGGGTAAATCCTTAAGTGCAAACCAAATATTTTTGCATAATTAGGCTATATATTGCCTAGGGATCATTCCCTAATTTTTGGAGAATTTTTGAAGACATAAAACTAGGGGTTCCTTTGTAAGGTCAATAAAAGGGTAATTTTTTTAAAAAAGAAAAAGAATTTCCCAATTAAATATTTATCCAGGGTTAAAATCACAAATGCAAGTTCCAAGTGGGAGGAAAATGGAAAGCACAAGATCCCACTTGAATTATCATGTTTGCAGAAGTTCAAGATTTTAAAAGAGTTTTCCGGAGGTTTAAGTCCGAATGCACATGAAATAATGAAACAATGCTATTTGGAAAAAAATTCAAAAAGGCCAAAATTCAGGGTGTTACAGTAACAGGAAACAGATGATTGCAGCAGGTTGTGTAAACAGTATGAGGAAATTGGACCAGGGTCCACAGTTCACTAGTGGTGTCTCTCTCAGAACAGATAACTAGCATGTTGGGTAAACAAATTACAGCTGGGCAATTGACAAATAGAGAGGGCATAACAATGCAATACATGCCAAGATGTCTACTATGAAATCTAGTTGGGCATTACAACAAAGTACATAGACCGTTATTCCAACCGCATCTATGCCTAAATAATCCACCTTCAAGGCAGCATCCGCATCCTGTTCAGTATTAAGTTGCTAACAACAGATTATTGCATGAAGTAAAGTGTGTAATGTAATCAATACAAGTGCCCTTGGACACTGCACCAATGTTTTATCCCTAGTAGCAACATCACATCTACCATCTTAGACCTTTCTGTCACTGATCCAGATATCTAGAGACTGAACCCACTATCGAGCATAAATACCCCCTCTTGGAGTCACAAGCATCTACTTGGCCAAAGCATCTACTAGCAACGGAGAGCATGCAAGATCAAGAGCACATAGATAAACAACTTGAATAAACATGGTATCAATATTCATCGGATCCCAGCAAACACAACATCTAGCATTACAATAAGATGATCTTGATCATGTTAGGCAGCTCACAAGATCTAAACATGGAGGCACAAGGTAGAGAGACAACCATCTAGCTACTGCTATGGACCCGTAGTCCAGGGGTGGACTACTCACGCATCACTCCGGAGGCAGGCATGGTGATGTAGAGCCCTCCGGTGATGATCTCCCCTCCGGCAGGGTGCCGGGAAGAGCTTCAGAACTCCTCCGATCTGAGATTGACGATGACGGCCGCGACGGAACTTTTCGTGGAATATGATCGACCGTAATAGGGTTTTCGCGTCGCGGAGAATATATAGGCGAAGAGGCGGCGTCGGTGGCCGAGGGGGGCCACCACGCCATAGGGGGGCGCGGGCCCACCCTGGGCCGCGCCCTAGTGTGGCGTGGCCCCCTGGTGGGTCTGCTCCGACTCCCCTTTGGACTCCGTGATCTCCTCGTGATATTATTGACGATGTCTTTTGTTTCGTCCAATTCCGAGAATATTTCCTTAATAGATTTTCTGAAACCAAAAACAGCAGAAAACAGGGAACTGGCACTGTGGCATCTTGTTAATAGGTTAGTCCCAGAAAATGCATAAAAATGATATAAAGTGTAACCAAAACATGTAGCAATTGATATAATATCAGCATGGAACATCAAAAATTATAGATACGTTTGAGACGTATCAAGCATCCCCAAGCTTAGTTCCTGCTCGTCCTCGAGTAGGTAAACGATAAAAACAGATAATTTTTGAAGTGACATGCTACCAACACAATCTTTGATCAAATAACAATGTAATGCACATGATCTGAATGAAGTGATCCAAGCCAATGGTCTATAGTTTGCAAGCAAGTAAATAAAGAGTAAACATAAGTGATCACACAAGTGCAAACTTTCATGAATAATACTATAAAACATTTAGAGATATAATAGTCTAACATAATAGTTAGTCACAGCAGCAATAATTCTCAACATGAAAGTGTTTGTATCAACACAAAGGAAGATAATAGCTTCAGCATTTGCTTCAACTTTCAACATGTATATCATATAGATAATGTCAATGCAAAGAATATGATCAACCAAACACAAAGTTATGTAAAAACTGTTATACTGGAGTTGACAATGATGTTTGCTTAAGTAGACAGAAAGAAGTGGGAAAACTGACTCAACATAAAAGTAAAAGAATGGCCCTTCGCAGAGGGAAGCAGGGATTAACATCATGTGCTAGAGCTGTAGTTCCCGAAGGCATATAGAGAGCATAAAATATTGTTTTGTAAGGTAATGGTGTATACAGGTGTCAACAAATCAAATAGCAGGTACTTGTCATCTTCCATGGCTAACTAACTTTTAGAGCGGTTCCGAGAGTTTTTAGGACTGCACTTGTAACAAGCACTTATTGGTGACACTCCTCCCAACCATTTACTTTCCACAAACCATGGCTAACCGAATCCTCGGGTGCCCACCAACATTCACCATGGAGGAGTGTCTATTTATTTATTTATAGGGTGGACTAACCAGCTCTTTAATGCAAAATAAAAGGTGGAGAAGCAGATGAAGCTGCCAATCCTTGTAAATTAATTAGCATGGAAGATGACAAATCTCACTACTACGTCCTTATGAGCTTTTCAAGTAGTGACACAAAAAGGAAATGTAACAGTTTTGAGTAGTTAGTAGATAGCACATGAAGAAATTTACTTGGAATGGTGAAAACACCACATAATAGGTAGGTATGGTGGACACAGGTGGCATGGATTTGGCTCAAGGTTTTGGATGTACAAGAAGCATTCCCTCTTAGTACAGAGTTTAGGCTAGCAAGGTTATTATAAGCAAACATCATTATCAACTGGAATAGCAAGAGTGTACATAAAACACAAGGTTTGACGAACCATAGACTCCCACTGTCTTCCTTGTTAACACATAGCCTTCATCCAAAAATTATCTAGACTACTATGGACTTCCAATTATGCAACAGATTATTATAGCAGAAAATCCTTATAGTAGTTCTTCATTAATAGCCATTACTTACATGATGCACAAGCTTAAACATTAATTACTTGACAGCTCAAAACAATTGGCAAGCATCAAATTACTCAAGACAACGATCTAAAAAGATTCATGTAAGCATTTTATACCACTACCACATGCATAGCATTTTTCTGGTCCAACCAAACACCAATCAACTTATTTGACAACTCTCCAAACAGATATAAGTGAAGCAAGAGAGTACTTTCTTCAAAAGAAACTGAAAGCTCTAACAAGAGATGTATGAAAAACTGAGAGCTAACAGCAATAACAGCAACTAGACAGGAATACTCAACAAGTATAAGTGAAGCACAAGAGTATTCTAATGAAAAAGTGGAGCGTGTCTCTCTCCCAAACATGAATGCTAGGATCCAACAAGTATAGCACAGCAAACAAACAAAACAAAACAAACTGAAAACAAAAACACACTGACGCTCCAAGGAAGAGTACACTAGTATGAAGCAATAAAAATATAGCACCATTAGAGATGACCTGATAATTTGTAGATGAAGAAGGGGATGCCTTGGGCATCCCCAAGCTTAGATGCTTGAGTCTTCTTGAAATATGCTGGGGAGGTAAGCCTCCCCAAGCTTAAGCTCTTCACTCTTCTTGATCATGTAATATCATTCTCCTCTATCAACACTTGAAAACTTCCTTCACACCAAAACTTAACAGCTTTTCTCATTAGCAGGTTAGTGCACTAAAAGATAATACTTCAAAGTTCTAGCAAAGACAAAACTCACAAGCCAACTATTTTAAACATTAGCCACTGTTACTAGGCTCAAGTGGGCACTTTTACACGAAAAGAAACCACTTAAAAACTTGTAAAAGAGAGAATGCAAAATAAAAGACAGAATCTGTCAAACCAGAACAGTCTGTAATGACGAATTTTTTCGAGGCACTTACGATGCTCAGATGAAAACTTTTGAAATAATGAAAGTTGCGTAACATCATCAGGAACATGCACAAAAAGTTTCAGCATTTTTCGATTTTTTCTGATTTTCTACTGAATTAAACGGTGACGAACAGCAATCTGTCCCAATGCAGTCCCGAAAATAAAACCAACTTTGCATTAGTAACTCTCCTTGGCACAACAAAACAGCAAATAAAAGATACAAAGGAGTTGCTACAGAGGTAAACAAGCATCCTTGACTCAAGAAAACAAAAATAAAACAGCAAATAAAAACATGGGTTATCTCCCAGAAGTGCTTTTCTTTAATGCCTTTGAGCTAGGCATGAAGAGATGCATCAAGTATTGTTAAGACCAGAGGTACCAATAGTGTTACCTTTAGACCTCTTATTCTTTTTCTTAGCCTTGGCTTTAGGGGCATTAGGAAAATGATGCAAACAATATGGAGGTTTAAATTTCAGAGTAGCTTCACCCATGTCAATGACAGCTCCCAATTGCCTCAATAATCCTCTTCCAAGTGTGATGCTCCCATTTCCTACACATTCAATGACATGATAATCAGTAGGTGTAAATACTCCCTTTATTTTAGTAACAACTCCTTGAGTAGTCCCAAAAGATAACTTGATTGAATTATCAGCTAGAGTTACAAAAGTTTCACTTTTTGAGAGTTCATATAAATTCAGGGAGTCATAAATCCTCTTAGGCATCAAGCAAAATTCAGATTTAATATCACAATGAGCATAGAAAATTGTCCCATCAATTGAAATTTTTAGTGAAGGAACCCATCCAGAAGGTTCGAATGGCATAGGGACACTTTCAAAAAGTTTAAAAGTTTCTTTAAAACTAGCCAACTCTGACTCAAGTGATTCTAGTCTTGAATGAATGTTCTCAAAAGCAGATTCTATTTTTTTATTTGAAGAGGCAGATGCTGCAATTAATTTTTTTATGGCATTGAAAGCTTGATCCCCATCATAACGAAGGAAATCTCCCCCAACTACAGCATCTAGAGCATATCTATAACAAAGAAGCAACCCAAAATAGAAACTACTAAGAAACAGACTCAAAGCCATTTTAGGTTCAGTTTTAACATAGGATTCAGAAATTCTAGACCAAGCATCACCAAAACTCTCCCCACTTCCTTGCTTAAAAGTGAAAACCTCTTCCTCAGGAGACATGATATTAGGAGCGGAACTAGACATGGCAACAAGCAAGTAACAACCGAAATAGTAAACTAGATGCAGGAATTTAATTTTTTTGGGTTTTTGATTTTTAACAGCAAGCAAAACAAAACTAAAACAAGACAAAAAACAAAGTAAAGAGATTGGAACTGAGAGACTCCCCTTTCCAATAGCCTCCAAGTCCCCGGCAACGGCGCCAGAAAACAGCTGTGCCTGGTTGACGGGAGAGTATTTGAGGATGATGATGATGGTGATGATGAGTACTTCCCCGGCAACGGCGCCAGAAAACAGCTTGATGGCTACGTGTTGGTGAACCCCAAGAGGAAGGTTATGATGTAGACAGCAGAAGTTTTCCCTTGAGAAATCTACCCAAGGTTATCAATCCAGTAGGACTTGACGATCTATCGGAAGGTTGTTGATGTTGACTCCCCCTGGCGCTAGGGAGCTTGCACCAACGTGGAATCTGCACAGACACAAACCAGAACTTTGCCCAACACGAAACAGAGAGGTTGTCAATCTCTCCGGTCTTGCAGAAACAAAGAGTTAAACGTATGGTGTGGAAAACAGCAGGAAACACAGCAAGTAACAGGAAACAGATGATTGCAGCAGGTTGTGTAAACAGTATGAGGAAATTGGACCAGGGTCCACAGTTCACTAGTGGTGTCTCTCTCAGAACAGATAACTAGCATGTTGGGTAAACAAATTACAGCTGGGCAATTGACAAATAGAGAGGGCATAACAATGCAATACATGCCAAGATGTCTACTATGAAATCTAGTTGGGCATTACAACAAAGTACATAGACCGTTATTCCAACCGCATCTATGCCTAAATAATCCACCTTCAAGGCAGCATCCGCATCCTGTTCAGTATTAAGTTGCTAACAACAGATTATTGCATGAAGTAAAGTGTGTAATGTAATCAATACAAGTGCCCTTGGACACTGCACCAATGTTTTATCCCTAGTAGCAACAGCACATCTACCATCTTAGACCTTTCTGTCACTGATCCAGATATCTAGAGACTGAACCCACTATCGAGCATAAATACCCCTCTTGGAGTCACAAGCATCTACTTGGCCAAAGCATCTACTAGCAACGGAGAGCATGCAAGATCAAGAGCACATAGATAAACAACTTGAATAAACATGGTATCAATATTCATCGGATCCCAGCAAACACAACATCTAGCATTACAATAAGATGATCTTGATCATGTTAGGCAGCTCACAAGATCTAAACATGGAGGCACAAGGTAGAGAGACAACCATCTAGCTACTGCTATGGACCCGTAGTCCAGGGGTGGACTACTCACGCATCACTCCGGAGGCAGGCATGGTGATGTAGAGCCCTCCGGTGATGATCTCCCCTCCGGCAGGGTGCCGGGAAGAGCTTCAGAACTCCTCGATCTGAGATTGACGATGACGGCCGCGACGGAACTTTTCGTGGAATATGATCGACCGTAATAGGGTTTTCGCGTCGCGGAGAATATATAGGCGAAGAGGCGGCGTCGGTGGCCGAGGGGGGCCACCACGCCATAGGGGGCGCGGGCCCACCCTGGGCCGCGCCCTAGTGTGGCGTGGCCCCCTGGTGGGTCTGCTCCGACTCCCCTTTGGACTCCGTGATCTCCTCGTGATATTATTGACGATGTCTTTTGTTTCGTCCAATTCCGAGAATATTTCCTTAATAGATTTTCTGAAACCAAAAACAGCAGAAAACAGGGAACTGGCACTGTGGCATCTTGTTAATAGGTTAGTCCCAGAAAATGCATAAAAATGATATGAAGTGTAACCAAAACATGTAGCAATTGATATAATATCAGCATGGAACATCAAAAATTATAGATACGTTTGAGACGTATCAGCGAGGCCCATGACGAAAGCATCCATGGCCATATCTTTTGAAACTACTCGAACTGAGTCACCCATCATGGGCGGCGCCATGGCCTGCCTTGGGCGCGGGGAGGCGGCGACAGAGGTGGAATTCATCCCCGCGGGGAGGTAGAGGGCGGGGCGGAGCCGAGCTTGAGGAGGCGCGGAGGTGGCTGAGTGGCGATGGCGGGTTGGTTCAGCCTCTCTCCTTGTGGCCGAAGCAGTAGCAGCGTCGGCATCTTATAGGGTTGCGGCAGGCGATGACACGGTGACCCGGGTCGAGGCAACGGTAGCAAAGCTTATGGATCCAGGCTGGCGGAGGAGGCCGCGGCGCTGGGGCGGATTGGGGCGCGGCGCGGGCGGCGATGCGTCACCACCGTCCATCCACCTGTCACGTCGGCCTCGGGCGCAGGAGCGGTGCGGCGCACCACGCACTCTTCCCCTCCCCAAGTGGCGGTAGGAGGGTTAATGCGCGCGCCGCCGCATGTAGCGTCCACCACATTGATGGCGGGGCGCGGGCGCCGAAGGGTGGGGCAGGTCGGGAGGCGTCTCCGGACCTCGAGAACATCGTCCGCACGGATAGGAGACCGGCCTGGCGCGGCGGCGGCGGGGTCAGCCACTCCCGGTCCAGATCTGAGGCGGCCGCAACGTGGGGAGCCAAGGGGAAACTCCACAGGAGAGGAGGGGCAGGAGCTGGGCAGGAGAAAGGTGGGCGAAGCGGGCGGAGGGAGAGGGCGGTGGTCGACGGCGCCGGAGTGGCGGCCGCCGGTGCGGGGGCGCAGCAGTCGCGGGAGCTTACTGTGGTGACCCCGGACTAGCTGTCCGAAATACCCTTGTGCCTACAACATCAGCGATCCCATGATCAGTCTGTCGCTGAGCACAATCAAACTGGTATCAAAAGAACATCCATAAATACCGAATGAATTTACTTACTTGATTGAAGCCATAAACTTCAACAGGTACTTGCAACGGAAATCATCAAACAACGTGGAGGCCAAGTCATTTGCCATAACCCTACAGGCAGCTGACTGGGAAGCGCCCTAATTCGCATTGACGTCATTGAAGTCTTCTTCTTCGAACTGTACCTCTTCAAAATCTGGCTAAGACAATAGCCAGGGACGAAACCATTATGAGTACATTTGATTGTACTCGCAAACTACCCCCAAAATGAGCATGCACTACCCTTTTTATTATTTAATTAAAACTTTGTTTGCTTTGAAAACTCTATATCCTTATTAAAAAAAGAAGGATAAACTTTTGTTTAATAAAACTTTGTTTGAAATCTCTATAACTTTGATTTAAAAAGGGAAAGAAGGCTTTTAGAACATTTTCCCATACATCTGTCTTTGTAAGAAATCTCTTTTAAAACTTTATCCCGAAAATACATCTCTGTTGAAAAAGGTAAGAAGTCTGTTTTATAAACATTTTCCCGGAAAATCACCATTTTTTTTATTTCTCCAAACTCCTCCTTTTTCGACCATAACCCTTCATGTCAAATCATTTTCCAACAACCTTATACCAGCCCTTCGGTATAGTTGCATAAAACATTTTCCTCTTTCAAAACACAAAACTTTGCACTTCTCGACCATAGCCCTTCATGGTCTTCCTCTTTTCCAGCAACCTCATGCCGACCCTTGGCGTAGTTGCATATATAAAACATCTCCATTTTCTTTTCAAATCTCAAAACTTTTCCAAAACTTGCACAAGGTCAGAGGACAGCCTTCCAACTGTCCATTACCGAGGACTCGGCTATTCGAATAGTTTTACACTCTGCAGAGGTAGCACACTTTCCCCACATCCATCCGGCAACTCATCGTGTCAGCCACGTCCCGCCATACATGGTGTATGCGAAGTTGAGTCACCGACCATAGCCTCTCATTTGCTCATGCTAGTATAGGACCCTGCCCATATGACACTTTCCATCAACACTTAACCTAGCCCTTCGGAATCTAAGTGTGAGGACTCATAGTTTTGCCCGGCGGAGTATAGGGGACGACCTTCTATCCTCCACCAACGTGTGAGGACCTGGTCAGGGGGTAGGTCACCGAACCATACCCTCATGCATAACGGAGTCATCTCCGTCGATGAGGTATCCCATACTAATATGAGCAACTTACATGACTACGCCCTTTCCCATATGTGGGTAAATGTGGTCGCACAGGGTATGGTTGGTCGTCATAGTACAAAGACACAATGTGCATTTTTCATAAACATCACCATACTCCATTTCTTCACTTCCACACCGACATCTCGGTATTCCATATCCATACAAGTATTTTCAAAGGAGTTTTGAGTAAACAATGTTTTTCCCATCCTATAGTTTGAAAAAGAATTTCCATCTAATACCTCCATATATGGTGTCAAAATAATATACTTTTATTTTGGAAAAAGGGTTTTCAAAATCATAGCTTTAGTGGCACGCACCACATAAATCACTTATGCTCCTTATAAGTAAAACATGTGAACCAAAATAGATGTATATAGATGCAAGCTCAGAGAAGTAGCTTGCCTGATTCCAGCATAATGTCCCTGGACTTTTCCTCACCGAGCAGGGAAATAAAATCCGATTCTTCTTCAATAAATCCTTTCCAAAGATCACTCCGGTAGCGTTTATCTCTAGCATCGCAAACATGAAAATAAAACAACACTCAATAAGCAAACCAAACCACAGGTGGTATACAACAAGGAATCATACCAAAAACATAGCACTAATTTAATCAAGCAACAAACTAAAATCTACTCTAAGAACACTTCAAGGAAAACTGCCTTAATAACAAGCCTAGCACAATTTATTTAGTAAAGCTACAGCAATCATAAATAAAGGATACAAGTTAAACTAAAAACAAACACTTAACAACAACCACCACACTTAGCTAGATGCTAACAAGTAATTAATCCAAACAAGCAAAACAACACATAACCACATGTTTAACTCTATGCTAATAAAACAATTTACTTAACAAGCCAATTTACCCAGACAACATCACAAGGGCATTATACTAGCAGGAGTATAACACCAAACACATGCTAAAAACACAGAGCACCAAGACATCCTCTATTAAAGGTACCTAACAAACATTTTTTCCTAAACAGGAAATACTTCGGAAAAAAGTTAAGTCACCATATATTTTCTGTAAGTCAAAACATTACACCAAGCTAGGATATGATAAAGTGAAACACTAGGAACCTAGCAAAATTGGATTTGGTCCAAAACTCATTTCACAAAAATCTACAAAAATCACCAAGATGCTCTCTGGTGGTTTTAGTAAAAGGAATAGAATTTTTGTTTAAACTTCATTTGCATACAAGACCAACACATCAAGGAAGGTATTACTTTAGGCTATCCACAGAATTTTTGTTTGAAAAATTTGGATGTGTAAAACTCTAGATATTAATTGTTTAGTGATACAGATACTTTTCCCAAGATTTAATCTAGACATCAATTAAAAATATATTTTTGCAAGCAACAAATTTTGGATGTTTTAAGAAAACACACAGGAACACTACAAAACTCACACAATACTATTTGCATTCATAGATTTACCACAAAAGAATTAGATCTACACCTTAATTTAAAAAAGAAATAACAACAGATATTAGATCTACAAAAAAAAACGTCACTGGGCTCGATCTAGCCCAGATCCGGCCGTGCGGCGCAGATCGTGGCCCAGCCAGCGGCCCACGCGCGAAACAAAGCGGTACAGTGCCTTCTTCTTCCTCTCGACACGCACAGACGCGCGAGGAGACGGGCAGGGAGCAAGGCGGGACGGCGACTCCGGTGCCCTAAGAAGGAAAGGTGATGTCCATGAGATAGCTCGCGATGAGGGGACCTCATAGAAACAAAAATGGCAGAGAATGATGGACGAAACTTCTCGCGAGCTTCCCGGCAAGGTGGCGGCCGGAACGAAAGAAGATGAAGTATTGCCGTCGATTCACAACTTCCCGCGTCGATTCCTTGCTCGTGGAAGAAGAGGGAGACAAGGCGGGGACGATGGTGCGCTTCGATCTACTCTGGGTGGCCTCAATCGACGGCGATGCACGACGGCGAGCTCGGCAGCCATGGATAGGGTTCGGTGCCGTGGGGAGGAGCAGAGAGAGAGGGAGCAGGTGAGATGTGGAGAAAAGATTTGAGGTGAGAGAGACAGAGAGAGCCTAGGTGGTGGTCTTATCCACCTCGAGCTGTACGGCGGCGGGCGGACGGCATGGGCGGCGAGCGAGTGCGGCCCGAGCAGCTCGAGCTCGGTCGCTACAGGAAGATGATGCAGAATTTGCAGAAAACCCCCTGCTTCCAATTTCTTCCGTTTTTCTTTTAATTCCTTTTTTAAAAACAGTAGCCTTTAGGGATTTAATTTAGGCACTAAAACCATTTCAAAAATTCTGAAAATATTCATGTAGCCTCCCCATAACATGTAGAAGCTCCACAAAAATTGGTGTTGCAAAATAAAATGGTTTGAACCACATTTGTTCATAGGGTTTAAATATGTTATTTTTGGTAAAACCAATTTGATACTCTTTTAGTATTTTCAAAAGCAAGTGAGAGATATTGTTTTGAACTTTTGGAATTTCCTTGACAAATATATTAACTTCACATAATTTTTATTTTCATAGAGAAAGCATTTGTTTGAAGGAAATGGAGAGATAAGTAAGAAAAATAATTTATTAAGATCATTTCTTTAACTCATGATCTTAATTCCCATTTGTTGAATAATTTGAGGAGTTTGTTTTAAATTTAAGTCACATTCCAAATTGTGATCTGTGTGTTTTCAACTTAGAGTTCAAGTATATTTATGTAATTATTCACCCAAGCAAACAATAAAGCAAGGAAATAACAATCAATACAAACATAAGTCAAACAAGCAAACATTATAAGTTTTCAACCAAATTCCAAATATTCAGATGGGTGGTGGGATGGTAATCAAGCATCATTATGCCAAGTATGGTGTTGAAACTAGCTTAGTTCAATAATTTGATACTTTTCAAAAGGGTTGATAAAATATATGGGTAGTATATTTCCCACTCTTATTACTTTCAAAAAGAATGAAAGTATGAGTTTAAAATAAGAGCTACAAATACAAAGGAGATATCAAGGTTGGAGATAGTATATAGATCTCCATCTTTTTGGGAACACATAACTTTTGGGAAACACTTTTGTTCACAAAATAAATTAATAACCATTTCTAGCCTCTTTTGAAAATAGTTAAATACAAATACCAAAGATACTTGTTGTTTTGAGTGAAGTGAGAGAGTACAGAATATAGATCACAAAAGTGATTCTTAATAAAATCCTACTTTGAAAATATTTATCAGTTCTTGTAAAACTTTGAAATTAGGCTTTTGATTCATAAATAAGGGAACATAGGCTTCAAGCCTAAGAAAGATAATAAGAATAATATTATGCTCTCCCCACACAAGTAAATACTAACTAGGATGAACCTGCAAGTGTGCACACACCTTGCTTAGGTTCAGACCATAATACACACCAGCAAGCCACTCAAGTCAAAGCATTCAACAAGCTAAAATCATACAAGCAGTTCAACATCCTAAGCACATCAGAACACTCAAACAGTTGGGGAGATGAAGATTAAACACAAACCAAAATCAATCAACAAATCTCCAAAACCCTTAATATGAATTAAGTGGTATGGTGATCACACATGACAATAAGATGCTGAGAGATCCACAACACAAAATTCTTATAGCTTTCAAAAGGCTCAGATAGTAGAAAACATATGGGTTAATATTTCCCACATGCATTATATCTAAAAGAGGTGAAACCAGGGTTTTTAACATAAGAGTTGTGAATACTTTGAAAACTAGCAAGATTGAAAATAGGTAGGAGATATTATATAGATCTCCATAGTTTACAAACATGTAATTTTGGAAATACTTTTCTTTCTTGAATCCTAGGCTTTTGGGTAGTTAATAAAACCAAAGCATCATTGAAAAGGAGTTGGCCAAAATAAGAGTGGAGAAGATACATGGAATATTTTTCTTGTCATGACCTGATCACCAAAGTTTAATATATTTTTACTTAGGTTGGGTTCTTAGGTTAATATTTACTAGTCAAACAACTTAAACAACAAGTCACACAAGGTCAAACATAACAATGGGAAGGAAAACACAACCATTAGAGAATTATTTCAAAAAGTTTTTGTTGGCTCTGAAATTTGGGTCTGGTGAAACTTTGTTTTTCTTAGTTCCAAAATTTGGGATGTGACAAATCCTTCCCCCCTTGCTAGGTGGGGTAACAGGGGAGTACGAGTGCACGGGTTTTGGGCTGGCTATACTTCCGAGGTCGATGCTTCTTCAGTGAGGTTGCCATGTGAGATATTGACAACTTGATGATGCGAGGCTTTCTTTGTCGATAAACTTTGTGCTGAGTTCAGATCCTTGATGATGGGGTTGACTTGACGATTGACTCGGATGGATAGTCTTGGTTGGTTGTTTCAAGATACTACAAGGCTAAGGCGCAAGGAACTAATTATTACCACGTTCTTGTATACCTACTGCAGGTCTTCCCCCCTTAAAAAGGGGTTTTGAAGGTTCATCCTGAAGGTTGCAGCTGGAGTTGACTTGGAGGCATTGTTCTTCCGAGGTAGCTTGACGATCTTCATCTTGGGTGTCATTCCTCGGTGCTTGGGTCGGTGCAGATATCACTTCCTGATATTGTCTCCTTGCGAGGATCGCAGATAGGGACGCGTTGTCCTCAGGATGCGTCAAGTCTGTGTACTTGACTCTCTCCGGTTTCTAGTTAGAAGAGAGATGTTAAACTTCTAGTTGCGTTTGAGGTTGCTTGGTGGTTGACGTTGTCCACAGCAGGTGCTTCCGGCGTTTGGTTCTCCTTGGATGCCTCTGGGTAGGTTGTATTTGCTCTTGTACTTCTTTGGTTGAGTGGAGAAAGAACATCGTTGTTGACTTCCTTGGTCTTGGGTTTCACGAAGCTTCATAAGAATCTTCAGGGGTAGAGTAGAGTGTCCAGAGGTTCCAGAGGAGTCTAATAGTTTGTTCAAGGGTCCTAGAGGTAGCTGGTTTGATCTGCTGTTCGACGAAAATCCAAGCGTCACACGCTTAATTAGCCTAAAGGAAGTTAGTGAGGAATCTTCACGCCAGCGGTCCCCATGCGAGCACTTCATTCTGGCTTTCATCAGTCGAGATACTATCAGCTAAGATGATTGTTGAAAAGTCACGGCTTAATGGACCTTAGAAAAAGTTAGTAAAGAACCTTCGCACTAGTTGTTTTCCAAACGGTGACCTTTGTCCTTTCCTGTTTCTATTAGCTAAGCCGGGTAGAGCTAAGATTGTTGTTCAGCAGATGACGTCGATGGTGTCCATTTCCTGGGTAACTCCATGTTGACGATCTTTGAAGTTGGTTTCCTTCGGGTTTGTTGGTGAGATCTCCCTCGATGAGTCTTGTGCTTGAGGCTTCATATAATCTTCAGAAAACCAGCGGCAGGCTAGGGTTCTCATCCGTTTTTCCCAAGTTTGCGATGATAGGCATGAGTTAGTCGAGGTTTTTCTCTGGTTTTCCTCATGATTATCGCGTAGGTCAGAATTAGTAAAGTTAGCTCAAGGGATTTAAAATGCAACGACTGCTTGTCAAGTGAGTAGGTACATGATCCCTTTGAAACCCATCATTACCGTCGGTCTCTGATCCCGAATCTTCATAGCAACTCTTATACACTCCTTGTGTTCCTTTAGTTAGCCTTAAAAAGTTAGAGAAAAGCTTCATGTCGACAGTCGTTGTTCGTGCTTTCTTGAATCCTCCTTCGGTGTGATTGGTCGAGGCAAGTGGAAAAGGATGAGTGCTCGACAGGTGACGTTGATGGTGCTTGCTTCGTGGTTCAATTTCGCGTAGATGATCTTCGATGTTGGACGACTTCGGCCGCGATGATGGCGATCTTTTCACTTCCAACCATAAGTGAGCCTTCGTACGTCACCTCTTCTCTTTTCAAGGCTTGAAGTCCCGAATGATAAATTAGTATTATCACGGACTTCGGTCAGGTGTTAATCTAAAGTTAGATACGATAAGTTAGGGTGGTATTCTTGTAATTTCACAAGTTAATTTGACGAGGTGAGGCTCGTGTCTTCACGAGGTTGGCGAAAACTTGCAGTTTCCTTCGAGATCTTGATGCACTTGCTCCAGATGGTGCATGAAGGCCATTGTCCGACTTGCCGGTTAGGTTGCAAAAATCTCAGGCTATTTGGTTAAAGATCAGGGGTCTTTTTTATCTTGCGGAACTGTCAGTTCTTATCGGTCGATGAGGAAAACATTTTTAGAAAGGTTTCCTAGATGGTCTTATATCAGCAACAAGGTGCAACTATGGCGAGGAGGTCAAAAATGGTTTTTTTGTTAGGTGGCAAAAAGGAGTTTTATGAAAAGAGAATTTTGAGGTTACTTTGTGCTGCTGAAAAGGCGTGATTGTGAAACACACAAAAAAGACGTTACACAAACAACACGCAAACTAGAAACAAACACACAATCAAACAACACACAAGGTACACTTAGTACCAACGGCGTCTAATACTCGGGTAGATGGGAGTAGCTCAAGAAAAACAAGTGAGCGTATCCTATACATCCTATGGGTCTGGGTCAACCATGTTTGCTGAGGTCTTCATGTCTTTAACTTATTGACAGATTGATGTCCTTAAGCTTGAAACTTGGTAGGGTCTTTGTATCTCGAGGATTTTCTTTATCTTGTCCAAGTGGGAACCTTTGGCGGTGAAATTACTGCAATTTCTGAAGCCGACCCTCGGTCTTCGCGTATAAATCACTTTGATGTTGAGGTCTTCGGGTTGCTAAGTACCCAGGTCTGGTTTGGGATATCGTCAAGTATGTAAGTTTGAATGGAGGTAAGACAACAGAAGGAAACTTTTGATAAACCTTTAAACGAGGGACAAGGTTTAGAATAATTCGAGAAGGTGAAAAGAGTGGAAGCTATACTTAGGCTTCCTTAGATAAAAATAATTTAGGTAGTAATATATTTCTTTCCAAAATAGTTTTCTCCTAGCTGACGTCCATGCTAACTAAGGTCTCCTATAGTCAGGATGGCACTGATACCAAGTCTGTGGTGACCCCGGACTAGCTGTCCGAAATACCCTTGTGCCTACAACATCAGCGATCCCATGATCAGTCTGTCGCTGAGCACAATCAAACTGGTATCAAAAGAACATCCATAAATACCGAATGAATTTACTTACTTGATTGAAGCCATAAACCTCAACAGGTACTTGCAGCGGAAATCATCAAACAACGTGGAGCCCAAGTCATTTGCCATAACCCTACAGGCAGCTGACTGGGAAGCGCCCTAATTCGCATTGACGTCATTGAAGTCTTCTTCTTCGAACTGTACCTCTTCGAAATCTGGCTAAGACAATAGCCAGGGACGAAACCAATATGAGTACATTTCATTGTACTCGCAAACTACCCCCGAAATGAGCATGCACTACCCTTTTTATTATTTAATTAAAACTTTGTTTGCTTTGAAAACTCTATATCCTTATTAAAAAAAAAGAAGGATAGACTTTTGTTTAATAAAACTTTGTTTGAAATCTCTATAACTTTGATTTAAATCTCGTCCTCAATATTTGCTAGGTGGGGTAACAGGGAGTACGAGGGCACGGGTTTTGGGCTGGCTATACTTCCGAGGTCGATGCTTCTTCAGTGAGGTTGCCATGTGAGATATTGACAACTTGATGATGCGAGGCTTTCTTTGTCGATAAACTTTTGTGCTGAGTTCAGATCCTTGATGATGGGTTGACTTGACGATTGACTCGGATGGATAGTCTTGGTTGGTTGTTTCAAGATACTACAAGGCTAAGGCGCAAGGAACTAATTATTACCACGTTCTTGTATACCTATTGCAGGTCTTCCCCCCTTAAAAAGGGGTTTTGAAGGTTCATCCTGAAGGTTGCAGCTGGAGTTGACTTGGAGGCATTGTTCTTCCGAGGTAGCTTGACGATCTTCATCTTGGGTGTCATTCCTCGGTGCTTGGGGTCGGTGCAGATATCACTTCCTGATATTGTCTCCTTACGAGTCATGTAGCCTTTAGGGATTTAATTTAGGCACTAAAACCATTTCAAAAATTCTGAAAATATTCATGTAGCCTCCCCATAACATGTAGAAGCTCCACAAAAATTGGTGTTGCAAAATAAAATGTTTTGAACCACATTTGTTCATAGGGTTTAAATATGTTATTTTTGGTAAAACCAATTTGATACTCTTTTAGTATTTTCAAAAGCAAGTGAGAGATATTGTTTTGAACTTTTGGAATTTCCTTGACAAATATATTAACTTCACATAATTTTTATTTTCATAGAGAAAGCATTTGTTTGAAGGAAA
Organism: Poa pratensis; assembly: GCA_947311845.1. Lineage (NCBI taxonomy): Eukaryota > Viridiplantae > Streptophyta > Magnoliopsida > Poales > Poaceae > Poa > Poa pratensis. The sequence goes on from CAMZMU010000039.1 coordinate 18,226,684, forward strand.
TGGAGAGATAAGTAAGAAAAATAATTTATTAAGATCATTTCTTTAACTCATGATCTTAATTCCCATTTGTTGAATAATTTGAGGAGTTTGTTTTAAATTTAAGTCACATTCCAAATTGTGATCTGTGTTTTTTCAACTTAGAGTTCAAGTATATTTATGTAATTATTCACCCAAGCAAACAATAAAGCAAGGAAATAACAATCAATACAAACATAAGTCAAACAAGCAAACATTATAAGTTTTCAACCAAATTCCAAATATTCAGATGGGTGGTGGGATGGTAATCAAGCATCATTATGCCAAGTATGGTGTTGAAACCAGCTTAGTTCAATAATTTGATACTTTTCAAAAGGGTTGATAAAATATATGGGTAGTATATTTCCCACTCTTATTACTTTCAAAAAGAATGAAAGTATGAGTTTAAAATAAGAGCTACAAATACAAAGGAGATATCAAGGTTGGAGATAGTATATAGATCTCCATCTTTTTGGGAACACATAACTTTTGGGAAACACTTTTGTTCACAAAATAAATTAATAACCATTTCTAGCCTCTTTTGAAAATAGTTAAATACAAATACCAAAGATACTTGTTGTTTTGAGTGAATTGAGAGAGTACAGAATATAGATCACAAAAGTGATTCTTAATAAAATCCTACTTTGAAAATATTTATCAGTTCTTGTAAAACTTTGAAATTAGGCTTTTGATTCATAAATAAGGGAACATAGGCTTCAAGCCTAAGAAAGATAATAAGAGTAATTTTATGCTCTCCCCACACAAGTAAATACTAACTAGGATGAACCTGCAAGTGTGCACACACCTTGCTTAGGTTCATACCATAATACACACCAGCAAGCCACTCAAGTCAAAGCATTCAACAAGCTAAAATCATACAAGCAGTTCAACATCCTAAGCACATCAGAACACTCAAACAGTTGGGGAGATGAAGATCAAACACAAACCAAAAGCAATCAACAAATCTCCAAAACCCTTAATATGAATTAAGTGGTATGGTGATCACACATGACAATAAGATGCTGAGAGATCCACAACACAAAATTCTTATAGCTTTCAAAAGGCTCAGATAGTAGAAAACATATGGATTAATATTTCCCACATGCATTATATCTAAAAGAGGTGAAACCAGGGTTTTTAACATAAGAGTTGTGAATACTTTGAAAACTAGCAAGATTGAAAATAGGTAGGAGATATTATAGATATCCATAGTTTACAAACATGTAATTTTGGAAATACTTTTCTTTCTTGAATCCTAGGCTTTTGGGTAGTTAATAAAATCAAAGCATCATTGAAAAGGAGTTGGCCCAAATAAGAGTGGAGAAGATACATGGAATATTTTTCTTGTCATGACCTGATCACCAAAGTTTAATATATTTTTACTTAGGTTGGGTTCTTAGGTTAATATTTACTAGTCAAACAACTTAAACAACAAGTCACACAAGGTCAAACATAACAATGGGAAGGAAAACACAACCATTAGAGAATTATTTCAAAAAGTTTTTGTTGGCCTTGAAATTTGGGTCTGGTGAAACTAAGTTTTTCTTAGTTCCAAAATTTGGGATGTGACACTTACCATGGGTCACGACTGGGCAGTGGGGTACGCCTTAGATCGACACTTGTTCTCCGAAGGATGCTGGACTGGACAACTTAGTCTGGTTAACGACAGGCCCATGGTTGAGCAAGATCCACAATTTGTTTCTCAAAAGCTGCATATTACATGAATATAGCTGGGATTCACTGACCTAGCACTCTCGCGACCTGATGGTGCGTCCGCTGCCGCCGCCGGCGCCACCGCCGCCTAGCTCCGCCCAGTCCGCCACCCTCCCGCTAACCCTCTGCCCTCCACTTCTGCGCTCGTCCCCGAGCTCCGCTGGCAAGCCCGCGCTGGCAGAGGCGAGCCCCGTCCCCACCACCCACCACCGGCACCTCCCGACGTCCGCCGCTCCGGCGCCGTCTGCCACAGTTTCTCTGCGCCCTCACCGGATCCCCCCGCCCCCACCTACTGTCGTCCCGTCGGCTTCTCACCCCGCGTGGTGCTGCTCCCGCCGGATCCGCCGTGCCCCAAGCTCTGTTCCATGGTCATCGGCGACCTCGGCTCCATGGCCGCCGGGCTGGTGGTGTCGAGGGCGCAAATGGAGATGACGCCTGGGCTCGGGTCTCCGCCGGATCCGTAGGAGATGGAGGTGCCCGTGCCAGCTGTCCCCCACCCGCTGCCTCCTCCTGTTTGGCCGCCGCCCGGGTTCGCGCAGCAGGAGCTGGGGATGGCGTTGTCCGCGCCAGAGGTGGAGGGTGATGAGCCTGCTTGGCAGGTGGTTCACGAGAAGAAGCGCCTGTCGCGAAGCCTGCCGCCCCCCTCTCCTCCTCTTGAGCGTGAGGAGCGCGTCACGGCTTTCAGGCGACGGGTGCGGGGTCGCTGCTTCCGCTGCCTTGAGCCCAGCCATCGCATGGCCGGCTGCGATGGCAACATCTGTTGTCTCGCCTGCCGCGGCTCCAGCCACCGTGAGCGTGATTGCGGGCAGCGCGAGAAGAGCAGCCAAGCGCCTTCCTATTCCATCTCGCCGGCTTCCGTCCATGCCACCCTTTGGATCGCTCCTGGGCCGTTGTTTCCCACCCCACCCCCTCCCAAGCTTGGGGACCGGGAGCCCCCTCTTCGAGCGCAACCGGCGATGAACACGACGCCTGCCACCCCGGAGGCTCCTCCAGATGCGCTGATGAGATCACTTGTCGAGGAGCAGGCGGCATTGCTGCGGGCTGAGGTGCATGGATCCCATAACATGCAACATGGTTACGAGTGTTGCGTGTGGGTCCACATGTTACAAAGGTGGTAGATATACAACCAGATGGATATGAGTGTTGCATATGGTCCACATATCCCAAATATACTAGGTCAAAATGGCTATGGGTTTTGCATGTAGGTCCACATGTCTCAAATGAGGTAGATACATACTTATATGACCTACTAGAAAGTTGGACCCACATGCACCAGCCCTAGACAGTTTGAATTAGAACTATCATGTGAGCCCCACAACATGCAACAGACTTAGGAGTATTGCGTGTGGGTCCACAAGTCTCAAAGGTGGTTGATATACAACTAGATGGTTATGAATGTTGAATGTGGGTCCACATATCCCAAAAATGCTAGAACAAAATGGGTCGGGCCGACACAGCTAACGGCCGGCCTGTTTAAAAATAATGGGCTTAGCCTGTTAAGGTTCATGGGCCAACCCGTCAGGGCATTATGGGCCGGCCTTGGGCGGATGACGTCACGCTAGACGACAAAATTGACTTTACCCCGACCGGGTGTGGCGCCCTGACCTGACTGTTATACAATGATGCTGTGTGTCACCGGTTAAGCGATACAACCGGAGGTTACGGGTTTACCAATCCCCGGCCAAAACCTTTGGCAGGCGTTGCTCGGAATGGATCATCGGCAACGCAACACCCCGATTGATGCCTTAACACAGGCACAACCCTCAATGCATAATAGAGAGACCAAGACTTGTGTAACAACTGGCACATCACAGACTCTACGACACAAATCATATAGTTCAACTCTTAATATAGAGAAAGATAGCAAATGACAACCAGAGGTCACTGACCCAGCATTACATCAAGCGGAAGCAAATTAGGTTGTTCTAAACAACAAGAACCAACGTATGGCCTAAGAGGCCTACAGATAAACATCACAACGCCAGCTGTTCCAGGATGTCCCAAGCTGCCACCTGGGAACCCCAGACTACTCGTCGACGTCCACAAAGAACCCACCTTCGAGGTCGGTGAAGTCCTCCTCTGAAACAAAACAAACGACGTTGAGTTCGACGAACTCGCAAGATTATATATAGAGCATTAGCTCGATGAGGCTTTCAAAGTTATATGGCTGTTTTGCATAAAGCTGATTTTATTTATGAAAAACATAACTCGAAGGCATCGACTATTCAGAATATTTTCAAAAGAGGTAAGGAGTAACTCTTTCTTTCAGCACCTTACTCACCATCAACCATTTTACCTGTTTCAACAAGGCACCTCCCCGAATCACCCTCGAGGAAGCTCACCTTTCAAACGTGAGTGGTACCTGTAGTACCCAGTTTTTAATCATTCCGTTAAAGTTATTCTATGATCTTATCGTCCTTTCCCAAGTTGTCCTTAACCGTGGACACGGCTTTTCGAAAAGATTTAACCCTGCAGGGGTGTACAAATGTTTGCCACGCGTACCGTCCGGCCCATTACCTAGCTTTTAGCTCTCTTCCTTGGAGAACCGGCTGGGTGGGAGCGGTGTCGACTTCTCCCTCGTTAAGGACTTTCCAGGATCATCAGTGGCGGTAGGACTGCCAGGATCACAACACCCCGCCCCACAGCCACTCATTTTCCTAACACCACCATCCTCATCTCAGATCTCAGCCACCAACTCACGCACGCGCAAATGGAAGCTCAAACTAGAGGACCCTGGCTAGCCCCGCTCGAGTTATTTAGTCTATGAGGGTTCCTGCACTGCGAATGCATAGGCCTCACGCATGGTTGCACGCTCAGTCTTGGTTCGGGAGGTAAAGAACTCGCACCTAGGCGGCGAGAACGAGACAAAGCACCACAACCACAATGGCCTCCCATCCCCACCTTTTTAGCATCTGATCACCTGTCACCACATTTCTCCACCATCATCGCCACATTTCACACCTGTTTCCAACAACACATATATCCATCGTACATCTATGCATATAACTAGGCATGGCTAAGCATCACATAGCATAGTTTAGTATCTCAGGCCAACAACACAAACCTATGGATAATAGGAGCGGAAACAGATATTGGCATAGGGAAATTAATGCAACTATAGGATACTCTAATCCGACAAAAGTTGACATTTAGAACCGCATGCAATATTATAGTGGAGAAAATATTTGCGGAAACATAGGATAAGATATGCTCAGAGGGGGGATTACGCTTGCCTTGATGATACGGCTGGTAGTACGGATCGTCACAAGACGGGGGTGGCACTTCACCTCCTTGATCTACCGATGCACAAAAACACCGGAAGAGCAATCAACACATGGCAATTGTGCAATGCATACAAGGATGATGATATGACATTTTAAATGCACCCTAGAAACTTTAAACAGGACCAACAAATTAAATGGGGTCCCCGTTATATTTATCGCATAATTTGGAAGAAACCCCATATTAAAACTTAATGAGTGTCATGACTACTAGAGCACCTTATTGTAATTGTGATCGATGATGCATGATGATAACGATTTTGGATCACTCATGTTTTCCTGAGCATTTTGATATAAAGAACACATTTTTCCGAGGTCCCGGTGAAAAGTTATTACTTTTATAATTTCCTCCCTTTTAAATTATTCTTTTACTTAATTAATTCCAACGATGAAATAATTTAAGTACCCGACTCGAGGGAGGGGATGGTATACTGGAATCATCGGAGTTCGATACTCTACACGCGGGAGGGGAGCGGGGACATGTACTATCGAAAGGGAAAGGAAAAAGGAAAACTGCACAATTTTCTGCACAGGCCGGAATTTCCGGTCCACAAGTGCTCTTGGGCCGGAGTTTCCGGTCCAGCAATTTTCAGCCCAACAACGGCAGTCTCTGGACGCGGGCCGGAGTTACACCGGAGTTGGGCCGGAGTCTCCGGGCGAGTCACTGACGACAAGGAAAAACTGAAAATGAATACAAGGTTCAGTGCGTCGTTCGGCCGGGGAAGGCACCGGCGGCGAGCTACGGCGTGGAGCACGAGCTAGTGCGAGAGGGGAAGGGAAAGGGCCTGCAAGGGCACGGCGAGGGGCACAGCTCACCAGGGAACACCCACGAGGGCACGGCGGCGCCGGAGGTGGGCTGCAGGCGACGAAATCGAGCGGCGAGGCTCGGCGACGGCTCGGACGGCAGCGGGGGAGAACGGCGATGGCGCGGCGAAACGGCGGCGCCCGGGTCGATTCCGGCGGTGGAGAGGTAGCAGGCAAGGCGGCGGACCTGCGGGTGTCCGTCGATTTGCTTCGGGGCCTCTCAAGTGGCGGCGACGAACGCGGCAATGGCGGCGGCCATGGCGGTCCGTGGGGAGAAGAAAAAGGGAGCAGGGACGGGAAGGGCGAGCGAGTGAGGGAAGGAGCAAGTGGGGGCCTCGTGGGGCGAGCTCCTCATGCAGGGAAGGGCAGGGCAGCGGCCAGGGCGCGGCGTGGCCATGGCGACCTGGTGCGGCTCGGCCGCCCGGTCGCTACCGGGAAGAAGAAAGGAGGTTTTCTGAAAAAACCCCTGCACAACTTTGAACCATCACCGATTGGTCCTCCTGTAAAAACAATTTGGTCCTTCTCTGTTTTAAAATTAGAACCAACAGCTGTATTTGAATTAAATCAGGTATTTGAACACTTTCAAAAATTCTGAGAAAATTTGGGGAGGCTCCTCATGTTATGTAGAAGTACCACAAATTTTGGTGTGGCAAAATAAAATTGTTTGGACCACTTTTGTTAATAGGGTTGACTTAGGGCATTCTTGCTAAATTCAAAGATGTTGCTCCTTTAACAATTTGAAGCAAAAGCAAAATATTTGTTTGGAGCTCTTGGAACTTCCTTGACAAATATAAGATGTCAAGAAAATTTTGTTTGCAACTTTGAGTGCCATCATCGTGTGGAAGTTTTGTTCGAGCACTTTGGGCATTTTGTTTTAGCAACTCAATATCATTTCGATATCAATGTTGTATTACACAGAAGAGACTGTTTATGCATGGATGCCATGATGCAATTAACACAAAAGTGGAAAAATTACACAGGTTTTTAGGTTCTCAGTTTGGGCTGTTACAACTCTACCCTCCTTACAGGAATCTCGTCCCGAGATTCTAAGATTGCGAGAAGAAGTCGGGATACTCCTCACGAAGACTAGACTCTCGTTCCCAAGTTGCTTCTTCCTCGGAATGGTGAGACCATTGAACTTTGAGGAACTTGGTAGTCTTGTTCCGGGTCTTTCTTTCAGCTTCATCCAAGACACGGATAGGATGCTCACGATAAGTGAGGTCTTCTTGTAGATCTAGCTCTTCATGATTGACCCCATGGATAGGATCCTTGAAGCACCGGCGAAGTTGGGAGACATGAAACACATCATGTACATTTGGGAATTTGACCGGTAACTCCAACTTATAAGAAAGATCTCCTCGCTTTTCTAGAACGGTGAAAGGACCAACATAGCGAGGTGCCAATTTCCCTTTGATTCCGAAGCGGCGAACGCCACGAAGGGGAGAGACACGGAGATAAGCTTTATCACCAATTTCATAGTGAATTTCCTGATGGTGCTTATCATAGTAGCTCTTCTGCCTAGACTGAGCAATCTTCAGATTCTCTCTTATGATTCGAACCTTCTCCTCAGCTTCATTGATCACATCCGGACCAAAGAGTGCTCTCTCTCCGGTCTCGGACCAATTCAGAGGAGTGCGGCATTTTCTTCCATATAGAGCCTCGAATGGAGCCATGCCCAGACTAGCTTGATAGCTATTGTTGTAGGAGAACTCCGCGAAAGGGAGATACTTTTCCCAACCCTTGCCAAAAGAGATCACACATGCCCGAAGCATGTCTTCCAACTTGGTTCACTCTTTCGGTCTGACCATCAGTTTGAGGATGGTAGGCGGTACTGAAGTTGAGACGGGACCCCATAGCAGTTTGGAAACTCTGCCAAAACTTGGAGACAAAGATACTTCCACGGTCCGATATGATCCTCAGAGGGACCCCATGCAATGGAACAATACGAGCCAAATATAAGTCAGCAAGTTGACTTGCCGTATATCATCACGGACTGGTAGGAAGTGAGCAACCTTGGAAAGACGATCAATGATTACCCAATTGCATTGTTGCCCTTTTGAGATCGGGAAACCCGGTGATGAAGTCCATACCAATTTCATCCCATTTCCACTCGGGACTGCAATAGGGCGAAGAGTGCCGGCAGGTCTTTGATGTTCAGCCTTTACCCGTCGACAGGTGTCGCATTCAGCAACATACTTGGCAATTTCTCGTTTCATACGAGTCCACCAGAATAGTGGTCGAAGGTCTTGGTACATCTTGGTACTACCGGGATGAATAGAGAGAGGAGATTCATGAGCTTCTTGGAGGATCAGCCCTCTCAATTTTGTTTCTTTGGCACTACCAAGCGGTCACCAAAATAAACAACTCCGGATTCATTGACAGAAAAACATTTGCCTTCCCGCTAGCAATGTTCTCTTGATTTTCTGAATACCCTTGTCACGAGTTTGAGCATCCTTAATCTGGTCTACAAGAGTAGATTTGATCTCCAGATTTGCAAGGTAGCCGGAGGGAACAATTTCCAGGTTCAAACGGGAACTCTTCATGAGGGCAGGTTGGGCCTTCAATCATCAGATTGTTGCAATAGGACTTCCGACTTAGCGCGTCAGCCACGACGTTTGCTTTGCCGGGTTGATAGTTCAGACTCACATTGTAGTCCGTGATTAACTCCAACCAACGCCTTTGCCTGAGATTTAAATCCGGCTGGGTGAAGAGGTACTTCAGACTCTTGTGATCCGAGAAGATCTCGCAACGGTTACCAAACAGGTATGGTCTCCATTGCTTCAAAGCATAGACCACCGCGGCAAGTTCTAGATCATGAGTTGGGTAGTTGAGCTCATGCGGCTTAAGTTGGCGAGAAGCATAGCCACCACATGGCCATCTTGCATCAATACACAACCCAGCCTTGTAGAGAGGCGTCACAGAAGACGACGAAATCCTTGCTTGTGTCCGGCAGGACAAGCACAGGAGCGGACGTGAGCTTGGCTTTCAGTGTTTGAAACTCTCTTCAGCTTCGGCCGACCATACAAACTTTTTATCCTTCTTGAGAAGGTCAGTCAGGGCCTTGGCTATCTTGGAGAAACCTTCGATGAATCGGCGGTAGTAACCCGCCAATCCGAGAAAGCTACGGATGTCCTTGACTGACATTGGAGTTTTCCAATCCAGAATGGACTGAATCTTGTCAGGAATGACAGCCACACCATTAGCGGATATCACATGACCAAGGAAGATGAGATTATCCAACCAAAACTCACACTTGGAGAACTTGGCATAGAGGCGGTGTTCTCGAAGTCTTGTCAGAACCAAACGAAGATGTTCCTCATGCTCTTCATTGGTTTTGGAATAGATGAGATGTCATCAATGTAAATGACGACAAACTTGTCAAGATAATCCATGAAGACAGAGTTCATGAGCCTCATGAAAGTAGCTGGGCATTTGTGAGACCAAAGGACATGACGGTATACTCATATGAGCCATAACGAGTAACAAATGCCGTCTTTGGAATATCCTCCTTTCTGATTTTTATCTGATGGTAGCCTGACCTCAGATCCATCTTGGAGAATACCGTTGCACCAGCTAACTGATCCAACAGATCATTGATGCGAGGAATAGGATACTTGTTCTTGATTGTCACCGCATTCAACGGTCGATAGTCAGAGACTAGACGAGGCACGGTAGAATCCCTCTTCTTGACAAAGAGTACCGGACAACCCCAAGGTGAACTGCTAGGCTGGATGAACTCCTTAGCTAACAGCTGATCAATTTGCTCTTTCAACAGAGCCAACTCTTCCACCGGCATACGGTAGGGCTTCTTAAATTGGAGCGGTACCGGGAAGTAGCTCTATGACAAACTCCACACTTCGGTCAGGAGGCATGCCAGGCAATCTTCCGGGAACACATCCGGGAAGTCACACACCACGTGTATGTCCTGGATTTCAGGAGGGGATTCGCCTTCCATAAAGCAAAGGAGAATCTCAGGTGAGCGGGTACGACGGCGGACGGAGGTATTGATGTTGCAGGCCAATACTTCACAATGTCACCGGAAGGAGCGGTCACGGTAATGGTCTTGGCGGCACAGTCGAGATTAGCCTGGTATTTGGTAGCCAGTTCATGCCCAATGACATCAATGCCTTTGGACTTCAGAGCTACCAAGGCATAAGGAAAGGACAAGGAACCTATATTAATCTGGACCTCAGGAGTAACCCCATCGGTTTGCCATTTGGAGCCAGGAGTGGCAATCACCAAGGGATGGCTCATTTTCTCGAACGGTATTTTGTGGTCTTTTGCAAAAGCTATGGATATGAATGAATGCGATGCTCCAGAGTCAAACAAAACTGTAGCTGTATTGCCGTTGATTCGTAACTCACCCATAAGAACGCCGGGGTCCTCTTCAGCTTCTTCAGCAGAGATGTGGTTCAGGCGACCACGCACAATAGGTCCAGCCTTGCCAGTTGGAGTGGCAGGGGCTCGTGCAGGAGTTATCGCGAGAGGTGCCTTCTGGGGGCACTCCCTGGAGTAGTGACCAGCCTGGCCACAGGTGTAGCAAGTGAGTCCAGGTGGAGCAGGTAGCATAGGACGGTACCCACTCCGCCTATCCCAAGTGTCGAAGTAGTGGGGCGCGGAGGAGGTGGCCTATATCCTGCTGCCTCGGCATGAAGGAGCACGAGGTACGGCGCTGTAGGGAACAAACACCCTGCGCTTCTTGCTCTCAGAACCCGAGGAACTCTGGTGGTCCCCATGTGCGGGCCTCTTGGAAGCTTCAAGTTCCTTTCTTCCTTGCTCAAGAGTGAAAGCCTGGTTGAACAGCTCCTGATAGGTCTGGAACCTGAAGGGCAATAGCTCATAGCGGAGCTGCGGATCAGACCCTTGCGGAACAGCTCTTGCTTGTCAGCATCATTGGTCACGTCCCTTGGGGCGTAACGAGAAGATGGTTGAACTCACGACCATAAGTGCGGAGGTCCATCCGTCCCTGTTGCAAATCCAGGAACTCCCTCCTCTTCAAGTCCATGATCGGCTGGGAATGTACTCCGCTCGGAAGGCAGTGCGGAAATCAGCCCAGGTGAAGACATGGTTGGCTGGAAACAAAGCCACATGGCTTTCCCACCAACAGCCAGCAGCACCAACCAAGAGATAGGTGGCAAAGTTGACTTGCTCCGCCAATGGGACATGAAGCGCGGAGAACTTGCGCTCCAAAGCACGAAGCCAATCATCAGCTTCCAGTGGCTCCTTAGCATCAGCAAAGTGGGTGGCTGCGAGCAGGAACTCAGTGAGAGTGTTGCACTCGTTCCTCCGTGCATTCTGCTGCACCAACTGTTCAGCAAGCGCTCATTGCGCCCACGGTTCTCCTCAATGGCCATCAAGACCTCAGCCATCGAGGGTGGTGGCGGCAGATCATCCTCATCATCATTGTGGTTACCGCGACCACCACGGCCTCCACGACCTCCTCGAGCCATTCTGGAGATTTGACAATGACACAGTTAGTATCTTTCTCCGAATGGTCGAACAATAGCATTAGCGTCTACTCAAGTACACAGACTAGGGACGATAATACTTTGCGAGAAGGAAAACAACAAGATAGAACTTGGGTCAAAGATCAGCATCATGTGCTACTAGTGAGAGTTAAGAAATCACAACTTAACACACTCTAGTTGGCACAATCCGGGACCTTATGTTCAAGTCCGTGGGTTAAAACCCAAAGAAAGGATCAAAGATTAACTCGGTAGAAACATCTGAGTTGATTTGGGATTGCAACGCAGCGGGAGCAACGTGACACATAACACTAAAGGTCGAACCCACCCCGTTTCTAATCATTTTGAAGTAACAGGAGAAGTAAAACCTTTAAATCAAATCGAGGTAAGATTGCTCCGAGATTAGAGGGTAACCAGATAAGGAGTAAAAAGAATCCTAAGATGGTTTTCACAACTCATTTTTAGGTTAAAAATATTTTCACAAACACTAGACTCAACATCGACCAGTAGAAGGGTTTCCTACAGGCAGTACTGCTCTGATACCAACTTGTGGCGCCCTGACCTGACTGTTATACAGTGATGCTGTGTGTCACCGGTTAAGCGATACAACCGGAGGTTACGGGTTTACCAATCCCCGGCCAAAACCTTTGGCAGGCGTTGCTCGGAATGGATCATCGGCAACGCAACACCCCGATTGATGCCTTAACACAGGCACAACCCTCAATGCATAATAGAGAGACAAGACTTGTGGAACAACTGGCACATCACAGACTCTACGACACAAATCATATAGTTCAACTCTTATATAGAGAAAGATAGCAAATGACAACCAGAGGTCACAGACCCAACATTACATCAAGCGGAAGCAAATTAGGTTGTTCTAAACAACAAGACCAATATGGCCTAAGAGGCCTACAGATAAACATCACAACGCCAGCTGTTCCAGGATGTCCCAAGCTGCCACCTGGGAACCCCAGACTACTCGTCGACGTCCACAAAGAACCCACCTTCGAGGTCGGTGAAGTCCTCCTCTGAAACAAAACAAACGACGTTGAGTTCGACGAACTCGCAAGATTATATATAGAGCTTAGCTCGATGAGGCTTTCAAAGTTATATGGCTGTTTTGCATAAAGCTGATTTTATTTATGAAAACATAACTCAAGGCATCGACTATTCAGAATATTTTCAAAAGAGGTAAGAAGTAACTCTTTCTTTCATCACCTTACTCACATCAACCATTACCTGTTTCAAAAGGCACCTCCCCGAATCACCCTCGAGGAAGCTCACCTTACAATCTTGAGTGGTACCTCTAGTACCCAGTTTTTAATCATTCCGTTAAAGTTATTCTATGATCTTATCGTCCTTTCCCAAGTTGTCCTTAACCGTGGACACGGCTTTTCGAAAAGATTTAACCCTGCAGGGGTGTACAAATGTTTGCCACGCGTACCGTCCGGCCCATTACCTAGCTTAGCTCTCTTCCTTGGAGAACCGGCTGGGTGGGAGCGGTGTCGACTTCTCCCTCGTTAAGGACTTTCCAGGATCATCAGTGGCGGTAGGACTGCCAGGATCACAACACCCCGCCCCACAGCCACTCATTTTCCTAACACCACCATCCTCATCTCAGTTCACCACCAACTCACGCACGCGCAAATGGAAGCCAACTAGAGGACCCTGGCTAGCCCCGCTCGAGTTATTTAGTCTATGAGGGTTCCTGCACTGCGAATGCATAGGCCTCACGCATGGTTGCACGCTCAGTCTTGGTTCGGGAGGTAAAGAACTCGCACCTAGGCGGCGAGAACGAGACAAAGCACCACAACCACAGTGGCCTCTCATCCCCACCTTTTAGCATCTTATCACCTGTCACCACATTTCTCCACCATCATCTCACATTTCACACCTGTTTCCAACAACACATATATCCATCGTACAGCTATGCATATAACTAGGCATGGCTAAGCATCACATAGCATAGTTTAGTATCTCAGGCCAACAACACAAACCTATGGATAATAGGAGGGGAAACAGATATTGGCATAGGGAAATTAATGCAACTATAGGATACTCTAATCCGACAAAAGTTGACATTTAGAACCGCATGCAATATTATAGTGGAGAAAATATTTGCGGAAACATAGGATAAGATATGCTCAGAGGGGGGATTACGCTTGCCTTGTTGATACGGCTGGTAGTACGGATCGTCACAAGACGGGGGTGGCACTTCACCTCCTTGATCTACCGATGCACAAAAACACCGGAAGAGCAATCAACACATGGCAATTGTGCAATGCATACAAGGATGATGATATGACATTTTAAATGCACCCTAGAAACTTTAAACAGACCAACAAGTTAAATGGGGTCCCCGTTATATTTATTGCATAATTTGGAAGAAACCCCATATTAAAACTTAATGAGTGTCATGACTACTAGAGCACATTATTGTAATTGTGATCGATGATGCATGATGATAAGATTTTGGATCACTCATGTTTTCTGAGCATTTTGATATAAAGAACACATTTTTCTGAGGTCCCGGTGAAAAGTTATTACTTTTATAATTTCCTCCTTTTTAATTATTCTTTTAATTAATTCCAACGATGAAATAATTTAAGTACCCGACTCGAGGGAGGGGATGGTATACTGGAATCATCGGAGTTCGATACTCTACACGCGGGAGGGGGAGCGGGGACATGTACTATCGAAAGGGAAAGGAAAAAGGAAAACTGCACAATTTTCTGCACAGGCCGGAATTTCCGGTCCACAAGTGCTCTTGGGCCGGAGTTTCCGGTCCAGCAATTTCAGCCCAACAACGGCAGTCTCTGGACGCGGGCCGGAGTTACACCGGAGTTGGGCCGGAGTCTCCGGGCGAGTCACTGACGACAAGGAAAAACTGAAAATGAATACAAGGTTCAGTGCGTCGTTCGGCCGGGGAAGGCACCGGCGGCGAGCTACGGCGTGGAGCACGAGCTAGTGCGAGAGGGGGAAGGGAAAGGGCCTGCAAGGGCACGGCGAGGGGCGCAGCTCACCAGGGAACACCCACGAGGGCACGGCGGCGCCGGAGGTGGGCTGCAGGCGACGAAATCGAGCGGCGAGGCTCGGCGACGGCTCGGACGGCAGCGGGGGAGAACGGCGATGGCGCGGCGAAACGGCGGCGCCCCGGGTCGATTCCGGCGGTGGAGAGGTAGCAGGCGAGGCGGTGGACCTGCGGGTGTCCGTCGATTTGCTTCGGGGCCTCTCAAGTGGCGGCGACGAACGCGGCAATGGCGGCGGCCATGGCGGTCCGTGGGGAGAAGAAAAGGGGAGCAGGGACGGGAAGGGCGAGCGAGTGAGGGAAGGAGCAAGTGGGGGCCTCGTGGGGGCGAGCTCCTCGTGCAGGGAAGGGCAGGGCAGCGGCCAGGGCGCGGCGTGGCCATGGCGACCTGGTGCGGCTCGGCCGCCCGGTCGCTACAGGGAAGAAGAAAGGAGGTTTTCTGAAAAACCCCCTGCACAACTTTGAACCATCACCGATTGGTCCTCCTGTAAAAACAATTTGGTCCTTCTCTGTTTTAAAATTAGAACCAGCAGCTGTATTTGAATTAAATCAGGTATTTGAACACTTCCAAAAATTCTGAGAAAATTTGGGGAGGCTCCTCATGTTATGTAGAAGTACTCCAAATTTTGGTGTGGCAAAATAAAATTGTTTGGACCACTTTTGTTAATAGGGTTGACTTAGGGCATTTTTTCTAAATTCAAAGATGTTGCTCCTTTAACAATTTGAAGCAAAAGCAAAATATTTGTTTGGAGCTCTTGGAACTTCCTTGACAAATATAAGATGTCAAGAAAATTTTGTTTTGCAACTTTGAGTGCCATCATCGTGTGGAAGTTTTGTTCGAGCACTTTGGGCATTTTGTTTTAGCAACTCAATATCATTTCGATATCAATGTTGTATTACACAGAAGAGACTCGTTTACGCATGGATGCCATGATGCAATTAACACAAAAGTGGAAAAATTACACAGGTTTTTAGGTTCTCAGTTTTGGGCTGTTACACCGGGCCTGACAGGTCAATCATTGGTCTCACAAAAGTGTCGGCACTTTTCCTGCAAGGGGACAGCCATGGGTGACGTTTTGGTCCGTCATAGTCAATTGGGCCGGGCGGGCCTCGGGCTGGGTCTGGCCGTCACGGATCCAAAACGGTTCGTGAAATCCGTCTCGGAGTTCATCTATGACGCACTTTCGACCACGATCGACAGATCCGTCGTAGGTGAGTATTTACGAGACGGATATTTAACTTTCCACCACGAACTCATTATGTGGTGGAAGACTGGGATTCTCGTAGTGTACTATCACAGATTTATGGCGAACCGTGATGATCAGTCTGTCGTGTGTCATCTACCTGTTGGGCCGGTGTCGAATAGGGTAGACCAGTTAGGTTTGCTCATTGGGTGTGTAAGGGTAGGTCATACAGGCATGTGAGAACCTAAAATGGAGCCTCAGCAGTCGCAAAATTCGCTGCAGTGCCAGAATGCCCTTTTTTTGGCATATTTGTTGAACAAAAAATTAATAATATGTTGGACTCGTCAAAAAACAACCATACTTGTCAACGATGCCTAATTAAGTCATACTATAATAGAAAAAAATAATGGATCATTTGAGTAGGTCGAAAAAAATCACTTAATATAATTATCAATTTTTTCATAAAAATGGGTTCTATATTTCAATTTCATGATGTTAATTTCTTAGAATTAATTTTGAAGTATTTGGTGCTCAATTTCAAATGATTAGTGAGCGAAAGAACATGGAATCTTCCGAGTGTGACGTGGGTTCTGTACGCTCAGGTTCCATCCAGCCTGTTTAGCTTAGCAATGAAGATGATTCAAATATTAGTTATAAGATGCGAAAAACAACTCAGAGACAAATGTGGCACAGTGGCTTTGCTCTCTGCGCGCGCCTGGGAGACCCAGGCCACCAATTTGCTCACTTTTTCCACCGGCTGAGATTGGGCCGAGTTTATATCAGTGGGCTATACATAACATATTATCTCCACTACTAATAAACAAGCAAACTTGGCAGGAAAATCAAATCAATCTCAACCGTCCATGCAAACTGATCAGACGGCCCACACGCATTTGTTCTCCCCACCCTCTTCAATACTCTCACACCACACCTGCAATATATGCACACAAGAAAAAAAAACTGTCCGCTTGATTGATTCCATCACATCACGCCTGCCATATATGCACGCAGGAAATAAAAAACTGCTCGCTTGATTGACGATCCATGCCGCCCGTCCCGCCCACGACCAAGACGACGGCGAGCAAGATGACCAAGCACACGACGCCGACGAGCAGGAGGTCCGCTCCCAGCCTCGCCATCTGAGTTCCATGCCACCCGTCTCACCCACGAGCAAGAGGACCACGCACAGGACGCCGACGAGCAGCAGGACGTACCACGCGGACGACACCGACGAGCAGGACGACCTCTCCGGTCCACTACCTCGACCACGCCCTTGCATTGCCGCTCCAAATAGGCCACACACTTCAGGGCGCGATCATTTCGAATCCACCACACCAACGTCCTACAACATCTGTGTCGCGGAACGAAAATTCAGGTTAGAAGACAATATAAATGTAATGAAAATTTGAACGCCTTATTTACACATTCCATTTTTTTCTCATTCAGTAAAACCTGTACGAGGAGATCTTGGAGAAACTGATCTTGTACGTGCTGCTCTTGGAGACATTACGAACGGAAATACACAAGGTACTTTATGGCTTCATACTGCTGACAATATATGTTATATTTGGACATGACTTTTGAGGCATGCATTCTGGCTCACTATATTACTTTTTTTTTAAATGTGTGGAAGAAGATTTGCCCCAATTCATTAATCGCATCTACCGAGCAGTTTAAATCGCGCAAACAGATAACAGATCAAACTAACTAACCTTGTGAACAAAAGCATCCTAGGTATGTTCAAAACACTCCTTGTACCTTCAAGAAAGTTGAGAAACCACCTGAAGCAGAACAAATGGCGAGTTTAAAGATCCATACAACATATGTGCATTCGCAGAATTTAACTGAATGTCTAAACCGATAGTTCAAATCAAACTATGCTAATAAAGTAATAAACATTCATCAATAATTTTATGTGCAGTACCACTGCGACCCGCTTTAGGCGACATTACAAATGTATGCTTCCGTCGTTCTGATTCTACAAAAGGTAAGTTGTGACAACATTTATGTTGGAACTTTCCTATCCACATAATTACAATAACATCTTTTTATTTATTCCTTGCAAACATTCATCATTGCAGACGGTTCGAATAAGCGTTCCAGAGAACGATACGCAAATATGGACCCTGAAAAGAAAGAGGCATATCTGAAGAAAAGGCGTGAGAGCTATCATAAAAGAAAGGCTCTCGCCACTCGATCTAATCTACAAGCTGTTGAGGATATTGTGCCCGTACTGTTTCCTATGGATTCATCCCCAGCCACACCTCAGATTACAAATGTCAGTTTCCAATTGGCTAAATCTCCTATGGACATTCTTCATAAAGCGGGCACCCAATTGTTTCAGTCTCCTATGGATAATTTTCAAGATGCAGTAACCCGATTGTATCCGTCTCCAATGGGTGGTTCTCCAATGGATATTATTTCTCAAAAAAAGGGTACCCAATTTGTTCAGTCTCCAATGGATGCTTCCCAAATTTCTTATTCTGGGCAGAATTTGCTTCGATATTTCCAACATGCAATGGGGAGCCACGGTAAACATTTTTTCTTGGTTTCCATTAAGTATAAGATACCCATAAACTGTTGTATGATTATTATTTTATAATTTGTTATCCTGCTTATGTCATCAGTCCAACATTCCCATGAAAACATGGGAGAAGCAGGGAGTACGCAACAAAGCAACTCAGAAGCAAAAGTGATGCGTGAACGAGCTCGATACTATTCTATGAGCAATAAACTTCATGGAGTATTGAACAGGATATATTTTGTCACATATTACTAAGCAGGTATATATCGCTTGTATCACATGTTATATATTGTATTATTAATTTTTGAAAACTAACTCATATTATTATTTGATTGGTTCACATGACAAAATTTAGCAATTTTAGCCGACAAACAATATTCTTGTCTTAGAACGAGGAATTATTGATTACATAAGCCTTCATGAAATAATAAATGATCAAAAAATTTAATTAGAATATTTTTTCAACCATCGCTTCAAACAAAGTGTTGAATTGTAATATCTATACAAATAATAACTATGCTTTGTGGAGGATGCAACGTGTGTGGACTATATTGTCCGCACATTTTTACACGGTTTAATCATGAAATTCATTGCTCCGGTTTAGGAATGAGATTTATATTTTTGAGACGTGCGTTGCACGTGCACGGCTACTAGTACGTTTATGGCGAAGGGGTATCGTGCAATCTCGGCCGTTGATGTGTCTAAGGGGGAGGACCGAAGCGGAAGTGCAGAAACAAACACATTCCTACATTGTAGAAGTTATTTGCAGGGGGGAATGCTTCATTGGAAAACAGCATTCATGGTGTTGTTCCCCCTGGATTCCTTAATGGCAAGGACTCTGATGGTCCTTCTGAGCATGGTGGTATCATATTACGATCTTACGATAATCTAACTAGATCGCAGCAGAAGATAGTCGATGACAGAGTGCAAGCTATCCGATCCGGATATCCCCTTTACGTAGTACAAATAAACAATAGCCATCGCAAACAGCGGAAGCAAATTGTAAGCTTAATTCTATGCTTACCTATGTTTCTCTTAAATTTAGTCTTGCAGCTGCGTCATATAGAAATGACACTTGGCTGACCGGCATATCTATGCTTACCTACATGAAGAAGTTTACTTATTTTGCCGACATAATTTACCAAACCGCCATTTTAACTTGTTTTTCTAACTGCAAAATACCAGGAATTCAGTAAGAAGTACGCAAGAGCTGTACATCTTCCAAACGAAGAACGGAGGATGATTCTCTGGTCGATGGGGAAGAAATGGACAACCGCAATGGCATGTAGAAAAATCGACAAGAAAGACAGGTGGTTTATTACTAGAGGTTGGAATAAATTTGCATGCGGCAGCGGATCAAACAGGCCTCCGTAGCGGTGACATGTACCTCTTCGAACTGAAGTCGATGAACGAGGATGTGATCACCATGGAGGTCCATGTCATCCCAAAAGAGCAATTCTAGTTTCTGATACATAATTATGCATGGGAGCTAGCTAGCACCTGCATAATTCTCCTCCTTAGCATTCAGAAATCAAGCTATGGCCAACTCTATCTGTTGAACCAAATAAATATATGTAAATCCCGAGTTCTGTTTGGTTATTTTGATGTGCGTTTCTGAAGCTGAGGACGTGCATGCAAGATATTTATCTTTCTAGCATTTGTTGCATGAATCAGCATTCACTAGTAAATTAAGGCTCGTGGTATAGCTAAGCTGTTCTGGTACCTGATACCTGAGCAAGTGTCCTCTCTCTGCTATCAGAGACAAGAAGCTACATGTAGCTTGGCCTGGCTTTCCAGGGACCAAAAGGCCATCTTTGATCATTTCTGCTCCTACTAGCCATGCTCATGCACTCGGGCGAATAGCTCCTGTGCGACGTTTTACTTCGTCAATTGATGGGCAGCGACGTCGTTCGCTGGAATAGCTCTGCTGCGACATCGCTGTTTTCGCAAATTGCTCTGCTACGACTTGGCCCTTAAGGGCAGTCTGTTAGTTAGGATTAGGATTATGGGGAGCCGGCGGGTGGGACCCACAACTTATCCACGTCAGATTGGTGGGACCTAGACAACAACGACGACCGTTATATCCTCCTCCCCTGCGCGCGCATTCTCCCTTGCTTGCCTGTCTTCTTCTTCTCCGACGACGAAGCGTCGCAACGCCGACGAGTTTGTCTGAACTGAACTGGATTCATTTGCGCAATTTCTGAAGTGAAGCCGTAAGCAGAACTAGATTTCAACTGAAATTTAACTTAACATATACTCAAATTCGAAAGATTACATAGCTTAGTTCGTGGCGATCATCGGATCAAAAGCCACACACGCGGGCAGAAGCTCGATTACATAGTTAGCCTAGCTAATTGGGCGTCGACGCTGCTCTACCCCTAAACGCAGATCCAAAATTGGGCTTCGGAGCCCCGGGGGTGCGGCGGCGACGAGGCGGCGACGCCGCTCAGTCGGACAAGTCGGAGAAGTCGAGCTCCTCCTCGTCGGAGCTGATGTCGATGATGGGGTGGAGGGAAGCCTCGATACCTCTCTCGAGGCGGAGTTTGTTGAGCTCCTCGATCTCCTGATGGCGCACCTCGACCTCCTGCTGCTGCTGCTGGCTGCGCTGGATCACCTCCTCGGTGATCCAGTCCAGGTCCTCGTCGGCGGCGAAGTCCCCGGGCAGCAGGCCGCGGCGCGGTGGGCGGTCCTGCTGCTCCTGCTCCTCCTCCCTCTTCGGCGGTGGCAGCTGTGGCGCCCGTGCCGCCATGCGGGAGCTCCCCGCGCCGGAGGAGCTCCCGTGCTCGTAGCGGTGGCCGCGCGCCGCCACGCTGCGGTCATACTCCTCCACCTCACGACGGGCGAACGCTGGCGGCGGCGTTAGGCCCCTGTGGAGCCACTTGTACGCGCCGCGCTTCCGACCGACGTCGGAATGAACCCGCCTCGCGCGTTCGGGGTCAGCCGGCCGCTTCCGCGCCTTCCGGTCCTCGTCGGAGCGATTTCCGGAGCCGGAATGGCCACCGCGGGAGCTGGAACCCCCACGCCTCATCATCTTCGTGGGCTGGAGCTGGATCTGTATGTGGCGGCAGCGGTTTCCCGTGGATTTGGTCGCCGGCGGCGAGGGAGTGTGGGGGGCGGCGCAGATCTGAATAGCTAGGGTACGACACATCTGAGTGGATAAGAAGGGGAACGGGAGGCGGTCGGGAAAAAAAAACGGTGGGCCGTGGCATGGGAAAGTGAACGGGAGGGCCGTGGCCCGTTATTTGGTTGGGCCATGCCGTCCGGCCGTGGCGAGGCGGTGAGAATAGAAAAAAAACACTAAAAAAAACTTGTGCACTAACCAGCGGGCCAAATCCTGCTGCTGGGCCCAAATTTAGTTTTTTTTTCCTACGAATGGCGCGGAACTGGGAGTGGCCAATCAGAGCGCAGAACTGGGAGTGGCGCGGATCGGGGGGTTTCCTTCTGATCCAACCGTTCACTAACCAGCGATCAACGGCTCTGAAGCAGGGGGGTTTCGGACGGGGTTTAGGGTTTCCGGGGTTTAGGGTTTTCAGTGAGCTAGGGTTGAGCATAAATAATTTAAAAAAAATCAAATAAATATGAAACTTTCGCTCACTGTTTACTTATGCAACTACGTTGCTAAAAAAAATTAAAACTTGTTATATCCACAGTTAAATGAAAAACATTCACACAATTCAAGCTATCGATGGAATGAGCTAGGGTTGAGCACAACTAATTCAAAAAAAATCAAAACAACATACAACCAGCGCACATGGTCTACTTATGCAACTAAGTTGCTATTAAAAATATAAAACTTGTTATATCCACATTTCAATTCCAACATTCACACGTTCACGATATCGATGGAATGAGCTAGGGTTGAGCATAAGTAATTCAAAAAAAATCAAATAAATATAAAACCAGCGCACATGGTCTACTTACATGACATAGTTATCAAAAAAATATAAACTTTGATTTTTAGTCGGTCAACGATTTTGTGCAAAGTTTGACCAAACATTCAAATCAGCACAAATAATTCAAAAAAAATTAAAATAACATAAAACCAGCGCACATTGTCTACTTACATGACATAGTTATGAAAAAAAAATATAAACTTGGTATATGAGTATTTTCATGAGAAATCCTTCACACAAATGACTTACCACGAACGAAGTTGCAGAGAGTTCAAGGAAGTGAGAGAGGGTTTGATGTTTTGAAAATTTAAAAAAATTGAAAAAATCACCAAAGCTTCCTTTTGGTGTGACTAAGAATGACACAGGCTTAGTTTTTCATTTTGGTATTTTAAACTTGTTTAAATGTTGGTCAAACTTGGGTTTGACCGAATTCAAAATAATCATAAAATATTCAAAAAACATCAAAAAAATGGAAAACCAGTGCACATGTTCTTAGTTTGTCATATACTAACAACTCCAATTGATAAACAAGGTCTAGACACATATTAAACAAGAAATGCTTCAATATGGTGTGAAATCACACATCTCAAACTATGAACTCTATAGTTTGAGTTGTGAGATTTCATACCATACTGAAGCATTTCTTGTTTAATATGTATGTAGACCTTGTTTATCAGTTGGAGCTGTTAGTACATGATAAACTAAGACCATGTGCACTGGATTTGCATTTTTTTGATGTTTTTTGAATATTTTTTGAATATTTCAAAAATTGGTCAACTAAAATCAAACCAACTTTTAAACAAGTTTTGAGTTAAAAATTGTTCTAGGACACTATATTAGTGCAATATATGTTAACCCTAGAGTTTGAGATCATTTGGAGAAGGTCGAAAAAATGACAGGATTAGAAATGGTGCTGTTTGGGCTACCTTTGGGGCTCATTTGTAGCTCATTTTGGAAAACCGATGTGAAAAATGACAGGATTAGAAATGGGGATGACCAAGTTAGATCAACCTACTACATAATAACATGTACAAATAACATGTACATCAAAGTTGAATTCAAATATTCAAAGTTGAATCAAAATATAAAAAATATTCAAAAATTCAAAAGAATTTGTCCAAGTGCAATATTTTAATGGATGGGACAACTCACTATTATAGAAATTCTATAATAGTGAGATGCCCGACCCACAAAGCTACTGGACTAGGACATATAATGTGCAACACCTAAATTGCGAGCAAGGGGACTCGAACTTAGGTGGGCAAAGGGAGCATCAACCCTTTGCCACTAGGCTATGCCTCTGTTTGCGAAAAATCTACCACCATTTGGAGGTAATAGTTACAAATGTTTACATTTTGGTAACACTAGCAACACTAGCAATATTTAAATTTTGGAAACCCCTAAGCATTCTACACTAAAAGGCAAAAGTGGCTCAAATAAAAAAATAAAAAAAGCAAAAGTGGCTGAAATGGCTCCTACACTTACTGGGCCTAATTGGATGGAGTTGGCCCATTCATCTAGCCCACAGTGAAACTTTTTCATTTTTCTCGAAAAAAAAAAGATCTGCGCACGGCTGCGTCCTCTACAGCAATATTCCGAAGAAGTAAATCATTCTGGTAAGTCTAAATAAAGAAGTAAGACATTGTTTCTACAGATGACACGATAATTTACATTTTTTACAAGGTTTAACCCAACGGAACGTGCGAATGACAACATCGGGATGTCCAGAGCACGCCCCCAGGGTGTTCGACAGAACGCAGTCGACATGCCCAGTTCACAAAATTACTCCCCCACACGCTCCCCTACCAAAATTCACTACACTTTCTATCTACATAATGCAGCTCAAGCTTCCAGCTCCATCTAGCAGCTCTGTAGCTGATTCTTCATCTCGCATAGGATCAAAGCTACTTCGATGTCCAGGCTCGATGAACTAGCTGAACTCCTGCTCGATGTGGTACCCCTGCTCGATGAACTCCTGCTCGATGTGGTACCCCTGCTCGATGAGCTCCAGCCCGTACTGCTCTGGTCGCCCGCATCAAGTTTTCGCATCGATGCATACCTCTGTCTCGTCATCGGCGGCGATTGACCGCCGAGCGAAAAACCCTTACCGTCGATGCCGTAGCGCTTCCACGCCCGCTTCAAGACCTGATTCACCGAAATCCGGTAGGGCCGCCGGTCGCCTCCGCTGCACGAGTCCCTCGCCGCTGCACGAGTCACAAATAGGGCCGCCGGTCGCCTCCGCGACCGGCGACCCGCACCACCCCAACCTCCATCCACCCTCGACGCCCTTACCTTGCATTGCGACCGCAAGCCCTGCGTCGCCGCCCGCCGCTTCTTTTCTTGCGCCGCCGCTCGAATCGATTGCCGCTTCTCTTCTCGCGCCACCGCTCGAATCGGCCGCTCCATCTAGCCCGGAGAAGCCGAGACGGCAGGACAGGAGTGAGCTCAGAGGGACGCCGGCGCGTGGCAGAGTTTTTTCCCCACGATGAACAGATGCAGCTGTCGCATCGGAGCTATTATCACGGCTTCAGAGCACGCACGCGTGAGGTCCCACTTGTCATAAACTTATCCATTGAACGGTCAAACGGGGTTTACCGCGTGGGATAATAAATTAACGGCCATATCCTGTCTGAGCTATTCCCACGCAAACAAACGTCGCACCAGGGCTATTTCAGCCAACATCGTCGCATGCCGGACAATTGCCCTCAACGACGTCGCACAGGAGCTATTCGCCCCATGCACTCTGGGACTGCACATCCTCTACCTTTTATCATTTATCGACAAAGTCACCAACCTTTATTCTCCAGCAAAGTCACAATAACTACTCCATTGTGGACTGTCCGGTCAGGTATTAACATAAAACGCTCAAGATTATTTCGGAATGTATAAATTGTTGCAGAAAACTGTCATGGATCCAAACCGTGCGAGCCAATGATCAGTCCAATCGCACGGTCAGGAAGTGCAGAATGGACATGAGAGGCAATGGTGCAGCTTTGTATTGTAGCTGGAAGACGTATTGCATCTGCAGCAACACAACATACTACTGTAGTGTTTTCAGCACATTACCTACTGAGATGCAATGTTGGCTGCTGATGTATGTGATAGGATAGGATAAGGGGAACTTAGGTAGGTGATATCCACGTCACAATTCCACATACATAAGTGATGCTGTATACCTTCCTTCTTAAGTAATTATTCCATTATTACTAGTTTCTTCAGATCCATATATGCTAATTTGGTGTTTAAATTAGATCCAATAATGTTTCTGGAGACCAAGCTTTATTCACTTGTGAAATACTTTCTCCGCTCATAGATGACCTAGAATGCATGCAAAACTAATACTGTTAAATAACTAATCTAACTTTACATCATATTATTTAAAAATGGTTTAGGCAATGAGCAACATCATAACATAGCAATTTTACAAGTATGCATAGAATATCCATGCGACAAATAATGGTCAAAGTTGCGTAATTTTTTTTCGAAATCAAGTGTGTTCCCCCAGCCTCTGCATGCAAAGAATGCACGCAGCCGTTTATACTATTAATAAGAGAATACATAAACCACCAAGTCTTATAAAGAGATACATCGATCAGCCGGAAGCCAAGTTTGATGAAGGGGGCGGACCGGTCAAAACCAAGTGCCGAGACCTCACACACCAATGCACATAATAAATCCGGAGACTACGACCAAGCCGCCCAATAGCGAGCCGTCAGCACAAGCCGGTCCAGCAGACACACGACGCACGCCAATGCGCATGATGATACTCTAACGCCACCGTCTTCCACCGATCCATCTTCAGGAGTGATCAAACACAATGACCTTGCCAGGCCTGATGTCGACGCTGCCACGACGCCAGACAGCACCACTGCCCTACGCGCATCCATCATCCTGCGCCCATCACCGAGACCCGTCGTCGTCGATGCAGTAGATGAAACATCGTTTCTTCTTTAGGTCCCTCCAGCCATTACTCCAAAATGATGCCCTCAGGAGGGAGAGCGACACCACCGGCGCAAGCGAGGTAACGTAAACTGCAGCGACGATGCCTCAAGAAGGAAACGACATCAAAGACGCCGCGATCGTCCGCCTTGGCCGAAACCGGCGTCATTTTCACCGGCAGTCACACCACCCGACCCTGCAGCTGACTGGATCGCCGACAGCAGAGCACCACCGCCCATTGTGGCCACATCCTCGCACAGTCAGCTGAAGACGAAGATGGATCCAGGCGGGCACCAGATCCGCAGCTGCCACCACCATCCATCGCTGAAGGATGTCGTCGCCGCTGCACATTCAGGGCCTCTGCCCTGAACGCCGCCCGTGACTACCCTGCCGATGCCACCCCAGCCGCTTCCACGTATCGCGTCCGAATTCACACCCGAGCACCTTAATATGGCGCAGGAACCCTCTGCCATCGTAACCAGCATCGACGGCGCCAGAATGGGAGAAGGCAAGGTGGGGGAGGTTGGCGGCGCTAAGGTTTTTCTCTGGCGTCGCCCTGGGGAGCGACGCGAGGGAAGTCTCGTCGGTAGCGTCCTCTCAACGTCGCGTAATGACCGTTTCTATATCCAGAAGCTATCTGTTTACAAACAGAGAGTGCATGATTTCACGGACATAAATTGTTTGGAACCTGGACCTACAAAGGGAAGGAGAGGGTGGGTATATTCTTCATGGAACTATTAGGACGGGTCAATACATGGAACACAGTTTTGGTCAGCTAGCTAGTCATATTTCCTTTAGCAATGAAGAAGCTTGTTGCAGTTGATTCATATATACACCTCTTAATTCTTCCTGTTTCAGGATCAAACTGAACACAATGTTGCAGTATTGTCTTGCATCATAGGAGTAACTACTATACGTAAGTTCACTTTAAACCCTATACGGTGTTTGTAACTCCGATTTGACTCATGGCAATGAAACCTTCCATATTATCCCAGTCGTCGACAAGTGCTTTGCATTTAAGTGACTACAAAAAAAGGTGGAAACATTTATTCAAAATCATAACCCTATACGATGTTTGTAACTCTGATTTGACTCATGGCGATGAAACCTTCCATGTTATCGCATTCGTCGACAAGTGCTTTGCATTTAAGTGATTACAAAAAAAGGTGGAAACTTTTATTCAAAATCATCACGCGTAGTAAATTTCATAGAAGAACAAGACTTTTGTTCCATGTGCACAAATATCAAGGCATAAATAAAATCCTCTTGTATTTGTGCATATGATTTTTTATCTTGTGGTTTATTTTTGCAGGTACCAAATCGTAGCACCTCCTTTTTATGAAACTTCAAAAATGCAAAACCATCTTAATAACCTGATGTTTGTGGGTAGTTTTCATATTCTGTGATTCTAGAAAAATTAAATGATTTATGAGTGTGGAGAATGAAAGAGATCAAAACCTGAGAATATACATGAACCTACAACATCAAGTACTCTCTCCGTTCCACAATATAAGATGTTTTAGGTGGTTCACATATTGTCTAGGTTTGGACTAAAATGAGTGGACACATGCACTAAAACATGTCTACATACATATGTATACATGTGAATGTAGAAAAGTCTAAAACGTTTATATTGTGGAACGGAAGGAGTATGTAACATACAAAAATGACAATAAAATAATTGGACTTCTTGTGTTTTTTATATGACATTAAAGTCATATTTCGATGAATTTTGGAGGGTTACCATTTCGAATTCCTGGCTCCATGAAATTTCTTCATATTGGAAGACCTGACATGCAAAAAAATCTTTTTGAAACCAAATATGGGTTTATTTTTTAAGGTTTTATAAAGCTAAGGATCTAGCTAGACGGTTTACTAATTTGGTATTCGAGTCATGCCAAGCAGAATAATTCATGGTTAAAAATGGACTTTGACTGAAATATTGAAGTGTCAAGTGTAAATAGTTGTGTTTATGCTCTCTTTTATACATCCAATGAAATATATTGAAGTTGATTTTTTTCTTGTAAGTATACGAACCAATTGGGTTGCTAGTGAATTGGTTGTATACCTGACCCACTAAGCATCAAACTTCAAGATTGACATCTTGTGTGTCATCACACGAAGATGGCTTAATTCAGTAGAAGACTATATTTATTTCTTCAATATTAAAACTCTTTCACTTTTAATATTAACTATGAGTATATCTGTCTATGTTGTACTCCCTGTTATAGACAAACCAATGCATTACTTGACTGTACGTTGAATGTACTCCCTCCGTCCAAAAATAAGTGTCTTAATTTTGCCCAAAAGTGGATGTATCATGTATAGATACATCCACTTTTGAGCAAACTTGAGACACTTATTTTGGGACGAAGGGAGTAGTCTGTAGTGCTGACATCGATCACCGATCCTATCATTTAACTTTCCTAGAAGGAATGATGAACAAGACCTACCTTTACTGTGGCCATATGATACACATGAATGGCAGTACAAGTCACAATTTCTGGAACCCCATCTCTTTTTTTTTTTTTGCGAAAAGGACCCCAGAACTATTACAGTTGACCACCAGTACAACCCTCAAGAAACACAGAAAATACATTCCGGTCCCTGAGGACCCAGCTTCCCACCGATACCACCGCGAGACGGAGACGCGCCGATCCGCCGCTGCCGCCGAGCTCCTCCCGAGTCGGCCACGCCTTGACGATCCGCAGCACCACCGCGTCCGGGAAGTCGCCGTTTTCATTCTTCCGAATCGCACGGCGGAGCAGAGAAAAGCTGGAAGAGCACTGGATCCTTGCCGTCGTCTTGAACACCAACGCGAGCGCCACCGACGCCGCAGATGACCTTGAAGACCTGGAGCCCCGACCTCCTGTACACCCCTCACGAGCCTCCGCCGACGCCGGAGAGCACATCGGCAGAGCAGAGACGCACCTGCAGCCCAGGAGCTTCGCCGGAGACGAAGCCGAGGAGGGGAAGCCGCAGGGCACCAAAAGCGCGACGGCGCCGTCCTTCCCGCCATGGCCGCGCCGCCCGCACACCTTCTATCTACACGCCGGAACGCAGATCCGGGGATCCCCCATCCTCCCGCCGCCGGAGCGGCTGGCGGAGGGTGAGGAATCCCCCGGATGCGCCGGCGGCCGCTGGTCGCCTCGAAGTCGCCTTCCAAACGCCTCTGTGCACTGTAGAAAGAGATGGGGTTCCAGAAATTGTGAGTTGTGCTTTTTCTGTAACGATACTTTACAAACTATTTGCACGAGCACATGTCCTTCTTCTTTTACTAAATATGCCTGCTCTTCTTGAAAGAGAAGAAGTTCAGAAATTTTCTAAATAGGGCTGACCGTCTAAAGAGAAAATTTCTGAAGAGAAGATTGAACAGGCTTGTGTTTCTCTAAGCACTCAAAAAACTGTTATCGAGCTAATGTTCATCATCTGAGTTTGATCTTATTTGGGCCTTGATTTGGATATGCTTTACCATCTTTGAGCGTATATAGTGTTAATTATAAGCTGATCTCGTGGGGTGCTCGATTAATTAATTAAGGAGCAGGCAAATCCCATAACCAAGATTGTTACAATAAATGTATAGTGGGATATGTCATTGGTTTTGATAATGTTAGGTGGATGCCACTAGTAGCAAGATTGTGAGGTGCACCAACACCACTAAGGCGACTAGTAATTGGCTCTTGTTTGCTCTGACATATCCAAGCCCTTGCACTACACTGATGTTTAGCATCACCGTGGACTATCTTTACTATTAAATGGGAGTTGGACGTACGTTGGTGAAACCTCCGTTTTCCGCCTCCATTTTCCGCCAGAATATTCTGGCCGCACGTCGCTCTCTCGTTTCCTCGCTCGTGCGCGCAGCATGGGCCCCACACGCGTGACGCCTCGCCAGCGGCCAGCCCACCCGCTCATTTTCCCCCGCGTCTGCTTCCCTCGCCTCTCTCCTGCGAATCGCCCGCATCGCCGCCCCGCGCCGAAAGCTCCACGCGGCCGCCCATCGGCCGTGCCGCCACCAAGTGCTGCCCACAGCTCCCGCCTACGTCGCCAAGCGCGTGGCTCCGCGCAGCAGAAAACCCGCCGCCGCCCAGGGCGGTGTGCGGCCGACGAGCGCCGCTGCCCAGAGACTCGCATGTCAAGCCTCCCCGATCGGCAAATCCAACAGAACCTCCACATCCAGATCGACCTCCTCCACCGGCCGGAGCGCCTCCTCGCGTAGCCTTCCCCTGCCGCCGACGCCACCACATGCGCCCGCCTCACCTCATCGCCGTCCGAGCGTTCTCCATCGCGCTCTCGCTCCCTTCGCAATACGATCCGGTTCGTTCCACCCTTGGAAAAGAGAAGAAAAATCCCCAATCATACCCATCCCTCGAGCATCGACCTCGCCGGCGTCCTCCTCCAGCCCAAGCCCCTCAGGCCTACAGACAACCGCTTCCAGTACGACCTCCACCTCCAGCCCGAGCTCCTCCACCAGCCGAAATGCTTCCTCAACTGGAAGATCTCCTCCTCCACGCTGTTGGCCACGCCGCCGACCCGGCCGCCCAGATCGACGAGAATGACAACGACGTGGGATACGCCACGGATCCGCCTTTCTCCTCTGAGCGGCAGCGACCGACGGGGACGCAGCATCCTCCGGAGATCTTTTCCAGCCTCCAGTTCGCCCGCAAGTAGAGCCGCTCCGCCGATGCCGCCGTCCTCAAGGAGTAGGTCCATCAGATGCTCTGGGAGTGGCTGTCCGAGCTCAGTGTCGCCTCTCGCGCCTCCTCCCTCCAGGCACATCCCCAGACCCTAGCCTCCTTACACCCATATACTCCCAATTAGTGGTCTCTGGGTTTGCCGTCTCGCTGACTTGTGTGTGTTTCAGGACTCGCAGGGGAACAGCCACTCCCGGAGACGCTGCGGTTGCTGCAACTGGCGATTGACGATGAGGACGACACCACCAGCAGGCTGGCGATCCCTCGGTCACCGATGTCAGTGCAGCCATCTTGTCTTAGCCTCGCGCTTGGGCAGCATGATCACAATCTCAACCACGAGTTACAACTGTAGGGGGAGGTTCAAGGAATGCTGGGAGATTGTGACAGAGACGTAGATGATATTGCTAATTTCAGTGATCAGGTATCGCACGATGTCTCCCTGTTTTAAATGGTTTAGTGGAATTTGTCCGATTGTGTCATCAATCATGTGAAGGAACTTGTGTATTAGAACTTTAGAAGGCATGTCTTAAACTTAGGTATTGTTCGATCATGGAGGTGATCGAATCATATGTTGTGGGTTGTCAGAGTGTAATGAATTTTTGCATACATGTTTGCTCTGAAATTACAGTTTGTATTTTTCTGATGTAGAAACAGCTTTCTGTGAGGCATGACGTGAAGTGAATTTTTTTTGTTATTCCTCTTGATTTTGCAATGATTTTCCCCCCTTGGATTTAGGAGCAGTATTTGCTGTTTGAGAATGTCAAATTTATGGAGAAATTATGTATTCTTCTGCTTGTATTCTCACCTGAGTTAATGTGTCCAATCAATGTGGTATAAACATTCTTTGGTACTACCCCATCTATCTGTTGATCTGATTCTCTGGTTGCTCTCATAGAAATTATAACCTTCAACAAGGTAATATGGTAAGAGAAATTTATATGAGAAAAGCTAGACAAAAGTGCATTGTACCTATACAACAATCGATCATCTTGTTAGGATTTATCAAGTACTAATACATCTGCACTTAATCGTTGCTATTGCTGATGTACTAATTTTCGAAGCAAATACCATCCTTCAATTATGTGTAAGCGCCTAAATGGATGCTCCTCAATTCCTAACTTAATATTAACCTAAAAGTTGCTCCGGTGAGGCGACCAGGGATTCGGTGAGGAAGCTGAGACATCAGCTCTGCCTTCCTGGCTGCAAGTTGTTGGGCCATACGCTGCCTCCTGGGATCCTCCAAACCTACAATATTTCGTGTTCCAAGTTTCCATTGCCTCTTAGTTTTCTCAGTTTATTGGGAATAAAGAATTAGGGAAGAAAGATGGGGCTTGGGGCTTGTAGAGTTGTACTTGGGGGAATTCGGTGGAAATGGAGAGAGAAAAGTACCAGTATTTTCTATGAAATGGGTGAATGGCAGCGTGGTCAGAAATTAGTCTTTATTACCAACTTAAAGATTGGTCTAATTGATTCAGAGAAGCTGCCTCCGCCGGCGGTTCAGTTGGAGTGTTGCTGTGTGTGCGTTCTTCAGTAGCTTCCAATATACCTGTTGTTTTGATGTTGCCTGATGGCGGTTCTGAACCTACACCACATGTCTCAGTGTGGCTTGGATTTTTTGTAAGCTCTGGTGGTTGGTTTGAATGGAATCAGGCCTCTGAATGAAGGCCAGACACTTGCACTGAATATCTCAGGTTTCAGATCTTCTATGCTACTAAAAATTTCAGTTGTGTGATATTTGGGACTTTATAACCGCGTTATCATCATTTGGCACTTTAACTGTTCCAGTTTTGGGGGAAAATGTCACGCACCGTGACATGGAGGCTGCCTCGACCACGTCATCAGCAGCAACTACACCAAGACCTGCGACGACTACTGATGTAGGGCCGGAGCTACGCAGAGGTACACGATCCCGGAAGCCCAACTCGCCCCAACTCGCGTTACCAGTAAGGCTGGCCCAGCTTGGAGCCCAGCAGCTGCTCTACTAGTGAAGGCGAGGACGACAGCAGTAGGGGAGGATGAACTAGAACCCTAAAGGGCGGCGGCGTCTCTCTATCGATCCCCTTTGCTTCTCTCTCTCAATCCCCTGTACTTCTCTCTCTCAATCCCCAGAATTCTTGTATCAAACTACCAGTTGTATCTGAATTAAGTGCGGTATAGATCGGGAGCGTAACAAATTGGTATCAGAGCCATCGTTATCCACCAAATCCACCACCCAAATTTTCTCCAAAATTTTTTCCCATCCCACCACCAATCTGGCCGGAAAAGCGTTGAGATGGAAGCCCAAGCCAAGATGCTCGCGGATCTCATCGCGACGGTGTCCTCCATGAACGCGAAGCTCGACGACTTGCATCCGGTCGTCCTCGAGCTGAACCAGTGCCGCCCAGGAGTGGAGCGTGCGGCGGACGTACTACGGGCTGAGGTAGGCGACCTCCGGGCTC
Source organism: Poa pratensis (assembly GCA_947311845.1). NCBI lineage: Eukaryota > Viridiplantae > Streptophyta > Magnoliopsida > Poales > Poaceae > Poa > Poa pratensis. Next base: position 18,259,662 of record CAMZMU010000039.1, read on the forward strand.
GCGTCGTCGACACCACGCACCCAGCGGAACCGGCGGCGGGCACGGATATGCCTCCGCCGTTTCTTCTCTCGGTGGACGCGCCCTCTTCATCATCCAAGCCGGCGTCGGCTTCCAAGCAGACATCCGCCGCTGCAGCGACCTCCGGCATCGATGTCTGCACCCGCGCCTCTCCACTCGACACCAACGGCTGCGTCGCGGAGGCATCCCTGCTCACAAATGACGCATCCCTGCCTGTTCCAGAACAAGCGGAGGCTCCAACGACCCATCTGATGTCGTCGCCTTTTGTCCCATGTTCGAACCACCGACGCCAGCTAGGTGTTCGACCAAATGCACTGATGAGAAGGCCAACCAGGAGGTAACAGCACTTGAACTGGGTGCGCCTCCTGCGACCGCCACCCTGGTCGACCATGACATCATCACCAAGGTGATTTCTTACCGGAGACACGCTGTCAGGTCAGTGTCAGGGCTTTCGAACATTGGCTACCTATCTGGCTTGCAGTTAAAGCCACCATGGCCATCCTGGATTGGGAGTGGCGAACGTTTGCAGTGGCCATTGGTTACGGAAGAGGTTACTGCAGTGGGGTGTATTCCTCAGGAAGATCTTCCTGGTGGAGTGGATATGCATCAGTTGGCTGTATTCTTGTTCAAGAAAAATTATACTCGGGAGCAGACTAAGCTACAAGATATTTTGGTTCAAGTCAGTACTTTGGCCGTGCAATTGATTAATTACCATGCTGATCAGGAGGCACGAATTGGAATGGAGACGACTTTCGTTTCCCGTGAGCTATATGTCATTAATCTTTATGATGCTGCCAGTTTTGCACTGCAAAGGTCAAGTTCTGACGTTGAGAAGTCAAAGTGTTTATCTCGTGATTTCCATTACCTCTGGCAGTTTAATATAGATGCTCATTCCTCCTTGTTTCCGTGGAATCCTGGTGGTTGTTTGCCGGGATATTCTAGTAGAGGTTTGAATTTTCCCTGTAGCTATAGCATTGAGGAGTCATGCCATGGTATCTTGGGCATTGTAATGATACAAGACATGTTGATGGCAATGGGTTCAGAGTGTTTCAATACCAAGGAGAACCTCGGGCACCAGTTGTTCGACATTGACGATAGTAGCAGAACTGACAAGAACAACATACCTTGGCTTTCATGCAAGTCAGATAATTTTGGTTGTTTGCAATGGGAACCTGGTGACATATTTAATGCGTCAACCTCCTTGGCTACAGCAGCGGTGGAAGGTGGACAGGGCGCGGCGACCATGCGCTTACAAGGTTGGATGCAGAATCAGGAAATGCTTATGCTGGTAGATTCTGGCAGTTCGCACACTTTCATCAGTGCTGAACTTGCTGAAAGGCTACACTGTCCTACCCGCACATTACAACCAATGCGTGTGAAGGTGGCCAATGGAGGTAAAATGGTGTGCAACGTAGAGTTGTATGACTGTGACTGGTGGGTACAAGGGCAAAAACTCAGATCAAACTTCAAGGTTCTACCTCTGGGTTCTTATGATATCATATTGGGCTACGATTGGTTGACAGAGCATAGTCCAATGACAGTGGATTGGAGTAAGCAAACAATGGATTTCCAGCTGCAAAACAAGACAGTGAGACTCACAGGCATCCAACCGGATATGTCTAAATGCCCCATGGTGACGGGAGAACAACTTCAAGCTCTGGTCCAGAATTCTCGAGTGTCACGTGTTGTTCAACTCTGCTTGCTGAAACCTGATGACATGGAGGACAAAGCAACAGTGCCAGAAGCAGCACAGCCGTTACTCATGGAATATGCAGTGTTGTTTGTGGAGCTCAAAGGATTGCCACCGCAGCGCCAATTTGACCACTCCATTCCCCTTCTTCCTGGAGCCAAGCCTGTTAAATTGCATTTAGCCGAGTTTTGGTACAACACCTCCCCACATGCAACCCTGGGCAAGTCGCCGTTTGAGGACAGAGCCGACACCATGAGCCTCTTGCGCCAGCATCTTCTCCGTGCACAGCAACACATGAAGCTTGTGGCAGATCGTAAACGCTCTGATCGAGTTTTTCTGTGCAGGACTGGGTGTACCTGAAGCTACAGCCATATGTCCAAACCTCCTTGGCTACACGAGCTAACCCAGCACTCGCATTTCGTTACTGTGGTCCATTTCAGGTGATTCAAAAGGTTGGTGGCACCTCTTACAAGTTGCAGTTGCCTGAGAAGTGCCGACTGCACCCGGTGATCCATGTGTCCCAGCTGCGGAAGGCTCTGCCACCATCAACAGAAGCCTTGCCGGAGTTGCCCATCTCTACTACGGCTCCACCCGAACCTGTGCAAGTGCTGGAGACGAGGCTGTACCAAAATGGGGGAGACACAAAAACTAAGTCCTGGTGCAATGGCGCGATCAGCCAGCGACCTTGGTGACTTGGGAAGACCAAGGAGAGCTGTTGCACCGGTTTCCTGATGCGCCAGCTTGGGGTCAAGCTGGTTCTCAACCGGGGAGGAATGTCACGCACCGTGACATGGAGGCTGCCTCGACCACGTCATCAGCAGCAACTACACCAAGACCTGCGACGACTACTGATGTAGGGCCGGAGCTACGCAGAGGTACACGAGCCCGGAAGCCTAACTCGCCCCAACTCGCGTTACCAGTAAGGCTGGCCCAGCTTGGAGCCCAGCAGCTGCTCTACTAGTGAAGGCGAGGACGACAGCAGTAGGGGAGGATGAACTAGAACCCTAAAGGGCGGCGGCGTCTCTCTATCGATCCCCTTTGCTTCTCTCTCTCAATCCCCTGTACTTCTCTCTCTCAATCCCCAGAATTCTTGTATCAAACTACCAGCTGTATCTGAATTAAGTGCGGTATAGATCGGGAGCGTAACAGAAAATCACCGGTTGTGTGACTACAGAAAGATTAAATAAGAACAATACATTTGCTCGGAGTTGCATGCAAGGAATGTCTATACTAGGTACAAAAGGTAGACACAGCAAGTCATACTTTTGTCTTTTTTTCTCATTGATTTTAAACACGCACTGCTCATACCAAATCAAACACCCATATGAAGTGATAAAAATGCCTGATGAATAGGAATATTCTTCACTGCTCATCGGGCGGCGGCATGGGTCTTCGCCGCCCTGGCCTCCTCCTCCGGCGAGCTAGGGTGCATTGTTCCTGCCGCCTCGCCAATGCCGTGGAGGTGCACGCCAGCATGGACCAACAAGAGTTCTCAACCAGATCGGCATCCAGGTGAGCGCTGCACCCACTTGCTTGAAGCAAATGATTTATCTCCATAGATTCTGTCATGACCAAGGTATCAGTGTCGACATGACTCAGGTGAGGCGGACAACATGTCGCTGGTTTGATGGAGCAGCTGGGCGTGCCAGCGCCACCTCGCTTATGTGAGGATACCATTGATCCCCTTCTGCTACATGATGAATAAACATAGCACATCAATGGTAAATTTGGGATTACACGCATCTAAAAGAGCAAGACCATGGTTGAGTTTGGGGCTGAAATTGATTTTTTGTGGTCATTGCATAAATTAAAGAAAATCATGTTCTTGTCTGGCTGGCTGGGTGTGAGAAAATCATGTTCTTTGAACTTGACCAACAAGGTGACCGTTGTTTCTTGTCATATATTGAAAGAAGTTAAATGGTGTCAACCAGTGCTAGAGATTTGAGGTGGTACGCTAGAATCTTCTTAGTTGCACACTTGCATGTGACTTTGTGTCTAAACTTCTGATCTTGGTTGATAACACGAAAATGTGTCTTTGGCTCTTGACCTTCAGTGCTGAATCAAGACAAACATATGCGAATATGTGATTTAGTGTGAACGTCACCCTCATTCGGGAAACGAATTGAACAACCTTATCAGGGCTTTGTACTGTATTGTGTTGTGCACTTAACTATAAAGGATTATTATTGATTATTGATGTGTATGCATATGATGCAAATTTTTATATTTTATTGGATTATATTTTAAGCAAAATAGAACATTATTGTTTTTCAATATTATATGGCTATATTTTTCTATACATATGAATTTTTATGTTAATTATGTTTACATGTATGTCAAAATATTGAGTGACCCGTAGCAACGCACGGGCATTCAACTAGTAATATATGGTATTGTTGTAAAAAAAATGTCTCACCGGGGATACGAGACAAACGATTGACAGGTAGCGCTAGTGTCACGCGGCACGCACGCACGCACTAATTGGGCTCCAATGAGTGGTGCATACCTGTCCTGGATCCACCGACTGACATCACCAAGCACAAAACGTCGCACTAGTAGCCATAACATAGCTAGTTACCACTCACTCGCACCTCGGCTCGCTATAGCTTAGCTCTATATATAACACAGGTGGTTAGACCGGAGGCTAGCTCCATTAGCATCTCAATTCTCAAGCCAGGAAAGATAACAAACAAAAGCTTCGTTTTCTCTTCTTCATCGCCGTCGTGAAGGTAACCCATCAACCGGAGTCCGAGACGAAGCACGTCCAACGATCCATCATCACGTCCACCAGCCAGCACTCAGCCATGTGCAACAACAGCAACGGCGTCGGGGGCGCGATGGCGGCGACGACACGGAAGGGTCCGTGGACGGAGCATGAGGACGCCCAACTGGTATGGTTCGTGCGCTTGCTCGGCGAACGCCGTTGGGATTTCTTAGCTCAGGTCTCAGGTTTGCGCGGTGGCGGGTGATCGATCGAACCTGAGCTCGGGGAACGCCATTAACCCAATCTTTCTCTCCCCTCCTCCTCCTCCGGCGTCTCTTCTCGGCTGTGCTTGATGTGCAGGTCTCCGTCGCACGGGCAAGAGCTGCCGCCTCCGGTGGGTGAACTACCTGCACCCGGGCCTCAAGCGCGGACGAATCACCGCCGACGAGGAGCGACTCATCCTCAGCCTCCACGCCCAGTGGGGATCACGGTGGTCGCGCATCGCCAGGAAGCTCCCGGGCCGCACCGACAACGAGATCAAGAACTACTGGAGGACGCACATGAGGAAGAAGGCCCAGGAGGAGAAGACCAAGAAGAAGGCCATGGCAGCCGTCTCGCCGTCCTCGTCATCATCCTCGATGTCAACCTACCCGACGGTGTCGTCGTCAGCGACGACCACCACCGAGTCGCCCGGAGAAACTACTAGCATGCACGGGGAGGCCGAGGAGGATGCCACCACGTCGGCGAGCGAAGAGAAGAAGGAGGTGCCGTATTGCGCCGTGGAGATGGACCAGCTGTGGAACGAGATCGCGGCGGCGGAGATCTACCCAGATATGATGACGAGCTGGGGAGGTGGCCACGTTGTCACCGCCGAGGAGCCCTCGTCGCCGGTGTGGGGTTTCTGCGAGGATTACTCGCTGTGGAGGATCGACGACGAGGAGTACTACAACACGATCGATCAACACGCTCTGAATTTATAGTGCTTGATTTTACGCAACTAGTTCTTGCACCTATGATCTGTCTGAATCCATGCATGTAAATATACTTAGAAATTGAGTCTGAGAATATATTAGTGACATGATCAGCTTGGTTGTATACATGTGTAAGAGACTAGTCACCAGGTCCAATATTACTATATATATTGCTAGCTTTCTCATGATTTTGTTATACAAAACGAGTTTGTCAAATTCGACGGTTTTCTTATACAATGACAGGATTAATTTCCTGGGCTTGCATACCAACAGGATTAATTCCCTGGGTTTTCTTATATATGTACAAAAATAACAGGGCAACCTGATATATATTCACCCACAAAGAAAAGCGTAAATTAAAATGGCATAATTACAGCTGTGTATATGCAAGTAGAGATCAACCGATCATCTGCACCAGAAAATATATATTCCAAGATACCAAAACACGCCATTGCATGGGATTCCGTTTGAGAAAAAATTGCATTAGAATCTATTGATAGAACCCTAGCCTCAAGCCTTCAAGTCAAGCAAGCAACTTGCTACATCAGAAGATGCTCGGATCAGGAGGACAGCTGGGAGCTGGGAAGGGATCGAGCTAGAAGGGAACCCATCAGGCCACCACCATGCATGCCTGCCATTTGTGCAGGTCTCTTTCAAACTTTTTCTTCACATCTGACTTTCCATCCCTCCATTAGCATGTTCAAATCCCATCTGATACAGTAATTATCCTTTTTTCACCTCAAAAGAGGGTTTGATTAATGGGCGATCTACACCGGGTGCACCCCGGCCGGACCGACCCATGGGTGCTGGACGTCTGCATTTTGAGAGGTGTACATTCCATCGCAATTGCAATTCCATTGCTAGGCATAGCATATTTCCATAGGTCATGCAAGTTGGAACAAAAGGTTGAGGGATAAAAAGGTCAAGTGGCTTGGTGATAAGGGGTGAGATGAATAAAAAAGACGGCGAAAGGTGGTGATAAGGAGTAGCCTCAACTTTCTTTCTTCCTTTGGAGTTGCTTTGGGCCTGATCCTGATTAACTTGACATTATCTTTGTGGTTTGTTTACACCCACTTGCTATTCACCAACTAAACTTTGGTGTGAAGTCTCAGCTAGTGTGCTAGTTACCCCACACGTCGACGATCTCACCTCCGTTAAATTCGTTCCCCATTGTCCAAACGGTCCTCCTGAATTCTCTTTATTTTTTTCCCTTTTTGAGGAATATCCAATCAACTCTATCCCTGTTCACATGGTCTACACGTTTCGTCGGTAGATAATATATATGTGTGAAAATTGGGATCTTTGTATCTCTGAGTTGCTGGTGGAAATGGAAGGGATGCTCGAGTTCTTGGAGGTGCTGGGATTTGGACCCAGGTGGCATAGATGGATCTGTCTCCTGCTGTCCACATCCACTTCGAGGGTTTTGCTTAACGGCAAGCCCGGTCCGTCGATTGCACACGCCCGTGGATTGAGGCAAGGGGACCCGCTCTCGCCGATGCTCTTCATATTGGCAATCGACCCCTTGCACCATTTGTTTCGCGTCGCCTCGGAGGCGGGCATCCTGAGTCCAATTCGGGCTAGGCCAATCAAATTCCTTGTCTCCCTTTACGCTGACGATGCGGGGATCTTTGTCGGGCCAGATGCGAATAATCTGATCGCGGCGAGCGGCATACTTGGAGCTTTTGCTGGGGCCAGCGGGCTATGCACGAACATGGCTAAGTCCGATATTTTCCCGATCAGATGCACGGAGGAGCAAGTGTTGGCGGCGTTGGAGCAGTTTCCGGCTAGGCATGGGGCTTTTCCTTGCACCTTTTTGGGATTGCCGTTGCACCATTCGCGCTTGAAGGCGATACACTTTCAGCTGCTCATTGACAAAATTGGAGCTCGGCTAGCTGGTTGGTGGGGCTGGCATTTCACACGAGCAGGCAAGGTCCTGTTATGTAGATCAGTGTTCTCCTCTATGGCAAATTACCACTTGGCTGTTTTCAAATTGTCCAAATGGATTATGAGGAGGATAGAGAAGCTACAGCGTGGCTTCATTTGGATGAAGCCTACGGCCACTCCTGGATCCAGGCCACATAGTCTAGTGAACTGGAGCACTGTATGCCGGCCAAAAAAATTGGGAGGTCTGGGCATTTTTGACTTGGAAAAGTTTGGGAGGGCGCTCAGGCTGAGATGGCCCTGGTACGCATGGACGGAGCCGGATAGGCCTTGGAGCGGCATGGCACTCCCATGCGACAAGACGGACTGGGAGCTTTTTAGGGCTTCGACGGAGATCACCATCGGTGATGGTGCCAAATGCCTATTCTGGCATGATAGGTGGATGCCGGGTGGTGCACTCAAGCTGCAGTTTCCGGAGCTGTTTGCCATCGCCTCTCGCAAGTCAAGAACGGTCCAGAAGGAGCTGACAAACATGAACTGGATGAGATCCCTGTTTCGCCTCTCCACGCAGCCGCAACTGATGTAGTTTTACACCTTGTGGACAGCGCTGCAGGAGGTAGTGCTACAGCCGGTCCCTGACTCCATCACTTGGAGATGGACAGCTTCAGGGAAATACAAGGCGGCGTCGGCATATAAATGTCAATTTCAGGGAACCTGCGCCCCATTCTCGACGCCCAAGTTTTGGGGTGCGCACGCCGAGCCGAAGTGTCGATTCTTCGCTTGGCTAGCCCTCCATGGAAAGTTGCTAACCGCGGACAACTTGGGAATCCGGGGATGGCCGCATGACCCTATTTGCAGGCTTTGCGTGATTCACCCGGGGACGACTCAACACCTTCTACTCGATTTCCCCTTTGCGACCGCAGTCCGTGAGAAGGTGTTTGCGGCAAACGGCACCATTGGGATTGCCGATGCTCCCATGGGCCGCAACCTCAACAGCTGGTGGGATGATCTTCTTCAGAGGCTGCCAAAGGAGAAGAGGTGGGAGGCAAGTGGATCGCTCATCTACGCCATGTGGGGAACTTGGAAGGAGAGAAACCGACGGGTCTTCCGCAACGTTGGACTCCTTCCGGACACGGTGGTGGCTCTCAGGGGCGGAGCTAGGACCCGGGCAACCAGGGCCATGGCCTGGGGCGCAGCAAAAATTCCAGCCTGCTATGTGTGAAAAATAAATTTGGCCTGGGGCGCAGCCCAGGCCTGGCCCAACTAGAGCATCAGTTTAGTGCGTCGATCACAGAGCTCGCTACCTCGTTTTGGCATCCGTGCATAGTCGCATCTCGCATCTCGCATCCGACCAGGTGAGTGGCGACCTGCCCGACTCGCCGCCATCTCCTCCACCCAGCGCCGCCCCTGTCGAGCGCTCGCCTGCTTGGTCCGTTGGTCGCCGCCTCCCGTTGCTCCTAGGCCGCACTGCCCAGACGCGGTGCCGCCGCATGGTTGCCCGCCTCTTTTACTCCTGCGGTTGGCGGACCGGCCGCCCGAGTTGCTCCGCCGCCTGACCGTCGCCCAGCGGCCTATCTCCTCTCAATCCCCTATTTTACTATTCCCCTGCCTCCTGTGCTCCCGGTGGCTGCTCATGCGTCAAAGCCTAGAAATTCAACAGAGACTTGATTTCTTCTACCACTAATGAAGTCATGGAAGGCTCGGATGAACTAAACCATTGATCTGGACATCTGGTAGTATGTTTTGTACGTCTGTACCACTCTTTTAGTTTTTGTCATCTTTTATGTGCTTTTATAGACCATTAAGAGTTAGAGTTCAAAACATGTGTTTATTTTGGCAATCATACCAAATTTCTAGAGCATTTTTTACCGAGGTAATAGAGTATTTTTTTCCAAAAACAAATTAAGCCAAGATTTGGCCCGGGGCTTGCTCAAATCCTGGCTCCGCCACTGATGTCTCTAGTTAGGGAGGAGATAGCTCAGCGGGCTTACGCTCACTCAATTGATCCGGGAGACTCGCTTCCGGGGATTTAGGCCTCCCGTTTTTGTAATAAGTCAAAAAACTCTGTACAAAAACTCTATTTCTATCTAATCGGACGGCAGATCGACTGCCTTTAAACCTCAAAAAAAAATCTTTGACTGGCATCCTATTCAGTTTAACTTTTCTGTGGGAATTAAGCCTAATTTAGATTAAGATAGATTAAACACGAGTGTTCGTCTATTAGAAGGGAGCACAACCGTACCCCTATTCTCATATTCTTCGACCGCATTTCCCTTTTGCATGCATGACTTCTTGGAAAACATTAAAAGGCTAATAATCAATATCCCAAGTAGGTTTGGGTGAAACGATTTTTTAACTAATTATATACGACCATACATAGTCAAAATGCAATCCCAAATATCTGCCCTAGTTTGCAGATGTACACCCACGTGATCTTTTTTCTCTGTTTTTAGTTTGTTTACTTTTTTGTTTTATTCTTTATCGTTGTTCATTTTTCTATTCCTTTCTTATTTTACTTTATTTTATTTCCTTGGTTCTTCTTTTTCAATCCTCCTTTTTCCTTTTCTTTTTGTTCATGTTTCGTTTCTATATCTTTTCTATTAAATTTGTATTTTAGAAATCATATGTATTTTTATTAACTAATATGTTATTTTTTAAACATCGTCATTAGTTTTTTGTAAACTTATGAATATATTTTTTCTTTCAGATGCATATTCTTTTGAACTTGTAGTACATTATAAACTATAGGAATATTTCTTATCTTATATGATTTTTTTTGAAATATCGTTAACATTTATTTTTTAAACTTTATGAACATTTTCCTCAGCTTTTCAAAAATATTATTTGATTTTTTTGGATATTTACAAAAACTAATAGGGTTTGATAAACGGGCCGCGCAACAAAAAGAATGCCCATGTGTTCTCTCCAGGGCAACATGTATCGTATAGGGGCTCTCTCGTGAAGTTAACCAATTCAGCAGGCGTGACCTCCACCCGCCGTCTGAAGGAGCATTTACTACATTTTTTGTAATATATTTATTAAAATTTAATAAATCATAGATAAATACCACGTTTTATTCAAAATAAAATCAATGTGATAATTTACAAAATGAGCCAATGGATACTGATCCCTATGAACAATTTTCGAAATTCAGAGAACATTTTTTTAATCCGGTAGGCATATTTTTTGTATCATGAAGCTTCTATTGACCCCATGAATTTTTAGAATCCCATGAACACTTTCTTCAAACCGTGATTTTTTTTATGCTTTGAAAGTATTTTTTAACCTCATGAACTTTTGTTTGTACTCGATGAACATTTTTTCGAACCACCTCGAACTTTTTTTAAACCTAGTGAACATATATCTGGACCACAAACATTTTTTAAACCTACGAGAAAAATTGACAGGCATGAACCATTTTTTTTCATGTACATGAACATTTTTGTGAAACTGTAAACCTTATTTGGAAGTTTTAAAATAAAAAAGGAGAATGAATAAAAAACTGAAAAGAATATTAGTAAGAAGAAAAAAAACAGAAAACAAAAAAGTAGAAACCGTTTAATATGGCGCGGCCATAGGCAGGACAACATTTTTTTGAGATAACACCCACCTCTACAAAAAAGTAGAAACCGTTTAATATGGCGCGGCCATAAGCAAGCGCCTCCAAGATCTCCGGGGCCGTTTTCCCCGCCATGACCACAGCTGATGCTCCCAGGAAAACTCCGGAGTCGGACCTTGCGACAGCAGCTACTGAACCTTGGTCCTTCCCCTTGCCCACTGCAGCATCTACGTTAATTTTGACCATCCCTCGAGGTGGAGGGAGCCATATCGGCGCACTCGGAGCTTGCGCCGGCGCCGTTGGCTTGACCTTTCTCTCGCTAGTTTGTGTCAGATCCTCTAGAAATCTCTCCACAAAACAGCAGCCTTCGGGGAGGCGCGGGCGTATAGCCCCGCGTTGGGCAGTGTATAGGGTTTCCGCCGTGCTTACGGAACTGCGGTGCTCGACGGGTGTAACTCTACGGGCCCAACAACATCGTTGACTCTTTCCAGGCCCATGCTGCCTCTGAAAATCCAAATGGATCACTTGCACCCATCATGAAACAAGGCACGGGGTTCCACTGAAGACCGGCCCATTAGTTCCTTTCTGTTTGAACCATCCAGCCCTGCAGGCCGCATCTGGAAGGCATGCACAATCCGCCGTGCCGTGCAACCATCTTGTGTGATCCCTGAAGAAAAAGACTAGAAAAACATTTCCTGCACTTTTTATATCGCAGGGAGTAGGAATTTCCATCTTCATGTGGACTCTCGACAGGTGGCGAAAGCTTTCTTCCTGAATCCTGATGGTCCATGCATATACCTGAATACGGGTGGATATATATCCATATGCATCAATTAAATGACAACACCAGTCGATACCATCCCCGTCTGGTCCTGATGGATATATACGGTATTAACTGCGTATGTCCTATAGACTGCGACCACCTTTTGGTTTCAGGTGAGGGAATAATGCATCATCGGGAGTGCATGTGCCATGCAAATACATGGCCTTTTTTTTCTTTTATCTTTTTTTTAAGGGATGTCCCGGCCTCCTCGATATATGCATGTAGCCATGCAGGTATATTTATTATGGAGTTATCATTATGAATTTGCAAACAACGCCACAGATGATACACAACCCACTTATGCAGGGAAATTCTAGTGGTAACCCGTGAGTCATTCTTGTTAAACATAAGCCAAGTAGCCGTATTCAAACGGTTGTACTGAACCAATGGACGGCACAACATGCAAAAAATAGAAACTTTGTCCTTGAAAATAATGCCAATCCAAGAATTCCATATAACCCACACTAGACATTACGCCATCAACTAAATGCTAAATGAGACCTCCACTTGAACAAAATTGTTGAAAACTGATCAACTTGTTTCAAAACCTTTCAAAGTTTGTGAATAATGACCAATGTCGTCATTAACCTTGATAGGGACACTTTCTCACCGCAAAAACTGCGTAATACGAAACATTTTTTCCAATCCTTTAATATACAATGTTTGATGCAAGAAATGGCACTTCACATGCATTTTCAATATCCAAATTTTCTTACTTTGCAACTCGTGAATAGTCTCTTGCAGAACCACAACCTCCTCTAGGATATGTCGCCTCGCGTGTATGCAGAAAAACTGTTTAGAGGTTCATTGTTTGCACAAAAATTTACCTTATTTTTAGGAACAGGCAGCCGTTTGCCATTCTATTAGGTAGGAAAAGAGAGTTTATGTACAGATCATCACCGAGAAGCCCGGGGCGAAAAGGAAATAAACCCACTCACACACCCCTTCATCTAACTAGGCGTCTCCCGGGTCTTGAGCGTGAGCATATGCCCTTTGCGCTATCTCCTCCCACAGCGTCCGGCAAGAGCGCCGCATTGTAGATAACTGTTTTTTTCTCTCCTTCCACGTTCCCCATATCGAGAATGGATTTCTTCTCTACTTAGGTAGCCCGACTATCGTTGCGTCCCACCATTCATTAGGTTTCTTCCTTCCGGCCTAAGGGTGCCCCTAGTTGTCCATTCCATGCAAAAAAATCTACACGCGGACCGAGGTCACGAAAATGACACTCGCGGCTAGCTCGTGAATCGTCTCAGGATGGACCGTACAAGGGTTACAAATTGAATCATGTGCCCATCCTCTGATTGCCAGATTATCAGCCGTGAGAGCATCTCCAGTCGGGGCGCCCAAACGGCCGCCCAAAGCCGTTTGGGGCGTGCCGGACACAAAATCGCGCCCACTCGCGGCGCCCAAACGCGAATTCGGTCCGGCGCGGCCCAGTTTTGTGTCCGGCACGCCCAGCCCACGCCCTCAACTTGGGAGGCTTGGGGCGGCCCCGGACAGAAGGAAACGCACGCCTCCGACACGCGGGCCACGCCCGGCCGTGGTCAAAGGCGTCGTCAAAGGCGCGTGCCACGTGGCGACGCCTCGTTTTCACGGCCGGCCGGCCAGTGAGCCGTCGCGTCCTCTGCTCGCCGGAGTGAATGCGGCGCGCCTTTTCGAGGCGAGCGGCGTTAATGCCACCGCTCTCCGGCAGCCATAAAAGGCGCGCGCCGGCCTCCACTCATTGCCGCTCTCGCCCTCGCCGTTCTCTCTCCCTCACCTCGCCGCTCCTTCTCCACTCGAAAACCGCCGCCGCTCTCCTTCTCCATGGCCGGCAACTGGAGGCGCACCGGCGGCGCCGCGGCCAACGGCTTCGCGCTGCGCACCCTGCTCAAGGAGCAGACGGAGGCGCTGCGCGACAAGGGCTATCCGGTGCCGCCGGATATGCGCGTTGGCCACGGGTTCGTCATCGGCGTCAACGGCGTGCCGGTGACGAAGCCCCTGACGCGGGCGAACCGCGGCTTCGCCGCCGCGGTTAACACGCACTACTGGCGTGACCTGACGCCAGAGCAGCGTCAGGACCCGCGCTGGGATCCGCGGAACCCGGCCAACCATGGCCGGTATGACGCGGCGTTCCAGCGCGCCTACGAGGAAGACTTCAACCGCTGGGACGGCCCCGGCCCGGCGCCGACGGACAAGAACGTCGCCGGGCGCGAGGCGTTCTGGAGCGTGCCCGGGAGCACGCTCCAGTTCGTGATGAACCACATCGCGAACGGCGGCGCCCGCCCTTGTTCCGGCCGCCTGGGCACCACCGCCGCCACCTCCGGCCAACCAGTGGGTGCCCCGCGCGACGCCGTCCTCGTCGCGGGCGTCGTCCTCGCGCTCGTCCTCATCTCGCTCCCACGCCTCCTCTCTACTAATGCCGAAGCCGGAGCAGATGAAGGTGAAGGCGGAGCCGGAGCTCTCGCCGTTCATGGCGGAGCTCATAGCGGCGCAGGCGGGGACGGACGACGACGCCATTGCGTCGGCCGTCGAGGCCGCGTCGATGGACGATGTGCCGCGGCTCGACGGCCCCACGGCCTGCGCCTGGTAGGTGCGCGAGGCCGCCAAGGAGAAGGGCGCGCCCTTCTTCGACCTTACCATCGACGACGGCCCAGGACCGAGCCGCGTCAAGGAGGAGGACGACGGCGGTGCGTGGACCGGCGGCGCGTGGAGCAGCGGCGGCGTGAAGGAGGAGGAGGACGGCGGCGAGCACCCCTACGCCGCCTTCAGGCGCCGCCACGGGCGCCATTAGATTAGGTTTAGTTTTAAGTTTTTTAAAATTTCATTCAAATCTCTGTAAATTTTCCTATAATTTGAATAAAATCCGCCGAAGTTTAAATTTAATTTTTTAGTTTGGGCGCCGCGAGTGGGGATCGAGGGCACCCAAATGGCGCAGGTTGTCCGGACGGCGCCCAAATGGCACGTCCGGACGGCCTTTGGACGGCCATTTGGGCGCCGCGACTGGAGATGTTCTGAGTATCTTGGCATGGAGGTCCATCCAAGCGAAGAACCTACACTTGACCTTGGCGTGTCCTCCCCAAAATTTGGCCATGCGAAATGGAGTGCATGAGCCTGGCCGCAAACTTGCCGCGGTATCGCCGGTATGCCAAGGCCGCCGTTTACACCCCTGACTCCGACGTCGACAAAAGATTTTTTTTGTACAAGGATTGGGGTCCGAGGACCCCGATGCTGCAAATTTATAACCCAAGGTGGCAGGTACAAATTTCGCATAGGCCTTTTACATCTATTGCCCTAAAAGACCTAAAATTCGAAAAAAGGCCTAGCGGATTTACAGAAAACACCCTAGAACGATAAAAGAAAATGCAATCAGGTCCAAGGGCATCTCCGCCACCACTCGCCGGCAATCTCCAGGCGCGAGTAACGCCGAGATCAGGGCACAGTGAAGAACTCGGACTCCCCCTGCCGGCGAACGATCCCAAACGCCAGCAATCTCGACACGGCCGGGGACGAACCACTTGGACATGTCGAGAAGCCGAGCTCCGGCGCTGGATCGAAGAGGCCTCCATCGAGGAGGTTGAAGTTTGGCCACCTTGTTTGCCACAGATCGCGGCGGCGAAAAGAACCACCACGTGATGATCACCAGAACGCAGCATAAGCCACTCCGCCAATCTTGAAGAAGAACAATAGCATGTCCTCCTCTCCCCGCCGCTACGGCCGGCCAGCAGAGAACAACACCACCTCTTCCTTCGATCTGCAAAGTGGGAGATACCGCAAGCAGATTTATTGAAACGGCCTTGTCCAACTTTGAACCTGCAGGAAATCCACCATGGATTCGCCGCGCAGAAGATTTACCCTGTTTCTCACCGGCGCCGGCCGAACAGATGCTTATCTATGTTGACGGGATGTTTGGGGCGTCATGTCAAGTAACTGAATGCAAAGAACGTGCTGACGGACCATTTTATCCGTATTTTGAGATAGGTAGAGGTAGAGAGCTACCCACCGTGGTCCAGTACAGGCAATGGCACAGGGTGACGTGCAGGACGTAACACTAAACCGAACTCGCAATGATTAGCTGGTCCAGTGAATTAACGGCCCTGTTTCGAAAACGAAATCAAGATGTATACTATAAAGTTTAATTAAAGAGGAGAGCAGCATTTCTTATCAAATTCCAATTCTGTTTAGCGAGATTACCTTGTGAGTAGTACGTTTCTATATAAAAACCATTACAAAGATTCTTATTTGTAGAGGTATATTTAACTGTTCTTATGAACTCCCTCTTATGAAAATTATAAGCCTCTCGAAAGCAGAAAACTCGCTCTTATGAAAATTTTAAGCACCGATTAATGTTCAAAATATATAAGATGAGTTCAACATTAATGGATTTCTCTAGGTCGTTCTCCATAATAACAATTGTTTCTTTCGCATATTGAATGATAGACACTACACCGTCAACTAAATGTGAAATGAGACCCACACTTGGCCATCCTCTTTAGCCCTAGCTATGAATATTGACACAACATTGATTACAACGTTAAACAATATTGTCATCAACGAATCACCCTGTCTCAAAACCTTTCATAGTTGAAAAATAATGACCAATATCATCATTAATCTTGATAGGAACACTTTCTCCTTCACAAACTACGTACTCCTAAGTCCTAGTTCGCACCACAGTTTTGCAAATCATTATGTGCAAGGTTTCTTGCAAGTAAAAACATTTCGCCTTATCATCGGCTTTTTCAAAATGGATTTTGAATATGAGTCTATCCATGTTGATCAGATATTTGTTTGGGGCGTCATGTCAAGTATTTGAATGCAACAACGTGTTGACGGAACATTTTATCCGTATTGAGATAGGCACATAGAGGTAGAGAGCTACCCAGCGTGGTCCAGTACACACTGTACAGGCAATAGCTAGATGTATCACGACGTAACACTAAACCGAACTCGTAATGATTAGCTGGTCCACTGAATTAACGGCCCTCATTCGAAAACGAAATCAAGATGTACGATAAACACGACTTAACTATATAGCAAGTAGCGAGAAATTAAAGAGTGGAGCTAGATATGCTAGGATTGTTTTTATTATGGGGCCATGATGAATGCATAGCTATTGGCAGATGACAGATGCTGTTGGGCTCGAATTTTCTAGTTTTGTACATCTCGACGGTGACCTGCATGCTTGGTCTAGGCCGAGCAAATAGGCGTGCGACCTAGTACGTCACTTACTTTGGACCAAAGATGCATATGAGCCCATATATGCCACATCCACACTTGACACTTCTTTTCCTGTGACAGTCAGACACACACATGGATATATTCATATATACGGTATTAGGGCAGTTCTAATGGGCTGACGCAAACGGACACTAATTTTGTCCGCATTTTATCCGTTTGGGTCGTCAAGCAGACAAGCGTCCGTCCGATCTCCGCCTTTTTTAGGCCCCTGCACTCAACTAGGCGACTCATTTGGTCCGCTTTGTACGGATTTTGCAAGTTTTGATCATTTCGTAAATTCGACCACATAAAGATAACAAATATCGCTAGCAATAAATCAAACGCATCCCATTGTATCAAAAAAATATTGTCATGCCGCCATACAACATCCAACCCAAAAAGAATTGCACGCTTCGACTTGGGCGGTCAGGCCACTGACGCGTTCGAGCTGGCCGCCGTGGATGGGGCCACGGCAGTGGGCAGTGCCATACTGAGGAGGGTGGCTAGCGGGGCTCTGGCGACATTGGTCTCGCTGTAGTCGGCCTCGCCGTTTGCCTTAGCCTGGACGGCGGTGGCTTCTTCGCTTGCCCTCACCCTCTTCCTTCGGGCGCCATGCTTCAACGTCTCGTTGGCCCTCTGCTCCGGGGTGAGCTCTTTCTTTGGCTTAGCTTGGGGGGATCGGCCACAATATCCATGACCGCGGGATGGTCGGCCGCATCTCCATCTGGGTCGGCGGCGGTGGTGGCGGCTGCGTCGGCCATGACTAGGGAAGGAGCTTGAGCTTGGGTTTAGGAGAGGAAACTGAGTGGAGAGGACAAGGGGAGGACATAAGAGCTATCCGCGCGTGTCTAGGGGCAACCCAAACCTGGCCAAAATTTGATCGGAGAATGGGTCGCCGCAGACAAAAAAGGTCAGCGGTCCGCTTGCGCCGCGCTAGCTTTGATTTTCGGCCGCGCGGACATAGGCGGACCACAAATAACTCTCACAACTCGCATAGTCACATCACAAGCACAACAAAGTAGCAAACCACACCAAGACCACATGACAACAAGCAAGCAAAATAAGTTTTATGGCAAGTTATAGGTTGATGATAAGTGGCTCAAGACTGCGGGTGGTCGTCATCATCATTATCGTCTTTGGTTGAAATCACACCATCATCATCTGACTCGAAATCAATGCCATCATCCATGTCCATCCCATGATCAGATTCGTTATCAACATTGGAAACGAATTCTTCAACTTCATGTAGTTCTCTCACTGGTCTTGCACTCCTACGAGGCTCCAAAGATTTGATTGTCCCGATTTCTTCATCAATGATATCGTTTGCCAGCCCCGCTATGGGATCAGTCTCCTCGTCAATGTATGCAGTTTCACATATCCAATCTTGTGCTCGTGTTGCATCTTCACCAAGAAGAACATCACTAGAAGAGGATAACTTGTTTCTTTTATCAATGATTCTTCCATTGAATTGGACATAAACTAGATTGTCCCTACGGACTACATCTAATATATTTCTCCTCTTTGCATCACCTAAAAAATTACAAAGTGCAAATGGGAGCCTAGTTAGAATTTTTCCAAGGAGTAAGAATGTTCAGATTTGACTAGCTGATTGAGAGTTACCATTTCAAAAATGCTCTAATTTTTTTCACATCCGGATGAACTTGTGGTCAAGTTGAGTATCCATGGCCATTTGGTGCAATCAAGTGTAGGCTGTAGCGGCTTGGGAAACAGTGTGCAAACACAAAGACAAAGGGGGGAGGGCTTGGAATTATAAATCTGGAGCTGCAAAATGATGCTCTCCTTTTGAAACATATGGACAAGTTCATGAACAAAGCAGATATACCATGGGTTGATTTGGTGTGGCATGCTTACTATAACGATCAAACACCTGATGCAATTGGCAAAGTTGGGTCTTTCTGGTGGAAGGATATATGTTCTCTCTCTTTCCAATATAGAGGTATTACTTTGTGTGTGCCTGGATCTGGTCAATCAATACTGTTATGGAAAGATAAACGGGATGGAAATGAACTCCTTGCTACCAGATGCGATAGATTGTTCTCTTTTGCTTGGGACAAAGACATCTTTGTTCAGAAAGTCCTCCAAATGGAAAATTTAGCTCAACTTTTTTACCTGCCGTTGTCAGAACAAGCTTTCGAAGAGTTCAATGTTTTGCAAACGCTGATACATTCGCTCAGAAATAGAACGAGGGGAGATAAAGATCAGTGGATTTACCCTTTGAACAAGGGGTTGTACTCTTCGTCCAGTTACTACAAATTCCTTTTTCAAGGATTGTCTTCCACTCCAATCTTTACACAATTGTGGAAAAGCAGATGCATTCCGAAACTTAGAGTATTTGCTTGGTTGATGATAATTGACAGGATTAACACCAGAGACATGATGTTGAGACGACACTGGCATTTAAACACTGGACCAAATTGTGTGCTTTGCGATACAGGTGCTTTAGGAAAAAAAAAATCATCTAGATGCTGGAATCATTTGGATATCTTATGGACCAGAGGAACTGATATCTCTGAAACTTTTGCTGCGGATAAAAACCATTTCAATGGTCCATGTTTTATGGAGATTGCCGTGACTGCAGCCTGGAATATTTGGAAAGAAAGGAATGAATTCATATTTGAAGATCGGAGACCTATTTTCAGAAGATCGAAAAACAGACTTCAGAAGGATGTTCTTCTCACATCTCGCGGGGTTAAGCCCACCATGCGTGCTAGCTTTCTTCGGTGGATAGAATCAATTTAACTTCTTAGTTTTTACATTTTGGTTCTTTTTATTTTGGGTTGATCCTCTCAACCTTGTAAATTTGAATGGCTTGACTTTGTAACTGGAACTACCTCTGGTGGGTTTCAATTTATGCTTGGGCAATAGAAAACAGAAAATTACCATGGGGGTTTCCCCTACGGTTTGGTTGGTAAAAAAAGGAGTTTGTAATCCATAAGTTGACCACCACTCAACTGTAATTTTAAAAAAGAGAAATGATATGTGATCAGCCAATAATTTCAGAAATGTTATAATATTTTGTTTGCATTGAGAACAAGCTTACCATCATCAAAATTGTCGTCATTGCTAATTGCTTTCATGGCCGCCACCTTCACAAACATGCCATCCTTGTTTATAAACTCTGTGAAGTCAATGTTAAGCACTACATTTTGCTTGTTGTCAGCATCATAATAAAATGTCTCCATGACTTCCATAAACGCAGTCACTACCTCTAAATCTGTAAAACAAATACTACAACTGAGAGACGTAGAGAGAAAGAGGAGATGGTACCTTGCTAGCCGGTGAAGCCATGGAGCTTGGGGAGGCGACGGTGACAGCCGCTGCAGGTTGGAGGCAGTCAGCTCGGGTCAGTGCTGCTGCAGGTCGGACTGCTGTTCGTCGGGGATGGAGAGGCGACGGGGAGCAGACGAGGGGAGGGGATAGGGAGCCGCGACGGGATCTCTAGCGGCCGGAGGTGTCGTGCGGTGGCTGGGGCCGGCGAGGAGACGACCAACCGCCAGGCAGATCGAGAAGGGGTGGAGGACACTAGTAGGAATGTGCTTATAGCCACCACCCTACCGCTGGCGGGCTATTTATCGTGTACGCCACTGGTGGTAGACGTACCGCTGGCGGACGTCCCAGGTGCACGCCAGCGGTAGTATGAGGCAGGTAGTTGTTTTCCGTCCGCCAGCGGTAGGCCTCTTCCTACTAGTGGGAGTGTGACGAGATGGGACTATGGACGGAACCCCAACCCTAGCTATCTGGGAGCGGGAACGGCCTGGCAGTGTCACATGTCAAAATATTGGCCATGTTTGCACTTACAGTTACATGTTCGATGGCGAGTAATGGCTCTGACACCCGATTACTCGCTTTGGTAGCCGCGCAACGAATATGTGGTATTCGCGTAGGCCACCCTACAAGCAGCTATTAACTGGCCCATTAACTGATTAATCGGCCAAATTCCTGAACATTGCATACATGTTGACCAAAAAATATTAAAAAAAGTACTCCCTCCGATCCATATTAATGGACTTAACTTTGTCTAGATACGAATACATCTAGTCCAAACACTTAACTAGATGCATTCGTATCTAGACAAAGTTGAGTTCATTAATATGGATCGAAGGGAGTATTATATTTAGTAAGGGAGGGAGTACTAGCCTATTAATGTATTTGATTTATACGGGTGGTCAGCAGACAGGCTGCCAGCAGAAAGCACCCAACGTACCATGCATGCATGATGCATGCACGATGAACTAACTTGTTACATGCATGTAAAGAACCGCGAAAGACGTGCCGGCGGCGAGCTCGATCGTGTGAACTCATGCGGCCGGCGGAGACCGGCGGCGAGAGAGGGCCGGGGTCCGGACGGCCGGTGCAACTGCTCACGTGTTTGTCGCGTAGCGCGCCGCACGTGTACGCCCGGCCGACGCGTGGGCCAATGGGCGGTCGAGGCGCAACACATGGGGGCCATGTGCAGCCGCCCGCATACGACAGCGCCGCGCGGGCCCACGCGTATGTAGCGCGACTACTACTCCGAGTCCCTACGACTAATTAACTTTTTGTGCTGGATTAACTATTTCATTAAAAAATGCTAAAATAACAATTTTGCTAGAAAAAGTGGTAGACAGAGCTAGTAATCCTGATTACTTCTCATTTTGTGCTGCTGTTTTGCTTTTGTATGGACTGACAGTTCCATCGAGCCTTTACTTTCGATGATTAAGCAAGCTTTCAACTCTGGAGTTTATGCATACGCAGATACACTGTCACTAACCAGTTAATTTAATTGTCAGCTGGAGCTTGTAAAAAAGTACACAATACATTTATATTTGAACGTAGGTCACTAGGCGACGACACGGGTTCACAGTGTTACACCAACTTGCTGTTGGGCATGCGGGGTGATCGTATTAACAATGATACTATGCAATCATATAGTCCAAGCAATATGCTTATATACAAGTACTAGTATATATAGTAGACGGTGTGTTAGTCCAAGATATGTTTATCGTGTTTCCTAATTATAATTCCGGCCCCAAGTGCTGGTGCATGCACAGCTTCCGAGGTTGCTGAAAAACAGATCGGAGCAGCGGATTAAATTAAGGTTAGGAGAGAATCCAGGGTATGTGCGCCCCATGTTCTCAAGAGTGTTGTACGTGGCGGCTTGCGAGTGCATGGCCTTTGCTCAAAACCGAAAACGCCAGAGCCGAAGCCGGTGACCTCAGATTGAGCATTTCTTATTTGTACTAGACATCTGGGCGCGGCGACACGCGGTACTCGTGTGGTAAATTCAAATTTGGGAATGTCGACACTTAAAAGTTGTGCAAATTTGAAAATCGTTGGATGCAAAGAGAGCGTACGTTTTAAAATTGTTTAGAGTTTGAAAAAATTTCAAGTTGAAAAGTTACTTAGATCTGAATTCTTTTCACGTTTGTAAAATGGTTAGATTTGAAAGGCATCTAAAATTTCGAAGTATTCAAATTTGTATGCCGCGTTATTGTGGTAAAATTCAAACTTGGAAAATGTCCAAATTCTGAAAGTGCGCATTTTTGAAACTTGTTAAAATGCAGAGAAAGTTTCCGACTAAAAATTGTTCCGGTTTCGAAATTTGTTCAAATTGGGAAGTCTTTCAGATTCGATTTATTTTCACGCTTGTGAAATGATCAGAATTGGGAGACGGTTAAAAGTTTAAAATATCCAAATTTAAAGTTTGATCGTACGCCGTAAATAATCAGCATTTGTTTTTTTGATCGTGTGATATATTCTCCATATTATTTATGATGGGTGTAGTTAAAGTTACTGATTTTGCAGAATTTAGTAATTTTTGGAAATTGTTCAAATACCCTAGAACAATATCTGTAAAGTGTTTTAAATTACTTGAAGCATGTTCTGTTTTAAATTTGGTTTTTGATTCAATTATATTTATTTGGAGAATAAGTGTAAACCAACTATTTATTGATATTTGCATGTGTGGTATTCTTATGTTGATATTTTGAAGCCCATGATATAAATGGGTAGTTGTGTTTAAAAGATTTACCAAACTCTATTTAAATAAGATATTTCGTACCAAATTATTTTATTGGGTTTGTCATATTGAATGCAATTACTGATATTATGTTTCCAGATTTTATTTGAGTTCGTAAGAAAATTATGAAATACATATTTTACAAAATGACGTAAAGGTATCAAATGAGTCTTAATGTATTATTTTGAAGTTACTGATTTTGCAGCATTTAGTAATTTTTGGAAATTGTTCAAATACCCTAGAACAATATCTGTAAAGTGTTTTAAATTACTTGAACCATGTTTTGTTTTAAATTTTGGTTTTTGATTCAATTATATTTATTTGGAGAATAGGTGTAAACCAACTACTTATTGATATTTACATTTGTGGTATTCTTATTTTGATGTTTTGAAGCCCATGATATAAATGGGTAGTTGTGTTTAAAAGATTTACCAAACTCTATTTAAATAAGATGTTTCGTACCAAATTATTTTATTGGGTTTGTCATATTGAATGCTATTACTGATATTATGTTTCTGGATTTTATTTGAGTTCGAAAGGAAATTATGAAATCTATATTTTACAAAATGACGTAAAGGTATCAAATGAGATTCTATGTATTATTTTAAAATATTAAGGTTTGAAATAGTTTGGAAAAGGTCCCAAAGTATGCAAAATGGCTATTTTGATTTTCACATTTTTTTTTGAAATTGGTCTGGATTGATTTGGAGCTGGTTTGGTAAATTTCAAATTTGGAAAATGTCTATATTCAGAAGTTTTTTCAAACCCGAAAACTATTGGAACTCAAAAAATGTGCGCTTAAAGAATGTTGTGAATTTAAAAATTGTCTGTGTTGGAATGTATTCAAATTTTTGACTTGAAATGGCCAAATAGATTTTTAAAATTGTACAAAGTGGGAAAAGATATTGAAGTGCACCCTAGAACATAAGATCAATTTAAATGGAGTTGGTATGACTAAGAGATGTCATTTCCACATACTACATATTTGACATGAGAGGTTATTTAGTTGTTTTACAAAAACTTTGTTCAAAGTTGTTCAATTATGCATGGAAATGCAATATTTGTAAAGGTTTCATTTTTTTGCAAATTTTGATATATTATTTGCATTACTATGAAATACAGATTGGAAGATATGAATTTTACAAATGTTATTCATTTTTCTGAAATTTACATAAACTAATAAATATCTGACAATCGGGACCCACATGTCAGGTTTTTATTATTTACGAAATTATTAAAAATCTGACGAACGGGGCCCGCGATGACGTCGCGGCTGGCGTCAGCCGGCGGCGGCCACTCCCGGCTGGGCAGAACTCGGGCTCGAGCGGGGAGCGCGCGGGGCCGGGACCGCGCGTTTCTGCGAGGGGGCGTCGCGGGGAGGCCAGAGGGCGGCGCCCCGGACCATATGGTCACCGGAGACGCCGCCGGCGAGCACGGACGCGGCGGAGGACGGCGAGCACTGCGGCGGCGAATCCGGCGCAGCTCGGGCGTCCCAGGACGCGGCGCTCGGCGAGAAGGTGGAGGGCGCGACGGCGGAGCCCGCCGCGGCCGTCGATCTGAGCGGGGAGGAGCGGAGCGGCGGGGGAGCGCGGCAGTGCCGCCGGCGATTTCCGGCGCCGCGCGTGGGAGAGAGAGGCGGGGGGATGTGGGGACGGTTTTGCACGGAGGTCCCCGGAGTTTTTCCGATTTGCACTCAGGTCCTCGGTGGGGGGTTGCTTGCTTAATGGCTGCGCCAAAAATCGTGCGCGGGGTGACCAGCTGTGACCGGCTGGACGGGACGGTGACCGGGGCGACGTGGCGTTTCCTGATCGGAAGAAATTCCGGGGGTACTGTAGCAGCTACAGTACGGGCGACGTGGGCGACTGGTGATCGTTGGATGGCCTCGATCGGACGGCCGTGAAATTCGGGCGACGTGGCTCTGTGGATTGGGGGTGAACTTTGCCCGCCTTTATATATAGTATCTATGTTATCATATAGCAAACTTCATACTCGTTCGTGATGGATATATCCTTACTAAATAGACACTTACTTACTGCTAATCTTGTCTTTTCTTAATATTCAGAGTATCATTTTGCCAAACTTCTGGAACCAAAGGTTGTACCCAGGACCAGGTTGAAAAAGAATACCGGAGATCCCCCTCCCTCTCCCGTTGATAGGGCTGGAATTAAAACTCAAAACTCGTGAGTTAAACGAGTAACTCGCGACTCGGCTCGACTCGACTCGAACTCGGAACAAAACGAGCCGAGCCGAGTTTTCAATTTTTTGACTAAACGAGTTCGAGCTTTTCGAGCCGAGTTAGTGAGTAGCTCGCTTAAAATCAGGTCGTACGTGAATCGTGCTACTAAAGCCCAACTCCCGGGCCCAACTAGCTAACTCTTTCTCCTAAAGCCCAGCACGGGAGCGCAGGAGCACAACTAGTCAACTAGCAACAGAGCATGTACGCGATTAGGTTAACTTTTCCTTCCCGATCCTCTCCGTCTCCTGTCGATGAGGAGATGCGGCGGCGGCGCACAACCTCCATGCATGCCCACCTCTGGCTCCCGCCCCGCCGGCCACCGCACATCCTCCATGGCCGCCCACCCCCGTCCCTGCCGGCTCCCGCCCAGTTGGCCAACGCACAGCCTCCATGCCCTCACACCCCCGTCCTTACCGGCCACCGCACAGCCTCCATGCCCGCCCACCATCGTCCAGCCGTCCCTCGCCGGCCACCGCCCGCCCCCGTCCCATACCTCCTCTCCGTCGTGCAATTCTCCTCGACCGCCAAGCTTAGAGTCATAGGTTGCGGGGAAGACGAAGATGCGGGATGGACCGGACCATGGCGATTGTCCAAAATAATCAGGAAAAAATCATACATTTTCGTTGTTGTATGTTTTTACCGAGCTACTCGCAAGTAGCTCGCGAGTTCACCGAGTCGAGCCGAGCTTTATTTTTGGACTCGAATGTTTGAACGAGCCGAGTTCGAGTAGCTCGATAGTTTACCGAGTTTGAGCGAGTCAGCTCGGCTCGGCTCGAATTCCAGGCCTACCCGTTGATAGTCTCGGCTCCTTCGCGCCCGTCTCTCCCTTGCTCCTTAGCGGTATTCATTGGAATGGCGACGAAGAGGTGGACGGCCTTCTATGCACAATTTAGTTTATGACAGGCTAGGACGTTTAGGGTTAGGGTTAGTTCTAGGTTTGTGTTTGCCCTTGTGGCCTTTGGCTATCGTCCCGGAATTTGTCCTTGGCACCTGCGAGAGGTGTTGCGAGGCAGAAGGATCTGTCTCCTGGCAGATGTCCATAGTGGATGAAAGCGGAAAAAGATTCTGGTCGGAGCGCATTCCCAATAAGATTACGGTGTGTATCATAATTCTGGAGACTTGTGCATGTGCAGGTTGTTCAGGATATGCGGCTTGGAGATCCTCTGAGACGGCGTAGTGTTTCGGAGGATCTCCCGCTCCTAAAGCACCTTTTTACTGAAACTTTGCACAAATATACATACCGTACTCACATTCAAACAATCGGATTATTTTAACCCCAAAGTACCATTTTCAGTGCTCTGGTGCCCCAAATCGCTATCTCTCGCTTTGCAATGACTAAATAGCATTCCTCTTCAACAAAAAGGCTCAGATAGCAAGCCGGTTCTCGTGAATTAAAATTTGAAATTTCTAGCTCTTCAATTATTTCCAATGTACGGTGAGTTCTAGCTAGATTAAAAACTGAAAACTTGGAGGTGACAGGTGGAGCATTAATGGTGGTGTGGGGTTTTGTGTTGGGTGCACATGCATGATAAGGTTTGACGGGTAAAGCCGTTGGAGTAAAACCGCGGGAAAGGTCGAAACGGCCGGTCGCTGGATTCCCCGACTAGCTCCGTTTTTCCTTCGCTTCAGCAATTCAGTTCAGTTCTCTTTCTTGCATCTAAACTATACAAATATTGAAATATACCATCTTCGTCTAATCCGGTCGATCTCTCACTACATACCCCCCCTATCTAACTACGTGCATACTAGCTAGCACGAGCCTATGGTCAAAGTGGGTTCTATCCCCGAACTCCAATTGTCAAAATGGAGTACAAATACATCATAGTCACATGTGAGCTAGTGAAGCTCTCCATGTCTTCGTTCTTCTTTGCATCAACATTATTCTTCTCCATTCAACGTCTAGATCAGCCAAAAGAACCCAGACACACAACGTTGGAAATGAACAATTCAAGAACTGAAAAAGATCCTAAGATTAACCAAATATATGTCGTATGCCTCTCTTTACAAAGTTGCCTAGCTAATGCAAAAAAGCAGACATATGTAGGACCAAAGAGGTGCACTACATGGCCATGCCCCATAATTGCCAGGGCCCACACACAAGTCCCCAAAACCCTAGCTTAGCTTTATTTACGGTTCTAGCTCAAACGAAAAGCTAGACAGAGATGGATGGACGGATGGATGTGGGGAGATCCGATGAACATGACCCTCCGGATCTTGTGTCCCCTGGCTATGGCCCTTTCATACGGGAATAAAAATTAATTAATCGATGTATCTCCTTGCATGGTTGATGGCCCCTACCCGTGCTAACTACATTACCTGCTAATTTTGTTTCGTTTAGCTTGGTGAGTTTGTCCATTTACTGGTAGCTTGCACTATTTAAGTAGTCCTCTCTACTGGTTAAATATAGCCCTCAGCAGAAGCTTTTTTTTTTGCGAGGAAAGTTACAGCGAAATTACACCAGAGTCCATGCAAAACAGCTCAGAGAAATAAGAAAATTACAGCTCAGTCCTGCAGGACAACGAAGACGCCATTGACGACGCAGACGTGCCGCCGGCGCGCCGTCGCCGCTCCACCGCTTCAACCTTGGATCGGATGGAGTCCCGTGGCAGACGGGAAGTCGACGAACCTCAGTTCCAAAGAACCTCCACCTAGCATCGTCGCCGTCGTCTTCGATCTGGAACATCTCGCCATCACCTTCGGAGGATTCAAAGACCGGAGCCGCCGCTGCACGGACTCCGGCACGGGAAGCAGGCGAACAACCTCTCCACCGAGAAGCGGACGCGAGGCAAGAGGCAGAAACGCGGCGACGCTCCACAGAACGCCACCACCGGAGAAGATCTCCACCTCCACCAAAACGCCATGTCGGGCACGCCATCTCCTCCCCGACGTCGCCGACTGGCTCACCCCTCGACACTAGACTATGTACAGACGGGTTCCAAAGTTTCCCCACCCTCCCGCCGCCGAGGCGGCCGTCGGAGGGAGGGGAAACCAGCAGATCGACGCCGGCGAGCTGGATCAAGCGGTGGGTGGAAAAAATCCCCTCTCCTACTGTAGCGGGGGAGAGAGAAGCCGACCTATAAAAATCGTGGTACGTTTGTGTTTTTGCTGGTGCATGTGTGATCTTCTGTCTCTAAGCCTATTGGTTTGTCATGTAGCTCTGCTTATGCTTCTGGTATATATATAGTTTCATGCAGTTTTGGTCGGCATTAACAAATCATGAATTAGAGTGGAACAGGAGATAAACTATTGGTGGAAACCAACTTTCAGTGGAAATGGGCAAAAATCATGAAATAATCATGTTTAAAAGTTTTAAATAGATCTCGATAAAAAATGCATTAGATTTGGAAAGGTAGAGCTCTATAGACATGCGATTTTTTAAGTTAAAACTCAAAAATGTTTAGGTGCATGTCTATAGAATGCTACCTTTCCAACGTAATGCAATTTTCTTGAGAATTTCAAAACTTTTAAACATGGTTATTTCGTGGTTTTCACCGGCTTAACTGAAAGTTGGTTCCCACCGGATATTCTCTCGTGGAATAGGGCATGCATGATGAAGGAGCAGAATCTAGGTTAATCAAGTGTAGGAGGGCACAATACAATAGTGTAAGCGCTACCTAGCGATTAAATTCACCGATTACATGCCTATATGCAGCGTAAAGTGTTTAGTCGGTGTTTAAGAGTCCTCATGAAAACGTATCGTGGAAAACATATATGTGGTGCTTCATATAGCTTGGTGGATACTATCCTCCCAATATATTCCGCGGCACCTAGGCTTTACAAATTTGGTGTCAGGAAAGTACATTCTACCATGGCGCTAATTTAGTGCCTCGTATGGCTGATACATTTGAAATTTATTATATTAATTTCCATGATTTTGTTACTTAATGTTTACGTGAACTTTTTAGTTGATTTACCCAAATTTGTAGGCAAAATAAACCATGCAATTGTTTATCGAAAAGCCAATGAAAGATCTACATGACAGAGCAAAGTTTGGGACCATAGGGCCCACAACGGCTGACCTCTAGCCACGCCTTGGGCCCACTGGTCCACCACATTGTCCAATTTTGCCGCCCTTGGCCGACAACTCCGGCTTGACTTAAAAATCTGTATATATACCTGATACGTCCATTTTGCATCACTATTTTATATCATAATTTACTGCTATTCATCGATATATTTCATATTTAGAAGTGTTACTTATGTTATTTTACCTATTTTGCATGTTTGATGAATAATGGAGAATTGGACACCGGAGTCAGGATTCTGCTGGAAAAAGCACCGTCGAGATGCACTATTTCTGAAGATCAATAAATCGAAGGAGACATATGGAAGTCCCTATTTTGCCAGATGACGGAGGAGGCCAAAAGGGGAGGCTGAGAAGGGCCAAGGTGGGCCCTCCTCACCTGCTGGCGCGGCGGGCCCACCAGCCGCGCCGCCAGGTGGTTTGGGGGCCCTGGCCCACCTCAGCCGTTCCCCCTTCGTGTACTTGACCCCCTCGGAACCCTAACACACAGGGGACGAACATCAAAATATTCCGCCGCCTCCACGAGGCGGAAAACACCAGAGAGCGAAAGGCTCCCCTGCAGGAAGAAATCTGCCGGGGGAAATTCCCTCCCGGAGGGGGAAATCGTCGCCATCATCACCGTCATCGAGCTGGACTTCATCGGGATCATCATCATCATCATCTCCACCGCCAACACCATCATCACCGCCGCTGCACCCCGTCTCCGTTGTAACATCTAGGGCTGAATCTTGTCTATTTCATAGGGGAAACTCTCCCGGTGTTGATCACTCTTGTTATTGATGCTATTGGGTGAAACCATTGGACTAAGGTTTATGTTCAGATTGTTATTCATCATCATATCACCTCTGATCATGTTCCGTATGATGTCTTGTGAGTAGTTCGTTTAGTTCTTGAGGACATGGGAGAAGTCTTGATGTTAGTAGTGAACTATGTTGAGTAATATTTAATGGTTTGATGCTTAAATTGTGGTGTTATTCTTCTAGTGGTGTCATGTGAACGTCGACTACATGATACTTCACCTTTATGGGCCTAGGGGAATGCATTGTGTATTCGTTTGCCAATTGTGGGGTTGCCGGAGTGACAGAAACCTGAACACCCGTTGGTATATCGATGCATGAGGGATAGCAGGATCTCAAAGTTTAAGGCTGTGGTTAGTTTATCTTAATTACTTTCTTGTATTTGCGGATGCTTGCAAGGGGTATAATCACAAGTATGTATTAGTCCTAGGAAGGGCGGTGCATTAGCATAGGTTCACCCACACAACACTTATCAAAACAATGAAGATTAATCAACTATATGAAGCGAAAGCACTTGACAATATTCCCGTGTGTCCTCAAGAACGTTTGGTCATTATAAGTACAACAACCGGCTTGTCCTTTGCTGTAGAAAGGATTGGGCCACTCGCTGCAACTATTATTACTGCATTTTATTTACTTGTACTTTATTTATCTGTCATATCAAAAACTCCTAAAAACTTGTCTGAGAGCATTTACAGTGAATCCTTCATCAAAACCGCTTGTCAACACCTTCTGCTCCTCGTTGGGTTCGACACTCTTATTTATCGAAAGTACTACGATACACCCCCTATACTTGTGGGTTATCAATACCTCTCGAAATTTTTCGCGTAACTGAGTGGGCTATCCGAGACAAAACACGAAATCCTGGCCGTGCTACGTTTATTTGCAAGGGATGGTTGTGGGCAGAGATGCTCCAACCTAGACTCTTGATTACTAAAAATGGAAATAGCGGTGCTAAGAGCATCTCCACTCGTGGCGCCAATAGCTCCCAGTAGTTCTATTGGGCGCGTCGGACGAAAAAATGTGCCACTTGCGGTGCCAATAGCCAGATTTCGTCCGACGGGGCCAAATATTTCGTCCGGTGCGCCAATCCACGCGCCTCTAGGGAGCCGCTTGGGCGCGCCGGATGAAGCCACACACGACGCCACGTTGGATCCCGATAGGCGGGCATGCGCTGTCATTGACACAGCCAAAAACCCTATCTACTATACTCCTCTCTCGCGCGCATCATTTTTACCGTTTGTCCTTGCCGTTATTTGGACACCGCCCCCCACACCTCTCATGTCGGACGCGGCGCGCTCGTAGCTCGCTGGACACAGAAATTGCGGCGCCGACCCACCCCCATCTCGCCTGGGCTTTACGCGTCGGCGCTCTTTAGCCCCACCGTGCACATACCTCCCGATGACCTCCCGCGAACACCCTGCAAACAAGGTGTTCGGGCGATTGCCTACTACGCCGATTATTTTCAGAATTTTTGCTGGGGCCGACGATCAGGTGATTGATTGATGCACTTTGGATTCCAACATATGGATCGCGATGATGAGATGTTGGCACACCTATTGATGGAAGAAGAAGCCACTATCGCCGCCGACAAAGAGGAGAATTTGGTGATTCTTGCTTGTCTTCGACAGATTCAACCCGACGAGGCCACTAGTAGGGAAGTGCCTTTCTGTGGCGCACCAAAAACTGTTTCTGTGGCGCATGGGCGATGCGCCACAGAATCCTCGCCACAAAAATATTATTTCTGTGGCGCACGGAACCATGCGCCACAGAAAGTATACAATTTTGTGACGCACCTCCAGAGTGCGCCACTAAATTATGTTCCATGCGCCACAGAAAGAATTTCGATTATTTACTGTATTTGACAATAATGTATCTGTGGCGCACTTTGTTCGTGCGCCACATAATATGGTGCGCCACAAAATTATTTACCGTGCGCCACTAAATTATTTGCCGTATATTATTTGTTATATTATCGATTATTTACTGTATTTGACAATAATATAGGTATATTACAGAATTTTTACAGAAAATAATAGAAACAGTAATATATTTTGACACAGTATTAAAACAGACAGATAAATATGTACATCACCACTTAGAGCCCGAGATACATACATATATAGTGATAATTAAGTGCCAAATTAATTGTACAAAAGTTCATCTCATGTCACATAAGTCATAGTACAAATAAAGTTGTCATCGATTTCCCTCTGATGCAACCCTGGAGATGGATACAACGATGTGCCATTTCACCGTCTCTTCTTGAGTCGCCGCTGGAGTCTCTTCTTCTTGAGTTGCCGCTGGGGTCTTTTGCTGGGTCGCTGACGGAGAACACGTCTAGCTCCACTGGTAGGATTGAGCCTTCTGGTATATCGGCTCCGGGAACGGTTTATAGCAGTCTTTCGTCATCCACGTCCTCATGTCATTTTGCTTGTCTAGGCGTTCTTCGATCTCCCACTTAGACAACCCTGGAGATGAATTGGGATATATATTTGATTAATAATATAAATAGAGTATGATTTATTCATCTAATTAAGTGGATAAGTCTATAATAAAGAAAATAAAGAGGCACTTCTATCGAGTGAGGCAAGGCTTTTCTTTTACAATACATCCTACCTCTGGCGTTGTGTAAGGACCCCCATGTTTCCATGACATCTTCCAAAATGATTAGCGATAACTGCCTCTGGATGCGATGGAAGTCTTCTCTAAGCTCAGAATCGGTGATTTCCCCCGCATTTGTGCTCCATTCTTGGAGACTAGATGGCCACCTCGTTGTCTCTACATCCCGGACAAGCCCTTTAATGTGATGGAGGACGTAGAAGGCATCCTTCACGCTGCCAGACGCATGCTTGATGCAATGGAACCCGGTCCCATACCAGAAAATGTGTTTGTTGTCCTTCGTTAAACGTTCCCCACTATTTTCTTTGTGGAAGTGGCCTCCCTTTTGGGCATAACCCTCGAGAGCCTCATCGAGAACACCCTTTATTCGCGTGTAGTCTTTAAGACTCCCCGAGTCGAAATAAGTGGCAACGGACCACCTCGGGCTTACGACGATGAGTACTGCGTACTCGTCACTGCTTAACACAATTGAAACGGAATGTTGGAAAGGATCAACAACGGAAGAAATCTATAAGAAAGCATAAGATACGACGGCGGCGACCAGATGTGTACTTACTCGGAAAAGAAAGGAATAAGAAAGCTGTTCTTATCCTTGTTGTTCAGCATGATTCTCTGGAGGAACTTCGTGGCCTTGGCCCGTGTCGTTGATCCTTCCACCAGCAGGCTGTCACGCATGTAGTAGGGACCCACTACCTTGATGTACGGGGTATTATCTCTCCTGATCCTCATCGCTTGGTTGAGCGTGTATAGGCGGACCAAGTTATAGTCCAGCCGTCTAAAGTGAAACAGCTTGAAGACGTCCTCGTACGATATGAAAAACAGATCCGCGGGGGTTTCATGGACGAACTCGGCCAAGTCTTTTGGCACCTTGACAGTGAACACCGGGTAATTTGGATTATCTTCTTTAAGAAGGTTGCTCTCTCGCGTCAAGATAGCATTTTGCAAAGAGAGCATGCATCCGTCTGCGAGGTGGAGCAGCTCCCGAGACAGGATCGGTTGACCAGCTTCATGAACTCGGCTCAAGCCATCGGCACGGGGTGATACCATGTCTTCATACCCCCGGATAGTCATCTTAGGAGCTGGCTTACTTCCCTTCCTGTGCTTGTTCTTCTTTACCTCTGGGATGCTGGGGGTGCATCTTCTGTAGTAGGCACATTGATTGAGTACTTGTTGGAGCCGAAGCTGATCACTGGGGGAGGCCCTTTTCTCCCTCCCTCAATCCAAACCCTGACAGACTCACAGACGGTAGTAAAGATCGACGTGAACGTCGTTGTCACTGCATGTGCGATGACCGTCTGAATCATACTATTTTCCTCTCTCGGTTCCTCGCCTCCTGTTCGAGAACCCCCGGCCTCGTTATTATCAGCCATGTTCGTCTCACCTATAAGAAAAAAAGGTCGAAGTTAGTACACCAAATATAAGAAAAAAATCACTTAATTAAGTACTAAGATACCCGGCCCATGCATTAGTCGCAATACCCCATATGTCTTGTTTTTAGCAAAGCCATGCCAAAATTCACGAAAAATTTCGGCATGACCTTTGCTAAAAAAGGGACATATGGAGTACCCGAATTTGCCGGAACGGAAGTTAATCGACGTTTCGGCAAACTCAAGGGCCTCATGGGTACCTGCAGACATTTCACAAATCATGTTGCCGGCATCTCCGGCCGGCCAACAACAAACACATATCCACATCTGCCGGCCGACAACAAACACAATACCACATCCACATCTCCACGTGTCCTATTTTTAGCAAAGTCATGCCAAAATTCACGAAAAAAATCGGCATGACCTTTGCTAAAAAAAGGACTGTCGCAACAGTGGAACATGGGGTTCCCCTAGTACTGCCAAAGTGGGTCCACTCCATGTGGGCCCAAGATGAAGATGGACAAGACCAAGACTCAAGTCAAGCTGGCGGGTTCACCGTCAGGACACACATGGCCTACGACGACTAAGGGCTCCGGTCCTGGGGACCTTCCGGGTCCCCGAATCAAGCGAGAAGGCCAGGAAGGACCCGAGAGCCCGAGTTCCCGGCAGGAGGCCAGGCTCCCTCCCGGGTACTTCCTACGTTCCTGTGGATAAGCACTCCACCTCACCACGGAAGACTTGGGAAGCAAGGCGAAGGCAGCGCGGGCGGGAAGCACGTCCCGTGGTGGTGTCAGCTCCTGTCCACCCCAAGGCGGACGCTCCCACCTAACCCAGAGGAGACGCTAGGCTGAGGAGAGGCCACGTCTCCCCCTAAACTAGATGAGGAGGGTCCTTCACCCCGAAGGTCCCTCATCCTCCTCACGTGACCCTGTGGCAACCCCTTAGCCTATAAAAGGAGGTCCAAGGCACGGGAGGAGGGAGGACGAAGCTAGAACGAGAGCAACACTAGACTAGGGCTGCGGAGGTAGAGAGGAAGGTGATCTCCTCCGGGTCAGGATCTGTCCTTCTTCTACCTCGGGCCAAAACCCTTCCGGGTATCCTGCCCGGGAGGTTCCATTGTAAGCCACACTATGAAGAACTCATCAATCCAGACATGCAGGAGTAGGGCTTTTAGCCTCCGGGCGGCCTGAACCTGGGTAGTTACTTGTGTCCCTTTGGTTGCATGCTTTGATCGTGGATAGGAGAGCTTGATCTAGACTCCACCCAAGAAGACGATTCTCAGCCTCCTTCGCGCCCCGTGCCGAACCTAAAAGGGGGTATCCTATACTCCCGGTGTCCGTGCAACGAGACACGACAGGGACATATGGAGTACCCGAATTTTCCGGACGGAAGTTAATCGACATTCCGGCAAACTCAAGGGCCTCATGGTTACCTTCATAGATTTCACAAATCATGTTGCCGATATCTACGGCCGACAACATCCACATACACGACACGCTGGTCGGAACACAAACAACCACGACACGATGGTCGTGGTAGCACAGAACACATGGTCACCGGGCTAACTAATAGCTCACCAAAGGGGGAACTGTAGTTGAGGAGATAGTTGATGTAGTCGAAGCCGGTGGTCTGCACAAGAAAAAAAAAAGAAAATTCACATCCATATATATCTTCATTTCCTTTAAAAAGTACCAACTTTGGAGCATTTCTAAAGCATCAAATCTTGATCCTATTTCACATTAACCCTCATGGATCTCTTGTACTAAGTTAGTACTTCATAATTAACCCCAGAAATAATTTTTTCAATACATCTAGAACCTTAATTGAAGGCATTTTTGTAGGTATGTTTAAACAGTGACCATATTTAACTTAGCAAAATTTTAAATTTTTTTGGTCTCCAAAATTTTCCTAACACCACTAGCACCAACTAGAAGCATTAGCAACTACTTGCAGCAAGCACTCAACAACCAAATGAATCAAATTCTGTAAAAATATGGGTTTGGCATTTGACCAAACACCTTGTGTGCAGGTGTGGAGGGGAGGGAGAAGGGATGGAAGGAGCAGCACCTCGGGGAGGGGATGGTGGAGGGGAGGAAGAGGGATGTCGAGGGCGTCGGCGGCGTCGGCGTCGAGGTGGCGGGCCGGTGGCGAGGATGTCGAGCGCGCGGTGGAGTGGCGGCGAGGCGTCGGGCTCGGGCGCTCCAGGGGCGGTGAAGACGCGGTGGAGTGGCGGTGAGGATGCGGTGGTTGTCGAGCGCGCGGTGGAGTGGCGGCGAGGACGCGGTGGTCGTCGAGCGCGTGGGCGGGAGCTGCCGGCGGCGAGGGCGCGGTGGTCGTCGAGCGCGCGGTTAATTTGGGACTTGGCGAATTTTGGATGAAGAGGCGCAGCGCGATGGCGGGCCCACATGTAAGTGGGCACAAAAGATTTCTGTTGCGCACCGTTGGATTGGTGCGCCACAGAAAGTCAGGATTCTGTTCTCTTCCGTAGATGGCTTCCTGCTCTCTGCTTCAAGCAGTTGCCTTTTCTTGAATCAACGCGTCAAGCTGGAGTTGTGCTCTCTGATTACATCTCCCTTCTTCCTCTGCCGTCTCATGTCGACGTAATTCTGCTCGATTAAGATTTTGTGCTCTTCCACAAAAAATTCGGTCACTTTTAAGTGTTATAGCGCGACCCGGTGAGCCCTGTCGAGGTCGTCTTTTTACCATGAATGCCAACAAAGATTGAGCGGTAGCCGTCGTGGTGACCAACTCCATCGAGCCTGCCGAGGTGTGTCCTGGTGGGCAGACCGACATCCTCGTTCTCGGTCCTTAGATAATTCTGGCAGAAGGAGATGCACTCGTAGGTTAAAAATCCCTTGGCCATGCTTGCGTCTGGACGGGCTCTGTTGTGAACGTATCCTTTCATGACACCGTTCTGCCTTTCGAACGGCATCATGTAGTGCAGGAACGTCGGACCGAGCTGCCTGATGTCATCAACGACATGGAGAAGGAGATGCACTCCAGATATCTGCTTATCTTCCCCGAGTAACCGTGAGGAACTTTGACTCCTAGAAGGCACCTGAAAAACTGCTCGAGCTCCTCCGGACTCATACTGAAGCAGGCAGCGGGAAGCATCACCGTGTTCTTCTTTGCCCTTTTGCGGCGACCTTGAGTCCCTTCTGTCTGATCATCATCATCATCATCGTCATCACTATCGGGGGCCTGAAGTTCTGTCCTGATGCCAAGCCATTTCAGATCGTATCTTGCTTTCGTCCCATCCTTGGTCTTATCCGACATGTGGCAAAGTGTGCCAAGCAGACTCTCGGTAACATTCTTCGTAATGTGCATCATATCGAGGCTATGTGGCGTCTTGAGGACCTTCCAGTACTCCAAGTCGTGGAAAACAGACCTCGCTTTCCATACACCCAGCAGTGGATCTACCTTCGGTCGCTTCTTTCCCGGCGCTGGGCACTCCTTCCAGTTTTTCAAAAGCTCGTCGATTTCTGTGCCGCTCCTCGGGCACGGGGCTCTTTCGGGCTCGTCTTTACCATTGAACAAATCACCGCGTTTTCTCCACGGGTGATCCATGCGAAGCCACCTTCGAGCCCCTGGGAACACGGTTTTCGAAGACCCGGGATCCCTTGGTAGCTGGAGATGCGGGGTCTTATCCATGCACTTGACACATGCGCAAAATCCGTGACCTACCTGGGCCGATACATATGAGCAACCAGGATAGTCCTGCACCGTCGTGAACAACGCGGCTCTCATATCAAAATAATCAGCTGTGTAGGCGTCCCACGTACGGGCTGGCGTCTCCCACAACGTGGCTAACTCCTCTTTCAACAGCCCGAGATACAGATGTATGTCGATACCTGGTTGTTTCGGCCCCTGAATGAGAATACTCATGTGTATGTACCTTTGCTTCGTGCACAACCACGGGGGAAGGTTGTAAGGCCATACAAATACGGGCCAGGTGCTATGGGTGCTACTCTGGTTGCCGAACGGATTGAGTCCATCGGTGCTCATACCCAGCCTGACGTTCCTTGCGTCGCCCCCAAAATTTTCGAAGGCCATGTCCAATTCTTCCCACTGGCTAGCATCTGAAGGGTGTGTCAGGATCTTTCCCTTCTCCGGATCTTCTTGGGGCTTCTCCCTTTCCGCATGCCATTGCATGAGCTTTGCTTCCTTAGGGTCTACGAAATACCGCTGCAGACGGGGAGTGATAGGAAAGTACCATACCACTTTTCGAGGAACTTTCTTGTCCTTCCCACTCTTGTACCGTCCTTGGCCGCACACCGGACATGTGTATCTGTCCTTGTACTCGCCCCGATAAATTGCGCAATCATTGATGCAGGCGTGGTATTTAACGTGCGGTAGGTCAAGAGGGCACACGACTTTCTTGGCATCCTCGATACTAGTTGGCAATGTGTTCCCCTCGGGAAGACGATCGTGGAAGAATTTCATGTTCTTGTTGAAGCTCACGTCGGTCCATTTGTTTTCCGACTTCATCTCCAGAGCATCAAGCGTTACTTGCAAGCGCGTATCCTGTGGCCGGCACCCAGGATACAACGGAGTCTTCCCGTCTATCTCCATTTGCGCCAGCTTGGCTTTCTCTCTGGCTGCAGCTCTGTCGTTGCTCGTCTCCTTGAGTAGCAGTTCTTGAACATGAGGGTCCTGCAAGGCCGAAATTAGCGAGGTCTGCGTGTTCGCGTCTTCTCCACCACCATCTACTCCTTCATCATGACCGTGTCCGCCGGCATCTCCTTCGTCACCATGATGATCTTGTTCGCCGGCATCTCCTTCGTCATGATGATCTTGTCCGCCGACATCTCCTTCGTCATGATCATGATGATCTTGTCCGCCGACATCTCCTTCGTCATGGTTGAAGCCTAACATGAAACCGCGCCTGAGCAGGTGATCCTCCAATTGTCCGGAATCAGGGTCGATCCAGCTCACGAGTTTGCATTTTCGACACGGACATCTTATCTGGCGCCTGTTGCACCGAATCATGTCCGCCTTCGCTTTTTCCTTGTATCTACTGATTCGACCGGAGCTCATCCTGACGACCATGGTTGCGGCCTACGCGGTATACATAGAGCACAAACAAGAGTATGTTAATTAGAACCGCAACATGCATGCACACACATTAGTTGGCCCATGCATTAGTCGCAATACCCCATATGTCCTATTTTTAGCAAAGTCTCATGCCAAAATTCACAAAAAAATCGGCATGACCTCTCCTAAAAGTAGGACATATGGAGTACCCGAATTTGCCGGAACGGAAGTTAATCGACGTTCCGGCAAACTCAAGGGCCTCATGGGTACCTGCAGACATTTCACAAATCATGTTGCCGGCAACATCCACATACACGACACCATGGTCGGAACACAAACAACCACGACACACATCCGGCCATACACACACCGTCGGCGCCACCAAACATGCATATGCATGTTCATCATCCATGTAGATCCATGTCTCACCTAGTAGATTCGGTGCCGAGACGTGACCGCGATCGATGAGAGAGCGTGTGATGTTGGAGAGAAACTAGTGGACAAAAAGAGATGTATTGGAGGCTCTCCTAAACCCTCACCAATAATCTATCAAACAAAATAGGTTTAACTAAAAAAAATGGAGAAAACTATGGGCAAAATAGGAGGGGAGGGAAGAGAAATACGAGCTAGGTGGAGGTGGAGGAGGAAGAAGAGAAGAAGTAAATGGTGGTAGGTAGAGGGGTTGCCACCTTTTTGTAGATCTGGGGCAACATTCTGTGGCGCATGCATCATGGTGCGCCACAGAAACATGTCTTTCTGTGGCGCACCATATGCATGCGCCACAGAATGTTGCCCACTTAAATTATTGGTGGGGCCGCACCATGTTTTCTGTGGCGCACAATGCTGAATGCGCCACAGATAAATTACCAATGCAATCATTGGAGGGGGCCCCACCGAATTTTTGTGGCGCATCTGGATGGATGCGCCACAGAAAGTATAATTTCTGTGGCGCATCCATGCAGATGCGCCACAAAAAGGTCACCAGATATTTGTGGTGGTGGGACCCACCATTTTTCTGTGGCGCACGCATGCACGTATGCGCCACAGTATTTTGTGGCGCATTAGGAGTGGTGCGCCACAGAACATTTTTTGTGGCGCATGGTAGGTTTGGTGCGCCACATATAGGGAATCCACAGAAAGGCACTTCCCTACTAGTGGGCCGCCAATGCCGCACCCAAACAAGGAGGCTCGGTGCCTGGGAGGATGAAGACCAAGCCGAGGCAGAGGATGGAGGGCTTGCATGCTGATCTCCGATTATTTTGCCGATTTTCCAGCATTCACCCCAAAGGATTTACGTCGACTTTTCAGATGAACCGCGACTTGTTCACGCGATCGTGCATGCTATAAGGGAGTACGATCCATGGTTCAAGTTGAAGAAGGACGTCGTGGGAATCGTTGGTTTCTCATCAATCAGTAAGTGCGCTTCTTCTATGAGAATGCTTGCATATGGAGCGTATGCAGATGGCCACGACGACTATGTAAGCATGTCAGAGTCTACGGCTTTCAAGTCAACATACAGAATCTGCAGTTCGGTGGTGGCTGTGTTTGGACCACACTATTTGAGAGGACCAACTATTTGGGGAAGAAACAGATCGGATCGTGGCACTGAACGCTGCGAGGGGATTTGAAGGGATGTTTGGAAGCATCAACTGCATGCATTGGAGCTGGAAGAATTATCCATTTGGTTGGCAA
The DNA here is from genome assembly GCA_947311845.1 of Poa pratensis. NCBI lineage: Eukaryota > Viridiplantae > Streptophyta > Magnoliopsida > Poales > Poaceae > Poa > Poa pratensis. Next base: position 18,300,298 of record CAMZMU010000039.1, read on the forward strand.
TGATTGTACAAAGGGGCCTATCAAGGATATTTGGGGTGTGGTACTTGTAGTTGTGGCGATCATGAACTATGGAATTGGCACGCTTTCATTTGCATGCCAACATGAACTCAATGTGTTAAGTTTGTGAAACTTGTTGAAGGCCATGCTCCGGTAGTCCACTATGAGATTAATGGCCACACCTACGACAAAGGGTACTACCTAGCCGATGACATCTATTCAAGGTGGACGCATTTGTGAAGACAATCTCCAATCCTCTAGTCCAACAAAGCTTGTTCGTTTGCCTCTGAACAAGGCGTGTATGATCATACCAACATGATCACCGAGAGTGAGCGCGTGAATCTAGTGCATGATTCTCTTCCTTATGACCTTGAGGGTCCTCTCGCCGATGTTGATCACCGGTTGGCGACAGATTTAGCTGATTTTCTCGCAATGCATATGAAGATCCGGGATGAACTTGTTCATCACCAACTTCAAAATGATATCGCGGGTCATTTGTGGGCGCGCTGGGGATGGACCACTACGGGATAGTTGAGCTTCAATTTATTTAAATTGTATGAATAATTTAATTTTAATTTTTAATTATGGTGGAACTTTATTTTATATGTTAAAAACTATGTACCATTCAAATAATCTGATTTGTATTTGCGAAAATGTTTGAATTAGGAAACAAACTACTAGGAGAGCCTATTGGCGCCACGAGTAGGAGAGACGCCCCCAATAGCCCGCAATGCGTCCGTCTGACGCTGGTGCCGGGCACTATTTGATCGTCGCGATTGGAGATGCTCTTCACCATGACATCAGGACCACGCAAGGTAGTAGGCAGAGAAGATCCAAGCTACACACCGAGTATACTACTACTCCTACTAAAAATGGAGCTAGCCGTGGTAACCATGACCACGCAAGCACCAAGAGAGAGAGGATAAATGGAGCTAGTCGGGTTGGGTGGTTGCATGCCGGGCGGCGCGCGCGACCTCGGCCGACGACGACCCAACCAAAAGCAGGTGAGTGAGGGAGAGGGTTCCGGGCCCACCCACGTTGGCGCCCTTCCGCAGGCAAACTTTTTTCTCTCGCTACGAACTCTCTCTCTCGTGGGAGTAACTGTAGAACGTTTGATTGCTGGTATCGGACCTGCGACTGCGGCTGAGTCACACTGCCTTGGCAAAACGTGCAGACCGAGAGGAAACCAGAGCCACCGTACAATACATATATGCATGCAGCGTCAAAGGTCAACTCTGCACGCCTTCTCATAGGTAGCCTGCTGCCCGCCCTGCAGCTAGCAGCTCACACGCCTTCACCATTCATTCTCCAAAGCCTCATACCATCTCCAAGGCAATTTCAACGCCATCACCATTTATTCGAAAAAAATGTCTTGATATAGATAATAATATGATATACAAGTGTTCGATAAATTAATCCGAAACTCATTATATTTTGGACTAAAAAAATGAGGTGTATCAAGATTCTAGATATGTGAACAATACACATTTTGAAGAGCTTGAAATTAGTAGATCTGTGATTTTTTGTAGTTTAGAATAATACGAAAACTTAAAATTAGTGGATCTGCAATTTATGAAAAGTGCACTACCCTGCACACCCTCCTCGTTGGAAATCACAACAACCCTTGCCTCGACGCCGCCGGCATCCTCTTCGTCGTCCTTGTTGTCGTTGGCGCCGGGGCCATCTCCTTGCCCTCCTCGTTTTCATCTGAGGAGATGTCCTAATCTTGTCCGCGGATCCACGAGTCCGAACGGTCATCCTCGATGAAGCCAAAGATGGATCGGTTCTCCATGACTACGTCGGGGTCGCCGACTAGGTAGATGATGACGGCTCGGTCCGTGGCCTCGTTTCGCAAGTTGTCTCTCCGCCGCGATGTGTTTCGCCTCCAGGCACGAGTGCTCCACCTCCATGGCGAGATTGAATTGCTCGTGCGCCTCCGCCATGTATATCGGCACATGTTACGCATCGGCCCGGGAGGACGCATGTCCACCTCCTCCTCTCCTCGCCGGTGGCCACTACCCCCTCCTCGCTCCCGCCAGCGGCCACCACCCTCCTCCTCGCCCTTGGTAGGGACTTCATCCACCGTGTACGAGCAAGCCGGAAGGTCGGCTGCAACGTGGGCTGTGCGACACGTTTTGGCGTCGTGCGTCATCTCCGCTATGATCTTGGTACAACGCTCCAGAGTGAGTTTTTGTACCAGGTCACCTTCCGACGAGCCATGATAGTGGCGGAAAGGACGAGGTTAGGTGTGGGCGACATGTACGGGACAGGCGGGAAGGAAGTAGCCGGCACCCTCGATAGCGGGCAATTTTTCGTGTGTGTGTCGGACTCCGGTGGAAATGCTCTAAGCTCTTTTCTATTCTACTTTCTTTGATGATTTGTCTAAACATTAAACTTGGCGATGGTGAGGACACGCGGCAGACAATTCCTTGTCCTGACACACATCTCTCTCAAATTCGATTATTATTCTACACATCTGTTTTGTTTTTTTTTTTTTTGATACAAGTTCCTGGATATATTAATCAAGAACAGCAACAGTACATGTAACATCCAGAAACAGCACAGCTGTTCTGCAATTTACAGAAAGGCCCCTACAACAGTGTAAATTACACGAAGGTCCCTGGAACCAACTCTGTCTCGTTGACTCCGCCACCGCTCGCTCCGCCGTCATCGCCATCGCACCTCCAAACAAGAACTCGAAGACGACGAGAGCAGCAGCTGTGTCGCCAGGACGAACCTGTAGAGGCAAACGCCTCGTTGAAGTCGCCGCATCAGCCTCCCGCCGCGGACGACGGGATCTAGATTCTGTTGTAGCCATATCGGCGGGGGCAGCGCCCCGATTCGGCCTGACTGTCAGGCCGCAAGCTCCGGACCAAGCCAGCTTGCGAGCCCGCAAGCGCTCCTCGAAGAACAGCTGAAGAGAAGCTCCTCTGGCGGCGATGAACACCGCACAAGAAGCAGAGGCACACTCCGCCGAAGAAGAGGAACATCAGCAGCTTTTCTTCCGCTCCTCGCCTCCACGGCCGGCCAGGGGAAGAAAGCACCACCACATCCCTCGATCTGCAGAGCATACAGTACGGCAAGCGATATTTATGAAACGGCCTCGATCCCCACCATCCCTGCAAGAGATCCACCATGGATCCGCCGTGCAGAGAGGAGAAGATCCAGCGCCGACGTCGCTGCGGGTCGCCGGCAGCCAGCCAAAGAGGAAGAAGAACAGAAAAAAACCGGGCATCCGCCACGAAACTGCACAAACAAACCTAGATCTAGCCCTAACCCTAATATCTACATCCCGCGCTACGCTTCCTCGTCCACGCCGGCCGGCAACGCCGCCGAGAGGAGAGGGGAGCGAGCCAGGGCCGAGATCTGGGCTCGAGCAGAAGAGAGCAGAGGAGAAGGGAGAGAGGAGCAGAGGAGAACGGGGCCGACGCGAGAACGCCGACTCAAACGTACACATCTGTTTTGTTTTGATGCATGAACGAACGTTAAGAGCACCTGGACCAGAACCCGATTATTTTATCATTTGTCCTTCTCCTTCAGAGTTCAGATACCTTTCGAGTTTGTTGGTCTATTTAATTCGGAGTATGTACTACTAACATGCATATTACAATATCTGCAGACATCTGTCGTAAACAAAAGGTAGTCTCTTAACCAGGAATAAAATACCAGTACGAGATAGATTATAGAGAAGAGAAACATGATATAGTTTCTCGTACCGCTGGATCGGTATGCCAGCCACGATTGCTAAATCTCTACTATATAATATTGCTAGAGGAGGTGTTGGTGCGTTTTTTGATTTTCCGATTTTACCCCTGTGTGTTTTTAGATTTTACAGTACTGCCACCGCCAAGTGATCAACCGTCCGGTGATAAGAAAAAGAATCCCCAATCCTGCCCGTCCCGACCGACCTCTCCATTGCCTCGACCAGGCGGGCGTGAGCTTGTACGGCGGCGGCGGCCGGATCCGTGTTGGAGGTCGACGAAGCGACAGACTACGGGGAAATCGGCCGAAGGGTCCCTGGCCAGCTGGCCTCCGCGGCTCCGCTCACCGGCGCGCTCAAGGCAATAAGGCATCGCTGCATCCCTGCTCCCGTTCTCCTCCTCCGGCGTACCACCCAGCCCCTAGATCCTCCCCGCTCCGCCAACCTTCCTCCTATACTGAGCTGCTCCGGCGGCCTCCACCCCGGTCCCTGCCCTCCACCTCAAATCTACCCTCAAGCTCACTACCGCCGCCCAAGTTAGATCCGGCACCGCCCAGCTCCTCACGGCTCTGACCGGCAGAGAAAGGGCGCCTGAGCACTCCTCGCACCTCGGACGCCCAAGCAAGAGTTTTTCGGGTTGTACTGACATGCAGTTCACTACAGCCAACAGCTCCATCCAGCCCAACGTGCTCCAACACTGTTTAGCTTTGCTTTGCACGATTCTGTGAGTTCTTGTATCGTACAGAGGATGCAAACTGTTGTACAGATCTTTGATTTTCTTCGCTCTGTACAGATTTTTGTTGATCCGTAAGATGCTGATAGGATGCATCATTTTGTACAGTTTTTGCCTGGGTGTCATGAGATGCATAGAGTTTATCAGAACTTCTATATGTTTTTTCTTTGGATGCATATCATTTGAGTATGGCTTGTTTGGCCAGAGAATCGAGGGAAGAAACGGATAGGTCATTTGTGGATATAGTTGCCAAGGTCAGTTGGAGCCTTTCACTTCTCCATGTTCTTCAGCAATGCACGTAGTGCTGAATATACACTTGGTGTCCGCATGTAGTAATTATCGGGGAGTTTTGGGTTCTCAGTCGTCACTACTATGTAAAGTTGTCAGTTGCTCATCACGTAAATTGCCTTCTCTTTTTTATATCTCGTTGGAAGCAAATTTTAATTATCTTAGATGATTATATGATGTGTTATATTCGTACTTACCATGTAACTACCACTAAATATTTTAGATTGGCTGTTGTAGTTTTATTTTATAATTTCCATGTACAATAGTGCTATAATCCCACTCACTCAAAGAGCTTTATGTTTATTATTTTACAGCATGTCTTGCAACACAGAAAAAAACAGAAGAACTTCTATAATCAAGCAACTCGCAGGACAGATTGTGAAGATGATCCAACAGAAATTCGCTTCCAACGTTGTGTAGAAGTGTCTTTCTTTGTTCTCCTCTGAAGCGTCAGATTCTTATGGATGAGATGCTTGGCACTACCGACGAGAATGAGCCATTGCAGGTGTGGTTTCAATCCAGCTTTTTAAGTGTACTGATTATTTGTTTCCGAGCATGATCAGCATATAGGAAAGACCATCAATATATATTGGGTACACAAATTATATATTTAGCTCTGATGTGTTATGGCTGCTGAATTTGGTATACATCATTTAGCATAACATACCTTTCAAACTGTTTTCGTCATCTGTTGATTCCACTGGAGGGGAGAGGACCAGGGACAGGAGTTTGGTGAGGTACCCCGAGGTACGGCAATAGGGGAGGCCAGCGACCAGGGGCGGAAGTTTTTGCGGCAAGACCAGAAGAGCTGCTATGTCAGGCGATCGTGAATAGGAGGAGGAAAAGCGACTAGGGACATAACTTTTTTACTTCAATTTCTTGAGTATATCAATTTGCGGTCATACAACATAATACGCTATTGTTGAGTGCTCTTTGCTAATACAATTGTCTCATCCACCCTAGAGTTTCTTGAGTGTATATGATTTGTTGCACTATCAACCTAGCCCGTAGCAAAGCACGGGCATTTTGCTAGTTGTAATATATCCATAAACAAGAAGTATAAGCACCTGCATTTTCAGAAACGAACTACATATAATTTTTTGACAATACGAGAACTTGCCTGTGGCAAGATGGTTAGGAGGGTGGTTGTACCCCTAGCCCACCAGAGTTCAAACCCCAGGTTTGACGCTGGTGTTTCTCATTTAGGCGGAATATTCTTCGGTGGGAGATGACGTTCCCGTCGACAGCGAGCCGCCTGTGGTGACTTCGTCAATTTCAAGACCTGATCCGTCGGCTCAGTCTGTCGGAGGTGCTCATAGCGATAGGGTGTGCGTGTGTGCGTTCATAGGGGTGAGTGTATGCGCGTGTATATGAGCGTTTGCGTTGTACTGTGTTTTGCAAAGACAATACCACGTACTAAAAATTATTATCGATACAAACCACGATTAGTCATGTACAGCCCTGCAATGCAAGTCACCAAATTATGGGAGCATTTATTTTACATGAGAACCTAAATGCAGAGAGACAAGTAAATTCATCCGGGAGAGAAACCACTGATGACCTAATGATGCACTGTACTGCTAATTAACCCGGTCAAATTTGCCAGCTAAAAACATTTGAACACAATGATTCAAGTCTTTTGGAGGGAAAAGAGAGTACAGTACATATTCAAAATACTACCGCTCATTTTCGCACCCTTATTAATTGTCTTTATGTACATGCCAGAAGTACTAAGAAACAACATCATTAGACAGCCCTTTAATTTCGTGTTTCCACCGTCCGCATACAAAAAAAAATCTTATGACAAAAAAGAAACCTTTTCACAAAACAAAACATAAATTCAGGTGGCAGGAGCCTCCACCGGCGCCCCAAAACAGTCTTCACACAAGAGACAGAAAGGTGGTTGGTCCCATTTCTTTTCTTTTCTCTCCTCATACAAAAAAACTTTTTTTCCTCTGTCAATGGTCGCACAGATGGCAGGATATAACAGGCCGATCACACATTCCATATACATTGGCTCCATAATTTCCTCCCCCCGCCCCAACCTTTCCATACAATCGACCAAACCTTCCTTCTTCCTTCCCCAGAACCTCACGCGGATCTCTCTATATAAACATTTCTCTCTCCCATTAAAGCTCCCTCCGCCCTCCTCTCCCAACTCGATCTTCTTGCTTTCTCCCCCGAGTCCACGGCCAAACGAAGACGGTAGAAGTGAGACAGAGCAAAAGGAGCCTAGGATCGACCGATGGCAATGGAGCCGCTCCCGCTGGGGTACGGGGACGCCTTCGACGGCACGCTCTTCTCCTCCCTCTGGTCCTTCCAGGACGAGCTCCAGCCCCAAGAGGTGAATTGCTGCCGCCATCTTCTTGATCGATTTAAGTATTTTGTCTGCAATTTCATTTTCTTCTTTTTAATTTTGCCTTCGTCTCTGACTCCGGCGGCTGAGAGGCATACGTGTCCTCCTCGCCGCCGCATTTCTTTTCCGCCGTCGGCCGGCAATGCTCGCCGCGTTCGCCGCTCCGGGGAGTGCAGGGCATGGGGAGGGCCCTGCCTTGCCTTGGGCTGTGTGTTGTCGTGGTCAAGGAGGGTTAGGCAAGCAACGAATTCGCTCGGGGCTCGAGAAGTCTTAGCGTACTGGAATTTTCCTCTCTCTCTCTCTCTGCATTTTTCTTGCTTGATCCATGTGGAAAATTAACTTACTCCAGTAGAAAACTTGTGTAGTTTCTTCTTCTTCCTGCAGGAGAGTACTGACTTTCTCGCTCGGTTCGGCTCTGCCTTTTTCTTTTCAACAAAAGTTTGGCACTGTAGTGAGATGCTGTGTTACAATGATGGTGTTGTTCAGGTCTGGGTCCCTGTCTTCTCTCAAGACAGATGTGTATTTTTAACGTTTAGATTACTATTTTCCTCCTATTTGATGAGCCCAAGCATGTCATGCCTCCACTACCGGCTGCTCTTGCATGGTGCAATCATTTGTTGGGAGGGAATCAAAATCATTAGCTGCTCCTCGAATTAGATCGTGCGTGCATGCAGGCATCTCCTTTGCTAGTCATCATCTTGTGCTTAATTCTGTTCTGTTATTATGTGCTGCTCGGATCAGTGAAGAACTCTGTTCTGTTATTATGTGCTTAATTCCCCATCCAGATTCGATTCTATGGTATAAAAGGATACCATCTTCCTCACGTTAGGAGATTTTGATGCGACAAAAGCTGCTGGATCTTAATTTTGGTTCTGAATTTTTGCAGAGCGTGGCGGAGCTGAAGCAGAGCCTGCTGGCGACGACGATGGAGCTGGACGCGTCCAAGGAGGAACTCCGGAGGAAGGAGCAGAGCATCGGCAAGCTCGCCGACCTCGTGCGCCAGGTGGCCAAGGAGCGTGACGACGCGCGGGACCAGGTGCAGCAGCTCCTCCTCGCCGCCGCCACTGCCAAGCAGGCGGCGCCGGCGACGCTGGTCACCTCGAGTGTCACCGACTCTGACTGCAGCCTCGTGTCGTCCCCAGTGGACCCCTTCTTCGACCCAGTCACCTCCTCCGATCGGCGGCGCTGCGGCGGCGGCAAGCTCGGTGTCGGCAGCCCACCGTCGCCACCGAAGCAGCAGCAGTTGTGCGGCGCCGACGCCGTGCTCGACATGCTTGCAGGGAAGAAGCCACTGCCGCCGAGGGGCCGGCTGCTGCAGTCCGTCATGGAGGCGGGACCACTGCTGCAGAACCTGCTCGTAGCCGGGCCGCTCCCGCGGTGGCGCAACCCGCCGCCGGTGCACGCGCTCGACACGCTCTCTGTCAGGGGCGGCGGCGGCGGAGTCTACGTCGGCTCGACACCCCTCCATGCCGCGAACGCTGCCACGGCGCTGGGCTACACCTACGCCCCCAACGCCAACGCGTGCATGAAGCGGCCAATGGCGGCGATGCCCACCATGGCCATGGCCGCCGGCAACTGCTCGCCGGGCTTCGTCGCCAAGAGGCACCGGCTGCATTGAGCCTTTTCTAGGGTCCGTGCGGCCACCGACATCGTCGCCGAGGCCGTGTTTGGCCCACCTGTCAGTCGCTGACTGCATTAGTGTCATCCATGAGTCATAGAACCAGAGTATAGTAGTCTCGTCAGTGCTCAGTGGTCGTGTAAATATGGAGGTTAATTTCGATCTCCTTTTGCTTCCATTTTTCATAATTTCGTCTGGCGCTTTTGCTCGTGAGAGCCCTAGTGAGAGATTGTTCATAGCTTGACATGGTAGCTGGAATTTCTACTAGCAACTAGACTTCTTTCTCATTTTGTGCTCAGAACTTTAGGTTCCATTTCATTCATGCCGTTGGCTTGCGTGAATGAGTGCACAATTTATCCCGTCACCCATGTTCTTGTCATATGTCCTCAGATTAACGTGTGCTAATCTTTTCGTTACAGAAACAGAGGGATAAAAATTTATGATCACTTTGCACGTTCAGTTTTCAGATTAACTTGTCTAATGTTCTAGTCAGAGTAGCAATCAGATATAGAGTGGACAACATTATGAAACATATTTAGTGCCATCCAAAAAAGATTTATGTATATTTAGATGGAGAAGAGACAGACCTCGAATAATCTAGTGAGAGAAGGGACAAAATTTCCATCCTTTGCCAATGTTCTCATTTCTTCCCGAGAACACGAGGGCCTGTTCCCCCGCATCCCTCTCTTCCCATTAAATTGTGCAGAACATGGGTGACGAACTGACGCCGAATGTGGACGGCTAAATGCAATGCATACCTCACCATTTTTTTTTTTTGAGGAAAGGATCCGACACTTATATTCAGGAAACTCAGAGCATCTTACAAACAGGTCCAACAAAGAAAAGAAAATACAAAGAGACCCCTGCAAAATGCACAAAGCCCCCTGAGAGCCCTGAAAGAACCACGATCGGATCCACCACCACGCTCCCGAGCACCTAGTCGACGCCGCCGTCGCCGTACCACCATCCGCCGGGGAGAGGCCACCACCACAAGATGTAGACGGCTGCAAGAGTCGTCCGCCGCCGCGCGACGGAACCTGGACTCGCTGAACGAGCACAGCCACAGCAGCAGCTCCCGAGCACCACCCACCTTCCCGCCGACGCAGCACCGCCCAGGTCCACCACCATCACCACCCCTCCGCCAGCAGACGCTACTCCCCTCGCCACCACGGCCGGCCGGAGCAGAGCCAACGGAGCAAACCACCTGCAACACCACCAGCAAAAACGGAACGCCCACCTCCACCTCCTTCTCCCCTCGCCGCCACGGCCGGCTAGAGAAGCAGGGAAAGAAGAGTGCACCGGACGAACAACTCGATGCTTGACGAAGGCGACGAAACCAGCGCCACCACCGAGCTTTAAGCCCGAGCGCCCAAGCCTGGCCTCCCATCAGTGGCTCCGCCCGAAGGAGCTCCGTGAGGGAGGAAGGAAGGCGACCTCCCGACGCCGCTCGACAGCGCCGAGGAGTAGCTCGGAGTCGCACCGCCCTGCCGTCGCTCGCCCAGCCCTGCCCATCTCCCCTCGCCACCACGGCCGGCCAGAGGATGGGCAGGATCTGGAAGCAGCAGCAAGCCTCCTGCACCCAAAGCAGCTTTATTTGGAAAGGTGGTGGTCGCCGCCGCCATCTTCTGCCAGCCGCCGGCGAGAAGAACGACGACAAGGAACCCTAAGAAGCTTCGGATCTGGCTGCTCTGACCCTCAGCTCCACCTTCAACTACACCGGGCAAGCAGCCCAAAACCGGCACAGGGCCACACCTTCTACTACTACTACTGTACAACAGCGGCGACGGCCCCCCCATCTCCACCGGCCGGCGAGGCCGCCGGGGAAGAGAGGGGTCGCAGCCGGCAAAACGCCCACGACTCTCAAGGGAAAGAGGGAGGGGAGAGCGGTTTTCTAACAACTCTTTCTGTGTATGTCTGCAATGCATACCTCACCATGTTTTCAGCATAGAGCACAACTCCTTGACTAGCCCCAGCTTCTTTTTCAAGTGCGAGAGAAGCCACTGTGGCTCTGTTTATTTTGTTAATCTTGGTAGGTTAGGGCTCACATGAGCAGATGCGAGGGCCTTTCTTGCTCCTAAACAAATGCATACGGTAATAAACAATAGACAGAGACTCTATCCCTTTTTTCAAAAAAACTAGCACAGGGCACCACTTGTAGTTTGTCGAATTTTGGTTATATAATTCGGTGTTATAAAGACATTTCTTTCTTGTGTTTACCTTATTTGTTATAAAATAAACATCGTTTGGACATGGATGCTATCTTGAACTCGTGAAGTTTCATTTTTATTGTGTCAATGATTATATTGCAAAGAAATGAGGTTAAAGAATCATGAAATGTTTTGCAAAAAAGTAATTGTATTAACACTTGTTTTCTGATATCTTATTTATACAGTCAGAGGTGAGGTGTGCATGCTCGCTAGATGAATTTTGCCTTTGTCTGAAGCTTAAAAAACTCATACTAAAAACATGATATCTGATTTTTTTTTATTCTTGATGGAAAAGAGTTTCGGTATTTTCAAATAAAACATTATGTTGTTAATATGTTGCATGTATTATGGTCCTAGGTTTAAAATAAATATAATGTAACAACAAATAAAGTTTGTGAGCACACGTAAATTAGTATTGGTAATATGTTTTTGTGTTTCTTTATTGTTGATCTATGGGTGCGTATATCTACTTAAAGTGAACGGATCAATGTTATTAGCCTTAATTTTTGAATGAAATTAATAGCAGAGTTCCTTCTCTCTTTATCATCTTGTTTCAGCCTCTTTATCTCATATTTCTCTATTTTCTCGATGAGGTCTTACTAATGGGTTATTCTTGGGTATGACTTGTCAAGCCATATTTGGTATAACACACGTTGAACCCTACCTTTGCACATTCTGGCGGGTGAGACTTGCGACCAAAAGAAATATGGAGAGGACAGTCAAATACCCACAAAACATAAAATGTCCTAAAAAGGACTTAATTTGGACAAAAATGACATCCATTTTTATCTATACACTCTTTTTTTATTGTTTCTTTCTCTGTAAGTTTTTCTGCACACTTACTCGCTTAAATTACTTCTCACTGGTTACTTAAACCCGACACCGAGATTGTTGTTGATCCAGTACTGAGTTATTTTTCTCAAACCAACCAAATTGTTGGTGGAGACCCATCTAGTTAGATTAATTATTTGAAAATATGGATGTCACAGTCATCGGTCCCATGCCATAGACAAATAAGTCTAGTCCATTTTTAGATATCTAATCATGTTATTAAATTGTCATATAGGTACAATAACCCTAAAACATCCACACAAATTTATTTTAGAGGTTGTGTAAACCAATTAAAAACTTCGCGGGAGATAGTATAGCGAGAATGTTTTTGAAGAAATAGGACTAAAAGATTAAATTATTAAAAAATGGAGGTGTGCGACTCTATGATTACAGACATTATGATGTTACCCTCGTCTAAAAAATGTTATCCTCGTCACAAACTTACTTTCAGACAAAATTGGTAAAGAAAACACGTCAGAAGTCTCAAAATAGATAACATTAAGATTGTGAAGTTCAAGTATATGCACAAAAATAGCTTGGATATTTTTGTAAAGTATTTTTCATGACGGATCTAATGCATCTTTTTATCGAACAAATGATAATTCTAAATGATTTATTATGATTGAGCAATCACAAATAGAGATGCTCGACATCACAAATTTTAGAAAGTGATGTATTTTGGAAAACAAGTGTCTATGCGTCAAGATCTATATTCAACATTCAATCAAGCTATTTATTACACATGTCCCGAGAAATTGATGACTTTGTATATGTGCTTGTTAAGTTCTGATTGCTTAATGACAGGGTCCATACACGACACTTGTCTTCTTACACTATCTGTATCAAACAGACTACGTGACTAAGTATTTTCTATTAAAGCTTAACCATAAATTTCAGATCGAACTAACATGATAATTTTGATGATGTGGCCTAACGTGGTAGCTCTATTAGGAACCCCGTATATTGAGCACTCAAACATATTTAGAGCTTCCGACATCCTCCTGTATTTTAATATCTCGAACAAACAGTTTTCCTTCTCTTCATGATCCCATGTAAACTTTTATAAATAAAAAACTTTCCGAGAAAATTGTTCCGTTACATGAAATTAATAAGCTTAATCTGATATTTTTGGATTTAATTTGAATTATGTAAGATTTGAATTAAATATCTTGTTTTATATTTCAGGGGAGAAGCCCCACTCAAAATATTCGTATATATTTTACCCACGGAGAAAATCATTTTCCAAAAGTTAACTACATGTTATTGAAACCGAAAAAACAATTAATTCCTCGTAGGATGGCCCGAATTCTACAAGCACAATTTCCTTTTTCTTACCTTCTTTTATTTTTTCTTAATGGGCCGAATTCTTTTGCCCATCTTCCTTCTCTGTTTTCTCTCTTCCTCCACCCGCATGGGCCGGCCCACCAAAGGCACCTGTGTGTGTTCAGTTCGATCGATCCATTCAACAGGAAACGTGCTGTTTCCAGACGTGAGGGACGTCTCTGCCTAAACATAATTAACGTGGTACGTAACGCTTTTATTTTTAATCTTAACCGTCACAACTAAAATTAACGGATTATATATTTCTAACCGATGTGGCTTAACGTGGTGTCTCGAAAAACTCTTTCATTTTGCTTTTAGTATATAATAGATAATGAGTGCTATCTATAGGGATGTAAATGGTCACCTAAACGGCGCCATATAATTCCATTTATTGAGTCAATGGTTCAAAAAGTTTTCTGATTCCTGAAAAAATGAGCTACCACGTCGCATACACGGGATTAAATGGCGCCACATAGTGCGCCGTTTACATCCCTAGCTATCTATCTTGAAGAATAACAGATACGAAGAGAAATAAGTTGAGAATAGCAGATACGAAGAGAAAGAGAAAGCATACCTCAGAAAAACATGCCTGCTAGTGCACTGCATACAAGCAGGCTTGAAGATCATGCTTCAATCATGTTGCGACTGAACTGCAAACATGTTGGGCTTCAGAGATACCAACTGATCGCAGGATGTATGATACTTGAGAAATAAGCTTTACCTGTATGGCTGCATTGCCAAAAGATGTGCTAGCAGTGCTGGTATGTGAGCGTTGCCCATTTAGTTAGCACATCAGCTCAAAATTCTGAAATAAGTGATGTGCACTTAGGAAAAAAATATCTGCAGAGCAGACAAAGAGGTATAACTACCACATTAACTAGTATATTCTGAGCTAAATGCGGCAAAGTATGGCGTAAAAGAACTTTAGAGCTACCGAAGAAAAACAGCGACAGTCTACTAAAATTTGGCCCTTGTTCAATAGCAAAGGACAGCATCAGAGCATGAGAGTAGATGCAACAATTTGGTGGCAATAGTTCATTAGTAATTAATTAAGTCTTCTAGAGAGTAGAGACAAACCATAACTATTGTAGAGAGAAGAGACAAATCTCTGATCTCGCTATCATTTGTTCTTCTAGGGAAGTCGAGGAGCTGTTCCCTCGCGCCTGATAGCATTTAATTGAGTAGAAGATGGGCGATGATGAACTGACGGCGAATACAACCGGCTAAATGCCGTCGCATATCTCAGCATCATTTCAAGACACAGAGAAGTCTGTTAGATAAGTTTACTAATGATAAATTGTGAAGGCGCACACATTTTGCTCGCACGACTGTAATTGTCTTATAGCAGATACAACGCAGAAGCATAAGCATAATCTACTATTGACAGTATGCCACGACAGTAAAACAGGCAATCCTTATTAATGTTGTTTGCTGAATATGTTCACCTAGAGGTCCGTGATAAAATGCATCCTATCTTGGCAGGATGTATATCACACAGGTGCACAACAGAGCTAAATATCGATATGTTCGCATTACACGCAAAGGATTTTTTTTAACAAAATGTACAGATCAGAATATACACTTGGAAAATGCACATGTCTTACTCTAACAAGAAGTATATATGTTAATAGAAATATGTATGAGAATGAGCGCTTGCCGTTATATGGTTGTTTTGGCTTATAAAAATGAGGTATCTGGAACTGAATCCGGTTTGGGCCTTGGGCCGTGAGCATGTGTGGAGGGCAGACTGCGAGCTATGACCTCCGCTGTTGGTATAACGCAACAGGGGTGCTCCTATGCGTTGCTTGTAGCGAGCGAGAGCATCACCTCGCTCACTTCGTAGTTCGTACACACTACATGGGCTGGGCGCCTGGCCCAGCACGCGTCTTTTTTCATAGATGTACTGGAACGGAAACGAACGAAATTGAAACCAACAGAACAGAGTAGAATAATGTCTCCAGTTTGAGCTAGATAAAAAACAAGCAGTTGCATTACACATCATAACCTCACAGTGAACCTTTTGCAGTGTCAGTTAACTGAATTTTAAAGATAAACATATATTCAGTGTCAGCTAACTGAAAAAAAATCATACATGATGCAAAAATCAGTCAAAACAACCAGCATATGGGCAGAAATGGCACATCCATATGCTTTACCAACACTTGCAATGAAAAATACCCCTATAGGTTCAATTTCTATAATAGGTGCCACAAATAATTTGGCAACATTGTACTGCAAAACATTCAGACTTTACACCTATTGTTGGAATACGATGGTGATCATCAACGAGGATAGAATCTAAACTACCGAAACAGGGTTGATGATCAATCACTACCTATACCACGAAACAGGGGTGATCATCAAGATCGTTGTGCACATGATCATTGACCTGGCCCTGGATCGTCTTCACCGCCAAAACCCTGTGATCATCGGCATGACGACGAGGTTGCCGTGATGGAAAAAAAAACATACCGTATTCAGGCAGACCATCCTCGTCAAAGGGCCTCAGCCGATTCTTTGTAACTATCGCCACGAAATCGACGGTGGCGCACCCTCCTAGCCGCCGACGTGGTGGACATGCTCGACGTCTCATGGGGAGATCATGATGGCTGACTCGACTTTCTAGATAAGATGAGAAGGACAATAAAAGATGGTAAAAAAAGGGACCATTCTGAGTTTTTGTACAATATGAGTATATATTTACTGCCACAACCCTATAATCCAAATGGAGGGCGACAAATTTTGTGGGTCGTATGATTATGTCGTTGGCCGGTCCGTGAGTAGAATTGGCATCAAGAACTTGGTATACAGTTCGTTCCCTTCTTCCGTCCATATGAGTTTATAATCTATTTTAAACACTAAACCTTGTCCTTTTCTACTATTATGAAATTCATGAATTATTTTATGAACAGGGGAAACACTTGAAAACAAATCGTTTTCTGGTGAAGGAAGGGATGTTGATAGGAGATAAACGTATCAAGGACTTTGGCAAACCTATTTTGTGAGAACTTTGGTAAGGATTTTTAAATTACGGTTTAATAAACTACAGTTTATGCGGAGAACGCCTTACTTAATTACTTCACCTTTTAGCGGCGAAGAGATAAAAAAGAAGGGTTTCCAAATGGAACATAACAAGGCCCCAAATGGTTTCACTGCTCAGTTTTATCAAAACTTTTAAATGTTATTAAATCAGATCTTCTAGATTTGTTTGGCTGCCTTCATGCCGGAGATATAGATTTGTTTCGTATTAATTTCGATGAAATATTTTTTGGCTAAAATTATTGAGGCAGCGCGGATCCAACAATATAGGACAATATGTCTTGTTAATGTTCGTTACAAAATATTCACTAAGACTGCAACTATTCGGCTGAATTTGGTGGCTGACCATGTGGTCCGACCGACGCAGACAACCTTCATACAAAGCATAACATCCTATATAGCGCGGGATGGTGATACTTCATGGGACAGTCCATGAGATGCACCGAAAAAGGATGAATGGGGTGCTATTAAGAATTGACTTTGAAATATCATATGGTAAGGTCAAATGGTCCTCACTTCAACAAACTCTGAGAATGAAAGGCTTCTCAAATGTGTGGCGTTACTTGATTCATAACTTTGTTACTGGAGGTAGTGTGTCCATTGAAGTCAACTATGACGTTGGTTATTACTTCGAACCAAAAAAGGATTAAGGCAAGGCGCCACATTATCTCTTGTTCTATTTAACATTGAGGCCGACATCTAGTGGATGGTGGTCTTCCTATCCTTCTATATGTCGATGATACAATTCTATTTATGGATCATGACCTCGGAAAAGCCAGTAACCTGAAATTATTATTATCAGCGTTCAAAACTTTCTGGGCTCAAAATTAATTTCCATAATAGTGTATTATTTTGCTTCGGGGAGGCTCAAGATGCGGCCGCTCAATACGTGGAACTATTTGGTTGTGAGCAAGACGAGTTTCCAATTAGGTATTTGGGTATCCTTATACATTATCGGATACTTACGAACGCCGAATGGAAACATGTGGAGGAGCGTCTTCAAAAAGATTAAGTAGTTGGAAATGAAAGTTATTATCTCTTGGAAGAAGATTCGGTCTAATTTATATGGTGTTGTATATGATATCCTTCTTTCAAGCCAAAAGGAGTTTTACAAAGATTGGATTACTTTCAATCGTGATTTTTTTGGCAACGAGACTCTGATAAAAACAAATATTGACTTGCTAGATGGGATGTTGTTTGTTGCCGAAGGGACCAAGGGGGTCTTAGCATTCATGACATCACGGCTAAAAACAAGGCCCTACTTGGTAAATGGCTTTTCAAGCTCCTTACCGAAGATGGGATTTGGCGAACACTGCTGAAATGAAAGTACATTGGCTCAAATGCGTTGTCACATGTTTATTGAAATCCGGGTGATTCGTATTTTTGGGCTGGTCTTATGGCGACTAAGAAGTATTTCTTTCGCTTTGGATATTTTAATATCAAGGACAAATCATAAATTAAATTCCAAAAGGATAAGTGGCTAGATGGTGCCACCTTCCGGTAACAATATCTGGCTTTGGACAATATTGTTCATCACAAGAGCGATACAATCTCTACGGTTTTGTAGTCATCCACCAAATGTGACGTTCAGACGAGATTTAATTGGTCCTCGACTTGCGGTGTGGAACATTTTGTGCGGACGGTTGGCAATGGTTCAACCGTATCAAGAATCTGATGAGTTTCGTTGGAATTTATAGGGGAAAGGGGAAATTCTCGGTTGATTCCATCTATAGAGCACTCCTTCATTTATAAGTGACAGTTCATAATAATAATAATATCTGGAAAATGAAGGTACCTCTAGAAACAAAAAAAAGTGTGTTTACCTCCGCAAAGGTGCGATCCGTAAGGATAACCTTGTTAAGCGGCGTAAAGTGCGATTTTTTGAGCATAATGAGACAATTAAGCACCTATTATTTCAATGCAGATTGCCCGTTATATATGGCCAGTCATTAAAGTGGTTTCTAACTTGTACCCACCACGTATTCAACTGGTTTCTCATTAGGGCGAGAGCGCTTGCTAATATGTTCGATTTGGCTGTATAGAAATGATATGGCTTTTAATGGTAAGTTGTCTTCTGCTTTGCATGTCATTTAGCGATGTACATCATTTGCTCCATTCATGGTCGCCTCTGCAGCACATAGAAAACCAATGGGTCAATTGTTCCTGTTTACTGTGCCATATTGTAACGACCCGGATTCTTAGACCTAGTTGAGAGAAATGACTAGAGAAAGTCTCATTTCTTGTCATACATCTCATGCATATTGCATATTCATGCATCTACACATGAATTTGAATTTAAGAAACTCGATTGCACTAAAGTAACCAACATTATACTTGTGTAAAATATTCTCAGTTCGAAATATCTAAAGGGCTACGTTAATAAGACCCATAATTGGACAACGTAAATAAAATTGCTATATTTAGAATAAGAGAGGTAAGTGGTAAAAATATAATTTCCTACGTATGCTTTTAATCTATTTGCCTCTGTTTGTCAAAATTGTAATTGCAAAGTACTAACTAGCAAAAATATTTTGGATGGTTATCCATCGGTGGAAGGGGAAACCAGCAGCTAAAGCTAGTTCCAGTTAGGCTCTCGAGGTTGAAGATGGTGTGTCGCAGCAGCGACGATCTCTGTATCCTCCTTGTTTTTTCTTTGCTTGTAATCTGGCCTTGTACTGTTTTCATCTAGTATGAATACAAGTATGAAAAATTCAAAAAAAAAAAGAAAAAAAAAAGCTAGTTCCAGTTCACATACGAGCCGTAGCTAGCTAGAGCTAAATATCCAGCAGTCTTTAGATGGATAGTGATCAGCTACAGTACCAGAGAATAGAATATCCCAGGAAGAGAACCGATCTTGGGCATAGAGAGGAGTCAAGTGTGCTCAGGCCAAGTCCTCACCGCCGCCAGACTTTCCTTCCCTCTCTCCCGTCACTGTTCGAGAGGCGAAGCAAAGGGCGATTTTTGGGCGACCCTCGCCGAACCACCGCGTCCGTGCCGCGGGGACGCGGGATTCCTCCCCTCCGCCAGCCGCTCCGGCGGCGGGAGGGTGGGGGATCCCCGTCCCGGGCCTGTACATACGGGAGGTTGGGGTGGAGGCCCCGTCGACGGCGCCATGGAGGTAGAGGTGCGGGCGGTGGTGTTTTGGGTGGCGCGGCGATCTCCTCCGGCGGTGCTGCTCCTCGGAGCCGGCCGTCGTCGCGTGCGTCTGGTGGTGGCTCGGTGCCCGGCGCGGTGCTCGAGCCCGTCTTCCCCCTTCAGATCTGGGACGGCAGATCTGGCGGCAGGAGAGGAGGTTCCACGGCGGCGCCCTTGCTGGCGCGTGGCAGGGCGGTGGAGGATCTGGGGCGTGGCCCCCGGATCTGGAGCAGGTTGGGCTCGGGGGCCTCCCCCGGCCGATGTTTCCTTGGCGTCGTTCCCAAGGCCGGCTCTTCGGAGGCGGCGACTGTTGCGGCTCTCCAACGCCTCTTGGCTAGGGGCTCGGCTGCTCCACGGGTGGTCGTTCTACTCGGCGGTGTTCTTCGTCGTCTCCGGCGCCGTCGAGCTCGTCCGGTGGTCGATCCAGAGGTTGAAGATGGTGGTAGCGAGGTGTGCTCGCCTCGGTTCTCTCTGTTCCTCCGTGTACTTGCTTGTCGAGTTGATGTAATCCTTTGCATATGAATACAAGTTTGTGCATTATCAAAAAAAAAAAAGTGTGCTCAGGCCAAATCCATTCGTTACTCTTCTCTTTCTATTCCCCACACCACCAAGCTCTCTTGCCATGGACGTGACCTAGGAGAGCCAAGCACCAGGGAGGCAAGGAGTTGAGAAAAGAAAAGGAGCCAGGGAAGGAGAAGACCAGGACCAGCCGAGAGTGACGGCAAGGAAGACGGAGTCCACGACCGGCCGCCGGAACAGAGCAGCGAGAAAATAAGGAGATTGAGAGATCAAACCCCAGCCAAAATCTGATTTAGGAATCCTCTAGTACAGGTAAAGCTTGTGTTGGGGACACCATAATCTGTACTTCTCTGTTATGGAAGAAATCATTTGATTGCTGTTGTGTTGTTTTCAGACATGGTGCAAAAATTAGATAGGTTCATTGCTTGTATATATGTGGATCTGATGCATGGCGAAATAGGGAGTTCAGTTTAAGCTATTCAGTTTCGTGAGTGTTTGTGCAGCAGCACCTTTTTGTCTTGCAAATAAGAATCAGGTTCAGGACTTTGTTCCTGGCATTTTGTACTGCTTAGCTACACAGGACGCATCTCATGTGAGATATTTAACTGGGAGTTGTTCTTTTACAATTCTAAAAGAGTAGTAGCTAAACAATCATGAAGTGCAGTCCTGTAACTTTCAGCCAGAGTGAGTAGTACAGTAAGTGTTTCAGTTTATAGTGCAGAGTTCAAGTGAACTTTTGTTCTACAGTTTTCTAGCCTGATAAGAGAAGGGTTCTTCTAGAATTGCTGCAGCTATTCAGTACCAGTGTGATCTTGTTTTGCTAGTGCACACATGTACGCTTCAGGTTCCACCAAAATAGCTAGGTCGCTGGAAACCATCACCTTACGTGATGTGGTGCTAGTACGTATAGTGTATTTTATCTACACTGTTTTAACCAGTACACTTGCAAACCTGTAGCTTGACTCTGTTTTTGCCTGTTTACTTGAAACGAATCATGCTCAAAATTATTTGCACTGGGCTCTTGTTATTGGAGAGAAGTAGAACTGATGTTGTAGCTTATCACCAGTTTTCAACAACAAAACTAAGTTCCAGAAGTTAGTAGTCTGAGCTATTTACGCTTCTGTTTTTGAGTGAAGTAAATAAAATCATCTGAGATCTTATTTATTTAAAGTTGTACCTTTTATTTGTAAAGGAGATTAATTATTTTCACTGCTCAAGCTGGTATAGCTACTGTTGTTGGTTTGAAAAGAAGTCAAAATGAAAGTACTTGCTCATGCGCATCTCATCATCATTTCATAAGCATCATTTGCATTTCATTATTCGAATGCATATTTTTCTGGACAAGTCCTTATCGGACTTTATTGGTTTTTCAGTAGCGGGAGTTCCTCAAGCAAACCTATTGAACTACATTACCTATCCATCACCAGGCAAGTCCAGTTCATGTCCGCTTGTTTATTTTTATCAAACTACTTGCCAATCTACTATTGTGATATCACCTGCATCAAAGAAAAGTATATGTTACAATTAATATGAGATGGATTTTGTTGATCGACTGATGGAGCAGTCGGTGAACTATTATGGTGGGTAGTTCGAACCCTTGTTTGGAGGCTGTCAAGCCATTGGAAGGCGGGTTCGACTACAGTGGATATCATCAGTAGGTTTAACAACAATTGCCTTCTTGCGCTCAAGCGCCGTAGTGACCGCGTTGACCACATATCCTTATGGGCGGGGCTGAGCTAAAGTACCTTTGTCCTATGTCATGCGACCCCTGGGAAGGCAAGGCCTCAGTAGTTGGATCTGTAGTATCAATTACTGGGAAGGTAGTCTGGGCTCTTGCCAGCTACAGTAATGCTGGATCCGGAGTATCAGCATTGAGACCGGTAGTCTTGGCCTGTCGTGCGGGACTACGACGCGGCGTATGACAGAAAGACGGTGAAAAGGCTTGGTGATCCAATGGTCTGGTAGTGAGTGCGACGGCATGAACGTCTTGGCTGTTGATCGTGTGTGGGTAAAGTAACGCACCTCTGCAGAGTGTATCAAATTGTGGCATTGTCACTCCCTGTTCCGGGTTGGAGCTGCGAACGTGGCGAGAAAGGAATCCACAGGGGATTCTAACAGCTCGTGAGGCAAGAAGATCATAGATTTTATAAATAAAACTTGACCTTTCTCAGAAATGTTTTCGAAAATCATTGAATCCTTTGGACCGTTGGTCCTAGTAGATGATAGTGCATTCAAACACTTTATACTAGTCTGGACTTGTTGAGTACCTCCGTGTACTCATCCCCATAAAATCCCTCTCCTGCTTAGGTTGTGAGCCGACTTCAGAGGAGGACACGGTTTACGTTGAAGTCGAAGGAGAAGTCGTTGAAGAGCCAACTCCGGCGAAGGATGAGGACAGCGTGGACTACTACTTCGAGTACCGTCAGGACGACATCAACAAGTAGGAGCAGTAGAAATGCGAGATGAGAGTGTAGTATATGACTTGCTATACCAAACGTAAACGGTTTTAAGTTCCCCGTACTTTTGGGATTTGGTTTGTAAGCTTTTAAGTTGGCACTTGAGTTTGTATGAGTTTGTATTTTAAGTTTGTAATAATGGACCGCTGCAATGCTACTGTTGTGCTACTCTGTATGATATGTTGTTGATGAGAAGGCACTTCATCCTCAATATGTCGAAGACCAACATATTACTCGAAAGGGTGGTATGTGGGTCGCTGCACATATCCTGCATGACAGATGACTCTAAGTTCAGCCAGGATAACATCTTCAGTGGGAACAACACCATATCTGTGATATGGGGAAATGCCTGATGATACTGGATAGGGGTTGGCAAAGCTAGAGCTTGACGCGGCAATTGACAACTCTGTTAAACCCTGATGAGAGAGTTACTATCCTACTATATCCTGCCAACCTGCTGCATATGCCTCTGTTAGCTGTTCACTGTTCAGTTAATCACGGGAGTTGACATGAAACACAAGATCAAACTCAACGATGTTTAAACCTCTGAAAAAATGTGGCCACACCACACCATTCGTTTCTTATCGACTGATTTGGCAGGGACACCATCACATGTCACGGCCCCTGCAATCGCGACACGCGTCCGAGATGGACCGTGACAGCACTGCACGTACACTGTTCCGAATTGCAGTTTCTACTGCTGCTCCTAGTACGTGTCAGTCTTTCCATCAGTAGAACAGGTCGAGCATGATTGCGGGGTAGGGCAACTCCAACGCGGCATGGTCCGTCCGCGTATGTTTCTGTCTGTCCAGCAGTAAACTCGGAGAACGGCCCCGTGCTCTGAAAGGTCCTCGAGGAATCCATCCACACCGCCATCCTCGACGAGGAGGGGCGATGGGATTACCTTGCTCGGGTGCTCCACAACACCGCCATGGAGACCCAGGAGCCCGGGGCACGGTGGGTAGGGCTGGAGCAGGAGCAGGCATCCCATCTCCCCTCCAAGCTCTGTGGGCAGTCTTGCTGCTTGGCGCCCCGACGCTGCCGTGGCCGGACCAGGAGCAGGCACCAACACCGCCTGCCCGTGTGCCACTAGCCCATCTATTGGTGGCGCCGTTGTACATCAACTTCTGCGACAACGGCGAGGAGTGAGCCGCGGCCACCTTATCTACGTTTTTTTACTCCTTAATAAGAAGGCATTTTGCGGCCCGCCCTCCATCTATTAATCAAAAACGGGCTTTTCTTAATAACATACTTGAAATGGATGGGTTTGTGTTGAGTCCACTACGCGGGCAAACGGCACGACAGGATATTTGGTATCCATCTCACAACCGGAATGGACAAAACCCGACGATTTTGGGTGCGCAATCTTTAGCTGACAGCGAAGGATGAAAGAACGCATAGAGATCGAGTTTTCCATTAAGCAATTAAATCTGTATATAAGACGAAATCACACACTTCTATTTCCTCGTAATTGATCGCTACAGCACTGAAGAACCATCAACGGCCGGCCACGATGTGGCTCGATGCACACAAACACAAAGCTCGCTCACAACGTTGGATCGCCGTCGACGGTCGACCCAGCAGCAAGCAGTACGGGACCGGCATCACTTGATGAGGCTGGTGATGGCGGTGCAGACGATCGCCATCTGCACGGAGTCGGCGCCCTGCTTCGCCAGCGGCGACGGGGCGACGCCGGCGCGGGCGAAGGCGTCGCCGCACCGGCGCGCGAGGGACGCGGCCTCGAGCGCCTTCTCCTTCCCCACCGCGTAGTGGCGCGCGTCGATGCCGTCGTAGGCCTCGGCGAACGCGGACCCCATCCGGTCGTACAGCGCCTTGCACTGCTCCAGCGGGCCGCGAGCCTTGCCCCCCGCCCGCGCCTTGTTGGCGAGCATGGCCTTGATGTCGTAGACGCCGTTCTCGGCGATGAGGACGCCCACGTCGGCGGCCACCTTGGCGAGGCCCCAGGTGTCGGCGTCGGGGCTGTCGTGGTGCTGGCTCAGCCTCGCCACGCAGAAGTGGTAGTCCACGCGCCTGTCGGCGCCCACTGCCGCCCTGCACGTCGTCTCCGGGGTCGCGTCCACGCCGCCCAGCGCGGCCACGGCGGCCATAGCGATCGCAGCCACGAGAATGCGTGCCGAAGACGATGGCCTCATCGTTGTTGCTGGTACTAGCTCTGTTTCGCAGAATCGACAGTGGGTTTACTCGCGGACTGATGACTGATGAGTCCTACCGATGGCTGGCTATATGGTGGATGCTCTGGCTCTGTTGCACCCTCAGCATATTACAGGTGGACGGTGCTCACTTGTGCGCGGTCTGGGACATAATTGATGTGGGGACTGCATCCGAGTACACGTGTAGAATGGTGCTAAATCTTATGTCGGCCGCTCTGTTATTTCCTGGCTAATTTGTGAGCCTAGATTGCTCAGCCAGCCCCAAATCTCAGACTAGTCCAAACTGCGTCCCTAAAAGTTTAAAAGTTTGCCCTTATAAACCAAATACCGCAAAACCAATATCAGCTTTCCCTAAAACCTGTTTTACGTTTTGAAAATGCAACAGCCAGAACAGTAACCAAATATTCGTGGTATATTTTTGAAAAAAAGGGTTCGCGCCAGATTTTAACTATGACTTTCACAAACTCATCACAAACATAGTTCATCACAAACATCACAAACGACAGTTTAAACATAAATAGCTAAACCCTAATCCTAACAGTGGACGACGAGCTTCCTCTTCACCGGCATGTCACTCGTCGTAATCAGGGTAGTATTTGACAACGGATTTGCGCACCGCGAGCTCGTGCTCCTCCTTGGCGGTTTCGAGGAGAGCCGCATGCGTCGGTTTCACGACAACGCTTGATGTGTGGAAAGATGTGATCATCGAGCACATCTAGGCCAGTCTACGCGCTGTGCCCGCTGCTTCAGGAGAGCGGCCAGGGTCCCGGCCCTAACTTCGCCGCGCTGCATGCCTCGTCATTGTTGTCGCTCAATACCACCCAATCCAGCACCGCGCAGAAGCTCGCCACCTCCGCGTTGTGCCGATGGGCATTCGCCAATGGCGTGATTCTCATAGATGAAGCCTTGGCACACACTTGCACGGGTCATTCCAAGTCGTGAATTGACGGCAGGCGAGCTTGCTAGCGGCCGCCGAACGGAGCTGCACCTCCTTGTGGCTGCCTGGAGACGTACGACCACATCGGCTCCGCCCAAGCCGTGCCTAGATGCGGCAGCCATTGAACTACCGGATAAACGAAATGGGGAGGGCGCGTGCTGCCGGAGTTGGGAGAAATGGGCGTGAGAGTACACGAGATTGTGTCAGAGTGTATCACGGGAGGATTTAGGGTTACCAAAAAAATTGAGTCGGGATGGTATGTGTGGCGTGTTTGTAGGGCTGTCTTGAACGGACTGAGATCCCGTGCCTTGCCAGAGGCGGGTCACGGCGTGACTTGAGGCCGAGCATCCACCATCCATCCTCCATCCAACGGACTGCAACGAGTCAACGCCAAAAGTCCAGCTCGCACTAGTCACTTTCTTTCTTCCAGTTCGCACCCAGCCAGGCAACAAGGCGCGAAGGGGAAAAATTACGCGCGCGTTCTCGGTCGGAGCTCGGCCGCCGGCGCCGCCGTGGGAAGGAGAGGGGGAGCAAGCTCCAGCGCCGGCCACCGGCCACTGCGAGCTCCATGACGCTTGTGGACATCGGAGCTGGCCGTCATAGGGAGCGTACGAGGACGGCGGAGGGAGGCAATAGGAGGTCGTCGGAGGGACCGTCGGAACGGGCGAAGGCAACCTTTCCAGCAGCGCAGCTACGGGACCTGCAGCGCTCGGGGAGGAGCCTGTCAAAGCGGAGCAGGGAGGAGGAGCTGCCGTAGTGGGGCGCGAGGAGGAGCCCGTCAGAGTGGGTGCGGAGGGCTTGCCGGCGCTGCAGCTTGCTCCTCTCCCTTTCCCGCCGCGGCGCCGGCGGCAGAGCTCCGTCTCGATGCTTTGGCTGGGTGCGAACGAACATGCATTTGCTACTAGAAACGTTTTGCTGCCGTTGGATTAAAAGGGAGGGTGCATGCTGGGCCTCAAGGCATGCCACGACCCGCCTCTAGCAAGGCACGGGATCTCAGTCCGTCTTGAACCCCCCGTGAAAAAAACAATAATGAGGTCCTAAAGTACTAAATTTTTGGCCGAGACAAAGACCAATGGACGACTGGGATTTTTATATATAAATGATCGTTTGAACTTTCTCTGTATTTTTCAATAGTTAGTTGTTGTCTTTACTGTTTTTTTCGGCCAACATGTACAGCAGGCTAAAAATATCAGGTTTCTAGCATATCCGGTACATGTCATATCCATCGATCCCCACCACACGTCATTCATATCCAAGAGGCAAAAGCTACTCCAGTTGATAGGCAGAAATTGACATCCATCGCTCTATCGAGTGAACACTCAGTGGAGGATTGCTTTTTTCTTTCTTTTGAGAATCTCAATGGAAGGTTGATAACAAACACGTAAGATTGGATATGAGGTGAGTCGCACAACACAAACAGGCCGGCCTCTTCTCTTTATATAAGCTGAGGTTAGGTTACAGATAAGTACAGATCTTTGTCAACAACTAGCTAACAACTATGGATACGATCCTACTATTGTTACAACCGTAATATACAAAACGTGACAGCTACGTTTAATACCCTCCCTCAATCTCAGCCTACTTCAGAGAGGTTGAGATTGCGCCTACATGCATGGAACGCCGGCAACGGAAGAGGTTTGGTGAAGATATCTGCAACCTGATCCTTGGAGGAAATGAACTGAATGTGAAGTTTCTTCTGAGCAACTCTTTCTCGGACAAAATGAATATCAAGCTCAATATGTTTAGTCCGAGCATGGAACATTGGATTAGTTGACAAATACGTTGCCCCCAAGATTATCACACCACAAGACATGAGACCGATCATGTTTGACCCCAAGTTCCTGAAGAACTGACTGAACCAGACTAGCTCAGCCGTAGCATCTGCAAGTGCTTTGTACTCTGACTCAGTACTAGAACGAGAAACTGTAGCTTGTTTCAGCACACTCCAGGCGATCAAATTTCCACCAAAGAAGATGGCATGTCCCCCGGTTGATCGCCGATCATCAGGATCCCCCGCCCAATCTGCATCAGAAAAAACAGATAACAGAGTAGCAGAACGGGGGCAAATACTGAGTCCATGATTACCTGTCAGTTTAACATCGAAGAATACGCTTGACCGCAGTCCAATGAGTGTCACAAGGCGTATGAAGAAACTGACAGACCCTATTGACAGCATAGGATAAATCTGGACGAGTGACTGTAAGATACTGTAGCCCTCCAACCACACTACGATAACGAGTAGCATCCTCCGGAGGAAGAGGTACACCAACAGAAATACTCAATGGATCACTTACAGTCATGGGTGTGGTAGCTGGCTGACACTTTAGCATCCCTGCGCGGCGGAGCAAATCAAGTGCATATTTCCTCTAAGTCAACACAAGACCACCAGAGGGCTGCCGCAGAACTTCTATCCCAAGGAAGAAGTGAAGAGGACCAAGGTCTTTGACTGCAAAATCAGACCGAAGTGTAGAAACAAGACTAGTAGCAGCTGTAGGGGATGAACTGACCACAATGATATCATCGACATAGACAAGCAAATAAACTGTGACATTTGAACGCTGAAGGATGAATAAAGATGTATCAGCTGCATATGCCTTAAAACCAAGTTTACCAAGAAGGGAACTCAACCGTGCATGCCATGCGTGAGGTGTCTGCTTAAGCCCATATATTGCTTTTACCAGACGACAGAGATGATGTGGATTATCTAGGTCCTCAAACCCAGGTGGCTGCCTCATGTACACCTCCTCATCCAAAATACCATGAAGAAAGACATTCTGAATGTCCAGCTGACGAAGGTGCCACTTCTGACATACTGCAAGAGACAACAATAAGCGAATAGTTGTTGGTTTTACGACCGGACTGAACGTGTCCGCATAATCCAGTCCATATCTCTGCTTGAATCCTTTTGCCACTAATCGTGCCTTATAACGTTCAACAGAACCATCAGCACGGTGTTTGACTTTAAATACCCATTTAGAATCAATGATATTGATACCTGGTTGCCGAGGGATGAGACACCATGTACCATTTTTCTGCAACGCATCAAACTCCTGATGCATGGCTTCACACCACTGTGGACTGTGCATGGCTGCATGAAGATCGGTGGGCTCTCGAACAGCTGGTGCAGCTGCTGCATGGGGCATGCACGTAGCCATCCAAGCTACTGTTCCATCTGTCCGTTTCTTGGGTTGACGGATCCCTTTCTGAAGGCGAGTGGTGACGCCACGGGCGGGCTCCGTGACGGGCTGTGTCGAGGAAGCGCCCGTCTGCGAGGGAGAGGCCGTCTGATCATGGGCCTCAGAAGATGGCCCAGTTGGGGAAGACGAACCAGGCGATGAAGGCGAGTCAGTCGCATGGGGCGACCCGCGTCGGCCTGTCCAGAAGCGGGCCGTTCATGGGCTGGAGAAGCCGGGCTCGATGGCGAAGCAGGCGACTGTGATGAAGCGGACGTCTGATGCATGTAAAATGCATACATGAACTTTGCATTATATTACTTATATTTCAATCATATTTGCATCATATAAGGGTTATATCATTGTTTTATATTGATTTTGGGAATATTTCACCGTTTCCCTATTTTTCTGGAATTAACCCTGAACTGGCAGAAAACCCTATTTTCTATATTTTGATGTTTCAGGGACTCAAACGACGTCCAAATGACCTAATATTTTGCGGGGATCATTTTTTGGAAGGAACAAAGCCTAGGAGCGAAGGAAGCGAAAAAATGGAAACCCGAGGGCCAAAAGAGGTGGGCCCACGTGGCCAGATTCCTTGGCCGCGTGGGACCCCCTATCCTGGCCCTCGAGCCTCCGATGCCGTCGATCTTCGTCCCTGTGCCTTCGTCTTGACCTAGAACGACTATAAAAATAGTCCCCTGACGGCTTTCGGAAGGAAGCGCCGCAGAAACACAAAACCACGAAACAGAAGACCTGGAGCTGCAGATTGGAGGGGGAAAACTCCGGCGGGGCGCTGCCGGGGTGGTCTCCATCTTCTCCAACATCTCCACCATCATCACCATGATGAAGGGAGAGTAGTCCACCCCCTGGACTTTGGGTTTGTGGTGGTAACTTGATCTAATCTCTCTATGTATGATCATTGTTGAAGTCCATATGATGTGCCTTGCATAAGTATGGATCTATCTATGTAATTCCTATGGTGGATATTGTGATATGAGATAATATTTGTTATGCATTTACCGTTGTGTTGGATCTTTTATGACTTGTCATACTTTGGAGATATTCTATGATGCATGTGATGGTTTGATTTATGCATAATGCCTTGTTTATCCATGTCATGAGGTGATTGACACCACCAAGTGTAGATAGATGAGAGAGATGTGGTCATGCACATGAAATATGAATCATCGCACTAGTGTTTAGAATATTGTCCATTATGAAGTATGATGTATGTAGGTACGGGATAGCCGATGTGACAACGGCATATGTATTGAGTGACACAATACAGCCCAACATCCTTTATCTGGGGGTAAAAAGGAAGAAGTATGATGTGGGAGTGACAACAAACCACGCTAGCCTTACGAGGGTGACCTAGCAACACAAATGATTATTTTCTTTCAACTATGTGTTTTAGGACATGTAGCCGTCATAGAAGTTTACCATTAAAGCATGACAATTGTGTGTACTTTTTATCTATAACATGATAATCACCATAGAAGGGAGAGAGGATTGAGTGAACCCATGAACCCATGTCCATTGTTCCTATAAGAGAAAACCTTTGTCTTGTCCTCTTGCATTGAAGAGGATTGGGACACTTTTACATTCTTGTTTTGTTACATTAAACTTCCATCCATTAAATCAACCATCTTGTTCTTTAAACCTGTTTAGTGCATAATCAACTAAAACTTGTGACACTTTAGTTGTAGGGAATAGATAACTTTTCCTTCTTGCTCCTGTGGATCGATACCCTACTTCCACATTGAGAGGTGCTACAGTGATCCCCTGCTCTTGGGGGTTATCAAGTACTTTTCTGACGCCGTTGCCGGGGAGCGTAGCGATTAAGTTTCTATTCTTGTGTGCACTAGACTTTAGATTTATTTTATCTTGTTTTATATCTTACAATCACCTAAGCTTGAGGAGGTTGCACCTACATGAGCATCATCTTATCCATCTTTACCTTCAAATCATTTTATTTTGTTTTGTTATTGTCTTGCATATTTCGGTTTGCATATTTTATTTTCAGTTTTGCATTTTGTGTTGCATTGGTTATTTCGGTTTGCATTGTTCAGTATCATTTTATTTTTAGTTTTCATCTAAAAACTTAAAATCCATAAAAATTAAGTGTTGCTTTTGATTTGTGTTTAGCTATGGAGGAAGGTTATGTCAAAACTATTGGAGCTTACTATGAATATCGATCTACCAAAGAAGGAAATAGAATGCTTGAATTGCTTGAACATCTCGATGATATGGCTATTGAGTTTTGTGAATTACATGATGTAACTTGCTGCTTTAGAAAAGACTATAAACACTCTCCCTATCAACGTAAGCACAACAGTGATCCTCTAATTGCTTGTTATCGTGAAAATAAATTTTCATGCCCTGATATAGAACAAGTTGAGAAATATATTGCTTATGTTGCAGCCCATGAAATAGACTTTCTTATTGATAATTTTTTTGCAACTAGTCATGAAGCTCGTGTAATGAAAGGACACATTTCTATTCTTCTCCAACTTTGCAAAAAAGAGTTTAGTGATAATGTTTATGTTAAAGAAAGAATTCTTGCTGCCATGGAAAGTACTAATATTTTGCAGGAAAAGGATAATGAAAACATAAGCTTGGAAGAGGAAGTATGTGAAGAGGAGATTGAAATGGATGTGTTCCAACCTAAGCTTGGGGAAGAATTGGATCTCCCAACTTCACCATCAACATTTGATAGTAGCACTCAAACTCAAAAGTCTTTTGTTATTTATGAAAACCCATGTTATGATGAGTGTCAAACTAAAAATTCTATGGTCCTATATGATAACACATGCTATTATGATGAAACTAATAATGCTCCTTTACTTTCTATTAATTCTACTAGTGAACTTATTGATGATAATGAGGAGTATTGCTTAAATATGCTATATGATAATGCTTTAGATGATGGTCCTATGCTTATTGATAAACCTCCATGTTTAATTGTTACTAAATTATGTGAGGATAAAAATGATATACTTGCTGTTTGTGATGTTACTCTTACTCTTGAGAGTCCTACTTTGTTTCTGGATTCTCCTAATTACACCATAGAGGAGAAATTTGCTTATGTTGAGAAATACTTATGTGGTTTGCAATTACCTTTAGTTCCAAATCTTTGTTGCAACCATGATATTAAACATGATATTGATCTTAATAACTATTTTGAAAGAGGGAAGCATGCTAATGAATTCCATAATAAATTTAATGATCCTCTTTATGTACCTAAATTATCTAAGTTGGATGAGTCCAATGGTTATATGGGTGAATTTACTTTTACTTCTTGCAACTATTATGAAAGAGGAGGTGATAAGAGCCCTCTTTATGTTGCTAATAACTATAAGTTGCAAGTATCTACTGTTAATATGTGATGATCCCGAAGAGCAAGTCTTGATGCCTGCACAAATAAACGGGATTAGGTTGAGACTCCAAGTGCAGAGTGTATAGTAAGTGGAAGACAGTTTTCCCCACGAGGGGTGACTCGAGAGGGTTTAATATCGAACTCTCGGGGAATCTGAAGTGGTAGATTTATCTTCTTATCCTTCTTTTGGTTACCTACAAAACAAGGTTAGATGTTTTGGTCCTCAACCTCACCTGTGGTTGTCAAGCACAAGGTGTAAGAATGATATCAGGATAGTTATGCAATGCAAACAAGAAATAAATATGCAATGATGGTGGATGCAATGATAAATGATATTTTTGGGTTTTTGAATGATGTATGCAAGATGAAAAGTATTTTTGTATTTTCGGATTTAATGATGGCTGAAAATAGAAAAGTGGTATATGGTGTTGGAAAGGTGTTTCTTATGACTAAAAATGGACTGGGGTTCATGGTTTCACAAATGCACTCTCTCTTTATAAAGTGGTAGACAATGGAACACACAAAGTTAACATATGAGATTGCAACACAGGGTTTGATAACAAGTTACTTAAATATATGGGCATCACGTCCTAACTAAATCATAACACCTCAGTAATTAAGATAACTCAGAGTATAGCATTAAGTATCATGACATGAAGTGAAAATAAGAACATGCTAGATCTAGTCATGGAGTAGTAGCAATGGTCACACCCACATCCCCGGTAGCATGGTATTTTAGTTTATCCCTAGTGAGGTAACAAAGTAAGGTAAAGATACCAAAGTGGATCGCAGAACTTTCTCTCACGTTCACTGCACTAGCCACCCCCGTTACTCCAACTAATGCACACGTTCCCCCACACACGCTCTCATAAACATGCTTGATCAAAACAAGTAGACAAGAACGGGGTACATAATATGCATCTATACTCATAGCTGAAACAAACATTGCAATCTCAAACATATATTAACTCATAAAGATCCACCACAAAGGTATTACAACGGTGACCG
Source organism: Poa pratensis (assembly GCA_947311845.1). Lineage (NCBI taxonomy): Eukaryota > Viridiplantae > Streptophyta > Magnoliopsida > Poales > Poaceae > Poa > Poa pratensis. The sequence goes on from CAMZMU010000039.1 coordinate 18,333,168, forward strand.
TAATCATGTTCAGCAGCTCATACGGTGCTAATTAGTGAAGCTCAAGAGAGGAGAGATACATAAGTTACTTCCACAAACCCATAGTCCAGAGGTGGACTACTCCCTCTTCATCATGGAGACGGTGGAGAAGTCGATGGAGAAGATGGAGACCACGCCGGCAGCGCCCCGCCGGAGTTTTCCCCCTCCAATCTGCAGCTCCTGATCTCCGTTTCGGTGTTTCTGTGTTTGTGCGGCGCTCCTTCTAGAGAACGTCGGGGGACCTTTTTTATAGGCGTTTTTAGGTCAAAACTATGTCGGTGGAGCGAAGATCGACGGCAACGGAGCCACGAGGGCCAAACGAGTGGGCCCCACGCGGCCACAGTACCTGGCCGCATGGGCCACCCCCGTTTGGTCCTCGGACCTCCGTTTGTTCGCTTCCTTCGCCCACAGGTCTTCTTCCTTCCAAATATTGACGCCCGTAAATTTCCAGGTGATTTCGTTGACGTTTGGGTTCCTGAAACATTAAAATAAGAAAACGGGGTTTTCTGCCTGTGCAGGTGACGAGGGGTGGACTCGGCAAATCCCTGGGTCGTGTACCCCGGGTTGATTGAAGGGAGAGAGATGAGCGCTGGTGATCACGACGGCTGACAAGCAAGGCGTTTACCCAGGTTCAGGCTCCCGGAGGATAACACCCTACTTCCTGCTTGTCTGGTATTGAATGGCGAGTTGTGGCTACAATGGCGAGATGGCAATCTCGCTAGGGTTTGTGTGGCGGCTATGAGCGTACCCTAGACGAAGGACCCTCCTAGCCTTTATATGGTAGGCTAGGTCTCAGGTGAACGGTGCCGATGGCGCTTACAAGCATGGCTGGGGTCGCATGACCTGGCGTCGACTATCTTGGGCCACACGTCGTCCTCCTTGGGCCTTCCTTGGGCCCTCGTCATCAGGCTGATGGGCTTGGCGTGACCCAGGTATCCCCACCGTGGGGTAGTCGAAGAGTGACCCCACGACAGGAGCCCCCGAGTGCTTAGTCGAATCGTAGAGTCGGGTAAAGGACTCCTTCCTCCTGGGCACGCCGTCGGGTTCCTAAAAGAGATGAGTAAAATTGGTCGACTCCGGCCGTTCAGGGCTTATGGAGGATTCCTTAGTCGGACTGTCACTTCCAGGGTAAAATACCGTGAGTACAGCCTTAGTCGGTGATTTTTCGACTGCTTTTGTTCTGAGTCACTCGGGAGCGCGAACAGCGCTCCCGATGGGAGTAGCCCCCGAGATTAAGCTGAATTGCTTGCAATTGAGGTTAAACTCAATTTTTCTTCAGTCGAAAAGCCCGCTCCCGATGGGAGTAAAGAAGGGACTCGACATGTTGGAGTCGCGACTGGCTTTGCGTGACTTACTGTGTATTCGGCCTGTTTAGCTTACTGCACAAGTTTCTTCAGCTCCTGGAGCTTACTGAATCTTCTTGCACTCGAATGAGCTGTTCGAGTTTATTCGGCTCTTAAAGTTTACTGAATCTTCTTGCACTCGAATGAGCTGTTCGAGTTTATTCGGCTCTTAGAGCTTACTGAATATTTTTGCACTCGAATGAATTGCCCGAGTTCTCGATCAGCCCATTGGCGTACTTGCTATGCCTGCGCAGTTGACGTCAGCGCTGACGTTTTCTGGTTCACTCTGTGTCCGACGGGACGTGACAGTGCGGGCCCACTGTCAGTATTGACTGGAGACAGCAGTTGCCGCTTTTTCTGACCGTTGGGCGCGAAAATTTCGCGGTGTGATGATGGCGCCTTGATTCCCGCGCGTAGTGGGCGGCGTGGCCGGCGACGGTTGCTATCTCCACGCGACACGTGGACGGCCAGATGATGTTGTGGAGTGCGCTTTCGCTGAGGACGGCCTGGATTAACTGGCCACGCGGTATTTTTTTTTACCGCAGCGGTGAACAGTTCATTCCATCCCCATTCCATCGTCTCCGCTGCTTTCTCTCCGCCATTGTTGCTCCTCTGCTAGTTTCTTTCCTCCGCCCTCCATGAGCAAGGCCGCGATGAAGAGGGGGAAGCCTGTTGCTGGCGCCGTCGCCACCGCCGAGGCTAGCGTGATGAAGAAGCCCGACGGCGACTGGGTCAAATCGTCGGTGAAGAAGGCCGGCCTCGAGGCCCTCCGCGCGCAGGGGCTGCTGCTGCCGGCAGACCAGGCGACGGTGCGCGCTCCTGGGAAAGAGGTATTCCCCGCTCCTCGCGAGGGGGAACACGTTTGCTTCGTGGATTTCCTTCCGCGGGGTTTCGGGTTCCCCCTCCACGATTTCGTCCGTGGTCTCTTGTATGCTTATGGGATTCAGATCCACGATCTGACTCCCAATAGCGTCTTGAGTATCGCGAGTTATTTCGTGCTCTGCGAGTGCTTCCTGGGAATCGCACCCAACTGGCTGCTGTGGAAGTCGCTATTCCTCGTGAGGAGGAACGTGGGGAAGAGCAAGCAGGTGTACCCAGTCGGCGGCTTTGGCATCCAGGTGCGTGGCGACACCTCCTACTTCCAGATGAAGAAGTCCAACTCCGTCCAGGGCTAGCGGAAGAAGTGGTTCTACATCAGGTGTGACCAAGAAGGGCTTCCTGAGTTCGCCGCTGATCGCGAGTTGCGGAAGACGAACGCGTGGGCGCACCCGCTGTCGAAGGAGGACAGGGAGGCGACTCAGCCCTTGCTGACACTACTTCGTGGCCTTCTGAAAGTCTCAGGCGCGAGACGGGTGGAATTCACCTCATCGCCACCCTCTTCAGGCTTCGGGTGCAGTCGCTCCGCAGTCGCGTCCACCCGATGTGGGCGCGTGAGGATGCTGGCAATGAGCTTGATGATGACGCAGTCGAGTCGAAGGTGAGGAGCATCACTAGTCTCCGAGCCGCTGACCCGTGCAACGTCAAGTGCCCGGTCGAGCCATATGGGCCTAATAATCCTGTGCCTGAGGTGAGCTTCGTTTGCTGTGTCTTGTATCTTCTTCTGTCGAATCCTTTTGCCTTACTCGAACGCTTCATTTCGCTGACAGGGTCGTTCGAGCTATGTCAGTCTTCCTCCGTTGATGGAGAATGGACCTCATGAAGAGGCAGAGTTCCCTGAGGACGAGGTTGATGACGATGAAGTTCCCTCCGCCACCTCTCCGAGTGAAGAGTTGGAGGAGGATGATGAAGACGAGGAGCCGCTGCGGAAGCGGCAGAGGCGAAAGGGTGGCGACTCTGGTTCTGCCTCGTCGCCTGTGAAGGAGGCGGGTGTGAACGAGGAAGAGACGAGCGAGTCCTCTTCGGGCGCTAGGCACCCGAGTGACCTGGCTGAACCTTTGGTCGTGCCTCCACTCGGCCCTGCACCGCCGACCGAGTTCGCGAGGATGGCCTCCGTCTCCCTGGGAAGTGAAGATGATGTTGATGTCGTCAGGTTAGTCGCATAACCATTGCTTTGTTTTTGTCGAGTGTGCTTTTTCACTTGCGGGTCCTTGAATTGAGTTTTCTTGTCACAGCGACCGTACCGGCGCTGTTGTTTCTTCCCCTCGTGAGATGGAGCACACTTCTGCTCCCATGATCGAGCAGACTGTGAGGACGACCGGAGAGGAGGCTCTGGCGGGCGATGTTTTGGCCTTGAAGGCTTCGACCTCCGCCATGCCAGAGAGGTCTGCTGATGCGACTCCGGTTGACGCTGGGCTGCTTGAGCATGTAAGTGTTCTTTGACTCGTTCTGCAAGATCTGTATCGGGTGCGCGAACAGCGCTCCCGATGGGAGTAGCCCCCGAAGATGTGTGACTAGAATAGTCGGGCGCAGATTGATGTCTTGTGTTTCCCGCAGCCATTTTATCGCCAGCAGGTGGAGGGAGCCGCAGCCTTCGTTCGCATGGAGCAGGAGAGGGATCAACTCCGCGCTGCTCTGGAACAGGCGAACGGTGAGTGTGAACCCTTGTGCTCGAGGGGCGTCGACTGCCTTTTATTGCTAACTTTGCTCCGTTGGTCCATAGGCGAGAAGGAGAGCATGACGACGCGGGTCGCGGAGCTGGAGAAGTCGCTGGGTGAAGCCCAAGAGCGTGAACAAGCCCGAGATGATCTGGAGAAGACCCAGGTCGACCGCTTGCTCGCACTCGCAGATGTTGTTGGAAGTAAGTTTTTGGCTCAGTGCCTACTTTGCCTTTTTTCGACTTCTGACGTCTTACGGATGTGGATTTCTTTTGATCAGAGACTTGCGGAGGTGCTCCTCCAGAAGGGATTTCCAGCGAGAGTGTCGGCTTGGCGGAGGCTGTTGGCTTCGTCGACCGCGTCTGCGCGTATGCATCGGCAACGCTGCAGCAGTCGACGGCGGCACTGCAGAAGTCGACGGAGGCCTTAGCGACTGTGCACCGGAATATCTTTCCCAACAAGCCGCCACCAGCTGCTGTTGACGCACTCGCAGCTCCATTCGAAGGCAATTCGAATGTCCTGGCGGACTTCACGCGCGCGCAGACGGTACGCGGCTCAGAGCTCACTTTCCAGCTGCTTCTTGGTCACCAAGTCGTAGGCGATTTTGAGAAGGTTGTCAGCGACTTCCCTCGAAAGCCTGATGGCAAGACTGCGTCCCTTAGCGGGGTGAAAGTGCAGGCGAGCCAGTTGGCCGTAAAGCTTGTCTCCACCTTCGAGAAGAGGATTGCTAAGATGACCGAGTTGGCTGCTGCTAGGAAGAGCCGGTCCCAGTCGGAGTCTGTAGTGTAGACTTTTTCCTTTTAGGACTATGCTTCTGCTTTTGGGATTGAGTCTGTAATGCACTTTATATTGTGCGAGTGAACATGCTGATGATGAAATGTGAATTCGCTCCCTCGGGGGTGCAGTCGCCGAGTCTTTTTTGATATCTGGCTTGGATGAATTATGTTGATTCTTTTCCTGGCTTGACGCTGTCAATTCTTGGTAGTATGATATGGGCGAAGCTCCTGACGCTGCTGGAACGACTGGCGCGGATGATGAGGAGGACACCACTTCGGCTGCGCCTACTCGTCGCCGCCGCCAAGCTCCTCCAGCTCCTGTGCGAAGCGTAAATGACCAGAGAGTGATCACCTTCATGAGGAACAAGGTGGTTGAGCTCGAGTCGAAGCTGAAGAGTGCTGAGTTGGAGCTGGAGCGATTGAGGTGGCGGCCCGTTGCGCCGTTCTCCCAGCGTGAAGAGTTTCTGCTTGGCGAGATGGACTTGATCAGTCGACAGCTGCAAGGTTGGCCTTCTAGCGTTTTTGCTTCGGCTTCTGTGTCTTCCTGCTATGCTTAATGCTTGGCCTTGATGCAGATGTGACTCTGACTGGAAGGCTGAGCAGCTTCGAGTGGACGAGCGAGTAGAGAAAGAGGCCGCCGGTGACTCACCCGAAGCGCGCCAGTTTTGGTCGAACAAATCCAGAGGTAGTGTACTGGCACGAATGCTGGATCGCACCTGGCGGGCTGCTGTGCTCTTGGAAGGTTGCAGAAAAACCCTCTGGCAGATCAACAAGGTGTACTTTCCTCACAACGAGCAGCCGAATGGACTGACTGTGCTTCTGGAGAGGTTCCGTGAAGGCAGTGCGTTGAAGGAAGTCGTGCACGCTCAACTTGTTGCCGGGGCGAACGTGGCGTTGGCATACGTTCGACTGCACCGGCCTAATCTTCCATTGCACAAGGTGCTTGACGGCTTGCCTGGAGAGGGTGACTATGCCGATACTCTTGCGGCTGCGCGCCAGATGATTCAGCAGGTCCAGAACTTTAGCGAGCACCTTGTAGGGCCACTTGATGCGCCAAAGGGCGAGCCTGTAGAATAAGAGTAGTAGATTGCTGTTGTATAGCGTTAGCTTGTAAAGAAATTTTTCCAAGTGGAAACATGATTGTATGTATGCGAGGTGGGGGTAGCCCCCGAGTTAGTAAATTGTATCTTGTAGACGTCTGTAAACCTGTATGGCGCAGCCCCCGAGCGGATCGAGTGCGGCCTAGGATTTTGAATTAGACCTGTGCGGCACAGCCCCCGAGTGCTTCGAGTGCGGCCGAGGTGTATCGAGTCAGACTTGTGCGGCGCAGCCCCCGAGTTCGTCGGGTGCGGCCTAGTACTTTGACTTGGACCTGTGCGGCGCAGCCCCCGGTGCTTCGGGTGACGGCCAAAGATTTTGCGAGTGACCTGTATGGGCAGCCCCCGAGTGCGTCGGGTGGCGACCTAGGTTTTCGAGTTGGACCTGTATGGCGCAGCCCCCGAGTGCGTCGGGTGCGGCCTAGGTTTGACTTAGACCTGTGCGGCGCAGCCCCCGAGTGCTTCGGGTGACGGCCAAGGATTTTCGAGTGACCTGTATGGCGCAGCCCCCGAGTGCGTCGGGTGCGGCCTAGGTTTGACTTAGACCTGTGCGGCGCAGCCCCCGAGTGCTTCGGGTGACGGCCAAGGATTTTGCGAGTGACCTGTATGGCGCAGCCCCCGAGTGCGTCGGGTGGCGACCTAGGTTTTCGAGTTGGACCTGTATGGCGCAGCCCCCGAGTGCGTCGGGTGCGGCCTAGGTTTGACTTAGACCTGTGCGGCGCAGCCCCCGAGTGCTTCGGGTGACGGCCAAGGATTTTCGAGTTGACCTGTATGGCGCAGCCCCCGAGTGCGTCGGGTGCGGCCTAGGTTTGACTTAGACCTGTGCGGCGCAGCCCCCGAGTGCTTCGGGTGGCGGCCTAGGTTTTTGAGTTGAACCTGTATGGCGCAGCCCCCGAGTGCGTCGGGTGACGGCCTAGGTTTATGTTGCTTTTTGACTAAAAAAGTAAAGGGGAGAGCTTGTTCCACAAATCACTTCATTGATTTTTGCGAGCAGGCCGCCTCATTAAAACCCTTCCAGTCCCCTCAGGTACCCTGGTAAGGGAAAGAGTGCGTCTGGAACCTGCCGCTTCTTGACATAGTACACTTTGTTACAAGGGGGAGTCGATTAGGCGTAGAAGCGGCGCAGTTGCGCCACGTTCCACGGGTTGCTGCAGACTGTCCCTGTCTTCGAGTCCTTCAGGCGGTAAGCTCCGCCGCCAATTGCCTCTGTCACGATGTATGGACCTTCCCACGGGGAGGCTAGTTTGTGCACCTTCTTCTGTTTGAGGCGGAGGACAAGGTCTCCGGGACGAACGCTCTGGGCCGCAGTCGCCGTCCGTGATAGTTGCGTAAGTCTTGCTGATACACGGCTGTGCGGGTAAGGGCGATGTCGCGTGCTTCGTCCAGGGTATCCATGTCGTCCTCGAGTGCTTCTTCTGCGTCGGACTCGTCGTAGGCCACCACTCGGGGTGCATCGAACTTGATGTCGCATGGCATGACTGCTTCTGCGCCGTAGACCATGAAGAATGGCGTGTACTGAGTGGATCTGTTTGGCGTAGTGCGCAGGCTCCACAGCACAGACGGCAGCTCCTCAACCCAGGCGCCTGCGGCGCGCTTCAATGGTACTCGCAGGCGCTTCTTGATGCCCTTGCAGACTAAACCATTGGACTTTTCGACTTGCCCGTTGGACTGCGGGTGCGAGACAGATGCGTAGTTGAGCTTGATGCCTTGCTCGGAGCAGAAGTCCTTGAACTCTTCGGCTGTGAAGTTCGTGCCGTTGTCGGTGATGATGCTGTGTGGCACTCCAAACCTGAAGATGATCGACCTGATGAAGTTAACTGCCGAGGAGGCAGTCGAACTTGTGATAGGCACGGCTTCGATCCACTTCGTGAACTTGTCGACTGCCACCAAGAGATGCGTGTGTCCTCCTGGCGAGGACTTCTTGAGTGGACCCACCATGTCGAGCCCCCATTGAGCGAAGGGCCAGGCGAGTGGATGGTCTTTAGTGCTGATGCTGGTGCGTGCGGCTTGTTGGCGAACTCCTGGCAGCCGAGACATTTCCTCACGAGTTCTTCTGCGTCTTGCATTGCGGTGGGCCAGTAGAATCCGGCTCGTAAGCTTTGGCCACTAAGGCTCGACTGCTGGCGTGGTGCCCGCAGATGCCAGCGTGGATCTCGAGTAAGATGGCTTGACCGTCGACTGGGTCGATGCACCTTTGGAGGACTCCGAGATGCTTCGCTTGTAGAGCTCCCCTTTGATGACGGTGAAGCCCTTGGAGCGGCGGATGACGCGCTTGGCTTCGACTGGGTTTGTTGGCACCCTCTGCTGCAGTATGTAAGCCAGGTATGGGCTCGTCCATGTGGGCTCGATCAGCATTACCTCCATAGGCTCCTTTCCGTGCTGGGCGGGTCGGTGGTGCTCGTTGTCGATGTAGAGGATCCTGGCGCGGGCCGGAGCTTGACGGAGCGTTGCGTGATGCACTCGAGGAAGACTCCGGGTGGCACCGGCGCTTTGTTTGAGCCCAGGTTGGCGAGGGTGTCGGCTTCCTCGTTGCTCTCGCGGCCGACGTGCCGCAGCTCGCAGCCGTCGAAGGTGCCTTCCAGCTGGTTGTACAGGTCCCTGTAGGCGATCATGTTGTCGGCGATGGCGTCACATTGCTTCATGGTTTGTTGCACGACGAGGTAGGAGTCTCCGTAGATCATGAGGTGAGTGGCGCCGCAGTTCTTGGCCATCCGCATGCCGTGGATCAGGGCCTCGTACTCTGCCTCGTTGTTGGAGGGCGTTGGGAAGTTCATCTGCAGCACGTACCTCAGCTTGTCGCCTTTGGGTGAGATGAGGACGACTCCCGCCCCTGCTGATCTGAACTTTTGGAGCCGTCGAAGTACATTGTCCATGCGTTGGACAGGTCGGGTACGTCTGGTAGCTGGGCCTCTATCCACTCGGTGGTGAACTCTGGAAGCACCTGGGCCTTGATTGACTTCGGGTGCGCGTACTTCAGCCCCCAGGGCCCTAGCTCAACAACCCACTTGGCGACTCGCCCGTCGCGGCTTGGTTGGTGAGGATGTCGGAGAGCCCGGAGGAGCTTACTACCGTGATGGAGTGCTCGGAGAAGTAGTGGACGACCTTCCTTGATGTCATGAAGACTCCGTATGCTAGCTTCTGGTAGTGCGGGTACCGCTGCTTGGACAAGGTAGCACCTCACTGAGGTAGTAGACGGGTCGCTGAACAGGGTAACTGTGTCCTTCTTCTCGTTCGACTACGAGTACCGTGCTGACCACCCTGTTTGTGGCTGACACGTAGAGGTATAGCGGCTCGTTCTCCAGTGGAGCCACCAGTACTGGGGAAGTCGTGAGTGTTTTCTTGAGTTGGTCGAACGCGACTTGCGCTTCTTCTGTCCACTCGAACTTGTCTGTCTTTTTCATCAGTTGGTAGAAAGGCAGGGCCTTTTCTCCCAACTTACTTATGAACCGGCTGAGAGCTGCGACTCGGCCGGCTAGGCGTTGCACCTCATGAAGCTTGGTCGGTGCTGGCATTGCGAGTATGTTTTGCACCTTCTCAGGGTTGGCTTCGATTCCTCTTGCAGAGACGAGGTACCCGAGCAGTTCTCCGGCTGGCACGCCGAAGACACACTTGTCCGGGTTCAGCTTGATCTGATACTCGTTGAGGGCGGCGAAGACCTTGCGGAGGTCGGCGATGAGAGTGTCCTCCGTTCGAGTGGTGACGACTATGTCGTCGACGTATACTTGGACGATCTCTCCGATTAGCCCCTTTAGGCAGGCTTGCATTGTGCGCTGGTACGTGGCTCCAGCGTTCTTCAACCCGAAGGGCATCGTCTGGTAGCAGAAGACGCCATGGGGTGTGATGAATGCAGTCTTCTCTTCATCGTCGACGTTCATCCTGATCTGCTGGTACCCTGAGTAGGCGTCCAGGAAGGATAGGCGTGCGCAGCCTGCAGTCGAGTCGATGATCTGATCTATCCGCGGGAGCGGGAAATGGTCTTTGGGGCAGCATTTGTTGAGGGCGGTGAAGTCGACGCACATGCGGAGTTTCTTCGTCTTCTTCTTCTCCACCAGGACTGGGTTCGCTACCCAGTCCGAGTCCTTGATCTCTCGGATGAATTTAGCGTGGAGCAGTCGATCGATCTCCTTGCTTATTTCGTCTCGTTTGGGTCCTGAGAAGCGTCGCATGGTCTGCTTGACGGGTTTGGCGTCCTTGTGGACGCGTAAAGAGTGCTCGGCGAGGTTCCTGGGTATGCCTGGCATGTCAGAAGGTTGCCAGGCGAAGATCTCCCAGTTCTCACGTAGAAACTCGACGAGCGCGCTTTCCTATGCGATAGGCAAGCTCGACGACACTTTGACTGTCTTGTTTGCGTCCGTCGGGTGGACCTGATGAGTTGTCGTGTCGTCAGTCGTGTTGAAGGCAGCGTCCTTGGCTTGCTTCTTGCGTGGCGGGAAGATGGTTTTGTCGTTGTCGACTGCCATCGCCTCGAAGTGCTCTCCATTCCGAAGAACTCGGAGATCTTGCTGAACTCGCGGTCGCAGCTGTTGGAGCGGTCGAAGTCGCCGTGCACCGTGATGACGCCCTTGGGCCAGGCATCTTGAGCATGAGGTAGGCGTAGTGAGGTACCGCCATGAATCTGGCAAAGGTTGGGCGCCCGAGTATCGCGTGGTACTGCGACTTCCAGTCGACTACCTCGAAGTCGATCGACTCCCTCTTGAAGTTTTCGGGTGTGCCGAAGATGACGTCGAGTGTGATCGTTCCCATGGGCGTGACTGCTTGCCCTGGTACTATGCCATGGAAGGTGGTCTCTGATGCCGCCAAGTCCGTCGTTGGCCTGTTTATCCTTCTGAGGGTGTCGGCAAAGATGATGTTAATGCCACTGCCTCCGTCCATGAACACCTTTTTCAGGGTGTAATCTCCGATCAGAGCTTCGACTACCAGAGCGGCGTGCCCGGGTCGTGGTACTGCAGGCGGGTGATCTGCTCTGGAGAAAGTGATTGGTGTCTCTGACCCTCTCAGGTAGTCGGGTACTGCAGGTGGACAGGTGATGGCCTGGAAAACTTGGCGAGTGATGATCTTCTGGGTCCTGTTTGAGGGCGCCCCTTCTGTATCATGTTGAGTTGTCCGCGTGCCGCTGGATATGCGTCCTGGATCACCGGTGGGGCATCTTGCTGCGTGCTGCTGCTGCTGCAGAAAGGCTCCCGCCGCCTGTGCTGGATTAGCGACTGCGGGTGCGGGTGCTGCCTGGATGGCCAGCTGCGCGGCTGGCTGCGCTGCGGGTGCTGGGTGACTATCTTCTGCATGGCTTCGTATATTTTGCGTGCCTTTCGACAGTCCTTCAACAGGTGGTTGGATCCCCACTTGCCCGTTTCCGGGTTCCTGAACATGTGGTGCCTGCAGGGTTGTTCCAGCTCTTCCGCTGGGCTTAGTGTGCGTTTCTGCCACTCGCGTTTATGGCCTCCGTCGCTGCGGTAGCTGCTGCCGCCGCTTCGGTTGTACTGCCCCTGGCTGTATTGGCGACTCTGGTCACCGCCGCTTCGACTGTACTGTGCATGGCTGTATTGGCGACTGCTGTCGCGCGCTTCATCCTCACGGGGGGTTTGGAATCCCGCCGCTACTAGCTCGATTGAGTCGTTGCCGTTGTAACGCGGCTTCTTCTTGTGGCGTCCTTCTCGCCAGTTGCTTGGTCCGGCTTCGTCCTTCGGGGAGTAGTGTGAACTATTGCGGACCGAGTCCTCTCCGTCTGCCCACTGGTTTGCTATCTTCATGACCTCGATCATGTTTTTCGGCCGGAGCCTACCAAACTCCTCGCGGAGGTCGCGGCGGGAGACGCCGTGCATGAAGGCATCCATCACTCGGTCCTCCGAGGCGGTCTCCATGGTGTTGCGGAGCAGGTCCAACGCTGGATGTATGACCGGAGCGGCTCGTCTCGTCCTTGCTTGCATGCTTGTAGCTCGACGAACGTCGTCGGTCTCGAGTACGTCCCCAGGAAGGATTTAACGAAGGCCTCCGCGAACTCGTCCCACGTCCTGAAGGCGTTCTTGGGTTGAGTGTTGAGCCACCCGCGTGCAGAGCCCGTGAGCATCAGCTGGATGTACTGCATGGCCGTAGTCGAAGTACCGCCCTGGCAGCTGCAGGCTATGAGGTAGTCTTCTAGCCAGAGTCTCGGGTCCTGCTTCCCGTCGTACTTGACTGCTTCTGCCGTGAGCTTGAAGCCCTTGGGCATTCTTGTGTCGCGTATGTTGAAGCTGAAGCATGCGGCGCCGCACGGCTCGTAGTCGCCGTCGTTGCGGTCGTAGTCGAAGTTGGACGTGCTGACCGGCCGCTGGGTGCGGCTGCGGTCTACCGTCCTTTGTGTGATGACGTTGCGGAGGTCTTCACCTGGCTGCGGTTGTCGCAGTTGTCTTGTCGCCGGGGCTGCGAGTGCTGCGGGCTCGTGGTCGCGGCGATCTCGATCTTCTCGCGCTTTTTCTGTCGGCGCCTTGTTTACCAGTGCGTCTTCGAGTGCCTTGATAGACATGATCTGCTGCTTGTGGAGGAGAGCGCGCGAGTCGCCCTCAGGCGGCTGTGTCAGCCGCAGGTATGTTTCGACTGCCATGAGTGCGGCTCCGGGTGTCTTGGGGACGGGTATCCCGTCTGCGTCTTCTATGTATGATGACTCGAGGTTGCGGGTGACTCTAGCGCGGTCGGCCTCCGTCATCAGGGGCACGCGGGCTCTGTGGCGCCTTGCTCCTTGAGACCTCTGTTGAGGCAGTGAACGAGTAAGCGGCCCTCCTGGCGCTCGACGCGTCAGCCTCCTCCTTGCGTCGGAGGAGCTCGGCCTTCTCTGCGCGGAGTCGTTCGCCTTCCTTCCGCAGCAGGTACTGGACCGCCATAAGGTCCTCCCGGGGTGCATCCGGTGGGGGGTACGTGCCGTCCTCGACGTGCTTCAGGGCTTTGATTGCCATGTCGCGGGTGATGGTGAGTCGCGTCACCTGGTCCGGCATGACCACCTCCAGTGGGTATGCGGGTTCGTCGTCGTTGCCCTGCGGCCTCTGGCCGATCATGAAGACTTGCGCGGGGTAGATCTGGGCAGTGGGACGGGTGCTGCCACTGCTGCTTCCTTCGTCCGAGCCGTGCTCGGAGCTGAAAATGGGTGCGACGTGGTGGACACCACAGTCGCCGCCGAGGCTCCTTCCCTGGAGTTTCGCGATTTCGCCGCGGACGTGAGGAGTGATGTCGCTGTCGTCGACGTGGGCGCGATTGGCTTGTTGACGATCTTGTAAGTCGATGGAGACGCGAGTGGCGCGGTATAAACGACGCGACCTCCGTTGCGCGCGAAGGTGTGGTCGACGTAGTCGAAGTTGACGTAGATCTTGGCCTTGCCAGCGACGCGATCGAGGTAGTCGAAGTAGACTCGATCCGCGCGGTGGTCGACGAGGTGGTCGACGTAGTCGTAGCAGATGCGATCTCCGTGGTAGCCGGAGACGCTGATGGCGCGGCCGCGTTGGGCGCGATCTCTGCCGCAGCGGAGGCGGTCGGAGTAGTCGAGGCGGACGCGATCTTCTCAGCAGTCGAAGATGCTGTCGCCGCAGTCGCAGCAGATGCGATCTCCGCAGCAGGTGGGGGCGTGGTTGGCACAGCCGCGGCAGATGCGGGTGCCACCACCGCGGGCGGTGCGATCGCCGTGGATCTGAGTACTCCACAGCTGTCTACGAAGTAGTGCATGGTACCGAAGGTGAGGCACATACCTACGTGCAGATCGGCGTACACCGAGCGGTGGGCCGGCGGGTGGAAGGTGTACTCGAAGGAGCCGAAGCAGATTGGCTCCTTGGTGATGCAGACGTCGGTCTTCAAAGTTGATGGAGCCGGTGCGACCATGGTTCCAGCGCTCGTTCTTTCCCACAGACGGCGCCAATTGACGAGGGTGGACTCGGCAAATCCCTGGGTTGTGTACCCCGGGTTGATTGAAGGGGAGAGAGATGAGCGCTGGTGATCACGACGGCTGACAAGCAAGGCGTTTACCCAGGTTCAGGCTCCCGGAGGATAACACCCTACTTCCTGCTTGTCTGGTATTGAATGGCGAGTTGTGGCTACAATGGCGAGATGGCAATCTCGCTAGGGTTTGTGTGGCGGCTATGAGCGTACCCTAGACGAAGGACCCTCCTAGCCTTTATATGGTAGGCTAGGTCTCAGGTGAACGGTGCCGATGGCGCTTACAAGCATGGCTGGGGTCGCATGACCTGCGTCGACTATCTTGGGCCGCACGTCGTCCTCCTTGGGCCTTCCTTGGGCCCTCGTCATTAGGCTGATGGGCTTGGCGTGACCCAGGTATCCCCACCGTGGGGTAGTCGAAGAGTGACCCCACGACAGCAGGGTTAATTCCATAAAAATAGGAAATCATTGAGATATTTCCAAAATCATGATAAAACATTGATATAACCCTTATATGATGCAAATATGATTGGAATATAAGCAATTAAAGTGCAAAGTTCATGTATGCATTTTACATGCATCAACATCCCCAAGCTTAATCCATGCTCGTCCCCGAGTATGAAGATGATAAAACTAACATGGACTTTGCAATTTAATACTTAACAATGGATATCAAAGATGATTACTATTGCTACATATAGTCAAATGATTCATTCTTCAAAGGGGTAGCAATATGCAAATAGTTTATGAAGTGATATCAAGTATTCAAGACAAGGATGTTCATTGATAGTTCACAGAGTGTAACATGGTAGCAAGTAATATGGAACACATGTATGCATAATAATAAGTAGAACATCCTACAATGGTCATAGAGTGTAGATGAAAATCTGAATATGATAGGTGTACACTTTGGAAAGATATATATGTGAGTAGAGGTAAAGCATGCATAAGTTTCATTCAACTTCCAAACCCTTCTACTTAAGTTAATGATTGCAATAAGGTATTCATTGGTGTCAAGCTCTCATTGCCCTATCATAGCATCTTGAATGATTAAGGTTAAAGTGAAAGCAAATATGAGTAGTGTGCTTGATAAAGAATGGGTTGAATGTCTCATGCCCCTTGAATACAAGTACTTACACCATGTGTTACTCAACTTGGGAAACAAAGCAAGTTCAATTAAATATCATTGTAAGCATAATAGTATCATCAAGAGCGTCAACTTGGGTACCTCTTGTCCCAAGATATGGAACAAGCCCATATCAAAATGACAAGCCAAACAAACAAAATTAACAATCTCAACACCCTTTTTATTTACCATTTGGAATAGTTTTTTATTGCAAGGTGTATCACAGAAGGTTCACCATAGTATGTAAGTAAATTTCCACCATGAAATGATGCATGGTTTAGATTAGCGGCCCAGACGTCTCTCTAACCATTTACACAAACTCATTTAAACTCACTTTATCTCCACATTTATTTAAACATGATAAGCATCCATAGACAAAAGCACATGATATCAACTAAATGAGTTGAAGAGCGTGTTGAAAGCTTGCCATGTGACAACACATATGGGCTAACTTCCAACCCAAAACATTCATCAAGCCACAAACATCATAATCGTAATCACAATGGGTCAAGTTTTATTATGCAAATAAAAGAACATTGTGCATCAAGTTCGTGAGTGCTATATAACCAATTTTTTTCCATTGCAATCAATAACATAAACATTTTCATTCAGAGGTAAGATAACACAAACAACATGTTAAACATACTCGGAATAGCATAAAGCCAATAGGTAGATATGGTGGACTCACTGGAATAACTTTGGTTGAAGGTGTTGAAACAAGTTGAACTGTAGTTGTAACTTTTCATCCTCTGTAAGCGTGAATTTGTTCAGATTTTTTCGACATATTTAAGTAGGGTAGAAAAATATGTTTTGCTGCTGCTGTTTTTCTGGACAGATTCTGTCCCATTTTGTTTGATGCATTCTTTGAACTTTTAACTTGAATCTTTTTGATCCAATTGAGTTTATAAGTAGGCATACAACATTATACACTTTCTAGACATTCATATGAATTTTTGTTTAAGGATTTTATGCAGCAAGTAATTCATTTGTCTATCACTACTAATGTCACCCCACAGAAAAGAAATGGGAGAAACGGTGTTTTGAAGTTTTTTCATAGGGATTAGAGGAGATGCACCAAGAGCTATCCAAGGATGGTGATGACCATAAGTTTGGGGATGTGAAGAAAACCCCATTGGACCAACACACTCTCGGTTTGCACACGTCTAACTTCTGTTTTTCGATCAATGCACTTTATCGCATAAACTTGGAGCGTCTTTTATTTTTGTTATTTCGGTTTGGTTTTTATTTGTGAGACCACCACCTATCATTTATATATGAGAGAGCTACTGGAAATTTGGGTTGCATTAAGTTGGATGCTATTAAAAAGATTGGGAAAGGGATGTTTGAGTTGATTCAAAAAGATACATATAGTTGCATGATTCATGTGCTTTTTAATGAGTATTAATTTGCAAGTGTTTTATCAAGAGCTATCTTTTATTCATGTTTTGGTGCTGAATGTTACTTTACTTTGTTTAACATGGATTGGTTAGTTCTATGGACACTTATGCATGCTTTTAGACGGTCAACTTTCTCCCTCTTGCTAACCCAAAAATTTCAACAAGTAAAAACTTGTTTTCCAACACCTTCAACCAAAGTTTTCCCAGTTAGTCCACCATATCTACCTATTAGCTTAATGCTATTCTGATTATGTTTATCATGTTATATTGTATTATCTATGTTTCCAAATTAAAATGCTTATGTTATTGATTGTTATGGGAAAGTTGGTTAAAAAGCTCTCACGAACTTGATGTACACTTTACTTTTATTGCACTTAATAAACATGAACCATTGTGATTAAAATTATGAAGTTGTATGCTTGACAAGAGTCTTGGTTGGGAGTTAGCTCATATGTGCTGTCACATGGCAAGGTTTCAACGTGCTCTTAATTATATTTAGTTGATATCATGTACTTTTGTTTATGGATGCTTATCATGGTGCCAAATAAATGTGGAAACTTAGTAAGTTTGAGGAGTTTGTATAAATGGCTAGAGAGACGCCTGGGCTGCTAACCTAAGCCATGCATCATTCATGGTGGAAATTTACAGCGCACCAAAGTAAACATTCAGTGATGCACGTCATAATAAAAAGCTATACAAATAGTAAATAAAAGAGTGCTGAGATTGTTCATTGTCTGTTTGTCTTGTCATTTTGACAAGGGCTAGTTTCCATGTCCTGAGGCAAGAGGTACCCCAGTTGATGCTCTTGATGACGCTATTATATTACTTACAATGACTTTAATTTGAACTTGCTTTGTGGCCCGAGTTGAGTAACACCGTTGTGTAGGTACTCGTATTCACGGGGCATGAGGCATTCAACCCATACTTTGTCAAGCACATTACTCATATTTGCTTTCACTTTAAACTTTAACCATTCACGATGCTATGATAGGGGTAATGAGAGCTCCACACCAATGAATACCACATTGCAAACATTAACTTAAGTAGAAGCATTTGGAAGCTAGATGAAACTTATTCATGTTTTACCTCTACTTATTTATATATCTTTCCAAAGTGTCCACCTTTTATATTCAGATTTACAAGAATACTCTATGACCATTATAGGATGTTTTTACTTTTCATTATGCATACACTTTCTTCTATGTTACACTTTGTGAATCATCATTGAACATCCTTACATTGAATATTTGATATCACTTCATAATCTATCTTGTATATTGCTATTCCTTTGAAGAATGAATCATTTGACTCTATGTAGCAATAGTAATCATCTTTGATATCCATTGATAGTATTAAAAAGCAAAGTCCATGTTAGTTTTATCACCTTCATACTCGAGGACGAGTATAGGTTAAGCTTGGGGATGTTGATGCATGTAAAATGTATACATGAACTTTGCATTATATTACTTATATTTCAATCATATTTGCATCATATAAGGGTTATATCATTGTTTTATATTGATTTTGGGAATATTTCACAGTTTCCCTATTTTTCTGGAATTAACCCTGCACTGGCAGAAAACCCTATTTTCTATATTTTGATGTTTCAGGGACACAAACGACGTCCAAATGACCTAATATTTTGCGGGGATCATTTTTTTTGGAAAGAACAAAGCGTAGGAGCGAAGGAGGCGAAAAAAAGGAAACCCAAGGGCCAAAAGAGGTGGGCCCACTCGGCCAGATTCCTTGGCCGCGTGGGACCCCCTATCCTGGGCCTCAAGCCTCCGCGATGCCGTCGATCTTCGTCCCCGTGCCTTCGTCTTGACCTAAAAACGACTATAAAAATAGTCCCCCGATGGCTTTCGGAAGGAAGCGCCACAGAAACACAAAACCACGAAACAGACGACCTGGAGCTGCAGATTGGAGGGGGAAAACTCCAGCGGGGCGCTGCCGGGGTGGTCTCCATCTTCTCCAACATCTCCACCATCATCACCATGATGAAGGGGGAGTAGTCCACCCCCTGGACTTTGGGTTTATGGTGGTAACTTGATCTAATCTCTCTATGTATGATCATTGTTGAAGTCCATATGATGTGCCTTGCATAAGTATGGATCTATCTATGTAATTCCTATGGTGGATATTGTGGTATGAGATAATATTTGTTATGCATTTACCGTTGTGTTGGATCTTTTATGACTTGTCATACTTTGGAGATATTCTATGATGCATGTGATGGTTCGATTTATGCATAATGCCTTGTTTATCCATGTCATGAGGTGATTGACACCACCAAGTGTAGATAGATGAGAGAGATGTGGTCATCCACACGAAATATGAATCATCGCACTAGTGTTTAGAATATTGTCCATTATGAAGTATGATGTATGTAGGTACGGGATGGCCGATGTGACAACGGCATATGTATTGAGTGACACAATACGGTCCAACATCCTTTATCTGGGGGTAAAAAAAGGAAGAAGTATGATGTGGGAGTGACAACAAACCACGCTAGCCTTACGAGGGTGACCTAGCAACACAAATGATTATTTTCTTTCAACTATGTGTTTTAGGACATGTAGCCGTCATAGAAGTTTACCATTAAAGCATGACAATTGTGTGTACTTTTTATCTATAACATGATAATCACCATAGAAGGGAGAGAGGATTGAGTGAACCCATGAACCCATGTCCATTGTTCCTATAAGAGAAAACCTTTGTCTTGTCCTCTTGCATTGAAGAGGATTGGGACACTTTTACATTCTTGTTTTGTTACATTAAACTTCCATCCATTAAATCAACCATCTTGTTCTTTAAACCTGTTTAGTGCATAATCAACTAAAACTTGTGACACTTTAGTTGTAGGGAATAGATAACTTTTCCTTCTTGCTCCTGCGGATCGATACCCTACTTCCACATTGAGAGGTGCTACAGTGATCCCCTGCTCTTGGGGGTTATCAACGTCGCGTGCGGACGCAGCGTTGCATGGCAATCGACGTACGCATCGTCCGAGGCTGCATGGCCCTCCTGATCGACGTGATCGCTAGGAATTTCTTCCAGCCTTGCGCCCCGACCGATTCCTGCATCATGTTTAGACAACAAAATCGAAGGATATGCAATATCATCAAGTTGGCCTGATGTGGGAGTGGATCGGTGTATGGAGGAATCCGAGGATGACATGGGAAGTTTTTCAAAAGGGAAGACATTCTCATCAAATATCACGTCCCTAGAAATATACACTCGATTTGTTGGTACATGGAGACATTTGTAGCCTTTATGAAGAGGGCTATACCCAAGAAACACACATTTTTTCGATCGAAATTCAAGTTTTCTATTGTTATACGGTCGAAGATGAGGCCAACACGCACATCCAAACACTTTTAGGAAGGTATAATCAGGTTTATCACCTAAGAGACGCTCAAGGGGGGTTTGCATATGAATGACACGGCTAGGAACATGATTAATGAGAAAGCATGCCGTGGTGAATGCATCACTTCAAAACCTAAAAGGCATCGAGGCGTGAGCAAGTAATGTAAGACCTGTTTGAACAAGATGACGGTGTTTGCGCTCGGCTAATCCGTTTTGTTGATGTGTGTGTGGACACGAAACACGGTGAGAAATACCAATGTCATGAAAGAATTTATTCAAGTGGTGATATTCACCCCCCCCCACACACACAATATGATTGCACATGAACAATTTTGAGATTCAAAAGGCGCTCAACATGTTTTTGGAACGCAAGGAAAATTGAAAACACATCGGATTTGCGTTTGAGTAGATACATCCAAGTAAAACGACTATAGCCATCAATAAAACGGACATAATAATCATGACCACTAGTAGAAGTTTGGGCAGGGCCCCATACATCGGAATAAATAAACTCAAGAGGTTTTGTGATTACACGATCTGAAAGAGAGAACGGTAATTGATGGCTTTTGCCTTGTTGGCAAGCATCACAAACTACATTATTGTGCGAAAGATCTGATGGCAATTTATTTCTATGAAGAACTTGTTGAACTATTGGTGTAGAAGGATGGCCTAGGCGCGCATGCCACTTCTCCCGTGACACCCTGAGACCGCTGAAGACATGCTTCATGGGCGAATCATCAATGCGATAAAGGCCACCACGAACTCCTCCTCTAAGCAGAATTTCCCCCGTTGCCCGATCCTTAACGAAAACATGCCAAGGATGAAATTCAAAAAAGACGTTATTATCTCGAGCAAATTTTGGGACAGACATGAGTATTCTAGTAACACTAGGAACATGGAGGATATCTCGAAGCTCTAGAGACCTAGATGAATGAGAGATTGTGGAATGGCCAACATGATGAATTTGCATACCTGATCCGCTAGCGGTGTGCACCTTGTCCTTGCCGCCATAGCGTTCCTTCACGGAGAGATGGTCAAGCTCAGAGGTGAGATGATCGGTGGCGCCTGAATCTGCATACCACCCTGGATCGATGGTGTAGGAGGGTGTGTGGTCGCCGCCCTGGCTCCTTCCTCCACCATAGCCGCCGCCCTGGTTGCCGTGACCACCATGGCCGCCGCCCTGGTTGCCATGACCACCATGAACCACGACAGCAGCTTGGCGCTCAGCATTGCGCCCGCCGTCGTTGCCGATGCCGAGGAACTCCCTCTTGAAGCGTTTGTAGCAGCGCGACGAGACGTGGCCGACCTTGCCACACAGTTGGCAGATCGGGCGAGGGCGGTCCTGGTTGTCACGCGAGGACTGGCCGTCATTGCGGCTGAAGCTTCGCATCGGGAGCGCCGAAGGAGACGGGGCAGTCGGCTTGTTGAAGTAGCCTGACTGCCTGTCGGAGTGGTATGGGTGTCCACCGCCGTTGCCGCGTGCGCCGTAGTTGGCGACATGGAGTCCCTCGTCGCGGAGCTCGGCCTTGCATGTTTCAATGCGCTGCTCAATGTTGAGGAGCTGTGCATACATGTCACGGACCGGCACCGGCGTGTTGCTAGCCGACACGCGATCAACGAACGGATCGTAGTCGCCGTCGAGGCCAGCAAGGAGATAGGAGATGAACTCCTCGGGACAGAGCGGCTGTCCGATCGAAGTCAGAGTGTCTGAGAGGGCCTTGATACGGTTGAAGTAGTTTGCCGCAGTGGAGTCCAGCTTCTTGGTGATGGCGAGCTGGCCACGAAGATGCATGATCCTCGTCGTCGATTGGCTGGCGAAGCTATCCGCCAAGGTGGTCCATGCCTCCTCGGCTGTGGTGGCGAGGACGATGATGCCGTACACCTCCGGCATGAGAGACGAGAGGAAGCCCGCCAGAATAGCCTGGTCCTGCCGGTACCAGGACATGTACGCAGGATTGGGGATCGTTGCCGGAGCGCCGGCTTCCGCCGCCGCGGGGTTCGCGATCTCCACCGATGGAGGAGAGAACTCCTTGCTGATGAAGCCCACCAGTCCATTGCTGCGGAGGAGCGGAAGAACGTGCGCATGCCAAAACAGATAGTTGTCTTCGGTTAGCTTGACGGTGATCTGGTTGGCGATGATGATCGGGCCGGTGGAGGAGTTTGAAGTCGACGCCATCGAGGTCCTGCTCGCGAGAGAGGACACAACAACAGTCAAAGCTGAGCTTGCGTCGGCAGATTGCATCGACAGCTAGAGGCGTGGTGAAGCAGGTACTTGAGAACTCCCTCCCGGGTCGCCTCCCTCCCAGGCGGCTCCGGAGGCGCCGCCACCCACAAACCCTAGAAGACTCCCGGCTCAAGCCCCTGCCGCCGCTGCTGCCCTTGACGGCGGTGGTGGCGGCGCCCACCCCGGCGACAACGGTGGGCAGGAGAGGTGGTACGCGGTGGCATCTCGCGGGGGCAGTGAGGAGTGGCGGCGGCCATGGGGCGGCGTGGTCGAAGAATGGCGCCTGAGGTTCCCCGGTGTAGCAGCGTAGTGTTGGTGGTGGGGAGTCGCCGGCAGCCGGCCGATTTGGTCGCGGTTCCGTCGGGGCGAACTGGGCTTCGCTACCCGATCTCGCCTTCGAGCGGATATGGGTATGCCGATTCCAGCCAGGGCCGGCCGTGGTGATTTGGCTATGGTCTTTGGCCACGCCAACGATCTAGGGTTTGGCACCGATCTACCCCCACTGATGCCGTTCCCGCTGGGTGAGGTCTCGCGGCGTCAGGGCCTGCGAGGCTTGAGAATAATGGCGGTGGTCCTAGGGTTCCGATTGCGCGAAGATGAAGAGCTGTCTCACGCCTGGCTTCCTAGATCTGGCTAGAGTGACGGGTTCCGGAAGGCTCCACCGGCGATCTTCAATGGGCGTTAAGACCTAGAGATTGCTGGATCGGTGGGATTCGGTTGCACCGCGAGGAACCGGCGCGAAGCTCTGCTTCGGTTGCCATCATGGGCAAATCCATGATGAAGTCTGAGGCGGGGAAGGCCATGAAGGCTGAGATTGGAGGAGGTGGTGGCGCTCGGATTCTTTGCATCCATGAGGAATTGGCTTCGAGTTTCCGGAATCGTGGCAGTAGTATGTATGCGGGGGCGGCAACATTGGTGAAGTTCAAAGTTCGACCTCGCAGGGTGAAAATCTAAGGTTTGGCCTTAATTGGTGGTGCCTGGCAATGACCTTGGTGAAGGCATTGTTTTGTGAGTGGGACTATCTCCAGGGTGAAAACCCATGATCTCGGTCGGGTGACGACGGCGCTTATGCACTGTTTCCTTCTTGAAGGCGTTGCTTTTGGAGAGCTTGGACATCAGGTGTTGTCTTGGTGGTGGTTGTGCTGCTGCCGCAAGGACTGTAACTCTGTAGCGGGACTTTTCTTTTTTGTTTCTTCTTTTTATTGTCTTTCGGCTGTGTGCATCCGTAATACCTTCGGTTATTGCGTTGTTGCAGAGGTTGGGTTTAATTGGTATCTCCTCGATATTAATATATACTCTTTATCTAAAAAATGAAAACAGTGGAGGATTGATGTGGAGAAGTATTAAAAAAACAATTCATCAAGTACGACCCATGAGGATGCCGAGAGGGACTCAAACTACAACCGTGTTGCTGTTGGGCCCAACATCATAGGTTCGTCTTCTTCCTCCCCTCTCATTCCTGAGATAGAAGCATGAAAAAAAAGAGCACGTTATAGTGTTTTGATTTTTTTTCACTAAATCAATTACTAATAGAACGCTATAAAGCGATATAACACACTAATAGTGTATTTTAAGGCCAGCGCTAGCTATAGCGCCATTTTTTCCTTGGATATAGCACTCTTCTACCTTTACATCCACAATGTATTAAAAAATAGACCCAGTGTATAGAAGCTCCCACACAAGTTGGTGTCTTTTAAAGGAAATCTAGTCTTAATACTGCAAAGTGTAGTGGAGAGAGACTAATTCGAACCCAAAACCTCTTGCTACAAAGTGGGGAGGACCTCACCACTGCAAGTCTGCCCTTTATAATAACACATTCATGCATACCATCTAAAGAGGTAAATGGGGATACCCCAAGGGGCTTCCTCAGAGTTTAGAGCATTTCGGTCGGTGGATGGAGGTCTCAGGGCGCATCCGGGCCGTTCGTTTTTTTCACCGCGTCATATAAAAGCACGCCCGCAGCGGTGAAAACCCTAGCCGCCATTCATTCCCTTCGATGTGTTCGTGCTCCTCCTCCAATCCCGTTCACCCTTCCGCCGCCGCCATGCTTCTCCTCCACCCCTTCCCTCCCGTCGTCTCTCATCTCACACCATGGCGCGCCCCAGGCCATAGGGACGAAGGAGGAGGCATTCTCCACCCCACGGCCTCGACCCTTTTCATCGTGCGCGACGTCTTCACTGCTGCTGCCGAGCTCGGTGAGGCAACGTCGGTCCTGGAGATGCCAGATCCGCTGGTGGAGTATAAGCAGATGCAGCCCCTAGCCTCAGCAATGTTTGCACCCAGGTTATCCTCTCTCTCTCTGTTCCGATTCCCTTTTTTCTGCAGCTCTTCACTCTCTAAGTTCTGATCCTTATTTTTCCTGCAGGTCAGTACAACGGAGATCGACATTGGGAGCTTGCCATCTTGATTGTTTTTCAGGTATGAACTTCTCTATGCAGTGTGCATGTATGGTTTGAAGTGACCAATCTAGGTTGGCCCTTTTAGTTGGATTTAATACTAGCTATAATTTCTGCCACTATGGCGAATGTTCAGTCCTGCAGCATATAGCATCCATTTGGGAAAATTAGACACTTTCCTTGTCATTGACATTGTAAAAATAATTTGTGATGATGAATCTGATGTGCTTAATCATGTTGTCCTTACCAGCTATTTAGTGCTTGGTCGGTATTGGAGTCTGATGTATAAATTATATTGCAGGAGGAAGAGGACTACAGTCAAATGAGCCATTTTCTCACTAATTGTCTGCTATTCTTAACCATCAAACTGAATATTTATGTTTGCTAGGAAATTATCTGTTGTGAAACTAGAAAGACCTGTTTAAGGAAAGCAATAAATAGAAAGTTCTACAAAAAAAGGTTGTCATTTAGGTATATTATCTACTATATATGAAAATTGTGACCTGATTAGATTATGAAGAAGCAGCTCCCCAATTAGTCATTTTTTATTTTGGTTTGTTGTTGAGTACATTTAGATATAATATAAGTGCAGTAACTTAGCTAGCATCAAAGGTTCATTTATAATAGTTTGATTTGACTCGGTGAAACAATAGTGTTATTTTCCAATGAGAGTCTTATTTGAAGCAAGAGAAAGACGCCAATGATTTTGGTCTCAACCTGTTGTTCAGTTCCATTCCTAATGATTGCTATCAAAGCTAGAAATATAAGACATTTTACTTCTGTGTTTCTTGATGCATGCTAAGTAATATGCAAAGAGCAAAGCCGTGTCGTGGTTATGAGTAGCTACCTCAATTTAGCCGCAAGTGTCCTTTGTGTTAGAAAGGCACAATTTGCACTGATCAAACTATTTTTTTGTTCTGCGTATGTTGCAGTCTTGCCAATATATAGTTTTACTAATAATGTTTGCTTGTGTGTATAAAGAGCTCAATGCATTTATGTTTAGTGGGTTTCTAATATTTCTTTTGAGGGCCACCTTCCCTAATTTTATTTTTTTATGTCAGGTTTTATTTTATGTGTGGACTAATGAATCGAGTCTACAATGAGCTCACAGAAAGGTGATATCACGTTTCGACAAAATTATTGGCTACTCTCAGGTTTCCTTTTATCTATGTTCATTATTTGTGAAGTCATCTTTAGCGAAGTTGCTTCGAATGCAGTTTCCGTTTTTCTCTGTTCACAATTGAGAGAGTTCATGACCTTGGATATCAAATTTTAGCTTTCTAGGGTAGCATAATCTATAAGCTGCTTAGCCATGTGTGAGTTTTACTAACAAAATGAGACTATGCATCGTGGTGTATGGATAGAGTGATGTTTTAATTATATATTGAGGAGCATATACTAATATGTAATCATTCTGTTTACTAGAGTGCACTTTGAATTGCAAATGGTAGAATGTTTTGGTCATCTACAATTTAATTTCAATAACCTTCTAGGTATCAGATATGCAAAATTAAAAGTTTGGGTTCATGCTGATATTTTTTGATTTGGTTTGGACCTTTCTTACTGTTGTCCCTTTGGGTTTTATGTGTTGCAAGCTCTCAACTGAGATTAGTTACAGCATTTTTTATGTGCCATTACTTGTTTTGACGTATATGCTTTTTACTGTGTGTTGCAATTTTCTAACCGTATTTACACAAATTCTGCGATGACAATTACAATGTGTGCACCATTAGTCTAGGAAAATTATGATTTATTTTTAGAATAATTCAATTAGGCAACAGCATGGTCAAGAACGAGACGAGGGTTGCGCATATCAGAATCAGTGTGTCAAAATTTCTCTTTTGGCTCAGTGATTCTATTTGCCCTGGTTTAGATTATCGGTTACTGTTTGATTTTTGTTCTTGCATTTCGCTAGGGGACTGTGGGTACGGATAGGAGGGCCGTAGCAGAATGGACGATCTGAAGGAGACTGTCAAAGGTGTAAAATCTATTGTATTCCCCTCACAAAAACTTAGGTTCATTATAGTTGACTGATATAAATGTGAGGCGCTATTTGAACTATGAATGATTTTTTATGGATGTACACAACCGTTACTCTTTGGTTTGGGCAGTGTAGAATTAGTCGCCTTTTTTATGGGAGGTGTATGAATGTGATTCCTACTTACTTGAGTTGTAAAGAGCACTGACAAAGGTTCTCCAGTTCACTTCTATTGTGCTTTATCAAATTTATCTTCTTGCCAAACTATAATTGACTGCCTAGATTTGTTTCCATTACACTCGGATAGTTAGATTTTAAAACACTATTATGCCTTTGTCTCACTGATTGATGTATACCTGATAACTCTAATTGCTGCTAATTTTCGTTAGTTTTTGCAGCTGATGCTTCCCTTCAAATAATCCGGTTTGTGCATTATCATAGGTCCTTTAAGTCGTATGCAGGTAATTTCAATTATGCATGGATTTTCCTTGAGAACTAATCTTTTTATTTTGTAGAATTGGTTTAATTATCTCATCTGGTCTTCATTAGCCTGCTTGGAGGATACTGTCCAGCCATAGGATGCAAATTGTTGTAAGTTGTTGACAGCAGTATCAGGGGTCAATCCTAGGTATTGCGCTCGATATCATGTTGATTTTACCGCATACAATTTTATTAGTTTGTCTTAGTAATTGTTATTTGGTGATTCTTGAATGTGCAAAAATCATATTGTTGTTAGATATATATTCAGTCAACCTGCAGGGCACAAATCATAGCTTCTTTGTTGCAATTTTTTCTATCTGAGGTTGCATCCAAGTCTTTCGTTCTTCTTACATGAAAGATCCAATATGGCATACATTTTCTCATATATCTCTAATTTGGATTCTGAAGCAGTGGTTTGTATCTACTTTCTTTTATGGGAACGACCACAAGTCGTTGACTATCTGCTTCAGTTGTGTTTTCGTCTTTTCCACCCTCTTCCATACTAAATGTGTCAAAAACAAATGGTTGTATTCTGGGATGTCGTAGAGATCATAGTAATCCTTGATCTTCACTAAATCGATGTTGCTAGCGCTAGGTGAAAATACCTCTATTTGGTTTCTTCATAGAAGAGTCTGGTTAGTTGTTCCTATGTTTGGATGCGTGCTCCTCACCAAGGCTGGCCCATAAAAGAAGCACTAATTGAACATATCCCTTTCTCCGAAAGTCCAAACTGTTAAAGAATTTAGATTCAAGATGGTGAGTGATCTGCTCTTGATCATACAGCTCTACTCATGGCTTATATTTTTCCAAATAATAAAGGAGAGTTATTTGTTTGTTAGATCACACAATCATGCCGTGTCATACACTTTCTTCATTGCATAATTGTGTGCACACATTCTTTTGCGAATGTCACACCTATTTTTCCCATCAGTTTCTCCGCTTACACGCAATTCTTCATAGAAGTATCTATGTTTGGGTGTGTGCTCCTCATGAATGCTGGCCCATAAAAGAAGCACTAAATGAACGTATCCCTTTCTCCGAAAGTCCAAACAGTTAAAGAATTTAGATTAAGATGGTGAGTGATCTCCTCTTGATCATACAGCTCTATTCATGGCTTATATTTTTCCAAATAATACAGGAGAGTTATTTGTTTGTTAGATCACACAATCATGCCGTGTCATATACTTTCTTCAGTGCATAACTGTATGCAGACATTCTTTTGCGAATGTCACACCTATTTTTTCCCATCATTTTCTAGCTCCACTTACATGCAAATAATATGGATAGCAGTGCTTCTCTTTTTAACCATTCTTTCATGTTACCACAGAGAATATGCTGGTATTTTATCCATTTGTGCACAGAAACATCCATCTGCGGAAGGTGCACATGGTTCTTAGAGTTACATTTACTATTGCATTGATGCTATATCTAAATAGACCAGCAGCATCAGTTATACACTTGGAAGGTTGGTTGCATTGCGACAGGTTGGGTAATTATTTGTAACTTTCTAATGTACTCACTAGTAGAAACATGGCCATCCATCCGGAGCTTTGGTCCCGGCCGAATTATAACCCGGGATCAATGCACCATTGATCCCGGGTCGAGCCGTCGTGGCGCCCGTGGGCATTGATCCCGGGTCGGTTGGGACCTTTGGTCCCGGTTCGTGACACGAACCGGGATCAAAGGGTCTTCACATGCGCGCACATGCGTCGCAGCGCTGGGCCCCTCTGGCAGGAGACCTTTGGTCCCGGTTCGTGTTACAAACCGGGATCAAAGGGTCTCCCTGCTATATATCATCTTCTTCCACCCCGAGCTAGCTCGAGTTCATCACCATTTCTCCTCCATTTTCCTCTCTCCCACTCAAATTAATCCCCATTTTTTTGCACCATTTGAGAGGATTGAAGGCACCCCATCTATTCAAAGGTTAGCAACATCGTTCTTTCCTCCGGCGTTGCAACTTTAGCTCATTTCGTTGCTAGTTTAGCTCATTTCAATTTTGTAATGCTAGCAAGGTGTTTGATGAAATGCCCAAGCTAGAAAGTGTATTTGCGAGCTCAAATTAATTTATTATTTGTGGATTTTAGTGTTGTCCCCGTCCTCACCGCCGTCGATAGCCCGCGTCGTCCCGTCACCGGCACCACTTTGGTGAGCCTCTTTTTTATCTTTTATTTTTAAAACCTATATATATACTTGTATGATTTAAATGCATATTTATTTCTTGTATAATTAATTTCTTATGTTTTTTATATGTATAGTGTCATGGTTTTGATATCCGTCCCCGTCGGCCCTCGTCCGATCTATGATTCGGATGTGGTATATTTTCATAACTATTTGTTTCGTTTCGTGTTTATCACACTCATGCCCGACCAACTTGACGTAGAGATATTTTTATTTAGGAGGTAGTTGAACCGGAAATTCCAGTCGACCCTATTGTCGAGTATTTTAAAAAGGAAAACGACGATTTGAAAGCAAAATTGAAGATAAGCGAAGATCTTTGTCTCCAATACCTAGAAGAGAAGAGTGTATTGGACTTGAAGATTGCCGACATCGATGATGCTTACGGGGTCGTCGTCGCTGCTCACGAGATGAAGATGGAGGCAATGCGCTTGAAGCTTAAAAAGATTAGAAAATATGCCATTAGTCGAGAGGCTTGGTATCATTATGCTGTTGGTTCAATAGTTACCTTAGTTGCGATTTTGATCGCATTTGTTGTTGGATTTAAATTCTTTAGATAGTTGTATGTTAGGTTCAATTAATGTATGTTTCATTAGAACAATGTATTACATTTGGGCACTACTCTACTTTGGTTTTAATGTGATGAACTTGTATTAATTAATTTGGTCAGTACTATATATTTATGATGTAGTGTAATGGTTTTTGATATATTTATATAATGCAGATGAGCCGGCAATGGATGTACAGTGACCGACGCGGTCTCGACTTTATCAATGGCATGCATAGTTTTCTCCGTGTGGCTAATGATAACAAGCCGTCGAGTGGTTATATTCTTTGTCCATGTAGAGTCTGCAAGAATAAGCGGGATTACTCTACGTCAAGAACCATTCACGTCCACCTGTTGGAGGAGGGTTTCATGGATGGTTATTATTGTTGGACCAAGCACGGAGAAAGAGGGGTTATGATGGAAGAAAATGAAGAAGAAGAGGATAATGACACCTATCCTACGTTCACTGCAGACGGTGATACTCCAATGGGGGAAGACGAAGCTGAAGAAGAGCCCAATGATGATGAGCCCAATGATGATTTTGGCCGGGCCATTCTTGATGCACGGATAAACAGCGGAAGTGAAAACGAGAGGTCGAAGTTGGATAGCATGTTAGAGGATCACAAAAAATTGTTGTACCAAAATTGCGAAGATGGCCAGAAGAAGCTTGGTACCACGCTGGAATTGCTGCAATGGAAGGCAGAGAATGGTACAACTGACAGAGGATTTGAGAATTTGCTGAAAATAATAAAGAAGATGCTTCCAAGGGATAACGTACTGCCCCCCAGTACGTACGAAGCAAAGAAGATTGTGTGCCCTCTAGGATTAGAGGTGCAGAAGATACATGCATGCATCAATGATTGCATCCTCTATCGCGGTGAGAAGTACGAGCATTTGAATGCGTGCCCGATATGCGGTGCGTTGCGGTACAAGATAAGGCGAGATGACCCTGGTGATGTTGACGGCGATCCGTGCCCCAGGAAGAGGGTTCCTGCCAAGGTGATGTGGTATGCTCCTATAATACCACGGTTGAAACGTTTGTTCCAAAACAAAGAGCATGCAAAGTTGTTACGATGGCACAAAGAAGACCGTAAGAAAGACATGATGCTGAGACACCCCGCTGATGGGTCGCAGTGGCGAAAAATCGACAGGACCTTCAAGACGTTTGCAGATGACGCTAGGAACATAAGATTTGGTCTAAGTACAGATGGCTTTAATCCTTTCGGGGAACAAAGCTCCAGTCATAGCACCTGGCCTGTGACTCTATGTATGTATAACCTTCCTCCTTGGTTGTGCATGAAGCGGAAGTTTATTATGATGCCGGTGCTCATCCAAGGTCCGAAGCAACCCGGCAACGACATTGATGTGTACCTGAGGCCATTGATTGAAGAACTTTTAGAGTTGTGGAGTGACGAAGGGGTACGTGTGTGGGATGAGCACAAACAAGAGGCATTTGACCTACGAGCGTTGTTGTTTGTAACCATCAATGATTGGCCTGCTCTTAGTAACATTTCAGGACAGTCAAACAAGGGATACAATGCTTGCACGCACTGTCTAGATAAGACTGAAAGTATATATGTAGGCAACAAGAATGTGTACCCAGGTCATCGTCGATTTCTTCCACCTGAGCATCCCGTAAGAAAGAAAGGCAAGCATTTCAAATGTGAGGTTGATGACCGGACGAAGCCTACCTGCCCTGATGGTGATGCTATATATGAGATGGTCAAGGATTTAGAAGTAATCTTTGGAAAGGGTCCTGGCAGTCTATCTGTTCCGAAAGACGCCAACAAGCGCGTACCCTTGTGGAAAAAGAAATCCATATTTTGGGAGTTACCCTATTGGAAAATCCTAGAGGTTCGCTCTGCAATCGACGTGATGCACGTGACGAAAAATCTTTGCGTGAACCTGCTAAGCTTCTTGGGTGTGTATGGGAAGACGAAAGATACACCGGATGCACGACTGAACCATCAACATATGCACGAGAAGACGAAAGACGACCACCTTAATCCAGAGAAGTATCAAGGTCCTGCCAGCTACGCTCTTACCAGAGAAGAGAAGGAGATCTTTTTTGAAGTCCTGAACAGTATCAAGGTCCCGTCTGGCTTCTCGTCGAATGTGAAGGGAATAATTAACATGGCAGAGAAAAAGTTCCAAAACCTGAAGTCTCATGACTGCCATGTGATTATGACACAATTACTACCGGTTGCATTGAGGGGGCTTCTACCGGAAAATGTTCGACTACCCATTGTGAAGCTATGTTCATTCCTCAATGCAATTTCTCAGAAGGTGATCAATCCATTGACTCTAGGAACTTTACAGAAGGATGTTGTTCAGTGTCTTGTCAGCTTCGAGTTGGTGTTCCCACCATCCTTCTTCAATATTATGACGCACCTCATAGTTCACCTAGTCGAAGAGATTCAAGTTCTCGGTCCTGTATTTCTACACAACATGTTCCCCTTCGAGAGGTTCATGGGAGTCTTAAAGAAATACGTTCATAACCGTGCTAGGCCTGAAGGAAGCATCTCCAAGGGTTATGGAACAGAGGAGGTCATTGAGTTTTGTGTTGACTTTATTCCTGACGTTAACCCGGTCGGTGTTCCTCAATCGCGCCATGAGGGGAGATTGCGTGGAAAAGGAACACTAGGAAAGAAACAAATATTTTCTGACTGGGATTCTTTCAATCGAGCACACTACACAGTTCTACATAATTCGAGCTTGGTGGCTCCGTATATCGAGGAACACAAGAATACTTTACGCTCATTAATGGCTGAAGAATGCATTGAAAAAGAACACTTGAAGACTTTCTGCGGGTGGTTGCACACACGTCTCATTAATGACAACACTGTCGAAGAACAGCTAAACTTGTTGGCCAGAGGACCATCTTCGACTATATTGGCTTTTCAAGGGTACGAGATAAATGGGAATACATTTTACACGGCCGACCAAGATAAAAAGAGCACCAACCAAAACAGTGGTGTCCGCTTTGATGCATCAAACAACAATGGGACAAAGGACACATATTATGGGTACATAGAGCAGATATGGGAACTTGACTACGGACCTTCTTTCAAGGTACCTTTGTTCCGGTGCAAATGGTACAACCTGGATGGTGGGGTAAACGTAGACCCGCAGTACGGAATGACTACAGTGGATCTCAAGAATTTTGGGTATGACAACGAACCATTCGTACTAGCCAAAGACGTGGCTCAGATTTTCTATGTGAAGGACATGTCTTCCAGACCAAAAAAAAGAAAAGATAAGCAAGCGAAGACATCATATGATGAGCCAAAGCGTCACATAGTTCTTTCAGGGAAAAGAACTATCGTGGGAGTGGAGGACAAGACAGACATGTCAGAAGATTACAACAATTTTGAAGAAATCCGGCCCTTCGCAGTGAAAATTGACCCAAGTCTCGCGTTAAATGGAGAAGCTTGTCCATGGCTACGGCGCAATCAGAAGAAAGTGACGGGTAGAAAGTAGAAGAAGATTGTGTAATGAGGAGGATGACGACGACGATGACTTCAACTGGAGCGACCATGGAGAAGAGGTCGGCGGGCCACAGATGCAGGAGGCCATTGAAGCCTCCTTACAGTCCGTTTTATGAAAAGTGTGAGTGATGTGTAATAATGTAACTGTGTGAGTGAAACGATCCGTATGCTTCTTCAGTCCCGGTTGGTAACACACCCCTGTGATGGTTCCTACTCTTTGAGATCGTGTGTTTCGTTTAAGCGACGTCCCCGAAAGATAAACAAAACTACGAAAGCAATTAAATCAATAGATATAAAAAAAAGAAAACACAAATAGAAACAAGAAAAAAAAGGCCTTTAATGACAACACTGTTGAAGAACAGCTATACTTGTTGGCCAGAGCACCATCATACAGCCCAACGTTGGGCTCAGGTTTTCTATGTGAAGATGCTCCATGGTTAAACCTTTATGTGATGTGTAGTAATGTATTAAAGCATTAAAGTCGTCGTGAGCAGCAAATCGACCTTCGATCCACAGCGGCAAGACGTCTCTGATGATCTACGACCGTCCCAAAAAGTGTTGGGAATGTCGCAGATCATCAGAGCGCCTTGCCGCTGCTTGGATCGGACCGAGGGGCATGGCTACCACTTCCACCACCACCACCACTCCCACCTCCTCGGCAATTCATCATTGCGTCACCCTAATCCAGTGGCTGGATTCAACCTACCTGAGGGCTTGTGTTTCCAACAGCGTCGTTGTGTTGTCATTGTTCACCGACCTACAGGAGGTGGCTCCAATGGCTGGCCGGTGAACAAGGACGAACACAATAATGCCAAGGAACATGCCAGCAGGTAGGCTAAATCCAGCCATTGGATTCGGTGGCGAAGGTAGATGCTCGTTGTGTGCCGTTCGCTGCAGGGACGCCGCTATTTATAGGCGATTAGAAAGTGTACCTGTGGATGAGGTGGGAGTGGTGGTGGTGGTGGGGAGTGCTGATCCAACAGCTCACAAGCCCTCAAAAGAAACACACCCCTGATCCAACGGCTCACAAGCGCTTGAAAGAAACACACGATCCGTGTGCTTCTTTAGTCCCGGCTGGTAACACCAACCGGGACTAAAGGCGGGCTTCGCGGTCACGACTCGTGTCAGTCACACGTGTCCGCCAGCGGTAACCGTCGCTTTATAAAAGGGGATTGCAGAATAATTCAAAGCAGGGAACATTATTGTCCTCACTTTACAAAAACATCATTGATCAAATATTCAAAAGTATCACGCATACATCTTTATTTAATCCATAATACATCACGAATAATATAACTAACTTTTGCCGGGTCCTAAGCCGCGAGGTGCTGAGCGGCCGGCGGCTTGCACCCAAAGATAAGGAACCATCACTGGGGCAATACTCACATGAGGAGGATCCCTATGAAGTGTATACCACATATTGTCATGCACCGCTTGCGTATCCAACCTAACCAGGTAACGACGGACGTGCTCGTCCTCCTCTCTGATACGGTGACGCACCTCCACCTCGGGGGCCGGCGGCCTCTGCACCGAGGCTGGCCCACGCGACGGCCACCAAACAAGATCCGGGTCGACGACGTCACCCGGATTCCTCACCAAACTACGCGTCCCGGAAGACACCTCCCAGTGCCAGCCCGGCGGAGCCCAGTCCCGGACACTGCCCGGTTCCAACAAATGGGTGGTCGTCATCGATTCCCGCCGAGATCTGAAAAAATGAGTGGGGAATTTGATCAAACAACTAAGGTGCGTGCAACCTAGGTAGGGGAGGGAGAGGGCAGCACCTTGGCATGGGGACGGAGGGGAGGTCCACGGTGGTGTGGAGGATATAGCGCGGCGCCGCGGAGGCCACGGGCGCGGAGGAGGGCGTCGAGCGGCGCAGACAAGGGCGGCGGCGGCGCGGAGTAGGGGAGAGAGCAGGGGCAGGCTCTCAGGTCTCCCGGCCCCTGGCCTTTATATAAGGAGGAAAGATAAACCTTATCCCAGCCCCCACCAACCCCACCTTATCTCAGTCAAAAATCAAATTTATCACGAAAGCAATTAAATCAATAGATATAAAGAAAAAGAAAACACAAATAGAAACAAGAAAAAAAAGGCCTTTCATATATATTGGACCATTTAAGTTAAATTTTAAAAAGAAACTAAAATAACAATTCAAAAACATGTAAAAGAAAAACAAAACTACAAAAGCAATTAAATTAATAGATGTAAAAGAAAAAGAAAACAGAAATAGAAATAAGAAAAGGAAACAAGAAAAAAAAGAAAAACACCATTCATCCCGGTTGGTAACACCAACCGGGACCAAAGGCCTGCTGGGCTTCGCGCGCAATTTTTCGCGGCCCAGACAGACCTTTGGTCCCGGTTGGTGTTACCAACCGGGATGAAAAGGTCTTTCATCCCGGTTCGTGGCTGGAACCGGGATGAAAGGTCCGTCCGCGTCGATTTGGTGGCCTTTCGCCCCAAATTTTCCCCAAGTCCTCAAATTTCCCCACGACGCCGAGACGCCGCCAGGCTGCCGCACCCACCCTCCGACGCCA
This sequence comes from Poa pratensis, assembly GCA_947311845.1. Lineage (NCBI taxonomy): Eukaryota > Viridiplantae > Streptophyta > Magnoliopsida > Poales > Poaceae > Poa > Poa pratensis. The sequence goes on from CAMZMU010000039.1 coordinate 18,368,540, forward strand.
CCGCCGCCACGTCCTCGCCCCGGTGCTGCTCCGGCCACGCCCCAACGCCGCGTCCCCGCCCTCTGACGCCACCGCCACCGCGTCCTTCCCCTCCCGCGCGCCAGGCTCGACGCCGCATCCCCGCCACGGTGTCGCCGTCGTCACGCGCGTGTCGCCGTCGTCGCCGTGCCCTCCCGCCAGGCTGCCGCACCGTCGAGTTGGAGGCCGCGTCCGCCGTTGCCGTCCGTGGAGCCACGCCGTCCGCCGCGCGTGGCCTGCCCGTGGAGCTGCGCCTTGGAGCCGCGCTTCCTCTCCCGTGGAGCTGCACCGCCTCGACGTGCGCGACCCGCCGCATCGTCGCCTCCTCCAGTGCCGCCTCGAGGTGCTGCTCCGGCCTCCCTCTCCCCCCCCCCCCCCCGCCACGTGCCGTCTCCGGCCAATTCCTCTCCGCCTCCTAGGTCCGGTAGGCTTCCAAATTAGTTAGCAATTTTTAGTTTTGCTATTAATACTAATTTTGATGCATGTTAAGTGTTTGCAAATTTAGGCTAAAGTGTTAGGAAATTTAGGTTAGCAAACTTAGGTTAGTGTTGAAAATTTTAGTAATTTTTTTGCTATGAATTCGGATTATGAATTTTAGTGATGTTTAGATTAAATTTTTAGTGATGTTTAGATTAAAATTCTAGGCTTTGTTGTTTTGCAAATTTAGATGTAAATTTTGCTATTGTGTGCCATTTTTTATCTAAGTTCATGTGGAGATTAAAAGTGCTATGAATTTGAGTGTCATTCAATTTTAAAATATGGAGATTAAATTTGTTCTAAGTTCATGTGGAGATTACTTAAACAACAAAATTCGCAGTCTTCCCCAAATCATCCGCTCGATCTTTGTCATCTTAAATTACATATGGATATTCATATTCTTGTTACAAAATTGATTGCAGGCACATTAATTGAGCCATGGATCCAAATTGTCCGGACGACTTCGGCATAGACGAGGAGCGTGGAGAGCCATTGGATCCACTTTTTCCGGGCCTCGGCGTTAGAGACGAGGATCGTGAAGAGCGAATGTGTATGATTATAGCAGGACGTGCAGCCGCGCCTGTCGGTGAAGAAGACGATGTGGCAAATTTAGAGGAATTCAGCTCCCAATTTCTCAATGACTCCGGTGAGGGAGCAGAAATTTGTGTAGAGAAGGAAGTGGTAGTAACAAACTCAGGCGAGGTATATATTAATTAAGCCTCTGTTGATCGATGACATAGCTTAATTATTTGATCCTGCGGTTATTAACGAATCTTTTTTTCTTTTAGCCCTCTGGAACAAGCAAATCATCTGCATCTAGAGTGTCGAAAGGGTCGAAAGCCATGAAGCCTCGAGGCCCGTCGAAGCCGATGAAGGAGGGTCAAAGGGTAGTGATCGACATAGTTGATGCTACTGGCCAACCAATGCAACCCTTAGAGTGCCGCCGCAAATTTATAAACCAATGCGGAGTTTTAGTTAGGGACATGGTACCGATCACATGTCAAGAATGGCATCCGCGGAAGGACGGGAGCAAGACTTGGACTTATGTCGACGACCAAACAAAAGATTTGTTTTGGGAGAAGCTCTTGACAAAGGTCACCCTGCCTCCAGAAGTGACAGAAAACGAGAAGTGGATGGAGAAAGTCAAGGAGTGGACTCTTGGCAAGGCTGCCGAACAGTTCCGAACCCACAAGAAAACTATATGGAAAGATTATTGTGAAGAGAAGGAAAAAGATCCTGAATACACTCCAGTATTCACCGGAGCACAAGTGAAGCTAAACGACCAGTGGCCCTTATTTAAAGAGCAAAGAGAATCGGAGGCCGCTGTGGCCCGATCGGAAAGAAACAAGTTAAATGCTGCGAAGAAGGAATATCACCACACTTTGGGGGCAGGTGGCTACAAGGCTGCCGTGCCTAAGTGGGAAGCATTTGAAGCAAAACTGCTTGATGAGGGGAAGATTCCACAGACAGCGGGCTGGCCCGATAGGTCCAAATTTTGGTTGTTCGCGCATGGCGCTGGGTTGGACCCTGACACAGGGAAGATTGTTGCTCAGGGAAAATGGGAGGCAAAGATTAGGTTTATAACCACAGAACTTGAGAAAGCAATAGAGCAAGTTCGAAATGGAACCTACAAGGTCGACAGAGAGAAAGACGAGCTGTCACTCGCACTCGGGAATCCTGAAAAAGTTGGACGAGTACGAGGTTATGGATACGGAGTTACTTGGGCACAAGGTTTTCCGGCAGACGCTCACACTTATAGAAGCCGTCAGAGAAAGAAAAAGGAGGAGAGCGACCGGTTATCGGCATTGGAACGCAAGGTGCATCAGCTGGAGCAAAGTCAGCAAAGGGAATCTCGTGTGCAGCTAGAAAGTCCAGAAGTCGAAGCCGCCCCATCTAATCAGCAAAAAAGCAGCGTGGGTTCCACGCAGATGGAACATTCTGAACTTGAAGCGCCGCCGACTCGATACCCCGTGGATGATATCACGGAGAAGACAGAATGCGAGCTACATATGGCAATGGGCAACTTGTCCTTCAAGGTGGCGGTCGGCTATGCTTTACTGAATGAACCTGGACCAAGGTACCATCTCGGCGGGATTCCAGCTGGCTATGCTATTGTCGGGGTGGATGACATTGTGCCGTTATATGCTAATCTAAATCTTGACATTCCTGGAGGTGACGGCGAGAGGACACTAGGAGATGCCAAGAAGTCCATCATTCTGTGGCCAAAGAAATACATCTTGTTTCCAAACTTGCCGCCGCCAAGGCCACCGACTCCTCCAAGTAGCAACCCCCCACCTCAAGATCCACCCTCCCCACGTCATGATCCATCCCCCCCACCTCAAGATCCTCCCTCCCCACGTCATGATCCATCCCCTGCACCACCACCTCAAGATCCATCCCCCCACCTCAAGATGCATCCTCGCCACCTCGTGACGACTGTCGGGAGCCCAGCCCGAGTCCATCCCCACCACCTCAAGAGAGAGTGCGCTCTGTTTCGCGGAAACTAAAGATCCCGTCGAAATATACAGAGAGGTGCGCTTTAAACTTCCCGCCAGAAACTCGAGAGGAACGTGAGTTGCGAAAGCCTCTTCCAAAGAGATCCTACGACTTGACTCCAGAGGAACTCGAGGAGTCGGTGCGAGCTGATGTGAAAAAACAATTGGCACCGAAACGGCACATGCGAAAGGAGGTAATAGCACCGGGAAAAGTGGCACAATTTCTGAAAAATCTATCGACTGGGCCGGCACGGCCGCCTATTCTGCGAGACGACTATGATCGTACCATTGAAAAGTTAATTAGAGAACGGAATTTGCAGGAGAATGAGGCATGTCGCCAAAAGAGGGAGCAGCAGCAGATGGCAGCTAAAAAGGCCCAGCAGGAGAAGGAGGCTGCATTTCGCCAAAAGAGGGAAGCTAATAAGAAATCCGGGAAACAAGTGGCCCAGCTCGGAGAACAGGCAAACCAGTCGGTCCCCGCGTTCAAAGTGGTGTCCGATAAGGAAATACAGCAAGACACAATTCGCATAGAAAACCCCAAAGAGTATATGTATGCATGGACATATGCCTACGGGAAGCCCTTGGTCAGACCTGAGATGGTCAAATCTCTGCCGACACAATTGCGACGTTTGCATGAGTGGTACGAGGGAGCCGTAAAGGCACCATGAGTATTTCCACGTTTCATATAAGAAAGACCATTATTTAGAGGATAACGCGATGTATGTGCCGTTTGACGAAATATTTCAGTTATTCAATCAAGACTCCCTCGACAAAGCCATCATCAGCTGCTATTGTTTGTAAGTGATTTATTTTATGCAATTTAATTAAGTCTCTATCTCAGCTCGTTCGTTGCCAATTATCTAACTTTATTCTTTTGTACGCTATTATATATGCAGAATGAAGATCGTCGAATGCAGAGACAACGGAATCTATAGTTTAGGGTTCATGGACCCATATTGGATTCATGAAGTAACCGTAAGGAACCATCCCGAGGACACCGAGCATTACATGCTCCAATATCTAGTGAAACACCATACATGTGAAGATATACTTCTTCCTTACAACTTCAGGTGAGTGTTACCGTACCTTCTACACATTCTACTTTGCTTACTCGATGTTTAGTGTAACTCATGGACATATAAATGTGTGAAGCAACCATTGGATTCTGGTAGACATTAGACCTGAACAAGCATGCGTTCAAGTCCTGGACTCGTTAAGGAAAGATATGGACGATTATATCAACTTGCAAGCAATGTTTCAGAGGTAACTTCAGTCATTATCGCTCTATATATCGATCTCTTTCGTTCGTTCAAGTCCTTTGATTTTTTCTTTTGCCGGCCAGGGTTTGGGAAAAGTTCATTACCGAGGTTCGTGGGACTTGGAAACCGCACCTGTTTTGGTATGAAACCAAGGTAAGTAGTAGTACTATATATATATGTCCGCGCAACTTTTAAATTCTAGTTTCAGCACCATTATCATGCTTGATTGTTATTTTGATTAAATTCTATTATTTGTAAAGTGGTGTCTGAGGCAGGCACAAGGGAATAATTTATGTGGATATTATGTTTGCGAGTACATACGATCTTTTGTTCATCAGCGGGATAGAAAGCTCAGAACAACAGAGGTCTGTATACACTCTCGGCAATTACTTCATTACCATATTTGTGTTCATTTCCATTTTCACATTTTCTGATGATTTCACATTTTCTTATTGATCTAGATGGAACGAGAGAAGGACAAGCTCATACCAACGAAGCGCCTTATAGCAATTCAAGAGGAATTGGCAGGATTTTTGAACAAGGAGGTCCTGAAGAAATCCGGAGAATTTTTTCACCCTAGAAATTATTTTCTGCCTCCAATGTAATTGACGTGATCTCGACGTGAGAAACGTGATGTCGGTGTGTGACTTAATTATATATGTATCAAAACGTATGTGTGTGACTTATATGTATGCATCACGCGTGACATCGATCGATGTGTCAACTTTATATATGTGTGTGACTTTGTATGCGCAACGTGATCTTAATTAATAGGAAATAATTAAATGGAAAACAAAAAATCGAAAACCCTAAAAAATAAGCAAATAAAATACAAAAGATGCAAACCCTTTGGTCCCGGTCCCGGTTCGTGTCACGAACCGGGACCAAAGCTCCCCCCCCCCCCCTGCGCGCCCACGTGGAGGCCCATCTATCCCGGGTCGTGGACACCCGGGATAAAAGCCACCCCCCATCTAGTCCCGACCATTTAATCCCGGTTGTAAACCCGGGATCAAAGGCCCTCTGGACCCGGGATAGATGGGCTTGTTTCTACTAGTGACTTCTGTATATAAAATGAAATGATAAAAGGAACATCGTGGAAATATTGGGTTAGTATAATGCTCCAGCCTCTGCTGATGATGATGCTTCTGAGGTGAGCACGGTTCTTGGTGTTTTTTTTTACGCATACGGTTCTTGGTGTTCACATGCTAGGTTTGTTCTAATGCTCCTTTACACCTTACCTACAGAATAGATACAAAGAAATAAGTGTAAACCTATGTTAGTGACATAAGTGCTCACCTTGTCATGCCCTTTGTTCTTTGTTTGTTTTACCTTCAAGGTGTTAATGACCTAATTTCTACTCTACTTCTTCAGGAGTGGCGACTTTTGGTGATACAAATTGCAAGCGACTGTTATCTACAATCGTGGACTTTAGGCCCTATAACACCCCAGGTATCAACACTACCTGAAGTGCTACCACATTACACTAAGAACTACTGTTTCTGAGATTATTCAAAATTTCGACAAAGTTTCCTATGTAAAAAATGGCATGCAGGACAAGCAATTGGTAACAATAGGATAAACATCAACATTATAGCTTGAAAGAAACATCCATGCCGCTCAGGATATCACAAAAGGTTTTCAGACAAAATGACACAACAAGAAATTGGAATAGGAAACTAATATCCCACAACTATTGATTAAAACATGGGTGACCACTAGGTATAAGAGATTATGTGTTGTGCTCAAGTAGTGAAGGGGTGCTACGCCCGAATCCCGTGCATGTCATTTATTAGTACCTGAAACCAAATGAAACACAAGAATGAGTATAAAAATACTCAGCAAATACAATTAGAACCATACGAACAATTAAACATCAAGCACTATACTGATAACATCATTGTCAATTGGAAGACTGAAACTGAATATCTGAAATTGCCGCCCGGATTAGCCCTCGAGCTGACAGTTCTCACCGAACTTTATCGGAGTAGCCACACGGGACAGTCTCTCACCGGACCAACAAGAAAGAATAGCCATCGGACTAGCTCACAAGCAACGGTTCTCACCGAACTTTATCGGAACTAGCCGCTTGTGAACAGTTTCTCACCGAGTTAGCTTTGAAATTAAGGAAGTGTAATATTTCTGAAAGTGAACCGAGAAATAGAATCGAAAGAACCGAATAGGACTGAACTGGACAATCATTTAAGAACAATCTCACTCAATGCGAACAATCAATCGAACAATCACAGAATGGACACAAACAAAGAACGGTAGTTCGTCATGCACTTGCCTTAACCTCGACGTTCAACAGAAGAACTATTATCCGTACCAGAAATCTTCAAACTGTTGATGAAATCACTCTCAGAAATGCTAGACACGGTATGGTATAGTATACTTTTAAATAGTGTCTAGCCCTTGCTGTTTTACCCAATTAATTATTGGAACGATGTGCACATATTTGTATTTATAAACAGAGCAGGCTCCAAACATAAAAAACTGACAGCAGGCAACTACTACTGATGCCGACCATGCCTTCTCCCAGGCTTATGCATGGATACTAATAAATTCTTAGATGAGAACCATCGGTAGCAGCAATTAGTATTCAGATTTGTAAGAAACCATCAGGAATTGATGTGTCTACACGTATTTGACAGGCAGCATATTTCTTTGATCTGAATATACATCAGCCAAAGTACCGAACCATCAGCCATGCGCCCAAACCACAGAACGACTGAAGCAAAATTAAGCATGTACTAGTACTAAATACGTCCAGACCTACTCAGTTTCTTGATAGAAAGGAAAAACTACAGGACCAGCTAGAAGGAGGCTAACCAAATCGATGTAGAAGCAGCACCACTCCCGCACGGTGTGGTCTTCAGATCAGTGCGTCGGGGAGTCCGGCCAGGCTCCGGTCGGCAGCTGAGATCCAAACTATGGCGATGGATTTGTCTCTGGATGCGGAGCAGTCGGCGCTTGGAGTGGAGACGGCGTCGGCGGCGGGCGGATAAGGGCTGAAGCGTTTGGTGGGGAATAGAGAGCCCGCTGGGCTGGCTAGGTATATATATATATATATATACATTAATCTTCTATTTGTTTTTACAGATAAGGTCTGGACTTATACGCTAAGGAAAATGTAATGGTCTGGATTGAATTCTCCATGGTATGTCGTTCCATGGAACTGATCCTATAGTCGTTTTTTATCTCAGCTCCACGAGACGAACTCGACTACGGTCTCAGACTTCGATGCGACCAACGTTTTAAAAGTCAATCTTGGTCAAATATCTTCCGTCTTTGTCCAAAATATACTCTACAAATACAGGATATTACATTCTACCCACCTTAAAAGGAACACGCCCTCATGTTCTTCACTCATTATAACTTGTAGAATACAAGGACATCCGGTTACTAGGGAACAACTATAGAAGCACTCATGAAAATCAATGTTCATCTGAAATCTGGAATGAACCAATAATTTTCTAAGGAGGCATAGAAGTTACAAAACATTCTGATCAATCAAGGAGCACAAGGATTACAACAACAATAGGTCCTTAAGAGTAAGTGAGCCATAAGATAAACTTAGATTCACTAGGAAGAGATCATACGCGACACAACCAATCATGTGAAATAATCTGAGCGTGAATATCACTATCGTAGGTAACAAATAAGGATCCATCCTCAACAAACAATTACTTGCAAGGCAAGAGGAGAACAAAAACAAGGCCAGAAACACCTAGCAAATACGGAAACGAACTTAAGGACATGGTCTCAACCTCACATCTTATTCTTGGGCCAACTTAAGAATAGCTCTGGGACAAGAGCCACACAAGGATCTGAGGCAGGGCTTGAAGACAAAAAAACTGCATGTTTCATATAGACCAACTATTCCACCTATGGTTTAGGTTGACAAGCATTAGCTTGTAGGAAGTTAGCGAAGAATCACTCAAGTTCATGTCTTCATCATACCATGGGCGAATAATAAGAGTAAATGATATGGGTGATCAGGCCATACTTTACTCAAACTATTTGCTTTGTATGTGAACAAATGGACCATGGTTCTAACTCTCGGTCTCCTCACATGGCAGGGTGAAAAGATGTCAGGGCACGAACATGAGTTTGAAGTCGACCCCCATCAATCCAATCACAAGACCAAACCATACTTTAAGCTTTGCCACAAAACCTAGACACAACTGGAGCAAGAACTAGCTCGCTGAAAGATACAAGGGTTTCGGTAAAAGGGATGGTCAAACTTTATGAGACCAGGTCTTAAATTCTACAACTCCAATCAACACATTATTGAAAGAGTTAGAGTCCACCCGATCTGCGTTTGACAACATGGAGTGTTGTCACTTCTGCACTTCTTGAACTTCAGGTACAAAGAACAAGATATCCATGGTAACTGGACACAGAAAATCTTTATGATGACCAAGAAAACAACGGTTGATACATACTAGAAACTCGTTGATGGAAGCAAGAACTTGGCCTTAAGAATAGAAGCAAGAGTAACATAGCTCCACGAATCATGATTCAACAAGAATTGAGCAACTTGAACCAAGGATTGTCAGGGTTCGGACACAAAAAACAAGCTCTACAAGGTGGGACCAAGATTACAAGGGTTCCCTAAGAACAAGGATATGAGATAGTGGGACCATAGCAAGGTTACCGACTAAAGGATTAAGGTAAATTTTCTAGAAGGAAGGATGCAATCATAGACTTTGGAATTCCTTTGGAATTAAATCCCCACCTGCTACGGCCTAGGTCAGGGCCCAACCTAGGTTCACTTGAAGGGAAATTAAATCCTTGCAGAAGGAAGTCAACAGAACACATCCACCATGGAAGAAGAGATGGAAATAATATAACAGAAGTATGGGTCACTTTTAAGAACATGCGATACAGGGCTCATCCGAGGGTGTCACGACGACACACCAAAGAAAAGAGTCAGATCATCTCAGTTGGATTTGGTGACGCAAGGGACACAACGAAAGGATTCAAGTCTCGGTGACGAAATGGCCAGATATCTTCATCACACCTTTATGGAATTGTATAGATGTCCATACTTTTCCTTTCCAATTACTTCATCAGGCGTGAAGAGAACCTCTCAAGTCAACTACTTAGTACCTAAAACCGAGGGACAACCAAACAAGAAGTACCTCAAGCAAGGAACTGCAAACCTCCCGTGGCAACAGCCTGGGGCACAACGAAATACGGATAAAAGAGATCAACAATAAATTAGGGCAGGAGCATAAATGCAATGAATGACCCAAACCCATCCTACTGTGCGCCAGTGTGTCAAATTTAAGTTATTAGCATACTAATTAAGGAGAGGGCAACACCAAAGATCTAAAGCCTGGGCTCTGATACCAACTATAACACCCCAGGTATCAACACTACCTGAAGTGCTACCACATTACACTAAGAACTACTGTTTCTGAGATTATTCAAAATTTCGACAAAGTTTCCTTTGTAAAAAATGGCATGCGGGACAAGCAATTGGTAACAATAGGATAAACATCAACGTTATAGCTTGAAAGAAACATCCATGCCGCTCAGGATATCACAAAAGGTTTCCAGACAAAACGACACAACAAGAAATTGGAATAGGAAACTAATATCCTACAACTATTGATTAAAACATGGGTGACCACTAGGTATAAGAGATTATGTGTTGTGCTCAAGTAGTGAAGGGGTGCTACGCCCGAATCCCATGCATGTCATTTATTAGTACCTGAAACCAAATGAAACACAAGAATGAGTATAAAAATACTCAGCAAGTACAATTAGAACCATACGAACAATTAAACATGAAGCACTATACTGATAACATCATTGTCAATTGGAAGACTGAAACTGAATATCTGAAATTGTCGCCCGGACTAGCCCTCGAGCTGACAGTTCTCACCGAACTTTATCGGAGTAGCCACACGGGATAGTCTCTCACCGGACCAACAAGAAAGAATAGCCATCGGACTAGCTCACAAGCAACGGTTCTCACCGAACTTTATCGGAACTAGCCGCTTGTGAACAGTTTCTCACCGAGTTAGCTTTGAAATTAAGGAAGTGTAATATTTCTGAAAGTGAACCGAGAAATAGAATCGAAAGAACCGAATAGGACTGAACTGGACAATCATTTAAGAACAATCTCACTCAATGCGAACAATCAATCGAACAATCACAGAATGGACACAAACAAAGAACGGTAGTTCGTCATGCACTTGCCTTAACCTCGACGTTCAACAGAAGAACTATTATCCGTACCAGAAATCTTCAAACCTGTTGATGAAATCACTCTCAGAAATGCTAGACACGGTATGGTATAGTATACTTTTAAATAGTGTCTAGCCCTTGCTGTTTTACCCAATTAATTATTGGAACGATGTGCACATATTTGTATTTATAAACAGAGCAGGCTCCAAACATAAAAAACTGACAGCAGGCAACTACTACTGATGCCGACCATGCCTTCTCCCAGGCTTATGCATGGATACTAATAAATTCTTAGATGAGAACCATCGGTAGCAGCAATTAGTATTCAGATTTGTAAGAAACCATCAGGAATTGATGTGTCTACACGTATTTGACAGGCAGCATATTTCTTTGATCTGAATATACATCAGCCAAAGTACTGAACCATCAGCCATGCGCCCAAACCACAGAACGACTGAAGCAAAATTAAGCATGTACTAGTACTAGATACGTCCAGACCTACTCAGTTTCTTGATAGAAAGAAAAACTACAGGACCAGCTAGAAGGAGGCTAACCAAATCGATGTAGAAGCAGCACCACTCCCGCACGGTGTGGTCTTCAGATCAGTGCGTCGGGGAGTCCGGCCAGGCTCCGGTCGGCAGCTGAGATCCAAACTATGGCGATGGATTTGTCTCTGGATGCGGAGCAGTCGGCGCTTGGAGTGGAGACGGCGTCGGCGGCGGGCGGATAAGGGCTGAAGCGTTTGGTGGGGAATAGAGAGCCCGCTGGGCTGGCTAGGTATATATATCTCTACTATATAATACGAGTAGTGTTTCTTCCTTCGTCCGTCGGTACGTAGCGGTGGTACGTCTGGTTTGTGGTACGTCGTGATTACTCCCGATCGGAATAGGAGTCCTTCATCGATTGAAATACAGTCTGTACGAGCTACGAGGAAAAACAGTAATCGGCACTAAGAGAAAAAAAGAGAGGCCGCACCCCTTCGATCCAAAATCCAGAGCGAAACTCAATTCCTCCGATGTGCCACCACCGCGCCGCCGCTCCCTGCCGCCGGTACGCCGTCTCAGTCAGCCGCCCGCCTTGCTGGCGCTCCCCTTCGGGCACAAGATCCGGACTCCCTGCTAAGAACGAAGGGGAGAGAGTCATCGAGGCAGTGGAGCATTACGTATATCTTCCTCCCTCTTGTTCTCTGTCTCCATCCTCCGTCCCCAATGCGCGGAGTCTACAGCCAAGGTACATGACGGCGGCTTGGCTTCCCTCTTAGCGCCGACTTGCGGAGGTGGGGATAGAACCAGTGGTGGACGACGTGCTCCAGCGGCCAGTTGCCCACTTCCGTCCGTGATACGCGCACAAGCATTGTGGTTCAATGACGGTGTGTGCACAGAAGGTGCTCGGTGCAATGCCTGACATGGTTGGAAGGTAGCGCGAGTACCCATGGGGTTCTGGCGACCTTCGAGAGGTGCTTCACAGTGGGGCGTCGGAGGGAGTTGCTGGTGGCCGACGTGCTCCAGCCGCCACATCCGTCCGAGACTACAGTGCTTTCCAGGTTCTTTCTTCACCGGCCACACTCATTTCCGATTAGCAGCCTTCTTGGCCTGTTCTTTCCATGACAGCGGAAGGATCATCAATAGCTTAGGAGTAAAGAATCAGTTTGATGTACTGCTTAATTAGTTCGACTCTACAGCCTTTAATTTTCTATAAATACCAGCTTCACTCTGCCTTCTTCAATCACAAGCCATACCGTGTTGAAGAAGGAGAACTCTGCAGCAATGGCGACCAAAATCTACATGTAATGCTCCGCATCTGCCTAATCTGATCTACCCAATTTCTGTTTATTCTTTATACAGCTACTACTAAACTTTGGGACGCGTCACGCCGTTGGCGGCTGATATGAAGAAAGGCGCAGGAGCAGAGCCTCGCCGGCAAGCCCGCGGGCATCTTCTTCACAACAGGAACACATGGTGTAATGTTGTTTGCTGATATAGTCATGTTTGAACTCTGAACATAATAAGCTGTACAATGAAACAAAGAGGCGAGTGGAACTATTCTGTGGTTTCTCTCGTTCCCCTCTCCCGTAAACAGTAGAGAGAGGCGAAACTTGGTTCCTCCTCCTTGCTCGCCGGCGAGCCGCGGGTTCCTTCGCCCTCCGCCGGCCGCTCCGGCGGCGGGAGGGTGGGGGAACCCTGGATCTCTGCCGTGCTGTGTAGATAGGGTAGGTAGGGTCTCTGTTTCCGGCGGCGCCGCCGAGGTGGTGGGGGCGGGGTCGCGGTGGAATAAAGGTTCAGGCGCCTCTTCCCCATCTCGGCGACGTCTTCTGTGGCGGCGGCGGTGGGCGTCTGGTGGTTGGTGCTTGCCGATCTGCGGATCTGGCGGCTTTTGGTGTCCTGGTCGAGGTCGTGGCGGCGGAGGTGACGACCTCGGCTTGGTGTTTTGTCCCCTGGCTCCGGCTCCGCGGCGGTGTGGTCAGCTCCGGCCTCATCGTGGAGTTCCTGGGGGTGGCTCTGGAGCAAGTTCTGCTGGCGTGCGCCTCTGGCTCCCCTGGCCGGCCGTGGTGGCGAGGGGTGGAGCTGCAGTGGCGGCGTGCTTGCTTCGGGTGGTTCTGGTGCTCTGCTTCTTCGTGGCTCCTCCGGCCGGCCGTGGAGGCGAGGGGAGGAGTCTCCTGGAGGTGAAGCTCTGGAGCGGAGAGGCTTGGTGCTTGGCTTGGGCGCTGGGTTGGAGGGCACGGTGGTGGTGCTTCTGGCATGGCTTGGCTGCCCCGGCGGCGGGTGATGCTGGAGCTGGACGCGGGGGTGGCTGGGCCGTGCATGTTCATCGTCGAGATCTCGTCGCTTGCGGCGAGTGGATCATGCGGTCGTCTACAGCGTTGGAGGTCCTCCCTCTTCCAGTCGGCTGGAGGTTTGGTCTGTTCTTCTCCGGCGTTCGTCGACGAGGAGCAGCTCTGGTGGTTCAGCAGCTCCGTGCTGCTGTAGTGCTTTTAGGTAAGTGCTTCTTGTACGATTTTGCGTCTATTCTTTATGTTTGTATCCTTTGATGTACGCAGATTGTACTCCTCTCGTTCAAAAAAAAAAAAGAGGCGAGTGGAAAACCTTCTGTCAAGGCAGAGTTGAATAACAATGGTTTTGCTAGCACATCCGGTGTCTCAGCTGTTTTAAATAAAAGTGCATTGTGTTGCACTATCTGAATTAAACATGATCATTTTTATATGAACTTATCAACATGCAAGACATGATCATTGTTTCCTCACAAAGTGTGATGAGTCATTTTACGCGCGCACAATGGGTCATTTTGTTCGCCCGTGGCAACACACGGGTATTTTGCTAGTTATCTATGTATAATGACTAATCTGGAGTTCTGCATCGTTATAATTTGTACGCACGAGGCTATAGGTGGCACCAGCTTCGAGGGAAGGTGCTTTACTTCTTCATATTGTATCAATAGATTTTTCCTTGCCAGCCCAATACTTCGACGATTTAAAAACATTTGTTGTTAGTGATGTTCCATATAATTTGTCAAACTTATTTTAGAGATTTTGTTGTCGGTCCATGTGTGATAATTTAAGTACTTTTCTATATCCATCATTTATAAACAAATAAGGCTGAAAAATAAGTGGCAACTTTTTATTTAACTTCCATGAAGATTGTTGTAAAAACATATAGTAGAATTGTCAGAAGACGAAATCAATTGGAGTAGCCATTAGATTTTCAAGGGTCAATTTGATGCCACTGCGTATTTGGACCCGTTGCAACACACGGTCATTTTGTTTTGCTTCGTATTTGTTTCTGCCAAACTGCAAGTGTGGAAAACCTGATCGGTGCTCTCATGAAACAGTATGTGATCTCTGCTCCCATGAAACTAATATGAAGCAAAACTGATGAGTTTACGTGACAAAGGTCGCCGTCGGAATGGCCATGATTCTCGATAATGGAATACAATTAAAGAACTCATTGTCCATGTGCATATCTTTCTCATTCCATATGAAGGGAACTGAACCAAAAAAGCAGGAGAGTTTGTAATTTGAGGCAATCTGATATGAGCTCCAGTAACCGACTTTCAACAATTTTCATCAGAAAAAACTATTCAACAATTTTCTATAGATAATTCTACTCTCCCCCATATAGGGTGGAAACGCGAAGATGGCGGCATGACTCATCGTGGTGGCTCAACCAAGTTGAAAGCCCACCACGATTATGGTTGTGGAAAGTTCCATGATGATTTCCGAATCCAGAGCTATGGGAGACTATGGCAATTAGCCAGAGCTAGAGAAAAGACCGGCGCACATCGGCGAGTGACATGTTGGAGCGGGGTCACCATGAAGAACAATGGTGAAAGAGGTGACGCCAAAGGACCGGTGAGAGAACACGCAAGCGGTAAGAGAGAAGGGATGGTATTGTCTTCAAATGTTAATTAAACATTTTATATAGTAGAGATTCCTTTTTTGTATATCATCCACATCACCTGGAAATTTTCGTGTGCACCAGATTTGCATGTGTGGTGATGAAATAATTCTGAGAGCCCGTAGCAACGCACGGGCATTCAACTAGTATATACATTAATCTTCTATTTGTTTTTACAGATAAGGTCTGGACTTATACGCTAAGGAAAATGTAATGGTCTGGATTGAATTCTCCATGGTATGTCGTTCCATGGAACTGATCCTATAGTCGTTTTTTTTATCTCAGCTCCACGAGACGAACTCGACTACGGTCTCAGACTTCGATGCGACCAACGTTTTAAAAGTCAATCTTGGTCAAATATCTTCCGTCTTTGTTCAAAATATACTCTACAAATACAGGATATTACAGGCTCCGCTGCTTGCTTTTGTAACCGTCCTGTCATGCTTAATCCGCCTTCTTGGTAGTATAGGTACTTGCTGTGTGACGTGGCTCAGTCTGCTTTCTTAATAGTATAGATACTTTTTGTGATGTGCTTCAATTTGCCTTCTTAATAGTATAGGTACTTGCTTTGTGCTTATCTGACCATGCTACATATGCACTATGCTTTGTATATATATCGTAGTGAAGAAGCCATCTGTCCAAAAGACTCCTTTGTACGCAAACCTTATGTATGAATGAGCAACGTGCTTTGCTCCAATCTGAACCACCAATACTATGTATTTGAGGTGTTTTATGGTACCCTCAAATGAATAATAGCCCTCCATTTTAGTCCATCTAAAGGCCAAAAAGATTTCATACTGGTGTCAAAAACATGACCAGTACAAATCATACTGGTGACAAAATCGGCACCGCACCGCAGACGGGTCCGGCCCAAGATCGTAGATGGCGCCGGCCCAAGACCAAATGAACGGTTCACCGAAATAGAACCCTAAATCGATCACCGCACCGCACATACTCGCCGCTGTTCTTGTCACCGTCGTCCCCGTCGCCGTCTCCGCCGCCGGGGTCAAGGATTAGCGAAGGAGCCTGCTTAGCCGCCAGCCCTGCCGAACATCTCGGGGCTGATGACGAAGGGGAGGCTGCAAGGTTTTCGCGGCGCTGGTTGCGGCCTCGCCGGACGCGCGCTCCACGTTCTAGTCAGCCGGGACGGCGGCGTGATGGCATTCCGGATAAGGGGTGCAATTGGACCCGTATGTGGCGGAGCTCCTCGCGCGGGCAGAGCAGGGGCAGAGTGGCGATGGTGTTCTCGAGGCTGTTGAGGTAAGCGCAGGAGGAACTGTCTGAGCAGAATCTCGAGAGCTTGCTCAGGAAGGTGGTTGGCTATGATTCATTCCGATAGGGTCAGCTTCAAATAGTTCTGGAACGTAGTTGTAGGGGAGGCGATGGTGCTTGTGCTGCCCACCGGTGCGGGCAAGCTGCTGTGCTATCAGGTGTGCTGCCAAATTTTAGTGACATGATGTTGATACTAATTTTCAGTTACCTGCTATGATTTTGCCTGGACTGACACTAGTGGTGATCCCACTTCTTTCCTTGATGGTGGATCTCAGTTGAGGAAGCTCCCAGCATTTCTCCTAGGAAGCCTTCTTGGGAGTAGTCAGGTATTTGTAAAATTTTATATGCTTCCTACTAGTCCTATTCAATATTGTAGTTTAACATAGGTGTTATATTATTTCACTCATTCACAAGTTTCTTGAAACATTGCGAAGATTGCGTCCAGGAGTAACTGTCTTGATTCTACCTTCCTAGAGAATTTTTTCCTGCATATCTTGCAAATGCTATTTTAAAACAGTATATCGTCTTGATGTCGCAACGAAAATATGGATTTAAAAAAGAACAATTATTCTTAATTCGGGAAATGAATCCAATTGTGCTTCATTATATTTTGCAGTAGGTGATGTCAGACATGTATTTTTGTTACAGTATTCTAACATGATTTCCATTGCTTATCAGGTTCTTTTTGTTTCCCCTGAGAGATTTTTTAATGAAGAATTTCTGCTCATATTCAGGGACACACAGCCTAAAAAAATGGACTACTCCTTATGCTCTAAAAACTGTAAAGAAAGAAAAGATATCTGTACACGTTGTTCCTTGAATTGCATTGCACTAATTTTTCTTTGGTGTACTGATACTAATGTATGCAGTGTTGTAGTTTGTCAATCCGTGAGGACCTTCTCAACAAGTATTCTGAAGAGCTGGCCAACTACTACACAACGGCTTCAAACAATTGTCTACAAGATGCATTGGGTTCATCCCGGTTGATATTAATAACAGGAGATGCCTTTCGATCAATTATGTTCGAACCTTCCTTTATGCTTGTATCAGGAAGGATTGTAATCCCGGTTGATATTAATAGAAGTTTGTGAGTTCTCAAAAAAAGTTCACGGTATTGTTTCCATTGTTGGGTCTCAGGAGTTTTGCTACAGGGGCTAACCAGAGAAGGAAAGCTAGTGTGGCGCTGTTCGCGCCAGGCCATGCTTTCACGTGGGCGGACTTCCGCACCGCCTTTCGTGCGGCGTACATACCTCAGCCCATAATGGACCTGAAGAGGAGGGAGTTCCTGGATTTGCACCAGGGTAATATGGATCTTCGAGCTTATGGGTGCAAATTCAACCATCTCTCTCGTTACGCCCCTCGGGACGTGACCAATGATGCTGACAAGCAAGAGTTGTTCCGCAAGGGGCTTGCGCCGAGGCTCCGCTATGAGTTGCTGCCCTTCAAGTTTCAGAACTACCAGGAGCTGTTCAACCAGGCTCTTACTCTTGAGCAGGGAAGGAAGGAATTCGAGGTTTCCAAGAGGTCCGCACAAGGGGACCGCCAGAGTTCCTCGGGTTCTGAGAACAAGAAGCGCAGGGTTTTCGTTCCCTACAGCGCTGTGCCGCGTGCTCCATTCATGCCGAGGGCCGCAGGATACAGGCCACCACCGCCGCGCCCCACTACTTCGACACCTGGGGCGAACGGAAGTGGATATCGCCCCCAGCTATCTATCCCACCTGGTAACACGTGCTTCAGCTGTGGCCAGACTGGTCACTACTCCAGGGAGTGCCCCCAAAAGGCACCTGTTTCGGGGACACCTGCACGAGCCCCTGCCACTCCAGCTGGCAAGGCTGGACCTACTGTGCGTGGTCGCCTGAACCACGTCTCCGCTGAACAAGCTGAGGAAGACACCGGCGTTCTTATGGGTGAGTTACGAATCAACGGCAATTCAGATACAGTTTTGTTTGACTCTGGAGCATCGCATTCATTCATATCCATAGCTTTTGCAAAAGACCACAACATACCGTTCGAGAAAATGAGCCATCCCTTGGTGATTGCCACTCCTGGCTCCAAATGGCAAACCGATGGGGTTACTCCTGAGGTCCAGATTAATATAGGTTCCTTGTCTTTTCCTTATGCCTAGGTAGACATGTGCAGTGAATGATGGTGGTTGTTGATGAAGATGATCAGAAGAAAAGAGTTACTTCTTACCTCTTTGAAAATATTCTGATTAGTCGATGCCTTTGAGTTATGTTTTTCATAAATAAAATCAGCTTTATGCAAAACAGCCATATAACTCTGAAAGCCTCATCGAGCTAAAGCTCTATATTTAATCTTGCGAGTTCGTCGAACTCAACGTCGTTTGCTTATTTTCAGAGGAGGACTTCACCGACCTCGAAGGTGGGTTCTTTGTGGATGTCGACGAGTAGTCTGGGGTTCCCAGGTGGCAGCTTGGGACATCCCGGAACAGCTGGCGCTGTGATGATTATCTGTAGGCCTCTTAGGCCATATGCTGGATCTTGTTGTTTAGAACAACCTATTTTGCTTCCGCTTGATGTACTGTTGGGTCTGTGACCTCTGGTTGTAATATTTGCTATCTTTCTCTATAATAAGAGTTGAACTATAATGCTTTTGTGTCGTAGAGTCTGTGATGTGCCAGTTGTTCCACAAGTCTTGATCTTACTATTATGCTTTGATAGTTGTGCCAGTGTTAAGGCATCAATCGGGGTGTTGCGTTGTCTGGAGTGAGGTGTACCCAGCAACGCCTGCCAAAGGTTTTGGCCGGGGATTGGTAAACCCGTAACCTCCGGTTGTATCGCTTAACCGGTGACACACAGCATCACTGTATAACAGCCGGGTCGGGGCGCAACAAGTTGGTATCAGAGCCATACTGCCTGTAGGAAACCCTTCTACTGGTCGATGTTGAGTCTAGTGTTTGTGAAAATATTTTTAACCTAAAAATGAGTTGTGAAAACCATCTTAGGATTCTTTTTACTCCTTATCTGGTTACCCTCTAATCTCGGAGCACTCTTATCTCGATTTGAGTTTAAAAGTTTTACTTCTTATCTGTTACTTCAAAATGATTAGAAACGGGGTTGGGTTCGACCTTTAGTGTTATGTGTCACGTTGCTCCCGCTGCGTTGTAATCCCAAATCAACTCAGATGTTTCTACCGAATCTAATCATTTGATCCTTTCTTCGGGTTCTAACCCAAGGACTTGAACATAAGGTCCCGGATTGTGCTAACTGGAGTGTGTTAAGTTGTGATTTCTTAACTCTCGCTGGTAGCACATGATGCTGATCTTTGACCCAAGTTCTATCTTTCTGATTCCTTGTTAATTGTTGCACAATGTATTATCGTCCCTAGTCTGTGTACTTGAGTAGACGCTAATGCTATTGTCTCAACCATTCGGAGGAAGATACTAACTGTGTCATTGTCAAATCTCCAGAATGGCTCGAGGAGGCCGCGGAGGCCGTGGTGGTCGCGGTAACCACGATGATGATGAGGATGATCTGCCGCCACCACCCTCGATGGCTGAGGTCTTGATGGCCATTGAGGAGAACCGTGGGCGCAATGAGCGATTGCTTGAGCAGTTGGTGCAGCAGAATGCACAGAGGAATGGCTGCAACACTCTCACTGAGTTCCTGCGCTCGCAGCCACCCACCTTTGCTGATGCTAAGGAGCCACTGGATGCTGATGACTGGCTTCGCGCTCTGGAGCGCCAGTTCGGCGCGCTGCATGTCCCAGTGGCCGAGCAAGTCAACTTCGCCACCTACCTCCTGACTGGTGCTGCTGGCTGCTGGTGGGAGAGTCATGTGGCGCTGTTCGCGCCAGGCCATGCTTTCACGTGGGCGGACTTCCGCACCGCCTTTCGTGCGGCGTACATACCTCAGCCCATAATGGACCTGAAGAGGAGGGAGTTCCTGGATTTGCACCAGGGTAATATGGATCTTTGAGCTTATGGGTGCAAATTCAACCATCTCTCTCGTTACGCCCCTCGGGACGTGACCAATGATGCTGACAAGCAAGAGTTGTTCCGCAAGGGGCTTGCGCCGAGGCTCCGCTATGAGTTGCTGCCCTTCAAGTTTCAGAACTACCAGGAGCTGTTCAACCAGGCTCTTACTCTTGAGCAGGGAAGGAAGGAATTCGAGGTTTCCAAGAGGTCCGCACAAGGGGACCGCCAGAGTTCCTCGGGTTCTGAGAACAAGAAGCACAGGGTTTTCGTTCCCTACAGCGCTGTGCCGCGTGCTCCATTCATGCCGAGGGCCGCAGGATACAGGCCACCACCGCCGCGCCCCACTACTTCGACACCTGGGCGAACGGAAGTGGATATCGCCCCCAGCTATCTATCCCACCTGGTAACACTTGCTTCAGCTGTGGCCAGACTGGTCACTACTCCAGGGAGTGCCCCCAAAAGGCACCTGTTTCGGGACACCTGCACGAGCCCCTGCCACTCCAGCTGGCAAGGCTGGACCTACTGTGCGTGGTCGCCTAAACCACGTCTCCGCTGAACAAGCTGAGGAAGACACCGGCGTTCTTATGGGTGAGTTACGAATCAACGGCAATTCAGCTACAGTTTTGTTTGACTCTGGAGCATCGCATTCATTCATATCCATAGCTTTTGCAAAAGACCACAACATACCGTTCGAGAAAATGAGCCATCCCTTGGTGATTGCCACTCCTGGCTCCAAATGGCAAACCGATGGGGTTACTCCTGAGATCCAGATTAATATAGGTTCCTTGTCTTTTCCTTATGCCTTGGTAGACATGTGCAGTGAATGATGGTGGTTGTTGATGAAGATGATCAGAAGAAAAGAGTTACTTCTTACCTCTTTGAAAATATTCTGATTAGTCGATGCCTTTGAGTTATGTTTTTCATAAATAAAATCAGCTTTATGCAAAACAGCCATATAACTTTGAAAGCCTCATCGAGCTAAAGCTCTATATTTAATCTTGCGAGTTCGTCGAACTCAACGTCGTTTGCTTATTTTCAGAGGAGGACTTCACCGACCTCGATGGTGGATTCTTTGTGGATGTCGACGAGTAGTCTAGGGTTCCCAGGTGGCAGCTTGGGACATCCCGGAACAGCTGGCGCTGTGATGATTATCTGTAGGCCTCTTAGGCCATATGCTGGATCTTGTTGTTTAGAACAACCTATTTTGCTTCCGCTTGATGTACTGTTGGGTCTGTGACCTCTGGTTGTAATATTTGCTATCTTTCTCTATTATAA
The DNA here is from genome assembly GCA_947311845.1 of Poa pratensis. NCBI lineage: Eukaryota > Viridiplantae > Streptophyta > Magnoliopsida > Poales > Poaceae > Poa > Poa pratensis. The sequence goes on from CAMZMU010000039.1 coordinate 18,389,862, forward strand.
GAGTTGAACTATAATGCTTTTGTGTCGTAGAGTCTGTGATGTGCCAGTTGTTCCACAAGTCTTGATCTTACTATTATGCTTTGATAGTTGTGCCTGTGTTAAGATATCAATCGGGGTGTTGCGTTGTCTGGAGTGAGGTGTACCCAGCAACGCCTGCCAAAGGTTTTGGCCGGGGATTGGTAAACCCGTAACCTCCGGTTGTATCGCTTAACCGGTGACACACAGCATCACTGTATAACAGCCGGGTCGGGGCGCAACAGCTAGCTAGCTGCAGCCGTACACAGCAAAGCATATAAGTAGCATACCCAGATAGTCAAACATATACTTGATTGAAGTGTGGCATTTCAGGTTAAAATTTTAGAGCTAACATGCAAAATCCAGTTCCCAACACTGAAACATACACAGACTGAAGAGTTCTATTTGACGGTAGCTTACCAAGCTAACTGCTAGCAAATGGCTAGATCAGCACACAGCTAGCTTGCCGGACTGAAATACTAGCAGACTTGCACTACAATCTTAAACAATGATAATTCTGAGTACAATTCAAATAAAAGTACAACACCATAAATCTGCTAATGACTAGACTAACATGCTCATCACAAATTCATAACAGTGCTCATGCTCACACACATAGGATAATTTACATTGTTCAGATTTTTCTAGTTGAAAACAATATCTCGTGCTTGCATTGAAGGCCTGAAGGGCCTGCGGTCGACGCCAGCGTCCCTGCCATTGCCTTCCAACAGTCTCCGGCAGTGCGCTACCGGCGGCGACATCTTCTGCTCCTAGCATCAAGAGAAAGTTTCGAAATTTCAGTTTCATATGACAAACGTAGAGATTATCTACCATCGAACTGCTGCAACATTATAAATTTAACTGCACATATGCAAATGTGACTCTTGCACGGAACACAATTACACTAGAGAAGCACAACAGAACTTCTCAAGCTAATAATGTTAGTAGATGCACATTTCATGCTAATAATTTGTCATGAAAAGATGGAAGCTTTTATGTTCCCATCTAAACCCCATTCAGTTAAATAATGGTGTTCTAGATTGATAATGATGATCAAAATGAGAGCTTCTCAGCATGCTGGCCAATCAAAGATGTTTAATGCTGCCATGACTCTAACATTGCATAGGTTCTTCTAACAAAACGGGTGAAATTCTTGCTACTGCTACAGATTAAGAAATATCTCCAAGGACCTAAATTACATCTCTAATAGCACGGTTTTGCATCAGGCAAAATTTCATTTTTTTGGTTCTCAATGCCACCGAACATATTATCTCCTACCACAAATTTTCAAATCAGATTCCCAATTTCAAAACAATTCAGAGGTCAATTTACACCTAGCGGTATCCCAAAAATGCTGACATAATATGAAGAATAGAGGTGGTGTAGTGGTGTCTACTCTGAATTCCACGGCTCCATCAGTTTTACCTTGGCTGATGGAAACAACAAACACCAGGCACGGCGAGAGCGGGCTCAGGTGGCACCGCGCAGTGCGAGGGCCGTCAGTCGACGGAGTCGGCGGCGGCGGTACACGTGCGATGCGTCACAGCGCGGTGACCACACGGTTGTGTAGGACCTCGACGGCACGCTGGTCCGGTCACGGAGCGCCTTCCCCTAATACTACGCGCTCGTCTCCTTCGATACGGGCGGCATGCCGCGCTCCTCCTACTCCTAGCGCCGCTCGCCGCGGCGCTGTACTACGCGATGTCCGAGGCGATCGGCTGATGGCCCTTGACGTAGTTACCTGCGTCAAAAGAATATAGGTTAGGTTGAGACTCCAAGTGCAGAGTGTATAGTATAGGAAAGACGGTTTTCGCCACGAAGGGTGACTCGAGGGTTTAATATCGCACTCTCGGGAATCAGTAGTGAAAGATTTATCTTCTTATCCTTCTCTTGAAAACCTACAAAACAAAGTAAATTGTTTGTGCCCTCAACCTTACCAAGTGGTTGTCAATCACAAGGTGTGAGAATGATATGAAAATATAATGAATGCAAAACAGTAAATAAATATGCCATGATGATAAATAAATATGCAAGGATGGTGGAAACAATGATGGATGATATTTTTGGGTTTTTTATTGTGAATGCAAGATATAAAATTGTTTTTGTATTTTCGGATTTTAAATGGCAGAAAATGTAAAGTGGATAAAAGTTGTTGGAAAGGTGTTTCTTATGATTAAAAATGGACCGGAGTTCATGGTTTCACAAATGCACTCTCTTTTTAATAAAGTGGTAGACAATGGAACATTAGAATTGACATATGAGATTGCAACAAAAAGGTTTCATGACAAGTTACTAATTATATGGGCATCACGTCCTAACATAGAGATCTTTTGTTTATTAATCTCTCTTATACTTCACCAAGATGCGAACTAAATCATAACATCTTAGTAATTAAGATAAATCAGGGCATAACATTAAGTATCATGACATGAAGTTAAAATAAAAACATGCTAGATCTAGTCATGGAGTAGTGGCAATGGTCACACCCACATCTCCGGTAGCAAGGTATTTTTCTTTATCCCTAGTGAGGCAACAAAGTAAGGTAAAAACTCAAGTGGATCGCGGAACTTTATCTCACGTTCACCGCACTAGCCACCCCCCGTTACGCAACTAATGCACACGTTCCCCCTCACACGCTCTCATACACAAGTTTGATCAGAACAAGTAAACAAGAACGGGGTACATAATATGCATCTACTTTCATAACTGAAACAAAACTATTGCAATCTCAAACATATATTAACTCATAAAAAGATCCACCACAAAGGTATTACATAGATGACCGTAATCATGTTCAGCAGCTCATACGGTACTAATTAGTGAAGCTCAAGAGAGGAGAGATACATAAGTTACTTTCACAAACCCATAGTCCAGGGTGGACTACTCCCTCTTCATCATGGAAACGGTGGAGAAGTCGTTGGAGAAGATGGAGACCACACCGGCAGCGCCCCGCCAGAGTTTCCCCCTCCAATCTGCAACTCCAGGTCTCTGTTTCGTGGTTTCTGTGTTTCTTCGGCGCTCCTTTTCGAAGGGCGTCGGGGACTATTTTTATAGTCGTTTTTAGGTCAAGACGGAGGCTCGGAAAAAAGATCGGCGGCAACGGAGCCACGAGGGCCCATATGGTGGGTCCCACGCGGCCAAGGAATCTGGCCGCGTGGGCCCCCCCTCTTCTGGCCCTGGGGCCTCCGTTTGTTCGCTTCCTTCGCTCCCACGCTTTGTTCCTTCCAAAAACTGATGCTCGTAAATTATTAGGTCATTTGGACGTTGTTTGGGTCCCTGAAACATCAAAATATAGAAAATAGGGTTTTCTGCCTGTGCAGGGTTAATTCCAGAAAAATAGGGAAACAATGAAATATTCCCCAAATCAATATAAATCAATGATAAAACCCTTATATGATGCAAATATGATTGAAATATAAGTAATATAATGCAAAGTTCATGTATGCATTTTACATGCATCAACATCCCCAAGCTTAACCTATACTCGTCCTCGAGTATGAAGGTGATAAAACTAACATGGACTTTGCAATTTAATACTATCAAAGGATATCAAAGATGATTACTATTGCTACATAGAGTCAAATGATTCATTCTTCAAAGGAGTAGCAATATACAAGATAGATTATGAAGTGATATCAAATATTCAATGTAAGGATGTTCAATGATAATTCACAAAGTGTAACATAGAAGAAAGTACTATGGACCAAATGTATGCATAATGAAAAGTAAAAACATCCTATAATGGTCATAGAGTATTCTTGTAAATTTGAATATAAAAGGTGGACACTTTGGAAAGATATATAAATGAGTAGAGGTAAAACATGAATAAGTTTCATTTAACTTCCAAATGCTTCTACTTAAGTTAATGTTTGCAATGTGGTATTCATTGGTGTCAAGCTCTCATTACCCCTATCATAGCATCTTGAATGGTTAAACTTTAAAGTGAAAGCAAATATGAGTAGTATGCTTGACAAAGTATGGGTTGAATGTCTCATGCCCCGTGAATACTAGTACCTACACCACGGTGTTACTCAAGTTGGTACACAAAAGCAAGTTCAAGTTAAGGTCATTGTAAGTAATATAATAGCGTCATCAAGAGCGTCAACTGGGGTACCTCTTGCCTCAGGACATGGAACAAGCCCATGTCAAAATGACAAGACAAACAAACAAAATGAACAATCTCCACACCCTTTTTATTTACTATTGGTATAGCTTTTTATTGTGGGGTGCATCACTGAAGGTTCACCATAGCATGTAAGTAAATTTCCACCATAAATGATGCATGGCTTAGATTAGCGGCCCAGGCGTCTCTCTAGCCATTTATACAAACTCATTAAACTCACTAAGTTTTCACATTTATTTGGCACCATGATAAGCATCCATAAACAAAAGTACATGATATCAACAAAATATAAAGAGCACGTTGAAAGCTTGCCATGTGACAGCACACATGAGCTAACTCCCAACCAAGACTCTTGTCAAGCTCACAACTTCATAATTTTAATCACAATGGGTCATGTTTATTAAGTGCAATAAAAGTAAGGTGTGCATCAAGTTCGTGAGAGCTCTTTAGCCAACTTTTCCCATAACAATCAATAACATAACCATTTTAATTCAGAAGTATAGATAATACAAAATAACATGATAAACATACTCGGAATAGCATAAAGCTAATAGGTAGATATGGTGGACTCACTGGAAAAACTTTGGTTGAAAGTGTTGGAAAACAAGTTTTTGCTTGTTGGAATTTTTGGGCTAGCAAGAGGGAGAAAGTTGACCGTCTAAATGCATGCATAAGTGTCCATAGAACTAACCAATCCATGTTAAACAAAGTAAAGTAACATTCAACATCAAAACATGAATAAAAGATAGATCTTGATAAAACACTTGCAAATTAATATTCATTAAAAACATATGAATCATGTAACTATATGTATCTTTTTGAATCAACTCAAACATCCCTTTCCCAATCTTTTTAATAGCATCCAACTTAATTTAACCCAAATTTCTAGTATCTCTCTCATATATAAATGATAGTGGTTGATGGAGGGATAATAACCCGGTAGGCCCATGAAGAGGGAAACGTGATCCGCCAGGAAGGAGGCCCGGTCAGGCCAGTTAGCCCTCAGCACGGGCCGGGTTATGTTTCTGGGCCGGCATCTTGGCGGTGACCCGGCTAAGGAAGGTGATATCCTGGAAGGTACAGGAGGCGGTTCGAGAGGCGGTTCAAGACTTGGAATGCACGAAGAATAAAGGAGCTAGGATATGACTTGGAGTTCGGGTAGAACCCGGCTCTATTGTGTACGGGGTCAGAGGGCCCGGTATCTATATAAACCGGCCCCTGAGCCATAGCTAGCAAGACTTTCATAATCCCCAAGCTTTAGGCGAGAGAACCATCGAGAGAGACACACAAGCTTTGTAACCTAGATCGAGATCCGGCTCTGTTGTCGTAGCCGGGTTATCGAGATCGAGACCAAGATTATTAATAAGATAGCAGGAAGTAGGTCTTTATCTCCAATGGAGAGGCCGAACCTGGGTAACCTGTGTCCCCTACAATGCTAAACAATCTCCCAGACGCCAGTGTCGCCTTGCCCAAAAAATCAAGCTACCCCAAAGTAGCATCTGCCGTGTTATCTACCCCACGACAGTTGGCGCCGTCTGTGGGAATCGAACCCACGACCACGTGGTTAAAACCATACTCTTACTACTGATGGAGGGATAATAACCCGGTAGGCCCATGAAGAGGGAAACGTGATCCGCCAGGAAGGAGGCCCGGTCAGGCCAGTTAGCCCTCAGCACGGGCCGGGTTATGTTTCTGGGCCGGCATCTTGGCGGTGACCCGGCTAAGGAATGTGATATTCTGGAAGGTACAAGAGGCGGTTCGAGAGGCGGTTCAAGACTTGGAATGCACGAAGAATAAAGGAGCTAGGATAGGACTTGGAGTTCGGGTAGAACCCGGCTCTATTGTGTACGCGGTCAGAGGGCCCGGTATCTATATAAACCGGCCCCTGAGCCATAGCTAGCAAGACTTTCATAATCCCCAAGCTTTAGGCGAGAGAACCATCGAGAGAGACACACAAGCTTTGTAACCTAGATCGAGATCCGGCTCTGTTGTCGTAGCCGGGTTATCGAGATCGAGACCAAGATTAATAATAAGATAGCAGGAAGTAGGTCTTTATCTCCAATGGAGAGGCCGAACCTGGGTAAACCTGTGTCCCCTGCAATGCTAAACAATCTCCCAGACGCCAGTGTCGCCTTGCCCAAAAAATCAAGCTACCCCAAAGTAGCATCTGCCGTGTTATCTACCCCACGACAGTTGGCGCCGTCTGTGGGAATCGCGGCCAAAGGTGTCACCATCATGGGAGAAGCAAAGAGAGGGGCCGAAAACTTTGTTTTTGGCCAGATCACAGTCAATGAGCAAGGAGAATCCATCGTCGATGATTTTGGCTGGGGGCCGGAATCTGATCTGCTTGAATCAGGTGATGTTATTCCAATTGGCAAATTTAATGTTTTTGTGGGCATGATTACAACTAGATCTGCTAGTGATGGAGATTATGAATCTGTGTCAGGAGCCCCCACAATTGTTCAATCTGATGGAGAGGAATCAGTTGGCACAGCTGAAGTTGAGGAGGTCCTGAACACGCTGGAGGAACGGCTGGATGACCCGGCAGAAATCCCGGGTGACGCGGTGGAACAAGCCGGGTCGGAATCAATCTTGCCCCTGTTTGAAGGCCGGTTCGGGTATGATGCAGAAGAGGAAGATGATGAGGAACAAGAGTCAAGTCCAAGCCCGGTTCGTAGGGTAGCGGTGTACACCGCGCCTTCGTCCAGCATGCAACCATCACCATCAGCTGTTGTTCCACCGGCCTTTACCCCGGGTCAACAGCAGCTGCCCCCAATTCTGGAGTTGGCAGAACAGAGAGTTGATGGAGATCCGGCTTCGGTCTCAGAGGAAAGCGAGGATACGGCAAGATACAGAAACAGTTTTGGGTTCCTGCATAACCGGGCCCAAGGAGAGGAAAGAAGTAACACAGCAGCTGCCCCGGCCTTGTTTAACAATGGCCTGGTCTTAGATCCATCAGCACTTACAAGGTTGGTTACTCCAGAAAACGCAGCAGTTAGAGCAATGGAATTGGATACAGCACGCCGAGCGTTGGAGCAGATGCGCAGGGACGCCGAGGCAGAGAGGCAAGAAATAGAAGCAAGAAAGAGGCAAATAGAAGAGGAGGAAAATCGCCTCAATGAGGCGACCCGGGTTCACCGGAGGAGGCACCAGAGCCGGCTGGCCCATGGAGAAAATATAGCAAATGCAGTGCCTGTAGCAGCGCTGTTCAGAACTCCAGAAGATCAGCCCATTGGCGCTGCTCAGGTGGCACCAGTGGCTAGAGTAAGTACAGAGCAAAACGGAGGAACGGGGAGAGCCGGTAACGTGGCAGCAGCAGCGCCGAGTTTGCCCGCTGGGGGAGCCAGGGGAAATCCGGGTCTGCCGCCCAGAACACCAAGGTTTCACACGCCGGCGGGTCACTATTCAAATCCGGCGGATAACGTGTATGCAGCAACTTTGGCGCTTGATCGTATTCCATTGGGAGACACGCCAGCGGAGATTGAAGCCCGGCGTGCCATTGACATGTTACGCACTGCAGTTGTCCAGCAAACTCAGTATTCAAGGGAGAAAAGTGCATTGCATTCCACAACGTATCGTAGCAAGAGTCGCAATGGAGGTAACCCGCCATTGGCCGGGCCTGTAGCGGCACAGCAGCAAAACCCGCCCCAGCAAAATCAAAATCAAAACAATCAGCAGCATCAACCCGCCCCAGCAGTTTCCATAGCTCAGCAGATAGTCAATAGATCACGCGCGGGGAGAAGTGCGGGCAATGCAAACCCGGTAGTACCTGCAGCAGGAGTACCACAAGGAGGACCGGGTCCTGCACCAGCCGCGTCTGCAAGCTCACCCGGTAATATCAATATTTCGGCAAGTTCTTCTAGTTTAGCCGGGCCAAAATGTCTTTCAGATTCCATTAGAGCAGAGCCTTTCCCTGAGAAGTTCAAGGAGCCAAGCAAGATATCCAATTATGAGCCCAGCATGGACCCGGCCAGCTGGTTGAGCAGTTATGAGATGGCAATGTGTATACGCAATGCCACAGAGAATGTTTGTGCCAAGTACATGTATTTGATGATGAGCGATGGAGCAGCGAAGTTGTGGTTTAAAAATCTACCAGAGAAGTCCATTAATTCCTGGGATGAGTTGAAGGCGGTTTTCACCAAGCATTTTCAGGGTACGTGCAAGCGTTTGTTTTCCATTGAGGATCTTGATCGTTGTATACAGAAAAAAGGCGAGTCAGCACGTCATTGGATGGGCCGGGTCACGGAGATCCTGCACTCTTCATCTGGTATTGAGCCCAAGGATGCAATTTCATCAATGGAGAAAACTTGTAAGTATGCACCACTTGTCCAGAAGCTGGGTCGCATGAAGGAAGGGCACCGGGTTAAGCCGGTCACCATGGCAGAGTTGATGGATGCTTGCAATAGGCACGCAGCCACGGACAAAACTCAGGATGAGCCTGAGGAGGAAAAGGGGAAAAGCACGGCAAATAATGGTGGAAGGAACAATAATGGCTCGGGAAACAACAATAACAACAATCAGAATCAGCATAAGCGAGGTCATAATGATGGAAGTTCAGAGTTAGTAGCAAACACCAATACCGGGTTTCAGAGGCAAAGGATGGACGGGAACTACCAGGAAAACAGAGGTTATCAGGAAAATAGAGGTTACCAGGACAACAGGGGTTATCAGGGAAACAGTGGGAATCACAATAGTGGAGGTAGTTACCAGGGAACACGCCCAATGAGTACTGAGGAAGCTTTTAGGATGCCGTGTCCTCGCCATAGCAAGATGGGCAGACCATCCAATCATTCATTGGCACAGTGTGTGGATTTGAATAGGTGGAAAAATAATGAGGTGCAGAGAGCTCTGCAGGGAGCAAACAGAAGTGGAGGACCCGGCCAGGGTGGTAACCCGGCTGCGGGGCCTCTAACAGGAGCAAATGCGGTACCCACTGGAAACCCGGGTCAGGGTCAGAACCAGAATACAAGTAATCAGGGAGGATTTTCTCAGAACCCGAGGCAGTTGGGCCAGTATCACATATACACCAGTGGCACTACCAAGAGAGAGAGAAAGTTAGTCAAGAGAGCAGTTAACACAGTGGCTGTTGGGGTGCCAAGATATCTGAGGTGGTCAGAGCACACCATCACATGGAGTAGGGCAGATCATCCAGAGGTGGTGGAGCACCCGGGTCTGCTAGCTCTTGTGGTGGCTCCTCAGTTCACAATTTCGAGTTGAAAAAAGTTCTGATGGATGGTGGTAGTAGTATTAATATCCTGTACTGGGATACATTTGTGCGTATGGGATTGAAGGAGTCACAGTTGCAGAAAACGTCAACAATTTTTCACGGTATAGTTCCTGGGAAATCAGCCACACCAGAGGGAAAGATTGCACTGGAGGTTGCTTTTGGCGAGTCTATCCATAATTTCAGATCAGAGTGGCTCACGTTCGAGGTAGTAAAGTTTCCAAGTCCTTATCATGCGTTATTGGGAAGGCCGGCTTACGCCAAGTTCATGGCAAGGCCGTGTTATGTGTATCTACAGTTGAAAATGCCGGGTCCCAAGGGGATCATTACAGTACATGGTAACAGAGAGATTGCAGCAGAATGCGATGAGGGGGATGCAGCCCTGGCAGAACAAACTTGTGCTAGAGAGGAGTTGAAAGCTTATAGATCAAATGTTGACCCACAGGATAACACGGCACTCAAGAAGCCAATGACAGAAGATGACAGGGCAAAGTTCAAAGCAGCAAAGGATACAAAGATGGTGGATTTTGTGCCTGGAGATTCCTCCAAGCAGTTCGCCATAGGGACAAACTTATCTGACAAATAGGAAAGCGCGCTCATCGAGTTCATCCGTGAGAATCGGGATGTTTTTGCATGGACACCTAGTGACATGCCAGGCATTCCAACTGAACTCGCTGAGCACCGCTTACATGTTGATCCTAAGGCAAGGCCGGTGAAACAGGGTTTGAGAAAAATGAATGCAGAGAGAAGGAAAGCTATAGGAGAAGAGATAGCCCGGCTTTTGGAGGCCGGCTTTATCATGGAAGTGTTTCATCCAGAGTGGTTAGCTAACCCGGTTTTGGTTCTAAAAAAGAATAATGAGTGGAGGATGTGTATTGATTTCACGAGTTTGAACAAGTATTGTCCCAAGGATCCGTTTGCACTACCGCGCATCGATCAAATCGTTGACGCAGTTGCAGGCAGCGAGCTCTTGTGTTTTCTGGATGCGTATTCAGGTTATCATCAGATCAAACTTAACAAGGAAGATTGGGAGAAGACGTCGTTTATCACCCCCTTTGGTGCTTTTTGTTACAAGACCATGACTTTTGGGTTGAAGAATGCAGGAGCAACTTATCAGAGGTGTATCCAGAATTGTTTTCATGATCAGATTGGGCGCAATGTGCATGCTTATGTTGATGATGTGGTTATCAAGTCAGAAAAAGCCGGGTCATTTATTAATGACCTTGCAGAGACATTCAAGAATCTGAGAGAGTACAAGATGAAGCTTAATCCTACGAAGTGTGTGTTTGGGGTTCCAGCGGGCAAGTTACTTGGTTTCATTGTGTCAGAGCGTGGAATTGAGGCAAACCCGGAAAAAATTCGTGCAATCCAGAGTTTGAAAAGGCCAGAGGAGTTGGCTGATGTTCAGAAGCTGACAGGCTGTGTGGCTGCGTTGAGCCGGTTTATTTCCCGGCTTGGAGAAAAAGCTATTCCGTTGTATAAGCTGTTGAAGAAGACAGATAATTTTGTGTGGAATCAAGAGGCAGATGAGGCCTTTGAGGCCTTGAAGAAGCAGTTGTCAGAAGCGCCAGTTTTAGCGGCGCCGGGTCCCAAGGAACCCATGCTTTTGTATGTTGCAGCCGGGCCTCAAGCTGTGAGTGCCGTGGTGGTGGTTGAGCGAAAAGAGGAAGGAAAAGAGAACCCGGTACAAAGGCCGGTCTATTATGTCAGCGAGGTCCTATCAGAAGCAAAGCAGAGATACCCACATTGGCAGAAGCTAGTGTTTGGTGTTTTCATGGCTAGTAGAAAGTTGAAGCCGTATTTCAGGAGCATCCAATTACGGTGGTCAGTTCTATTCCCTTAGCAGATATCATCAGAAACTCCGAAGCTACAGGAAGAATTGCCAAGTGGGCAATTGAAATGGGGGATTATCACATTGATTATGTGCCTCGCACAGCTATCAAGTCTCAGGCGTTGGCAGATTTTCTTAATGATTGGACACAGTTGAATGCACCACCTCTCACCCCGAGTCTCAAATCTTGGGTTATGCATTTTGACGGGTCTAAACAAGAGCAAGGTTCAGGAGCTGGAGTGGTGTTAACTTCTCCCAAAGGTGACAAGTTGAGTTATGTTTTGCAAATTCACTTTGATTGTACCAATAATGTGGCAGAGTATGAGGCCTTGTTACATGGTTTGCGTATGGCAAAGGAGATGAACATCAAGCGTATTAAGTGCTATGGGGATTCAGATCTTGTGGCGCAGCAAGTTTCAGGAACTTGGGACAGAAAAGATGCAACTATGGCGGCTTACAGGCGAGAGGTGGATAGAGTAGCTGGGTTCTTCTCAGGCTATCAGGTGGATCACATTGACCGCAGGAAAAACGATGCTGCAGATGCTTTGTCAAGACTCGGCTCACGCAGAGAGCCGGTTCCACCTAACGTTTTCTTGGACGAGCTATGGGCTCCATCAGTCAAGTCCCAGGATGAGGAAGAGTTGGTAGACCCGGATTCGCAGCTGGTGGCTGTAACCCGGGAAATTCCAGAGTGGACAGAACCGTATCTTGCATATCTTTTGAGAGGGGAGTTGCCCCAGCAGGAAGTCATAGCCCGGCAGATCGTGCGCCGGTGCAAGGCCTATGTGGTCATAGATGGTGAGTTATATAAGAGAAGTGTTTCAGGGGTATATCAGAGATGTGTGTCTGGAAAGGAGGGCCGGCAAATTTTGAAGGAAATTCACGAGGGAGATTGTGGTCATCATGCTTCAACCAGGTCCTTGGTTGCAAAAGCTTTCAGGCACGGTTTCTTTTGGCTCACAGCCCAGGCAGATGCAGAGCGCTTGGTGAATAGATGTGATGGATGTCAAAGGTATGCAAGACAGATTCATGTGCCGGCTCAGGAGTTGAGAACAATACCTTTGACTTGGCCCTTTGCAGTTTGGGGGCTTGATATGGTGGGTCCTTTCAGCATGTCTCCTTGTAAGAAAACCCACCTCCTCGTTGCCATTGACAAGTTTACCAAGTGGGTTGAGGTCATGCCTGTTACAAATTGTGAGGCGGCAACAGCAGTGAAGTTTTTGAAGCAGATCATACACAGGTTTGGGTATCCCCATAGTATTATCACAGACAATGGTACTAATATGTCCTTGGGAGAGATGGCAAAGTTTTGTGGAAACAATGGTATACGTTTGGATGTTGCTTCTGTGGCTCATCCTCAGGCCAATGGGCAAGTTGAACGAGCTAACCAGGAGTTACTCAGAGGATTGAAACCACGTCTCCGGGTCCCGTGTCTCAGAGCCGCCGGAGCGTGGGTGGAGGAATTGCCATCAGTTGTTTGGGGAATCAATACAACACCAAACAGATCCACAAAGATGACCCCTTTCTTCATGGTGTATGGGGCAGAGGCAGTTTTGCCAAGTGATATTATTCATGACTCGCCTCGCGTGGCGGCTTACGTGGAGACAGAAAATGAGAAGACCCGGCAGGATTCTGTTGACCTGCTGGAGGAGAATAGAGAGCAAGCATTGGAAAGATCAGCAATTTATCAGCAAGATTTGAGGCGGTATCACAGCCGCCGGGTTAAAACTCGCACCTTCCAGGAAGGTGATCTAGTGTTGCGATGGGTGCAGTCCAAGGAAGGGATGCACAAGTTATCTCCTCCTTGGGAAGGGCCCTTCATCATAAGCAAGAAATTGAACAATGGTTCATACTATTTGGTGGACGCTAGAGAGAAATCAGAGACAGTCAATGACTCAACACACTCTACCTTTTCTATGGAAGAGCGTGAGAGGCCGTGGAACATTGCGCAGCTGCGCCCATATTATACTTAGCATGAAAAAGATGTATCAGATGTAACACACGATGTAACAGGCAGCAGGTTTCAGACGCGCTCTTTTCCTTACCAGGGTACCTAAGGGGACTGGAAGGTTTTTAATGAGGCGGCTTGCTGACCTAACCTTTTCTATCAATAAAGTGAAGGTTGAAACAGAAATTTGTCTTGTCTCAGTTTATGTTTCAGTTTTATAAGCCGGTTATTTTTCTTTGTTCTATATGTATTGTGGCAGTTCTTGGTCAAGCTTGGTCCTGGGGGCTTGTCATTGAGATAGCTAAAGTTATTTCCCCAGGACCCGGCTCATAAGTATCCCCGGGTTTCAGTTTTAGTTGCAGTTGTTTAAGTTTTTTATTTTTGAGGATGCCCAGAGAGTGCGTCCCACCAGTATTTTGGATCAATGGGGTACTGAGGCATAAGCCCTTTACTTTATAAACATTGATCCAGGTCTTGGGGGCTCTTACTGCAAAAAGTCTGTAGCTGCAATCCCAAGACCCGGCTTTTATGCCACTAGTATTCTTGGTTATCTTGCTGTGTAGCTGATGTGACTCGCACTTATATGGCCTGATTGCACACCTGGAAACTCAATCAACCATGAAGCCCATTGGGACTTGGTTTGACCCTGTTTTTCTCAGAGAAGTTGCGCCAGGATATCCATGCGAAAGCCGGCTCACAGTTAAAGAAACCAAAAGGGTCATCAAAACCACAGAAGATAAGCAATTGGATATTTCAAATGTCATGTGATTCCACATAGTTTCACCAAAGTTTAAAACAAGTGCAAAAGCACACATCACAGGCATGGTATCAGAATAGCTAAGTTATTACAATAAAGTGCCCCAAGGGCCGAATGATATAAGTTTTCTAGCAGAGACACAGCATCTGCATAAGTTAAGAGCCGGCTTCTGGAGCCGGGTTAGTGGAAGGAGTTGTAGCTGGGGTGCCGTCTTTGGCGCTTGCCGAGTCATCCTTGGCCGTCTCTGCTTCTGCTTCCCGGGTCTTGGGGGCTCCGTTGTTGCGCCATGTCACAAGCTGAAGAGATTGGAAGTAGTTTTCATCTTCATCTTCCACTGGTGCGCGCGATGGAGGTGGCACAGTAGGAGTTGAGGAGCTAGGCGTAGCAGAAGCACTAGGAGCACTGGGGTCTGTAGCAATTGATTCCTTGTAGCTTTGCAGGAGGTCAATGCGCTGAGGTTCTTCATCAATAATCTCCTCATTGGTCTCGCTGTAGCCGTATTGTATGGAGTTCAGTTTCAGACCATTGGCAATTTGGGTGGCCACGTGCCGGGTTTGCTTCACAGCCCGGCCGTAAGACTTCCTGTCAAAGGGAGTGCCATCTGCATTAAACTGGGGAAATCCTGAAGCAAGGGGACCCGGTTCTAAGTTGGGATAATAGGCCTTGGCCAAAGCCAAGCTGCGCATTGCCCCGGCTCTGCACGCGGACCTCTTCAGCAGTTGGATCCAATTTGGCATTGTGGACAGATGACCCAGTACTTCAGTGTAAGTGCTGGGCGGGTTTTCCCAATTCCTTACGGTCTTGATTACTTCACAGCTTCCAAAGTATAGTTGACGCACCAGTGTATACATGCATTTGATTTTGTCCATTGCGGTCTTGCGGATGTTACCGTCACGTGCACCTGCAAAGTGGAAACCAGTGTAAGGCATAGTTTATATGCCGGGTCTGGTACAGGAAAATTTACCGGGTTTGAGAGGGTTGTGCTTACCAACAAGGGAGGCAACCATGGCATTAATCATCTTCTTCAGGCGGGTCAGCTCACTGGTAGTTGCATCAAACTTCTGTTGAAGATTGGTCAGCTGCTCCTGGAAGTTCTCCTCATGCTCTTGCATGTCTCGCTTCAGATCGGCATTTTCTTGTGTCAAGGCAGCTATTTTTTCTTCCAGGGCCTGAAGTTGGTTTGCTCCTTCAGCCCGGGTCTCAGTCTCAGCTTTTAAGGCTCCTTGGAGCCGGGCCACTTCTTCATTGGCTTGGCTCACATGTTCCTGTTGAAAAGAAAGACGTGTACAGTTCAGCCTCAGGTTGCCAAGGAATTATCAAGCCTGGGACTTGGGGGCTACAAGTTTAAAAAGTTTATAAGTAAAGAGTAATAGTCCCAGGTTGCTGTGGACAGCTAACCCGGCACTTGGGGGCTACAGTGTTTGAAGTTCTAATTTATGTATGGACTAAAAGGTGTGAAAAAACAGTCCCAGGTTGCTGCGGGCAGCTACCCGGCACTTGGGGGCTACAGTGTTCAAAATTTCTTTAGTGCACTGTGCAGTTTTTTTTAGATAATGCAAGTGTTAAGTCCCAGCTTGTCATACATAGACAACCCGGGCCTTGGGGGCTATGGATTTGAAATTTCTGCCTAAGTTTTTTTCTGTTAAAGCACCAAGCTCATCAACAAGTGATATTCTTGGTGCTTGGGGGCTAGTAAGAGTATGGTTACACAAGAAATAAGAAGGTAAGTAAAGTTGAGAGATTACCTGGTATCGTTTTTGAAGCAGAGAGACCAGTTCAGTTTCCAGGGTTTTGTGGTGAGCAAGGCGAGAAAAATATTCTTCGCACAAAGCCGGCGTAGACATGGAGTTCAGAGCCGCCAATCCAAAGAAGGAACCGGGTCTTTGCCTTTTGCACTGGGATCCACCTTGATTTCTGGAGCGGTGACCTTGGCGATGGCAGTAGATACGCCAGGAGCTGGGCCTTGCTTGGACCCGGTGATCTGGACTTCCGGGTCAACATCTTTGGTCCCAGATCCATGCCCGGGTGATTGTGCATCTGGACTTGTTTCTGGAGCAGCAGGTGGAGGACTTGGTGGTGTGGCTATCACGTTCTCTGCGCCAGATTCTTCCTTCTGGGCTTGCTCTTCAACATGTACTTCCATTTGGGAAGGTTCAGCTGTAGCAGGTGGAGGAGAGGCAGCTGGAGAAGATTCCGGGTCTTCCTCCACGATAGCTTTGGCACTGAAACAAAAGAAAGGTGGTTAGATACAGAAAAGACTGCAAAGTAGTGAAAACTGAAAAGACAGGAGAATAGTTCTAACCCGGCATTTATGTGGAAATCCTCGGGCGTGCTAACAGCGTCCGAGGAAGAATCTGATACACGAGAACGTTTAGGGACCCGGATTTTGCCAGCCAAAGGATACTTTTTGCTGGGCGTCTTCTGGATCGATTTGGCCCAGCTTGATAAAGAACATGGAGGGATACCTGTGCTCAGAGTGACATGGCTTGCAGAGGACCGGGTCCGCGGTTTCTTGTTGGCTTCAGCTTCCTTCTCAAGTTCCTTTTCCTGTGTTGGTATTTGAGTTTGAGATGAGTTCATCATGCAAGTTGAGAAACGAGAAAATGGCACCTTTGCAATTGCAGCTCGGGTCCTCTTTTGAGGAGTTGGTGCAACAGCTTGTGGACCCGGCGGTACGTCAGGAGCCGGGTCGTTGAGGCCTGGAATAAAATGAGCCGGGTTGTCAGCAGAAGAGTCCTTTTTGGGGACTTCGTTGTTAATCAGCTCGAGGAAGAGCCGGCCTACGGAGTCTGGCTCACCTTCTTCTTCTTCATCTTGATCATCACTTTCTGTGTCCTCCTCAGCAGAGGACGTAGGGGTGTAATCTGCACTCCACCACTTGGGGTCCTGACAAAAAGAAGAAGGTATCAGTAAGATAGTTTGCAAGAAATACCGGGTTACAGTTAAAGAAGTGAGTAGATGACAAGTTGTACCGTAGGAGGTTTGTTCTTGGTGCTGAAAGGGGCGAGCCCGTTCATAGCAATATCAGTCTTCTTTTCGCCAAGGAGCCTCTTGGCGTTCTTCACGATCTGATCCTCTAACAGTGTGATTTCTGAGTAACGCATGTCATCAGTGGTCTCTTCTGTGTATTCATGGAAGAGCCGGGTCCTGATGCTGAGAGGTTGGATGAACCAACCAACCCAGCATTTCACCAGATCAGTTCCACGAAGGCCGTGGGCTAGTAGGGCTCTGGCCCGGCAGTGGATGCCTTCAAGTGCTTCCCGCTTCTCCGGGCTAGCATAGCTGTTCATCTTTGAATTGTACACAAGAGGGGAATTTCTGAAGGCCGGGAATTTGGCCTCATCAGCTTCAGGAGAGGTATCCTTGCAGTAGAAGTAAGTGTTCTGCCACCCCTTAGGGTGGCTGGCCAAAGCAAGAGCCGGGAAAGTGCATTCTTTGCGGCGTTGAATAGACACGCCCCCGTACGGACCAAGAGGTTGATTTTTTCGAGATGGGTTGCAATAGAAGATTTCAAGGAAAAAGTCGAGAGACGGAGGTATTTGGAGATAATCCTCACAGAAAACGACGTAGTTGCTAATGTTCAAAATGGAATTGGGCGCCACATCCATGGGAGTGAGCCCGTAGTATTGAAAGACTTGGCGGAAAAAGAGGGAACCCGGGGGGCGGAGACCCCGGGTCACATGATCTAAGAGCACAACGACCTCACCTTTTTCTGGTGTGGGCCGGGTCTCCTCCCCAGGTGCGCGCCACTGGATCTCGTTCTGAGCCGGGAGTTCGCCCCGGTTCACGAAGGATTGGAGGGTCGTTTTTGTAGCGCTGGACCTCGTCCAGTTCACTGGAGCGGCTGCGGGAGCCGCGGATCCAGATGCACCAGCAGCAGTACCAGAGGGTTTCTTTGCGAGCTTTTTGGCCGCACGGGGCCCTCCAGATTTTATCTTCTCTTTCGTCATGGATTTCAGCTCTGGAGGACAGAGCGCAACAATGGCGTTATGAACCCTAGCTTTAGGTGCGGATGTGAATAATGAAATACGGAGCCAATCTAGAAGAAATAAAGGTTGGAATCGGATGCGCGGAATGGATAAAAGTAAGAATCGAGGTTACCTTGGAGATTGAACGAGATTGAAGGGCGCGATTGAAGATCGGAGTTCCGGCGGCTGCGGTGGCAGTGACGCGAGCGTGAGGTAGGGGATGAACGTGAGAATGGGGAAACTTACTCTGGGGGTCGTGGCCAGATACTTATAGCCACGGTGAAAACCCTAGGGGTATTGCGGTAAAAGTGAGCGGATAAGATAAGTATCTTCTCCGGGAAGCCAGCGACAAACAGACAGGACAAAAGGAATATTCTTTGACTCCAGTTATGACTAGCAAGTGGCCCAGTTGAGTTGAGATTTTCGTTAAGTGTTGGGTGAGAGACCCGGAGACATCTGACCTAGTATGAGAAAGCCGGGTTACGGTATGACCCGCCAAGAAGAGCTGGCCCAGTTAAGCAGAAAGATAAAATAGTGCATTATATGTATTTGTTGTTTTTGTATTTCAGGTGGTTAACCCGGCAAGCCAGGGTACCAGCATTGATCAAGGAAGCGACACAAAGTTGGAAGCAAAGCATGGCAACCTGGTTACCTGGTTAACCTGGGGGCTACTGATGGAGGGATAATAACCCGGTAGGCCCATGAAGAGGGAAACGTGACCCGCCAGGAAGGAGGCCCGGTCAGGCCAGTTAGCCCTCAGCACGGGCCGGGTTATGTTTCTGGGCCGGCATCTTGGCGGTGACCCGGCTAAGGAAGGTGATATCTGGAAGGTACAAGAGGCGGTTCGAGAGGCGGTTCAAGACTTGGAATGCACGAAGAATAAAGGAGCTAGGATAGGACTTGGAGTTCGGGTAGAACCCGGCTCTATTGTGTACGCGGTCAGAGGGCCCGGTATCTATATAAACCGGCCCCTGAGCCATAGCTAGCAAGACTTTCATAATCCCCAAGCTTTAGGCGAGAGAACCATCGAGAGAGACACACAAGCTTTGTAACCTAGATCGAGATCCGGCTCTGTTGTCGTAGCCGGGTTATCGAGATCGAGACCAAGATTAATAATAAGATAGCAGGAAGTAGGTCTTTATCTCCAATGGAGAGGCCGAACCTGGGTAAACCTGTGTCCCCTGCAATGCTAAACAATCTCCCAGACGCCAGTGTCGCCTTGCCCAAAAAATCAAGCTACCCCAAAGTAGCATCTGCCGTGTTATCTACCCCACGACAGTGGTGGTCTCAAGACAAACAAAAATCAAACCGAAATAAAAAGCAAATAAAAGACGCTCCAAGTTTATGCGATAAAATGTATTGATTGAAAAACAGAAGTTAGACGTGTGCAAACCGAGATTGTGTTGATCCAGTGGGGTTGTCTTCACATCCCCAATCTTATGGTCATCACCATCCTTGGATAGCTCTTGGTGCATCTCCTCTAATCGCTGTGAAAAAACTTCAAAACACCGTTTCTCCCATTTCTTTTCTGTGGGGTGACATTAGTAGTGATAGACAAATGAATTACATGCTGCATAAAATCCTTAAACAAAAATTCATATGAATATCCAGAAAGTGTATAATGTTGTATGCCTACTTATAAACTCAATTGGATAAAAAAGATTCAAGTTAAAAGTTCAAAGAATGCATCAAACAAAATGGGACAGAATCTGTCCAGAAAAACAGCAGCAGCAAAACGTATTTTGCTACCCTATTTAAATATGTCGAAAAAATCTGAAAAAAATCATTCTTACACAGGATGAAACGTTGCAACTACAGTTCGAATATCAGCTCATTCGGAGTTACAGAATAGGAATTAAAAATCATACCGTGCACAGATTCGTGCTGGAATAAAATCTCCGAATGCAAATAGCAACTTTTTCAAACCAAAATAGGTTAAACTTGGCACTTTATTAAAAATGCCAGAAACAAAACTAAAAACTAAGTCTCTTATTACAGCAAGAGGACACAAAGAAAATCAAAAATAAAAACAACCGGGTTGCCTCCCGTAAAGCGCTTTCTTTATAGCCATGTAGATAGGCTTCTTACTTGATATTTATTGTGGACGAAGCTCATGAGGGAGCTTGAACTTTGATGTGTCCCTCTTCCTTGGGAAGTGTTCCATGCACTTCTTGTGTGGAAACTTAAACTTCACATTCCCTTCTTTTGAATCAATGATAGCACCTATGGTACGAAGAAAAGGTCTTCCAAGAATAATTGGACTAGAGGTTTTATTCCCCATATCCATGATTAGAAAATCAACAGGTACAAATGTCATATGCAACTCTACCATAACATCACTTACTTTTCCTAAAGCATGTTTAATGGAATCATCAGCAAATGCAAGTTCAATAGAGCATTTTTCAAGATTCTTTAATTCAAGAACTTCATATAATTCTTTAGATAAAACAGAGACACTAGATCCTAGATCTAATATAGCATGGTGTGTCTCTTTTCCAATGGTTACTAATACTTTGGGAATTCATATATCCCCAAGCTTAGGTGGTATCATAGCTTCTTGGTTGTACCTAGCAATCTTTTCTTTTAAAACATGATTAGCAATATAAGAATCAAAACCTGCTTGGTTAACATTAATGGAAGGATCACTTGCAAATTTTTGTACGATAGATATTAATTCATGCAAGCTACAATTCTCTAAGTCAAGCAATGGTTCCTTGACTTCACTAAGCATTTTAACTTCCTCAACTTTTCTTCCCCTATCATATAGATTAAATATTTCATGACGGTCATCAAAAACATCTTCTGGTACTTGGGTTTTTTCTAAACTTTCTTTAATTTTCACTTCCAAAAGCAAGCCATCAAGTAGAATATGAGTGTTAGCAGCAGTAGTATTCATAAAAGAACCCCCACATTCATTATCCAAAAAGACTCTAGAGGTTTCAGACAATCCTCTATAAAATATATGCATGAGCATCCAATCTCTAAGACGATGTTCCATTCCAAAAGCTATACCTCTAAACCTTTCCCATGTTTTTACCAAAGGTTCATCCTCTTCTTGTTTAAAGGTGATAACTATTTGTCTCAAATTACAAACTGTTTCAGTGGAACAAAATCTTTCAATGAATGAAGCTTTTAAATTAAACCAAGTGCTAAAATTTCCAGGTGGCCATCTTAATATCCAATCTAAGGCTTTTCCAGCTAGGGAGTAGGGAAAAAGCTTAACTTTAATCATATTAACATTGGCATGGTTCAAATTTAACACTTTGCATCTTTCATTAAACTTCTTAAGATGAAGTATAGGATCTTCCTTGGGTTTCCCATAAAAACGGTGTTCATAAATCATTTTAGTGATATTATGATCTGCTTCAAATTTTTCAACTGGGATATTCATATTTTGAGGAAAGTTCTTAACACTAAATGGCCAAAAGGTTCTCTTTTCCATTATGCAAGTTTTTATGTGTTTTTTTAATTTTTTATGCAAAACTAAAAATAAAATGACACTAAACAATGTAAACCGAAATAACAAATGCAACACAAAATGCAAAACTGAAAATAAAAATGCAAACCGAAATATAAATATGATATGCAAGACAATAACAAAACAAAATAAAATGCTTTGAAGGTAAAGATGGATAGGATGATGCTCACGTAGGTGCAACCTCCTCAAGCTTAGGTGTTTGCACAAGTTGGTGATGAAGTTGACTTTCTTGTGAGATACCCTTGGATAAACCTTTACAGCAATGATTCTCCGGCAACGGCGCTAGAAAACTGTCTTGATGGCCCTTGACGTAGTTACCTGCGTCAAAAGAATATGGGTTAGGTTGAGACTCCAAGTGCAGAGTGTATAGTATAGGAAAGACGGTTTTTCCCACGAGGGGTGACTCGAGGGTTTAATATCGAACTCTCGGGGAATCAGTAGTGAAAGATTTATCTTCTTATCCTTCTCTTGAAAACCTACAAAACAAAGTAAATTGTTTGTGCCCTCAACCTCACCAAGTGGTTGTCAAGCACAAGGTGTGAGAATGATATGAAAATATAATGAATGCAAAACAGTAAATAAATATGCAATGATGATAAATAAATATGCAAGGATGGTGGAAACAATGATGGATGATATTTTTTGGGTTTTTTATTGTTTATGCAAGATATAAAAGTGTTTTTTTATTTTCGGATTTTTAATGGCAGAAAATGTAAAGTGGATAAAAGTTGTTGGAAAGGTGTTTCTTATGATTAAAGATGGACCGGGGTTCATGGTTTCACAAATGCACTCTCTCTTTAATAAAGTGGTAGACAATGGAACACTAGAATTGACATATGAGATTGCAACAAAAAGGTTTCATGACAAGTTACTAATTATATGGGCATCACGTCCTAACATAGAGATCTTTTGTTTATTAATCTCTATTATACTCCACCAAGATGCGAACTAAATCATAACACCTTAATAATTAAGATAAATCAGAGCTTAGCATTAAGTATCATGACATGAAGTTAAAATAAGAACATGCTAGATCTAGTCATGGAGTAGTGGCAATGGTCACACCCACATCTCCGGTAGCCTGGTATTTTTCTTTATCCCTAGTGAGGCAACAAAGTAAGGTAAAAACCCAAGTGGATCGCGGAACTTTATCTCACGTTCACCGCATTAGCCACCCCCCGTTACTCCAACTAATGCACACGTTCCCCCTCACACGCTCTCATACACAAGTTTGATCAGAACAAGTAAACAAGAACGGGGTACATAATATGCATCTACTTTCATAATTGAAACAAAATTATTGCAATCTCAAACATATATTAACTCATAAAAAGATCCACCACAAAGGTATTACATAGATGACCGTAATCATGTTCAGCAGCTCATACGGTACTAATTAGTGAAGCTCAAGAGAGGAGAGATACATAAGTTACTTCCACAAACCCATAGTCCAGGGGTGGACTACTCCCTCTTCATCATGGAGACGGTGGAGAAGTCGTTGGAGAAGATGGAGACCACGCCGGCAGCGCCCCGCCGGAGTTTTCCCCCTCCAATCTGCAACTCCAGGTCTTTGTTTCGTGGTTTCTGTGTTTCTCCGGCGCTCCTTTCCGAAGGGCGTCGGGGACTATTTTTATATTCGTTTTTAGGTCAAGACGGAGGCTCAGGAAAAAAGATCGACGACAACGGAGCCACGAGGGCCCAGATGGTGGGTCCCACGCGGCCAAGAAATCTGGCCGCTTGGCCCCCCCTCTTCTGGCCCTCGGGCCTCCGTTTGTTCGCTTCCTTCGCTCCCACGCTTTGTTCCTTCCAAAAACTGATGTTCGTAAATTATTAGGTCATTTGGACGTCGTTTGGGTCCCTGAAACATCAAAATATAGAAAATAGGGTTTTTTGCCTGTGCAGGGTTAATTCCAAAAAATAGGGAAACAATGAAATATTCCCCAAATCAATATAAATCAATGATATAACCCTTATATGATGCAAATATGATTGAAATATAAGTAATATAATGCAAAGTTCATTTATGCATTTTACATGCATCACCGGCCAGATTGTAGAGCGGAGAGGGGGTGGCGGCGGCGCGCGTGCAGGCTGGAGGCGGCGGCGTCGAGAGACGTCGAGGGTGAAGTGGGGGTGGCCGGGTGGCGGCGCGCGTGCGGGCAGGAGCCAGGAGGCGGCGGCGTTATTCGTCAACGACTTCTTTTTGCTCGTCTTGTAGTCTTTGTTATTTTTCCACCGAATTAAAACTGATGGGCTTTGTTATTTTTTCACCAAATTACAATTCATGGGCTGCTGGGTCAAATCTATCTCAACCGTTAGATCAAATCATACTAGTCATGTTTCAGCACCAGTAAAAGGTACCGTAAAAGTTGCCATGTATTTCCATGTATTCTCTGTGTATTGCTTATTTAGAAAGTACAAATGTTGATTTGTATAAAATGTTTGTCATAGTGTTTTACCAATTGAATATCACTGTCAAAGGCGGGTGGCGCGCGGCAAGCCACACCAGATAATTTAGTATATATATGACTTGGGGCCATGCACGGTCACTCGCCTCACACTCCCTTATCGATGGCCATATTGTTCAAAATGGCAGAAAGTCGCGCCTCACACTCCCTCATCGATGGCCTATTGTTCAAAGTGGCACAAAATCGCATATCGATCGAAAGTTTCCGGTTAGGGATACTCTTAGGCTCTTCAAGAGAGGGAATTCATCTCCATTTCGGCACAGGAAAAAGATGGAAATGTTGCAAACAAAACACTACCATGTATACCCTCCGTTTTTAAATATAAATATTTTAGGTGTTCCATATGTTGTCTAGATACATGCTAAAATTAGTGAATGTACACACTAAAATGTATCTAGATACATTTGTGTAAATATAAACGTGGACAAAATCTAAAACATCTTATATTTAAAGACGAAGGGGTACTACCTATCGGCGTACTACCATGGCCTTAATCACACAATGTTAAAATGGTGAGCGTTGCCTGCGAATCTAATCCTTCCACTTAAAGGGTTCGAAAAAATAAAAGAAAATCTTTCAATAAAGTGTCTTTTCTTGCATAAACTTTGTGTTTACAACTGGAACAAAAGTCGATATTTATTGACATTTTCAAATTCATTTAGATTAATTTTTATATATCGGCCGCATCCTCTATGAGTCAAAACACCCTGTCCAGGGTTTCGTCTCCATTTGGCGACGTTCCCGTCAACAGCGAGATTCCTGTGGTGACTTCGTTAATCTGAACACATGATCCGTCGGCTCGGTCTTTTAGAGGTGCTCATAGGGTATTGTGTGCGCACGTGCATTCATAGGGTGAGTGTATGTGCGTGTATATAGACGTCTGCGTTATACTGTGTTTCAAAAAAAAAAAGGTTCCGTCTCCATTTCGAAAAATAGTCGGCAATGTTACAATAAAAGACGAATACGAACCTATCTGCGTACAACCAGGGCCATAATCATGGAATGTTACAATGGTGATCGGCACCGACGAATCTAAGCCTACAACCAATCTCTTTCCCTTCGCCCAATTCTGCTTAACCTACAAACGAACACATTGACATTGCGCGGATCGATCAATGGCAACCCACCATACTACCGCTGCCGCCGTTGGAGCACGAGGAAAGCCAACGGCGCCGCAACTAGCTACACCGGCGCAGCGGCGCACGACATGTCCCGTGCCGCGATCTTGCAAGAACTTGGGCTCGTCCCGGTGACCGGTACCGGCGGCAACCAGGGCGTCGGGACACATGACGACGACGAGACCAGCCCGGCGATGGCTACGAGCTCCAGCCCAGCGACATCTAGGGCGGCAGCGACAACCAGTGGCCAGCTTCCGATGTATTTTGGCATATTTTGGGGGTTTTTTTATGGCCGAAACTTGCATTTTGTGGCTGAGTGTGGCTGAGCGTGGATGAAATCTGAAATTGTGGCTGAGCGTGACGGAAAATCTGAAATTGTGGCTGAAACTTTGAATTATGGCGCCAATTTAGGTTTCTATCATTTCAAATTGCAAAGAAAAAAAATCGTTGGGCCGATTTGAACGCCGCGAGTGGGGATCGACACTCCCATAGCCGGTAGGCCGTCCGGACGACATCCATATCACTAGTCCGAACCCTCTTTGGGCGATCATTTGGCCGCCGCGAGTGGAAATGCTCTAACACATACTCGGCATACTGCCATGGCCTTAATCATGGAATGTTACGGTGTTGAGCGATGCCTACGAATCTAATCCTTCAACTTAAAAGGGTTCAAAAAAAGGAAAAATAAAATCATTCAATAAAAAATGTCTTTTTGACATTTTAAATCCATTAAAAATACTTTATATATATAGGGATCGACCTTCGAGTCCAAAACACCGTGTCCACATGAGGGTTTCGTCTCCATTTCGAAAAAATAATCGGCAATGCTACAATAAAAAGACACGTACCTATCAGCGTACAACCAGGGCCATGATCATGGAATGTTACAATGGTGATAGGTGCCGACGAATCTAAGCCTACAACAGTTATACAACCAATCTTCCCTAATTCTGCTTAACCTACAAAGGAACACATTGACATTGCGCGGATCGATCAATGGCGGCCCACCATACTACCGCTGCAGCCGTTGGAGCACGAGCAAAGCCAACGGCGCCGCAACCAGCTGCACCGAGGCCGTCGCAAGCGCCGCTGCTCCCCCGACCATGACTTCGCCGGTGGCCATTTTGGCGATCCAGGACTCACCGCTGCCGCCGCCTAGGATTACGCCCTGCCCTTGGATGCTGCCACCTGTTCCGGCCTGGCCGCCCATCGGCATCGGCGTGCTGCCCGGGATGGCGTCCGTGAACGTCGTTCCCGGCATCATAGTCGGCATATCCGTCCCAGGCATCGTCGTCGGAGTTGGTGTCGGCGTCTGAATCGTTGTGGGCGTCTGAATCGTTGTCGGCGTCGTGGCGGTCGCGCCAGGCACCATTGTCGACTTCTGGCTGCTCACGTGACAAAAGACAAAGCAAGGACGAGGGCATGGGTCAGCTCACAACGAATACTAGGTGAAACAGTAACCAAAGGCAAAACTAGAAAAATGCTGGTTTTTGGATCCCGTTTATTTTATCCCCACGATATTTTGCTGCTAAGCGTAAGATCTTGCAAAGATCTCATCTTTTTTTGCTTCCTGTCATTTATTTTCTTAGATCTCCTCATATAGACAGCAGAGATACTGCAGTGCCATGGTATATAAACTGCAGGTTTTGCTAAAGCCTGATCTCTGACATCAGTTCAATCCCCCTTGGCAAGACAAGAACCAAGCAAAGATCCAGACTTGCAATGCGCTGGCGCATCGAAGCCAGGCTGGGTAACGGAGTGCTGAGCTGAGACTGACCTCGGGGGTGTGCCGGGGCAGAAGGTGACGGTGTAATCGGGGCCGCCGGCGCAGGTAAAAGTGGAGGTGGGATCGTCGAATGCGTAGCTGTAGGAGCGCGGGCACGCCATCTTGAACACCTGCGAGTAGGAGGTCGGCCCGCACGTCGTCGGGCTCGCGTGCGCGCCGCTGCAGCAGTACTCCTCCCGCCCGAATGCGTCGCACGCGCTCCGGCACGCCGCGCCGCCGCCGGACCGGAGCTCGGCGGGGCACATCGCGTTCAGGTCCGCCGCGCACCCGGCCACCGCGCACGACCCGGAGGACGGCTCCACCAGCACGGGCAGGTTGTACCCGTCCACGAGGCTGACGTCGTAGAAGTCCAGCCCGCCGGTCCCGTCGAGCGTGAACTCGGCCAGCGTCGCGGGAGGCGACGCGCCGGCGCCGGCGCACTCGGCCGTTCCGGACCCACAGTCCCCAGTGGTGCAGGAAAGGCGCCCCGTGGCGGCGTCCTGGGCGCAGCCGGTGCGCGCCCAGAGGCGGCCGGACCAGGACGACGGAGCCGGAACTGCGGGCGAAGCGCCCGGCGGGAGCTCAAACCCAGTGGTGCTGAGCCGTGCGGTGCCGGCGTTGGACAGAATGCCCGGCCAAACCGTATCCGCGCACCGGTTCACGAACGTGAACGACGCCGCCTCCCCATCTGGACACAACCAAGAAACACAAAACGCCTCATCAGCTAGGCCGCCATTACCGGGAGGAACCTCATTGGATCTTAAACAAAGAAAGAAGAAATGTAGCCCCCAAATTGCTTACCTCTCCAAATCAACAAGAGCAGGATAACGGTGATACATCTCCTGAACCCCATGGAGGACAGCTCTTGAGTAAACGCAATGAAGTGGTGTTGAGTGCTGAGCAACAAAATCGTGCAATGTCAGTTCAGAGCAGTCCAGATATTTACACGCTCTCACTACCCAATCCGGAGCGTGTCGCTGGAGGTTTGTGGTAGCGTCACAGTAGATTTGGAGAAGATAATAGAAAGCTGAGGGAAAGAATGGGAAAGGGGGAGAGGGGAATCTTTGGTATGGGTCATGGCAGGGACGGCAGCAATTTCACTGCACCTCGCTTTTAGCTTTGTCTCGATCCTGTTTCATCGGTACAAGAGAAAGCTCCTAGGTGATGATGCTCGGCCTCATATCTCTGGAAGCTGGATCTCTCTTAGCTGGACTCTCACCATGGGCTTGTGGACTCACCATGGGCCTGGTCTCGGCCAGAAAAATCGCTTATATGTCGTTATGGTAGCCATCATCATTTTGAGTTGAAATCATGGAATTCATTTATGATTTCATATCGAGAGCACCGGCACCTTTCAAATGGCCTCCCAAAGATCCAATAGAGTCTGAGGACAAAAAAATGTCCCAACGGTATCCCAAGTGCTCGGCCCGAGCAAAATCGTGTCCGACACCCCCGGAAGGGCCCCCAAGTTTGGAGGCCCTCTCGGGGTGCCGGACATGGGGCGGACATGCCCTCCGACAGGTCTGGCCCATCCGTCATAGACACAACGCGCCGCGCCCAATTCCCCTTCCTCTAGATTGCCGCCCCCGGCGCCAAAATTCTAATATTCCCTCTATTTCCAAAACCCTTATGTCGCCGCCGCGAACTCCTTGCCTTCCGCCACCATGCCGCCAAAGACCGTCGGCCTCTCGAAACCGAAGGCTCGCAAGCCGCCGGCGACGACGCAGCCGAAGAATAAGGCCATGAAGCGGGAGCCGCAGGACCTTCCGGTGCCCAAGGCGCCGATGAGCGACACCGAGCTACGCAAGGCCGCTTCCCAACTTCGGCAAATCCGGTGACTGAAAGCGAAGGACAAGGCGGCGAGTGATATCTGGCACCAAAAAACCACCGAGATGTTGATCGCCATGAGCCAAATGAGCTCTACCACAGCCGCCCCCTTTTGCAGGTCGCCGTCTGCCCTGGCCTTTTTCGACGACGCCTACAACTACCAGACGCAGCAATCGCGGCTGTCCATCTCGCCCGACGAGCCGGGCATCGACCTGAACGAGGCGCCCGTATTCGCCGACTCGCCGGCGCTGCGGTAGACGTCATCCAAAAGAGCAGACGCGACGGCTTCCTGCGGCCACCTCTTCGGGAATGAATGCGCCAATGCCGCCGACCCTCTCGGTGAGGTGCGTGCTATTTATGGCCACCAACTTCTTCGAGATGCAAAAGACCAAGCTCAAGGCCTCGGAGAAGAAAGAGGAGTGTTTGCTCATGGCCACCAACACGAGTGACACGAGCTCCAACCAGAAGGCCTACTTCGTGGCCGAACGAAGGATCATCCAGGCTGAGAAGGTGGCGGCCGAGGCGGCGGCGGCGGAGGAGGCCGAAGAGGAAGATGAAGTGGAAGAGGATGCCGGGGGGGCGCCCTTTTGATGGCATGCATTGGAGACTAGTTTTCCAACGGGGCCAAAACTATTTTGATGGCCGACATTGGAGATTTGTTCTCCGGCGCGGTCGAAACTATGTCATGACTGAAATTTGATACTTGTTATCCGGCGCGGTCGATTTTTTTTGTAGCGGAAACTATTGGAGACTTTCATTAGTTCATGCATGAAATTTACGTACGATTACAACTAGAAACCCTAGCCACTACTCGTCGTCATCCGATTCGGCCTTGGGTGGCGGTGTTCCAGGCCCGTCGTCTGCCGGCGCCGCATCTGAAGTTCCCGGCTGCCACTCCGGTGCTGCTGCTCGGGGACGGCCAGTGCTGCAGGTGCACCAGCCCCACGGGACGGCCACGGGGACCATGGTTCCCATGGTGAGAAAGTCGGGCGTGTTGGTGTTGGAGTTGCGGGCTCGTCGTCCTCAGTCGCGGCGCCCTCCTCGTCCTTCTCCGGCTCGCCTAAAACGGCATCCTGATCAGCCACGTGATCGGCCTCCTGGTCCGTCTCCTGGTCGCCCACCACGGCCTCCTTCTCCTGCTCCTGATCGGCCACCACGGCCTCCTTCTCAGGCAACGACATCGCGAGCGAGTTGTGGGCGGTCGTGCGCGGAGAGAATGTGAGCGACGTGCGGCCGGCGAGGAGGGTCATGTTGATGTGAAGGGGTGCGAACGTCACCCCGAAGCGACGCAGCGGCGGTTGCGCGTCGACACCAACCGACATGTCGCTACGCGACGCAAAGTTGAACCGGCGGCGGTTCACGTGCCCGCAAGGTGTTCGACCGGCTGCTCCAATTCTCGGTCCGTTTGGGGGGCGGGCCTTTGGGGGCACCGTTGTGGGCTGTAGCCTTCACTTGGGCGGACACATGTCCGACACCCTCAATTGGGGGTGCCGGAAACGAATTTGGAGGGTGCCGGTGGAGAAGCTCTAACCTGTTTGGTTGGCATGGAATTGGACATGTCATTTCATTTAGAATTCCATCTATGCCTATTGTGTGTTATGTCAATTCCTATCCATAAAGTTGTCTTTTCACTTTTCAAATGAAATGAAATGATGGCTCCATTTCATTTCCGTCAAATGAAATGATGAGTGTCAAACGAGCTCTTAGAGCATGTCTACCTACACCCTAAAATTTATCATGCACATGTTCGGTTTAATGTGGCAGACACATGTCCAGCATAACTACAATTGGGATTGTTGCGTCTAGCACCGCACCCAAACCAAATTACAAAACATTAAAAGGTACATTTCATCCAAATTCTTAGTACAATAGTTTTAATAATTGAAATTAAAAACTTCAATAAACCCTCCGCCTTCTAACTATATGTCGCACCTCGTCAAATTCAGGGTTGTACGGAATGTCGATGATGCCAGCCTTGAGGGCATCGTCCGCAGAATCACGACGACCCGCATATGTCTGAGCAGCCTCGAGGACATCCAGCCTGGATGGTGCGGTCGGGCACTGGCCAGAATCATGTTCGCTCGACGACGTTGTTCTCCAGTGGTGCATACTCACCGGTGAAGCGGTTGGGCTTCTGGGCGTCGCCTCTTGCTACTCGCGGAAGAACGTAAGACCATGATTGTAAACATGTGAACATATTTCTCAAGTTGTTGCACAAATAACAAAATATGTCTCTACATCAAACATTTTTTATTAATTCATACATTTTCTGTTCAAACAAAAGCACACATGCATAGAACAACTTACTACGGTTCTATAAACACCCTAATCATGAAAGAAAATCAACATACAAATTGTACAAGAAGCTACTAATATCACAAATCCCATCTTTTTTATCTCTCCCTCTCATGTTTTACTTGCGAACTCTTTGCATGATCTTATCTTGCTTCATTGCTAAGATTACACTTTCTAATACATACATTTTTTATTACATGAGGTGATGGTTGTTCTGAAAGAGGGGCTGACTTCTGTCAAGACGAGCGATGTTTCCAGGGCGTAGGGAGGGGCTGACGCGGAGGAATGTCATCAACAAGAAGCGACATAGATCACGAGCGTGAGTGGAGAAAGCATATCGATCTGCAAGAACTCGTCAAATGTCTAAACATTACGAAAATTTGCATGCACCTTGCACACCCAAGCATCTTGCGCGCTAAAAAATATCAGATTTTTTTGAATTGCTTTGCTATTTCTATCAAGTTACTGTTCATGCGCGGGAGCATGTGAGCCTGGGCTACAAATCGCTGCTCTCATCAATCAACCTTCAAGGCTTCAATTGTCTTTTTCAGATACGCTTAATGGGCTCCTGGGCCTTCTCCCTCCACAAGTCGGTGACAATAAATTAAACAGCAAAAAAAAAGTCTAAAATTCCAATCTAATGAACGATTTTATGTCCTATCGGAGAACACGTACAGATCTCTATACGAGGTGCCACTATTCCACACGATCGATCTGTGGTACGCTGACAATGGCCACAAGCAAGGGCGACGCCGCCAAGCGAACAAGAATTGCCGCCGGCCCCGGACGCCTCCTGCCGGAGCTGCTAGCGAACATCCACGATCGTCTGGACTTCCTCAACCGCATCGCCTTCGTCACGGTCTTTACCGCATACTGCGACGACGACCACGTATTCAGCCCGCCGGCGCCATGGCTCCTGCTCCCTTGCGAGAAGGAGAAGGACCCGGCGACCGCCACGCTCTTCTCCGTCGCCGACCGCCGCGCCGCCACCGTGCGCGCCCCGGACCCCGCGCTGCGCGGCCACGTCGTCCTCGGCTCCTCCCGCGGCTGGCTGGCCACGGCAGACAACCGGGGCCAGATTTACGTCGTCAACCCCGCCACAGGCGAGCAGCGCGCGCTCCCGGACATCACCACGATGGGGGTCCTTACGCCGACCGGCCACGGCTGGTTCAGCGTGTGGATCAAGCGCTTCCTGACCGCTCGGTTCGGCGGCGGACCGCCGTTCGGGGACAACTGCTGGGGACCTGAGGGGCACGGGGCGATCACGTTCCCCGCCGACGAGATGCGCACGCGGTTCTACCGGAAGGTCGTCCTCTCGATCGGGCGCCGCCCCAGGAACCACGTCGCGATGCTGATCCTGAACCGAAGCTTCGGTGCCCCGGCCTTCGCCACCGCGGAGGACGGCGGCGTCTGGAGGCTGGCGCCGTCGCGGGACGGCATCGAGGATGCCATCCACCACGGCGGCTGGTTCCACTCCGTCTCGTACTCGGGCCTCGTGGAGGCGTGGGAGCGCGACACTGAGTCCGGGGCCTACACGAGCACGGCCGTCGCGCCAAGGCTGTTAAACATTGTCATCGGAGGAGAAGAAGAAGGCAGCTCTCGCAAGTACCTGGCGGCGTCGCCGGGCGGGAGGCTCATGGTGGTGGTCAAGTACGTCAAGGTGACCAAGGATAGGCGGTATAGCTGGGTGGAAAGGTGGACGTGCTCCTTCAAGGTGCACGTCCTCGGCGACGACGGGCAGTGGAAGGAGACGAGGGACATCGGCGACGCCGCGCTGTACGTCGGGGTGAACAACTCGCTGTGTGTGCCAACGATGGGGCGTCCGGAGATCGAGGCCGGATGCATCTACTTCACCGACGACGATCTCCGGGGCGCCGAGCTGCGCAAGCGCAACAAAGACAACTCGTACATCCATCACTGGGACGATGAGTCCGATGACCACGCTAACGTTCGTCCCGTCGGGGTGTACAGCCTCAAGGACGGCACGGTGAGGAGGATCGCAGGCCTCGGGCGGCAGCAGTACCGCAGCTTCGACTCGACGCCGGCGCCGCCCGTGTGGATCACGCCTTCCATCCCATGATAGCTAGCTTGGTTTCTGTTTTGAGTTAGCTAGCAATGGTTATAAGGATAAGGATATACAATACTATTTTTAATTTCACAATTTAGATTTCGGCAATGACAGACCGACGCATAATTAACCACGTGTGATGTTTACAATGCATGTGCTCTGAAACTTGAATTAGCACCAATGGCGTTACCTTTTTATTCATGCCTTCTTTAACAATTTCAGGAACATCAATGCTGCTGTACCAAACAGCCTTCTGGGTTGATAAGGGCATGTACAATGAGGTGACGTCAGACTTCTCTTAGCGTTGACATGTAGGATATTTGTCTAGTTGGCGGTGAGAGAATGAACAAATGGAAGGCTGCCTTCCCTTAGCTAAGAGTTGATCTCTTATGAAATAAGGGATAGCTAATTTCACCATTGTATCATTTGACTTCCCTTAGAAATATAATTTTCTACTAAAATATAATTAATTCTCATTAATTGCTAGGGATGATAATAAGAGATAATGCATTATACAACTTATAATTTATCCTTCTCTAAATGATGTGGATGGCTAAGAGAATACGTGCCTTCTCTACCATTGTACATGCCCTAATTAACCGCTGCTCCAAACGACCTTCTAGGTTGATAATTAACCGATGTTCCAAACGGCCTTCTAGGTTGATAATTAGCCGCCGTAGTACTAAACATCATACATGGCTGATGGTTAAATGCTACTTGGGGAACTCGACTCGTCAGAGGAGGTGCAGTATCCAGCTCCGCAACACGTTTCTTCAGTACTATCTCCCTATCCTTGTCTCTAGTAGGACCAACCCATCTTGCAGGAATCACCGTGACAGTAGACCGGGCAGGCAACACTGACCTCCACCATGGGAAAGACCAGTTGCTGGTGACACGCCAATTCAGAGGTGGAACAATAAGATTCGTGCTTTACGCACACAGCTCGTTGGTTGGGCTCGTCATACTTCCGGATTACTTAAAAAAGAAAAGATATGACTTTCCTCCATAATCGATGCTCTTGAGGCACTAGCAAAAGTTCGCTTGTTATCCACTCATGAGATTGAGCTAAAGAGCCAATCGAATGCACAAATTGCGAAACTTCTACGGGAGTATGAGTTAAAATGGTACCAACGATCCAAATCCCAATTTATCCTAGAAGGAGACTCGAATACTCGCTATTTCCATAGTATTACCAATGGCAGACACAGGAAAAAGTGAATTCATTCTCTTGTCCATGAGGAGGGTACGATCGAGGGCCATGAACAACTAAAGTCGTATATCACAAATTACTATAAAGGTCTGTTTGGAGCACCCGAGGAAGGAAACTTCACATTGGATGAGTCTCGAACGGATGATATACCCCAGATTTCAGAGGAGGAAAATGGCCTACTTACTAAACCTATTCAGAGGAGGAAGTGAGAAAGGCAGTTTTCCAAATGAAACTTAATACAGCTCCTGGACCCGACGGCTTCCCGACGGAGTTCTACCAGAACTTCTGGGATGTCATCAAGTCGGATCTGCTACAACTATTCGCTTGTCTCCATGATGGACAACTTGAGTTGTTTCTTCCAATTTGGGTGAGATAATTTTATTACCTAAGGTTAATGGGGCAGAAATGATTTAACAATACAGACCTATATGCCTTCTTAACGTTAGTTTTAATTTTTTTTTACTAAAGTTGCTACGAACCGGCTGAATAGTGTGGCAGATCGTGTGGGTCCGTCTGAAACAGCTTTCATGCAAGGTCGTAACTTCCTGGATGGGGTGGCAATCCTACATGAAACAGTCCACGAACTACATAGGAAAAAGTTGAATGGGGTAATTCTTAAAATTGATTTTGAAAAAGCTTATGATAAAGTCAATTGGTCTTTCCTCCATCAGACCCTCAGGATGAAAGGTTTTTCACCGAGTGAAGAGCGCTAATTGAGAACTTTGTCTCAAGAGGAAGTGTTGCTATTAAAGTCAATGACGACACTGGCAAGTTCTTCCAAGCGAAAAAAAGGTCTCAGGCAAGGTGACCCGTTATCGCCCATACTATTTAATATAGTGGCTTATATGTCGGCTATCTTGATTGAACGCGCTAAATCTGAGGGCCAAATTGAAGGAGTGATTCCACATCTTGTTGATGGTGGCTTATCGATTCTTCAATATGCTGACGATACAATACTCTTTATGAAACATGACGTCGAAAATGCTCGTAATTTAAAGCTGATTTTATCAGCCTTTGAGCAGTTGTCGGTTCTTAAGATCAATTTCCATAAAAGTGAATTGTTTTGTTTTGGCGAGGCTCAAGAAAATGCCGCCTTGTATGTTGAACTTTTCTGCTGTGCGCAAGGTCAATTTCCTATCAACTATTTGGGTATCCCGATTCACTATCGGATACTTACAAATGCTGAATGGAAAAAGGTGGAGGAAAGGCTCCAATTATGTCTGAATAGTTGGAAAGGCAAACTCTTATCCCTAGGTGGGAGATTGGTACTCATTAATTCGGTACTGACAAACATGGTACTGTATATGATATCATTCTTCCAATTACCTAAAGGAATCTTAAAACGTTTGGATTACTTCCGATCTAGATTCTTTTGGCAAGGGGATAGTGAGAACAAGAAATATCGGCTAACTAAGTGGAGTGTGGTTTGCTGCCCTAAATACCAAGGAGGGCTCGGAATTCATGACCTTGAGGTCAAGAACAGAGCTCTACTTGGTAAATGGCTCTCCAAGCTTCTATCGGAAGATGGAATTTGGCAAACCCTCCTCAGGAGGAAGTACGTGGGATCTCAAGCCGTATCTCAGGTTATTTGAAAACCTGACGATTCGCACTTCTGGGCAGGCCTTATGCCACAAAGAAGTTCTTTTTCCCACATGGATCTTTCTCAATTAGGGATGGATCAGAAATTCGATTCTGGGAGGATAAATGGCTAGGCCAGTCCACTCTCGGAGAACAATATTTGGCTCTGTACGCAATTGTACAAAACAAGAGCGACACAATCGCTAAGGTATTGGGTACCTTCCCGCCAAATGTTTCGTTCAGGAGAAGTTTACTTGGAGCGAGGCAAGCATCCTGGAATGCTTTGCTCAACCGATTGGATCCCATCAATCTGTCGGAAGGCCCAGATAAATTTCTATGGAATCTCACGAAGAATGGTAAATTCTCGGTTGATTCTATGTATAGAGCACTAATCTTCCCGTAGGACCGGTCGATATTAAAGATAATAATAAAATTTGGAAGATGAAGATTCCACTAAAAACTAAGGTGTTTGTGTGGTATTCGTCGAGGTGTAATTCTTACAGAAGATAACCTTCCCAAACGCAATTGGCACCGAAGCAGAAAGTGTGTCTTCTTCTGTCATCATGATGAGACCATTACACACTTATTATTTCAGTGCGGATTTGTCAGGTCTATATGGTCAACCATCCAGATAGGTTCTACCTTACATCCACCGTGTTCCGTTGCAAATATTTTTGGCAATTGGTTAAACGGGGTGATCCTAGGTTTAAACTCTTTAGTAGGGTGGGAGATATTGCCGTTGTTTGGTCGTTGTGGCTATGTAGAAATGACACGGTTTTTAACGATACAAATACTTCTTTTATGCAGGTTATTTATCGGTGTACATCATCGCTACGGGCATGGTCGGCCCTGCAACGTGTGGAGCACCGAGACTTGTTTTTTGAGGTGGTGTCGCGCTTGGAGGCCGCAGCCAAGGAGTTATTCTCCCGGCATGGATGGCAACATAGTCTCCGGATAGACCTACCAGCATCTTAGGCCAGATCTACAATTTCTCATTCTGATATGTAATTCGCCTTTTTTATTTCAGCATTGGGTACTTGTGAGCTCGTGAACTATTGGTTTTGTGTATCCTAACTATGCAGAGGCCGGGTGTAATGCTTAAAACTCTTAAGTAATAAAATATCTTTATCTAAAAAAACAATAAACTGATGAATCAGTATGCTGCATGGCAGAGAACAACTATATATCGGCGGGACAATTATCTTCTGTGGATAAAAATAACAAGATGCTGAATTAGTACGCATGATACAGTTTGCTAGTTATCTCGAGAATGGCTTATGGCACAATTATCTTTTTGTTCACTACTCTAATTATATCTTAGCCTGAGGGGGACAAAGAATTTTTTTCCTCACGGACCATTATGTCTCCCTAGTTACCACAATATGTAAAGATA
This sequence comes from Poa pratensis, assembly GCA_947311845.1. Classification (NCBI taxonomy): domain Eukaryota; kingdom Viridiplantae; phylum Streptophyta; class Magnoliopsida; order Poales; family Poaceae; genus Poa; species Poa pratensis. Next base: position 18,426,928 of record CAMZMU010000039.1, read on the forward strand.
TACGGAGTATGTTTTTATCAAAGATTGGACAGTGCGACTAATATGTCAACCTAGCTTTATTTGATCGCCTCTCTACAAAAAGCTTTATTTGATCGCCGGAATCAAATAATTAATATATTTTGACAAGACATAATATTATGATAACTTTACCTTATCATTTACTGTACTTAGATAATCCACTTCTAGAGCTTCCCTGGTTGAAGCTCTTTCCCCTGTTTTCTCTCTTTCCCCTGCTTCCGATCACACAATAATTAGGTGGTTTTACCTCAAATTTGGATGGAAATACTTCAATCAACACACTCTCATACCAGGTTTCCTCGGTATATCCTTATCGAACAACACATCCTGATAGGGCAAACTTCAAGAGCAAGTAGCAAAGAAGATAAGATCAATTGTGCATATGTAAAATTTCTCAAATTCTAAAACCATAATCGTTGACGAATGGAAACAGTGTGTAAAAAGAGTACAGGTTTCCAATGTCGACGCATTCACGAGCAGGACAAAAACCATTGTCCTTGAGAATCGACGAAACATGTTCAAGGACATCCAAACGGGGCACCTGCATGAAATAGAGCACCTGCATGGCAAGTTCGACTTGTGAGAGGACAGCTATCAGCTATGCCATTAGAACCATCACATAACGAATTTAGATTCAGATATGACAGAAGGAATTGGTTGCATTAAAAAACGGAAATTAAAAGCTGAAAGGCAAAAGAGGAACTAACAGACATAAATAACATTCGTATATGAATGTATTTTATTACATAAACGTATGTTACAAAAACAAAAACACTTCCTTGACTATATTTGTTTTAATTTTATGGATTTGCCTCAACTATTAAATATTGATTTTCTCAAAGTGAAACGTGTTAATGTCTTTCACGCTCTCTAACTGAACAAAAACAAACCCAGACAGGATCCAAACGGTGATTCTCTGCTTGTCCCAATTTTTTTAAATTGGAGTGCACTTATAAACCATTTAGATCCAGAAATGTACCTGGTCTAGATATATCACAAATGTTTTTATTTATCTAAGTATTTCTAGCTTTTCATATCGATCAGGCTAATGGATATTACCAAAAACAAAAACAAACAGTGCTCAACATATATCAACATATGCAAATTTGGTAAAACAAAGAAAATTAGAGGCATTATAACTGCAACAAATAACACTTTGATACCTCTAGATGATTTCGAATGTATGAATCAAGTGCTGCGCCAGACTTGGAAACTACATGGACAAGCATCATTGCCGTGTGATTAAGCTTTATTTTTGCATCGGCTTGCTTTTGTTCTTTTCTGTTTTGGCATTTCTCCAACTGTAAGGTAATAATATTACCCAGAATACGTTCATTGATAATACGAAACCCGTCTGGCTTACTAATTCTCCTTTTCTTGCAGGAAGTACCCATGCGGATCTGTTCTTGGGCTGCCAGGAGCAAAATGGCTGTATGGGCAAGCTTTCCATCTTTTATGTAACTCCAGAGCTCATCAAGTAGATTATCTGTGTATTTTGCAACCAGCCTTGTGGTATCCAAAAGATCTTCTGCAAAAACCACAAACGTAGAGCAAGGAGTCAGTGCTTTTCAGAGTCTATATGCAAGGTGGTAGTTCTGAACTTAAAACTGTTTCTCACTTCCAAGCAAAAGAAAAACACTTTTGAAAATTTTAACAACAACTTGAAGTTGTTCTCCTAGCAAAACAACAAACAATTCGTGACATATAGCACAAGAGAAATCCTGACTTTGACAAGTGTCGAATTAAGAAAGTAAAGTCCCCAAGTATTTCTAATTCAGAGGATTGAGCTATATGACAACTTGCTTTTTCTCTGCTGCAGGACAGCAGAATTAATAATGTTTTTACGAGTGGGGATGTGAGACAAACCATTTCAGGTAGGCACAAAAGATGGATGAGCCTGAAGATATAGTTGGCATCTGCCTCACTGTAATCCCGATGCTCCTTGTAATCCTGACCCGCCTGGTTTGGGAACAAACTGTCTTCCAGATACTTACGCATGCTGGTGTTGTCGACTGCAACATGGAGTGGGAGTAGTCCCTCAATCACCTCAACGCCGGCTGTGCGTATATTGGCCGACGCGTCGTGGCGGACGAGTAACTCAATCATGTCAACGGAGAACATTTCAGCAGCTCGGTGGAGGGGATAGTAACCATACTGGGTCATGCAGTTGGGTCCGGCCCGGCATCTACCAAGCTCAGGTGCCTGACCCTCCAAGGCAACTTTGACACACCGCACCGCATTTTGCGTAATCATCGCGTTCAGAGTCTCTGGGGTGATGATAAAACCCCATTGCGTGCCCCGCCCATGACGCCGCATAAAGCGGAGGAAGAGCCTGACACTGTCCTTATTAAGGGCTGGCCACAACAGGTGCAATGTATCGTGGAAGGCAAGATTCACCGACTAAATTGATCCATTCACAGCCAGAGAAGAGGTGAAAGGGAATTAGTTATCTGATTAGCTAAGAAAAATCAATTGAACATGTCTTGGTGTAATGAATTGTAGTATAATAAAGTGAAGATCTTCCATCCGGAAGTTGCACACACAAAAAATACTGCAGGACAAATGTAGTATATAATTATAACCAAATGATTTATCAATTGCAGAGAACATGAGGGGTGCGGTCTGGAAAGATTATGCTGGATGCTCTGTGGGCACCAAGTTCAGCGTTTTTCTCATCTTCCCACTGAAAAGGGAGGTTAGGCTTGTGTTACCGTCAAGAGCAATGACTAGCGAAAGCAAACATAATAAGATATAAATTTCAAAATGGTGGTTAGTTACTGCACCTTAAAGGACAAACTAATGTTGGTACTGAAGTCATTCCCAACAGGAGGAACAGACTGAGGATAGGGAGGATTCCAAGGATCATATTCATCCGTGTTCGATTTATCTGTTGCAGCATCATCATGGCAAGCGGTTTCTGTTGCCTCCTTGTGCATTGTCTCCGAAGGTGCCGAACTGGCCTCGAATTGCAATCCGTTTGTTTGGCTAGCACAAATATACCTGGAATTACATACCTTGTTTGATTCCCTTTTTTAAGAGAGATAGTGGAGCAATACAAATCTGAGATCTTAGACTTTTCACTGAAAAATCAAAACTTTATATATAAATAAATGTTGATATTTATCAGTTAGCAAAATAGAAAGGTCATGGAAGTATGAAACAGAGTATACATTTGTTATGTGGAGCACAATTTTACATTAAGACAGTTGCAAACCTCATCTATAACCGTTTAAATCTAGAATGACTTTGCTCTTAAAAAGCAGTGCCAATTGATTCAAATAAGAAATACTTTGACAAGTATTTATCATAATTATAGCATGTGTAAAGAACCGATGTTGCAGATCAAATGAGAAGTTTTTTTTCATCTGTCTCTTAAGTGGCCAAGTACGGTGACAATGCTGCATATCACATGAAAAATAACACATAAGTTTCACACATGCAAACTCAATTACAGGTAAGCACTACGTAGCGAGTGTATATAAGTTGATTGAAGCTATCGAAAACAGTATATATGCTGACTGTGGAAGTTTTCAATAGAAATTTATTTTGGTGTTGAAGCTGAAGTTATCTTTAATGTCTTGAACTACCACAACGAATCAATCAATAAAACTAAGTATTATCTTCTTTCTCAACTGGAGAAAAAAATCATAAATTGAGAAGAAAAAGTTACACGTTCACGGAGTCGCGCCGTCTCGGTGATACTGCTGCGATGGCGCTGTTCGCTGGTGGAGCTTGCGCCGTTCGGCGAGCGCCTGAAGGCGTCGAGATGGGATCGTGCGCCGGCACGGCGGTGGCGCCGTGGGGCCCCGCGTAGTGATCTTCGGGTCGGGTGCAGGGCACGCCGGTGCCCGGTTGGTTCCGGCAGTCGGGGGCTCGGGGCTCTGTACTCCACCGCCAGTCCTGTGCGCCGTCGCCTGTCCTCTGCCAGGAGCTTTTAGCACGAGGAAGGGCTGCTATGCCATCGGCAGTTCAAGGCCAGTATCAACTTCTGAGGCGTAGATGGCCTAGTGGTAGCCCGAAGTACTTAGTATTTTGGCCCAGGTAGGGAAGGCATGATGCCGAGGGCGGAGGGCAGCCAAATCCTATTTGCCGCTCGTTGCGGTGCCGGAGGCTCGCACTGCAGACCCGTTGCTGCAAAGGGCCGGTCCATTCACTGTTTCTTTGCTTTCTTCATTTCAGTTTAGTTTTCTGTTTTTTACTTTACTTTTTATGATTTTGAAAATGTTCCGATTTTTCAGATTTTAAAATAATATGAGTTTTAAAAATCTTCAAATTTAAAGAATATTCTGCTTTCAAATAAATGTTCATATAAATATTCAGATTAAAAATCATATTAGAAAAACATTAATATTTGAAAAAGAAAAAACTAAAAAGAGGAAGTAACTAATGGGCTGTGGCCCAACTCACCATGCTGTTGTCGCAAAGGGGTGTGCGGTCCACTGGTACAAGGAAACTAAAGGCAGAAAATAGGACCCCACCCCCCCTTTTGGAGGGCATGGGGAGCGACATTTGTCCTACGACACTCGTTGGTTGCCTACAGAATGGGCCAACCCGCCATGGTAATTGAGGACGGCGATGGAGGCGGTTGCGGCGGAGCACCTCACTCGAGGAGTGAAGACTTCTCGACATGGGCTGCATCTTGAGTGACCAATTAGCATGAACATTTTTCTTTCTTGTTTTATTTTCATCTTTAATGCTCCGTCAAGGCGAGCTATTTCTTTGCTGATATTTATGCACGATTTGACCACTAATATATATTTCCTCTGTACCGAAATAAGTGTCCTCGTTTTAGTTCAAGTATGGATCGTATGGATTGGGAATGTATAAATGATCACCTCACCCTTTTGGAACGGAGGGAGTACTTAACATCATAGATTAAAAATGAATAAATAGTCAATGATGTATTGCCTTGCAAAATTATTTCATTTCATATATATTTATGCTAGATTTGTGGAGATATTACAAAACGAATCATAATCACAATTGTAACACATTCGTCACCGAAAATAAAGGGCATCTTCTAATTTGGGATGGAGGTAGTATATATCTCAGAATTTATATAAATGAAAAATATGTTTTCACAATAGTTTTAGAAAGTTGAGGAAAAAATGTTTAGAGATGTTAAAATAATTGTTTCACGAGGTTTAAAAGAAATGTTCATATGAGAAAGATTATTCGTGCAGTTAAAACAATTATTCAAAAAAAGTATCCATAGGAGAAAAATATGTTCACAATACAAAATAATTATTCACTATGTCCATAAAGTACAAATTAGGAAGCGACTAGGTCTAACTGTATTAAGACGAAAAGTAAGTTAACTCTGCTCAGATAACCCCATCTAGTTACATGTGCAGCGATAAAGTTTTAATTGTAACTCACAAATCATGATGCAAATCTTATGGGATTATTGAGTGGGCTCTAACTTAATTCCCAACCGAGTGAGGAATAGCAAAACCGTACTCTCTCCGTTCCAAATTAGATGACTTTCATTTATCTAAATATGGATGTAAAGGGAGTACAAACTAGAGTAATTTCTACTTCCCACTTATCTCCTCACACTTTGGCATCCTTGTCGGCTGTACAGCCTGTCCTCTTGGCGGCCTGCTGAAACCGACCGAGCCTGCTGATACATCCGAACGTTCCATCCAGATCCGCAGCATTAATCATCATGCGTCCACGATCCTTGCAACAGTCAACACACAGGAGAGGAGGGCAGGGCACCATGCCACAGTCCACACTCAGACGAACCAGGTGACCACGAGCTCCACCGTCCCGGCCGAGGCTCCGAGGCCATGGCCGTCCGACGACGTGCAGGCCGATGCCCGAGCACCACCCCACGCACCGCCGTGCCGGCCGCGGCCAAATCCGGCGCACATCGGCGCGTGCGTGCGTGTGATGAGCACGACCGACCCGATCGAGGAGGACCAGTGCTCGATGGATGCATGTCTGCTTCGCTTTGTTTCTCGAGATCCGAGAGCACATGCTCGCTTCGCCTTCCATCCGTGCCACTACCCCGTGGGAGAACACGAAAGCTTCGATCTTGATCTCTTCCCCATGTGCCGACGCCATGAATTGAATCCGTCTCTCTTATTTAAATACTAGTGCCTGAGGATTGACGCAGCTGCTGGTGTCGGGCGATTTGTCTTTCCCTGGATCGAGGTTAGCTAGATTGGGTGTCACCTGCTAATAAAGCACAAGTGTTAATTGTGTAATGACCTAGGTTAGCTAATCCCTACAAAATTGCTCCTAGCTAGAGTAGTAATATTGTTAGTGAGTAGTACAAACTACTTAGTATGTAAATGAGTTCTGTCCGGTTCATTTGCTGCTTCAAGTTGAATGAAGGAACTACTTCTCATCCTTAGTCAAACCTGACCAGGATGTCAAAATGCAGCATTAAGGTTCTCTGACTGAGTGACTGACTAATGTCTCAGATTAAGCCATTAATGGCAGTTGAATAAAATCATTCAGAAGCACAAATCAGACATATCCAGTCTCCAATCATATGTACCAGACATACAGATACAGCTCATGCTGCTCTCAATCTGCTGCGAAGGACACACATAAACACATCCCCACACCCCATATAGGCATCCATCATCCTGTCTCCTCTTCCACCCACTCGTGTGCTCAAAGCCCCAAACAGCTTCTAATGTTATGCGGCCTCGATCATCTCATCATGGAGCACATGATTTAAGCGTCGCAACTAACTGGGGCTTGGCTTAGCTTCTCTTCTCCTCCGGTCCTCTTTGATGGGTGAGTTCGACAAATACACACGTTCTTTTTTTACAAAGATTCTTGCCGCCTCTTACTTCGAAGCTCTTGTGTTGTTCTCGCGTTCTGTTTGAGGCCGTGATTCTCTTTTCAGCTAGAATATGTTGACAATGACATCTTTTTTCTTTGCCGTATTACTGTTTGAGATCATAGATAGTTGTTTTCACATTAGGTGTGAAGGTCATAGATAGATAGTTGTTTACCCATTAGGTTGTGAAGGTCACATCCAGTTCTCGCTTGCTTCTGATTCTTTCCACTAAAGCTGCCCCCATCTTACTTTTCCCCTTTGATCAATTTGATGTGACATTGTTGATCCAACTACTGTTTCTTGATTAGTTGCGCAAAAAGGCAAATCCAGCTACATTATTAGCGCTAGCTGCATCAAGTCGTTGTCTATCCCCTTGATCACTTACTGATATATAGCCTAACGCCATTACTGTTCTTATCAAGAAGAAGCAAGCGCAGGCCCGAGTCCAAGGCTGCACTGCAATGCTGAGGCGCGCCGCTGCTGCTGCTGTTGAGGAGGTGACGCCGAGGACCAAAATCCGCAAGCGGTGCGCGCTGTCGTCGTCGTCCGGCGCGTCGGACACTCTGAGGAAGCTGAGGCTGAAGCGAAGCGTGGTGTTGAGGAGATCGTCGCCGTGCTTGAGGAACAGGAGGAAGATGTCAGAGTCGTCTTGGAACGGGCGCTGCCGGGCTGACGGGATGCACTCGTCTGTGTCGGCCCGGAAGCTCGTCAGCGCTCTGTGGCAGATGAACGAGGGCGGCTTGTGCCAGGAGGAGGAGGAGGCCGGTGTCGCAAGAGACACCGCTGCGCGCCGAGGCTCGGCGGCGCACCGGCGCTGCGCGTCGCTGGTGGAGGTGAGTGTCGCCTGCCTGCCGATCGCCATGTCTCTGTTTATCATAATTAACCGTTTTGTTTCTGCGGTTTGATCGTGATGTCTCTGTTGTGCAGATCACAAAAAGGTCGAGAACGAAGAGCAAGGTTTTGGATGGTGATCACGGCGAGTGGTTTTCAGATAAGCTGAGTAATGGCGGCAGGATTGGGGTAATTAACTCTGTACTATCACAGTGTTCTATATACTACTGTTCATTTTGTTTCTTCCAGGAAATTTGAAGGAATGGAACAAAACTTATATTCGGTACTAATAAATGCTCATCTATCTTGATTTCTCGGATACTTTTATTCAGAGTAACAATCCTAACATTACCGAGTCAAAGAACTGAAGGTGTGCCCCTGATTCTGCATTTCGGATGCAAGTCATAAGAGTCACTTGTCTCTGGACATTTAGTTATGCCACACACACAACACATATAGGAGTATATTGTAATAGTAGCCCTACAGCCTGACATTAAACATGGCTTGCATTTCCAAAGATGCTTTGTGATAGCCACATGCACCTTTGCCCACTTCCTTCATAGGCTAGTACAAACTAGGCTTTCTCTAGCATTTCTCTTGCATTATTATTGTACAAAACCTGACTTGTTTATCCACCTACTATTGCTTGCTGTTCCTCCTCCCGTCATGGCATCGTGTCTAGGCTGTGAATTAGTAGGGGATGCGTTAGTGATTGAGCAGTTGTGATCTGTTAGGTATATGCGGCGTCGGCGGTCGTGGACGGCGCTGTGTAAACTAATGGATTTTCAGTTGGAACTTGACCATCTTGAACGAACGGCATGGCACACATTCGGCGGTCGACGGCGGCGTAAACTAATCGTTTTTCAGTTGGAACTTGACCATCGTGAATGGCATGGCAGATTCGGCGGTTGTCCACGTTAGTTGAGACTTGTTTTTCAATTGGTGTGCAGCAGTTGTGGAAGAGGGCCATGACAGCCTCAGCTGCGACTGTGTGTCTGTCCAGACAAGAGCTCCTCATCATACATGTCCTATTTATCTTGCTAGCTAATCATTAATTCCTTCTGCGCCTAATTAATCAGCCCTAGCACAAGTAATAATCGAGTAGAGAACTCACATTTTTAATTACCAAGTCCTAGCAAAAGTTCTGAACAATTGCTGATAATTTGTGTATGTTCTTCTTCAGGTGCACGCAGACTCGATTTCCACATGTTCAGTGGATAGAATGGCACACCTGCATGACATGTACAACAGCCTGACGGCGTCCAAGGAGCTCGTCAGGGTTCTCGCCAACGTCTGGGGGCCCGGAGTCCTGAACCCGTCGACGGCGTCAATCCTCTCCGCGCTGCGCTCCGAGCTCGACCTCGCGCGCGCCCACGCGCGGCAGGTCGCCAAAGAGCAAAGCCGCCGAGGCGATGATGTCGAGCTCCTGAAGAAGCGGCTCGCGGCGGAGGCGCACGCGTGGAAGAGCAAGCAGAGGGAGAAGGTGGCTGCCACCGTGCGTGTCGTTGCCGAGGAGCTTGACGGCGAGAGGCGGTCCAGGCGGAGGGCGGAGAGGGTGAACGCCAAGCTCGGGAAGGCGCTGGCCGAGACGGAGAGCTCTTTGGAGGCGGCGAGGAGGGAGCTTGAGAGGGAGAGGAGGTCGAGGGAGCGCCTGGAGATGGTGTGTGACGAGCTCGTGAGGGGAGCCGTCTCGTCGTCCTCGACCGTCGGCGAGGTGGAGGAGATGAGGCGGGAGGCCGAGACGGCGCAGGCGGAGCTGGACAAGGAGCGGGAGATGCTGCGGCTCGCCGATGAGCTCCGCGAGGAGAGGGTCCAGATGAAGCTGCTCGAGGCGAGGCTCCAGTTCGAGGAGAAGAACGCCGTCGTCGAGCAGCTGCGCGGCGAGCTCGAGGCCTTCCTGGAGACCAGGAAGCAGGATCCCCAGGAATCATCTGTGTAGAGGAACACCAAGCCTGTGACGATCACCATGCATCTGGAGCAGAAGGTGCCAATGGCATTGCTCGTGTTTCTGTCAGCAAGAGGACGGATGGAGAAAACGACGGCGACGACCGCGAAGAAGATGATTCAGAAGGCAGCGACATGCACTCCATCGAGCTGAACATGGATGGCAACATCAAGGACTGTGGCTGGAGCTACAGCAGCACTGCTGCCAATTCCAAGGACATGACGACGTCCAAGAAGGCAGGGTCGTCCGCGGGCAGTAGGGGAACGGCGTGCGCCATCGATCCGTGGGCAGGCGCCTCCTTCGACCGGCGATCTTTGGAGGAGTCGGATGGAGGCCAGCAGTGGGACTGGGGCGTCGACGACGAAGGGTGCAGCGACACTACCAGAGACATCGACCAGGACTCGGAGAGGTACAGGCCATCAAGAACCTCAGGGAGCAGATGCTGGCCGGCCATGGGTCCATCTTCATGTCGCAAGCAGACCAAGGAAATGCCGACAGCAAACAACATCGTTACGGTATGGTATGATAAAATGAGGAGGGGAGAACGATGATGACATTGGCATTTTGGCATGGAGAATTGAGTTGGATCTATCGGCTGGTGTTAAACTCTATCTGTCATGTTGTTCTCCCTTAGAACTGTGTGCATAACTGATGTGTTCTTCGTGGACGAAAGAGAAACCATCCTTTATTGCTCAAAAATAGTGAGATCATTTACTAGCACCCACCCTAAATCCCTAAATCCCACCACCGTGTGCGCCAGTGTCGGGCGGCGGCAACCACCAGGCGCAACCTCGTTGGTGACCACCATGGTGCCGACTGGTGTTAAACTCTCTACTCGTTATGTTCTCTCTCAGAATTGTGTGCATCACTTTATTTTTTGATAAAAAAGGATCACCCACAACTTCGTTAACGAAACTTAGTGTTTGAGTAGCACCACCACCCGACTTGGACGGTACGACCACTGATGAAGATCACTAGCAGTCGCGCGAGGCGCTTCTTAAATATCTAAGTCACCCTCTTCTGTAAAGGATCACAAAGACACTGATTTCGGAGACCTGCTCTCTCATTCGCCGGTGCATGTCGATGCTCGAAATGGAGTAGAATACAATGACGGTGCAAAGTGGGAAGAGGTGAAAACCCTATCTCAGTTGGTTGTATTTCTGGCGGTGGCCAATGTGTCCTTTATACGGTTGGAGAACAGAACGATCTTGTGCCCGATCACGACTTAAACCGAATTGGTTTCCAACTAATAAACTTAACGGCCAAGACAATCGCGATTTAAACCGAATATGTTGCCAACTAATGAACTTAAATGGCCAAGACAATCAAAAAATCCAAACGGCAAAAGGAGGTTGTGCCCTTTCAAGGCAACATACCGGATTTTGGGGGACCATTCACGGGCACGTCGCACGCGCCGCCCAATCCCAGCCAGGCCAGGTGAGCGAGCATGTGTATTTTTTTTACGAAGGAAGAAAACAATGCTTTCATTTGATTAGAGCAAGAAAGAATAGAGTGTATACAAGGTCGTAATTACAGACAACAAAAACCGTCGAGAACAAAAAGGTGACAAAGAAAAGAACAGGCCGAGCCGAGCTTTGCTCTAGCTGCCGAAAAACATCAACGATGGCCTAATAAGCTCGATCTTGGGGTCTTCATGCAAGTTAGCCAGCCCTAGACCTGCCAGCAGACAACAATATCGGCGCCCAGTGGCGGAGCCAGCAGGGTGGAAGGGTGGTGCGGGCCCCACCCTAAGATTTGGCCCAACCCATATAAAATCTCTAGAAAAGAGAGAGAGAAAATAAGAAGGCCCAACCAAATATAAGCATGCCCCACCCTAAGAAAATGGCTGGATTGACGGCGCCTCGTCTAACACTTAGTGAAAACCCTCATAGCCAAAGAACCTAGGTTGTTGAAAGTCCCGACATTACATTCCTTCCAAAGAGACCAGCAAAACAAATTAATGACGACAATGAGGCCTGTCGTGCACCTGATCATGCTACCATTGGCGAGGGCGGTAGTAGCAGCTAGGCTGGGGTTGAAGTTGAACTCAAGCTTGTATGAACCAAGTCCCAAACCTGACGCGAGAAGGGACAGTGCAAGAAGAGATGTAGGCAAGATTCGTCGCTCGAAAGACAGAGCCAGAAGACACGCTTCAACATGTGTTCTGTAAGACAGTGGTTGAGGCAGACATATTGTGTGTGTGTGTGGTATTCACTTTCTCTTCTATCCCAATCACTTAGTGAGCTAGTGAAACTCCAGTATATTTTTTAGACTAAACGGACCTCCCCGTATTTCATATAAAGAAACCGCCCAGTTCTTACAAGAGTTTAAAAGTAAAGTCTAAACGACAGAAAGCAAACAGAAAGTAAAGCTGGAGCCATCTATCATGTACTCCAATTACAGGGCTTTTATTCGCAAGCACTTCAAAATAACCAGAAACAGAGAGACTACTAGAACAACATGGAGCATGCCTCGGCCATTCACAGCGTCAGTCTCAACGTAGCTGGAGCCCAACCATTTCTTCTTGATAACGCTTCTCCTATCACCATCTTCAGTGCTGCAACACCATCTTCAAGTGTTTTTGCCCTTGGCCTTTCTGCAACAGAGCCCACATGTTAAGGATATTACAAAGCCTATATACCACAGCAGCAGGGTCATCATGATATTTATTGTTGAAACATGCATCATTCCTATTCTTCCACAATGTCCAGCAGACTGCTGCACATCCACTAAAAACCAGTTTTCTGTTGTGAGGGAAGGAGTCTATCCAAGCCCCAAACATGTCATCCACCCCATCAGGAGGTCTGACCAAATCAAAGGCACACATCACTACTTGCCACAGGAATTTAGCAAGGCAGCATTGAAAGAGAAGGTGATCAGCAGTTTCTTTCTGAGAGCAGAAGTGGCATTGCTCACTCCCTGTCCACCCTCGTTTGCTCAGATTATCCTTGGTCAAAATGCTCTTCTTTACCAACAGCCAAGAGAAGATTTTGACTTTCAGAGGAATTTTCACTTTCCAGAGAAATTTTTGCGGGAAAACCCCAGCTGCTCTCAGTTTTAGGTACAGTCCTTTCACCTGAAACTTCCCTGTTGTTCCGATTCCCCATCTCACTCTGTCAGGGTTATCATTTACCTGTACAGGATCCACCACTCTTTGTAGCTCAGCAAATTGAGCAGCAGTGTCTCCCCACAGAGTCCTTCTGAATCTGATGCTTCCCCAACCTTCTCTTTTTACTTTTGCAACTGTAATCTTCTTGGAGAATGTGATGTTATACAACCTGGGGAACAGGGAAGCCAGTGGTGAATTGTTCACCCATTTATCTTCCCAAAACAGAGTTTTCTCCCCATTATTCATGATTCTACTGGCAAAGCTTTGAAAAATGGGATTAACACCCATCAGGCATTGCCAGAAGTGAGAGGAGCCAGGACTGCCTGAGCTTGTGATAACACCTGATTCTGTAGGTATTTGTTTGTCAAGAGTTGTTGCCAAGTCCCTTCTGTGTTTTCCAGCCGCCACGGCCACTTACACAACAGACTTCTGTTCAAAGTTTGTAGATCCAGGACCCCTAAGCCACCACGCTCTTTTGGTAGACACACAGTGTCCCAATTGACCAGATGATATTTCTTTTTGTCCTCCACCTCATTCCACACCATCCTTTTCCTGCTGATATCCCACTTTTTGAGTGCCCCCTTTGGAGCCTCTAGGAAAGACATCATATACAAGGGAAGGTTTGTTAAGCATGCATTCACCAAAGTGAGTCTATCACCAACTGACAGTAACTTTCCTTTCCAGCCAGCAAGCTTTTTGATGAATTTTTCATCAATTGGCCCCCACTGGGACCTAGCTAATCTTTTTTCATCGACTGGCATCCCCAGATACTTCATAGGAAGCTCTGCTATAGGACAAGTAAGAATTTCACTATACAGATCTGCTCTCTCCACAGCCTCCCCAAGACAATATACCTCACTTTGTAAAAATTGATCTTTAGACCAGAGAGCTGTTCAAAAGCACACAGTATAAACTTGATATTTCTTGCATTTTCCAGATCATCCTTCAGTAGCAAGATGGTGTCATCTGCATACTGCAGAATTGACAAACCACCTTCTACCAGATGAGGGACTAAGCCAGCAATCACACCTTGTTCCTGCGCTTTATGGATCTTCATAGCCAAACCATCTCCTACTAGGTCAAACAGAAGGGGGGATAGGGGTCTCCTTGTCTGACTCCAGCATAAGTGGGAAAATAAGGCCCAATCTGCTCATTTACTCTAATAGCCACTCTGCCACCCCTGACTGTTTTCATCACCCAGTCAGAGAAAACTGTCCCCAAGCCTTTATCTTGCATCATCTGATACAAAAAAGCCCAGTTCACTTTGTCATATGCCTTTTCAAAATTTATTTTAAAAAGCACACCAGACAATTTCTTATTCTTGATCTCATGTATGGTCTCATGCAAGAGCACCACACCTTCCATTATGAATCTGTCTTTTATAAAAGCAGTCTGAGTATCTGAAATGACTTTAAGGATCACAGCCCCTAATCTGTTTGCTAGAATTTTTGTTAGTATTTTATAACTAACATTCAACAAACAGATTGGTCTGTATTTCTGAATTGTATCTGCATCAGGGACCTTTGGGATAAGAGTGATAACTCCATGGTTTAACCTCTCTATCTCCAGATCTCCCTTATGAAAGGCATCAAATAGATCTTTCAAGTCTTTTTTGATGTGTCAGCTGGGAAACCATCAGGCCCAGCAACTTTGCAATGTTTAAGATCAAAGACAACATCCTTTATTTCTTCCATATCAAAAGGTCTGACCAAGAAGGCTCTATCTTCCTCATCAAGCTGAGCTTCATCCATCCCTTCTAATCTCATACCAGAGATAGTTGAGGGACCAAAGAGTTGTTTATAATACTCTGTAGCATGCTTGATAAGATTATCTTCTCCCAACACCTCTTGACCATTGTATTTCAGCATTGTTATTTTGTTCTTCTTCTTTCTTCCACTTGCTTTCAGATGGAAGTACTTAGTATTGCCATCACCTTCCTTCAAATCTTTCTCCTTTGCTCTTTGTCTCCATTTCAGTTCCTCATCTCTCATTAATTTTTTTATTTTTTGAAAATCAACCTGCACTTCTTTTTCTCCCACTGTTAGAGCTGTGTCTTCTGCCTTCTTATCCAATTCATCTAATTTTTCCATCAGCTGTTTCCTTTCTTTCCTATATTGCCCTTCGACATTTATGTGCCAGCCCTTTAAATGTCTCCTCAGCCTTCTATATTTCTCTTGCCATTTGTCCAGATCATATCTGCAATAAGTCCTGGCCTGCAGGCTATCAGTTACTACTTTCTCAAAACCCTCCCTTTCCTCCCAGCAAATCTCATATCTGAATAAGTTGCTATGTGGAGGCAGGGTACCACAAATCAACAGTAGAGGGACATGATCAGACAATATCTCTGTTCATCCCTGTAACTGTTGCTAGAGGAAAGGCAAGATCCCATTCTGTGGACACTAGAATTCTGTCTAGTTTTTCAAAAGTGGGTTCTGCCAGGTTATTAGCCCAAGTGTATTTTCTACCAATCAGTTTCAATTCTTTCAATCCACTCATCTCAATGATGGAATTGAAAAGATGACTCCATCTGGTAAGAACACAAGGAAAACTCCAGTATATAAGGTGGTCTCAATCTTTCTCAATTAGCATGGGACTAATGTTGGCACCTCTGCCTCTTGCCACGCATGGCCCTTTGAGATTTATAGGGATATCTGAAATCTCATATGGGCTGGGCCATATCTCTAAAAGATTTTCGAGGCTCATCATCTTTTGATACTTGATCTTGCTCTATATTTGATCATGCTATTCGTCATGCCTGATTGCTACATGTTGTATGTCTGTCATGCTTTTGAACTGAAAGATATCATCGCCATTTGAATTTCTTGATTGCTAAATGTTCTATGTTTGCTCATGCTTTTGGACTGAAAGATATGATCTTCATTCGATCATGCTAACAGTTTAGAATTATGCATTTGAAATGTTACACTATTGTGTGAAGTTGATTTGTGGTTTTTTTTATTGGTATGCATCAAATTGAAGTTCATTTTATAGTTCACATGCAGGGAAGTAAAAATTGGGCATCGATTCTGTCCCTACTGGCCATAAAAAATACGCTTTCAAGTATACTGAAATCGCTTTTTCAGTATGTGGGTTTTGAGCATCTTCTAGAGGTGCTCTAATCTGGCTATTGGTAATGCACTTTGTTGTGAACAACTTAAAACCTCCATGCAAGAACAATATGTTGATGATTTGCTCTGTAGTTGCGAGACTAAGGAAAAACCAATACTCTGATGCATGGAGCGAAGTACTCAAACCGAAACCAAGATCGATACTGGCAGAAAACATAAGCAACCTGAACACGCGAGTCATGCATAGCTCAAGAGAGCAACATTCGTTCATACACTATAAGCGCAAGTTCTTTATTTGTTCCCTCCATCGCATTGCACGGTATGAGCACCACCACCGATCGATCACTTCTTCTTGGCGAGGAACACGTCAGATAGCACCGTGTCGGATCGCAGGGCCGCTTTGAGGAGGGCCAGCCCCTCGTCCATGCCGACGCTGACGAACTTCTCAGCCAGCTCCACGTCCTTGTTCACGCTAAACTTGCTGATGAGGGTGATACTGGAGATGGCCGACATGGGAGTCACCTCCAGTCCGTCGGTGACCATGTAGGTCACCAGCCCCTTCACGTACCCGCCGGTCTCGTCGCCGGCGGAACCTCCCACCTCTGAAGCCGACGCTGATGCGGAAGCCTTGGGCGCCGCGGACGGAAGCACGAAGGTGACCTCCGTCGCCATCGCCTGCTTGCACTGCGGGCACGCCGCCTTGGCCTCCATGGTGGCCGTGGCGCAGTACCCGGCGCAGGTGTACATCTTGAACCTCGCCAGCGGCGACGACGAGCTCTTGTCATCGCCCTTCCCGCCGCCCTGCAGGAGAAGCAGCTCGCGCGCATCCGGGTGCAGCACCTTGGGCTGGAGAAGGTCGGACTTGTCCTTGTTGGGCTGGAGGTAAGAGGTGCCGATGTTGTCGACGCTCTGGTACAGGCGGCCGATGCTCCCCTGCATCGTGCCGGCGGAGATGAGCTTCACGACGGCGCCGATGGGGAGGGTGAGCAGGCTGAAGACGAAGTCCACGAACTCCTTTTCGGCCTCCGCGAAGAGGACCTTCTTCGTCTTGGCGTCCACCAGCAGCTTCAGAGATCTTGTTGCTCGAACCCATCGTTGCTGGTCCTTGGAGAATATCACGAGGAGATGGCTGGCAACTTAAGGGATACGGTACAATTTATAGAAGGGGAAAAGGGAGGCGAGGAGATTTCTTTGCTGGATCATTGATCGTTGAGTGGAGTTAGGGAGGGAGGTGAATCGATTTCGTTGCCGGGTCATAAATTGAATACTCTTTGGCTTCTCAAGAAGTAATAATGGAGTGATTTCTAGGAACGGCAACGCTCAGTGAATAATGCCACTTTTTTCTTAAGTATCTTCCGATTGAGGCAGAGGATCAAACGGCAACAGAAAAATGCTCCCTCCGTTCGGGAATACTAGTAGTATGAATTATGGATTTATTATTTGTAGATCTAGCTATGTACAATACCAAGCTAGATTTGTAAATAATAAATATGAAATCTATAAATAGTTATAGATTTATTATTTGAATATGACTGATCCATCATCAAAATGTACAGCGTGAAAAAGTATTAAGATTTGTGCGTTTTCATGGAAACAATTCTAGAGAACACATGAATAAATAAAAATTAAGTATTATTCAAAAAAAAGGTAAAACAAAAACACAAATAAAAAATTAAAATCAAAATTGGGAATGTGGTGATTTACCACCACATGCGTTTTACAGTATTTTGTTGAGTGTCTGAGTCTTTGTCGACTGTATTTCACCGGCCTCTAGTAAAGACAATCTTCGCCAAGTGCAGCAACGAAGTTAGCCCAGCTCACTTTGTTAAGAAAGTTAATGTACAACCCAGCCACATAGGTTCAACTCCTCACGGATTCAGATTTGGGTTCTTCTTATTTAAGAAAATCAACTGTAGGGGCTTCACCTACCGCATTCCTTTCAAAAAAAAAACCAGAAAACACTCGCAATAAAAAGGATCTCTTTGCCTAGTGCTATGTAGATGTTGCTCGGCAAAGATTTGAGATTTTGTGGCGCAATTTTTTTCTCGCCGGTGCTATATTTCTCCCGCTATGTTTGTTTTACATTTTCTTTTTTCCCCACCTATTTTAGTTCTTTGCACTCGGCAAAGCTTGTTTATATATTATTTCTCGCCGATGCTTATTTTTTGTCTCCTATGTTTCGTTTCTATTTTCTTTTTAACGACCATTTTACTGCATGCTTTGTCACCTCAAGAGATGTGCTGCATGCTTTGCCACCTCAAGAGATGTGTATTTCTAAAGGATCAAATCTGGACTTAAGATAACTCGCAAAAAAAATGACCACCCGGGATGGTTAACATCTGTATATATCTTGTTCAATTGCTAATATTAATATACTTATGAGCCAGCCGTATGAGATATGTATTTTAACGATACTAGAAAACTCCCCGTGCGTTGCAACGAGAATATTGATTGAGAACTTTGTGTAACTGAAAATATATAAGATACATGAAATATGAAATTGTTTACAGAAATATGCAAAAAGCGCAGAATAATTGATATGAAATTGTTTCGTGTTTGACGACAAATAATTAGTGACGTGGACAATCGTATGGCTAAGAAATAAATGACGTGGATAGATTACATGTACAATATATTATAAGTAAGGGATATTAGTGGAGAATTATATGGACAATTGATTGGCTAAAAGAATGGATGATGTGGATAGATTGCATGTTGTGATAGAAAAATAATTAATGTATCGGGTTTTTGCTTTATAAAGGTACTAGTACAATTGCACGTGCAACGCACGTCTATGTAATATTTGTTTTGTGACGTACTAATTTATGGCTATACTGATTAGATTAAACCCGCATGTGAAATTTATGTGGGCAAAGATGGGATTCTATGATAATAATATCATTTATTTTTTATAATTTAATTGCAGTTTATCACCACAAAAGTTTTAATTGTGATACCACATTCAAATTTGATGTAAATATTTTTAAATAAACCATTTTGAATCTTCGTGTGAGCAAGAAAAAAGAGTTAAGCCAGAACATACCAGTGCAAACAATTAAAGAGGGCAATTTACGTGATTGCGACCAAAATTTTCACCAAAACCACAAACAATTCTATCCCATTTTTTCACATTCTCATAGCTAGCGACATTCGAGCTACACGCTAAATACATACCATCAAGTTCAGAGTACTACCCGGCAAAAAAACAATCCAGAGTACTACACACGATTTAGAGTGCTGAAGCTCAGGTTGCTACACGCAGCAAGACAAGAACACGCACGCATCAGCAAAGCTGCTGAGCACGAGCAGCCGGGGCGCGTGTGTTCTGGACTGGGAGGGGCACCGTGGCGAGCGTCCCGAGCCTCCGCCTCTGTCGCATTATGCGCTCCTCCTCCCGCCGCCGAAGACCGCCACGTCCAGCTGAAAACCGCTTAAAAAACACATACATAGCTAGCTTCACCGCAAGAACGAAATCGAGCTATTACCGCGGTGAGTAGCTAGCACATCAAAAGCAACGGCTGCCATGGCCAAATCGAATAGCCGGGCGAGCTTGGCTCGACCGCATCTCCTTCCCGAGGAGCTGGGACAGGACAGACCGCAGTGCGGCGGCCTTCTGGCCAGCCGCGGGCGCACTGCAATGGAAATACGGATGCCTGGTATTTATCCGCCCTGAAATCATAGGTAGGGATCAGTAGGCAACGAACGGGACCGTGATCCGTCCACGACCCACGGCGACCCGGCATCGTTCCCGGCCCTCGATCTGGGTCGATCGACCCCGGGTTGTGGCACGCGGCATATGGGTAGGAGTTCCGATGGTGCCGGAGGGCGCAACGACCACTGCTCTCTGCTCCTCCCTCGCGGCAGCCGGCCGCCTCTTATCTCTCTAGCCCCACCCTCTGCCCCGTCATGGAGCTCTACCCCGCCCAGCTTCTTCCCCACCTCGGTTTCGTCGTGTCTGGCAGCTAGAACGGCGACATAAGAAGCGGCGATGGACCGTGACCCGTCGGCAAAGTTAAATCAAGACAAAAACAAAGATAACGTTTCGCGTTGGATTGTGTTGAGGTGCTCAACACCGAACGAGCAATCTGAGCCTTTGATCAAATATTGGACGCGTACGATTTAATGTATCCGGTCATGTTTGCTCTTTTAATAGTACTAGTACACGTGCACGTGCAACGCACGTCTATATAATGGTGGTTTTGCGACTGTAGTAATAAGATGATTACTGATTTGTGATAACTAACCCGTATGCGAAATTTATGTGGACGAAGATGGGACTTAATGTTGCTAATATCTTTGTTTTTTTATATTTTAATTACAGTTTATCTACACAAGAGTTTTAATTGTGATACCACATTAAAACTTTGATCTATATATTTTGCAAAACTATCTAGTAATGTTGCATGTGGCAATTACGTTGAACGTTGATTACACAATCTTCGAAAACTTACGTACCGCACCCAAAGGTACTTCAGAGCAATAAATGAAAGGTTTTTTTTCTTACTTTCAAAAGATAAAAATATTTTTCGCGTGTAGATAACACATCATTATGTTCAGGATTATTCTTATGAGCGGTACATAATACCAACTCAATAGTCGTTGTTTTACAATAGTTCAGCTTGCGATCATCCATCAGAGTCTAGCAAAACTTTACAGCAATTCAACTGACCAACAATGGCTTGTTCGGTATAGCACAAGATTTTTATGGTGTAGGACGCCGAGTCAGGGTGTCGCCAGTATGAGGACTGCTGCATTGCCTCCTCCGCAGAGACGCGACAGTGTCCATGTCGGCATGCGTCGGTGGCACGAGAGATGCCGTCATGGACCACGGCGGCCTCTGTGCTCGACGCTAACGGCATTTTCTGCAGGGCAACATGCCACCGCCGGCTGTGTTGGCCTTGGCAGGCGCCGCCATCCGTGGTGACCTTGGACACGTGTCGCTTAGTCAACGTGCCGCCGCGGTATTTCTGGCAATTCGACTCAGAAGTGGTCTTTTTTGACATTTCGTTCACCCAAGTGATCTCATGTGTCAAAAATTCCTGGTTATTCTCAATCTAAAATCTAATTAAAGGCGAGAGCTAATTATTTGAGTCCACCAGACCCAAAGAACCCACTGCAGGTTTCTGATCGTTTCGCCAGCTTTTGCTATAAGAACACCGACCTGCACGAATTCCCATAATCAGCATAAGCAAATCAATATTCTGTATCAACAGTGCACATAAATGGTCTCTGTTTTGACGCTTTCTCTGTTCTCTTTTATTCCACACAGAGTATATTATCCACATTGGTTCAAAAAAATTACACGAAGAAGAAACCTACGACAAACAGATTACACCTAGTCCACTGATTATACCTTGGGCTAACCACATGAGTTACACTGTCATCTACAAAAACATCGAGGGGTTCGGCGGTTCGGCCTCTGTACGCTACCTGCAAGGGAGAATGGGGAGTTGGGAACTTGTGATGGGAAGTAGCAGCAGAGGAGTTACCGGTGGTGCGTGGATGCCAGAATCGTGAGAGGCGGTCGGCAGCGTGCAATCGGGATTCAGGGCGTCCTCCGCATCAGCCAGATCCGAGCATGACGCGCGCCACTTGATCCCCACTCGTTGCTCGGCGTCGTCGGCTGCGCGCTTGCCGCCGGCACGGAGGAGAGGGATCCCTGCAGATGGATAAATCAGGGGGGGCGGGTGCGGTGGAAGCTGGATGGAGCTGTCGTCTCCGTCTCCGGCGCGGGACGGCGATGGCGGCGAGGTGGCGGCTCGAAGCCGATGTTCCTTCATCGTGCAGATCCTGGTGCTTGCGCCTGGTGGCTGATGCGGCATTTCAACGCTGTTGTTCGAGCTGGCGCTTCTGGTGCGTGGTGCGGTCGAGTTCTTCGTCTCTGGCGGCGTGCTGCTGGTGGTTGAAGACGGCGGCCTGCTCTGTGGTTCTGCTGCTGCTGTGTGTGAGTTTGATTTCGTCTCGTTTCGTGCGTGCGTGTGCTTGTTCTTGTTGAAATCTTGTACACGAACTCCCTGTCAAAAAAAAAAAAAAAAAAAATCAGGGGGATGAATCATGGAGCACATGAGGAACACTGGAGCAAATAGGGGAGGCTGCCGAGTTGCAGAAGTTGGGCGGCGCCGGCCGACTCTCGCGCGACGGAGGACTGGAGGAGGGCCGCAGGCAGCCAGACCGGGAAGTCTAGAGACGGGTGGGGCTCGCCGGCCTTCCGTTGTGGCTGCGAGGTGTGCGTGCGTGACGGCGCGGTCGACCAAGCGAGCCAGAAACGGATCGTGGGCGGGGTGCGCCGAGCAGGGATGGCGGGATGTGGCGCGCCGGTGAGCGGAGCCGCGGATGCCGGCTGGCCAGGGACCCTGCCGCTGATTTCCCGTAGGCCGTCGCCTAGTCGACCTCCGAGACGGATCCGGCTGCCGACGAGCTCACACCGTCGCTGCCGCCGTGCAGCTCGAGATTGGAGGAGTCTGAGTTTATCGAGCCCGCCCTCCCCGGTGCAGTCCGCTCACAGGCCGATTCTTGACGGCGACGACGACGAAAATTTGTGACATCGTTTTTTACGGTGGCAAATCATAACAAACCGGTACGGTGGCAATTTAGTAGTATTATGTGATTTGGTGGGAGGGTAAAACGGGAAAAATCAGACATTGTTGAGTTGTCAAACATTGGAGCGATTTGGAGCGTCGATCAGATATTTGAACGGTACAGATTTAAAGTATCCCAACATGTTTGCTCTTTTAATAGTAGTATAGATATAGAAGTATAGATAGATAGATATGTGTGTTGCCTCTCAAAAAAAAATGTAAATGTCACATTTAGGAGCTGTATTTAGATTGTTAACATCAAAATATACCTATGAACCGGCCTTATGAGTTGTGCGATTCCATCATACCAAACCCTAAATCGCCTTTTTTTATTGTTACCAAACCCTAAACCTCATTTTTTTTAATAATATGCCCCTCCTCCCCACCCCTGAGCAAGCCATCGAGAACAGAGCCGTCCCCGACGTGAGCAAGTCGGAGGGCATCGTCAGCTCCTTCCGCAAGTGCTCGAGGACGAAGGTGATCGACACCCTCACTTTTGTGCTCTCATCGCACTCTAAGGCTCATCTGCTGAAACCCTTCTGTTCTTGTGCAGTTTGAGCGGCCATTGCAATGCGGTCTACTGCTCGAGAATTGATCCGGGATATCGACAAGCTCGACGGCGGCAATCAGCTTGCCATGGGGGATTACGTTGAAGATCTCTACAAGTTCTATAAAGTTGCCGAGGTAAATAACTGCACGACTGATCTTAGGCAGCCTTTCGATCCGTGCTTGTCTCTCAAGGTGGAGTTTCCTCTCTTGTTGCAGAATAGGCACCGCCCCTGTGATTACATGTACTACCAAGTGAACATCAACTCCAGGATGCGGGGGATCCTCGTCGACTGGCTCATAGATGTGCATCACAAGTTTGAACTCGTGCCGGAGATACTGTACCTTACAGTGTACATCATAGATCGCTTTCTCTCGCTGAAGACCGTGCTTCGCAGGGACCTTCAGTTGGTAGGCGTCTCAGCCCTACTCATCGCCTGCAAGTATGAGGAAACTCCGCCTCCATTGGTAGACTGAAGAACTTCTCCTTCCCTTTACTCTTTCAAGTGTACATTGGGTCCACGTTCTGATTAATTGTACAATTTTTCAGGTCTGGGATTTGATCACAATAACAGATTATGCCTACACCAGGGAGTAGATGCTGGGAATGGAGAAGTCTATCCTAAACAGACTACAATGGAACCTGACGGTTCCTACACCATACGTCTTCCTTTTGCGCTTTGCAAAGGCGGCCTCTTCATCTGATCTGAGGAATGATAAGGAGGTCAAGATTAAACACACCATATGTATTAAAACTCTGATGTATTTGCACTGTTGAACCTCAAGCTTCTTTGGTTTTACTGAATGTAGATGGAGAATATGGTGTTCTTTTTTGCTGAGCTGGCTCTTATGGAATACGTCCTCGTCCCGTCGAAGCCCTCCATGGTTGCTGCTGCTTCTGTCTATGCAGCCAGGATCACCCTGAACAAGACCCCTCTTGACACCCTCAAGCATCACACAGGCTATACTGAATCACAGCTACTGTATGCATGCACACTACAGAATTCTCTCTTTGCTTGAATACTCAGGGGAACCAACCTTTGCTTTGATTATTTCAGGGATTGTGCAAAGATCCTGGTGACCGCACACTCGACTGCCCCTGGGAGCAAGCGCAACGAGGTGTACAAGAAGTATTCTAGCAAGAAGCTGGGAGGAGTGGCCCTGCGCCGACCTGCAATCGGAATCTCCGCCCTGAATGTAGAATTCTTCGATTCATATGACAAGTTGCTAGGCTATGTGGCCGCAATTCCAAAATTATTCTTTTTCAAACCGGCCAAGAGCTCTGTCTTTACGTTGATTAAGAAGGGAGAAACAACAGGCCGGGACCAAAATGGAAAAAGAGGCCAAGGCCACCAAAAGGAACATCACATCATATCGTCACGCACAAAAAGACTACGGATCGAGGTAATTGAGCCAAGTGCTTTTCTCCGGCAAGCACGTCGACTAAGTCAGGAATATCATCTGACTTCGTTAATAGGATTTGTTTGGCTGTACCTGCCACTTGTGTGATAAAATACACCTTGGTCTTGTGTGAAATATCTCCTCTGAATTTTCATGCCCGACAGTTCTAAATAAGAATGGTGGTGAACTCCCAAGTTTGATATATTAGTATCTGAATTTTCCACAGCTGGTGCTAAGTTGTTTGGTCAATATTATCTGAATTTCGATGATTGTTATGATTTCGTTGGTCCCCTCCACTTGTGTGTGAGTGTTCTTAATAATCATGAATCGAATGATGTGAGAAGTGTTTGATGTCTGTCCTGAATTTTCTAAGAATAGGATGCGATATTAAATGTGTTCGGAACACCGTTTGTGTATTAAATTTTATCTTATACATTTGACAATTTGACGTGACTCATAATTTTGACCATATTTGCTCGCTGTTGTTCTTTTTTCAAATTCTAAACCAACTTATTTGAACACTCTTGGAGTCTTACTCTATCTTTGATCATGCTATTTGTCATGATTGATTGCTACGTGGTGTATGTTTGGTCATGCTTTTGAACTGAAAGATATGATCGTCATTTAAAAATCTTGATTGCAACATGTTCTATGTTTGCTCATGCTTTTGGACTGAAACATATGATCGTCATTTGATCATGCTAATAGTTTAGAATTATCCATTTGAAATGTTACACTGTTGTGTGAAGTTGAGTTGTGATTTTTTTAATTCATATGCATCAATTGAAGTTCATTTTATAGTTCATGTGCACAGTGAAGTAAAAACTAGCTGATTATTGTTTGAGTATGTAGTTTTGGGTATCTATTCTGCCCTACTCATCATAAAAAAACACTTTTGAGTATGTGGGTTTTGAGTAAGGGTGGAATCGAGTCGAGCCGCTCAAGGCTCGGCTCGACCAGGCTCGTGGAAGCTCGGCCGAGCCAGGCTCGGCTTGCCTCTAATTTGTTTTCTAGAAATTGGGCTCGAGGCTCGGCTCGGCCGCTTGCGAGCCACACCACTGATTTGTTTTTTAGATGCATGAATTTCTGAATCGATCAAGTTTAGTTCCCCGACCCGACCTGGTATCCTCTTCCAGTTCCCTGACCCCATCCATGTGTCATGCATGTGCGATTTCTAGGGTTAGCCCCGCCGCCGGCTGCACGGGCCGCGACCACCGACGCCGTCGTCTGCCGCCACACTTCCGCACCGCATACGGGATCCGCCCATGGCTCCCCCCTCCCCCTACTCCCTGGCCCATGCTCCTCCCGTAGCTGCTCGCCTGCTCCTCTCCTAGATGCGTGCGGCGCCGTCGTCATGCTTCTATCGGTAGCGCGGCCGCCGGCCTTCCGACAGAGCAATGATGACGCAATGGCCATTTTGTGGTTGAACTTTATGTTAAATTCTTAAGACATGTGTTTCAGTTGAGCTATAACTCATGTTGTGTTCAATTTGTTGAACTAAGTGCACGTGTTTGTGATATATATGACTATTGGGCCAAGTACATGTATTTGTGTGGTGGGCTTGCCATGTATGACACTATTATGTTATGTTGAGTTGATACTTTGTGAAACTTGTTAGACTATGTTATGCATGTATTCATACTCTACCGTTGATTATAATTGTGAATTGTTATGTCAAACTTTTGTATTCATCGAGCCTTCGAGGCGGCTTGCGAGTTTCACCAACCCGGTATGTCGAGCCTCGAGCCGCCCCTAAGGTTTAGTCTTGGCTTGTCTAAACTTTGAGCCGGGCCGAACCTGAGCCGGGCCTTGTCGAGCCCAAACCGAGCCGCGAACTTCATGTCCACCCACTTTTGAGCATTTTCTAGAGGTGCTCTAATTTGGCTATTGATAATGCACTTTGTTGTGAACAAGTTGGATAAAACCTGACATGCAAGAACAATTGTTGATGATTTGTTCCGTAGTTTCGAGCGAAGTACGCAGAATAAAACTACGATTGCTACTGGCAGAGTGTCATAGCATAAAACACAAGCACCTGAACACGCGAGTCATTCATAGCTTTTCTCGTAAGAGGGCTACATTCGCACACACACTATATCAGCGCAAGTTCTTTATTCCCTCGATTGCATTGCCGCCACCGATCGATCACTTCTTCTTGGCGAGGAAGACGTCAGAGAGCACCATCTCGGAGCGGAGAGCCGCATTTGAGGAGGCCCAGCCCCTCGTCCATGCCGATGCTGACAAACTTTTCAGCCAGCTGCGCGTACGTCCTTGTTCACGCTGAACTGGCCGACATGGGTGTCTTAGCTTAAACATAAGAGGCAACTTTCTAAACCAATAACTGTAATACATCCTATTTTTCACCATGCTGAGTCTAGTTTTCTGTTGACGAGGGGTTCTTCTTCGGGATGGAGTTCTGGGAACCAGTCTTCGGACCAATCCTTCGGGTCACGAGGAGGAAATCTTGAGGCGGTAGACGCTCCCGGTGCCGTCAGAGATGAGGAAAATCATCATATCAGGGACGTCTAACTGACTGAAGTTTGACAAGCTGACATCACACTTTTTGGACTTGGTGTCCACCACCAGCCATG
The DNA here is from genome assembly GCA_947311845.1 of Poa pratensis. Lineage (NCBI taxonomy): Eukaryota > Viridiplantae > Streptophyta > Magnoliopsida > Poales > Poaceae > Poa > Poa pratensis. Next base: position 18,453,814 of record CAMZMU010000039.1, read on the forward strand.
GTTTCCTACTTTCGTGGAGATGACGAGGTGTCTGGATGGTGTTAGTTCAGGAGATTAATCTGGAGATGTTGCTGTGGTGTTTATTTATAGAAGTAGAATTAAGCAGGGAGGTGAAGAAATTTCAGAGTTTCGGTATCTGAAGCATGTTAAATCGTGTTCCTTGTTAGTTTGCAGTTTAGTCTCCTTGGATTCTCACGGGATTTGTACTGGTGCCTTGATGGAGATATTTGGATAGTGCAACGTAGCAAAGCAACTAGCAGTAGAAGTACATTTTTCCTATGTTCTCAACAATCTGACATTCTGTTGAGGAAGCAGCCAAGTTTTTAACTTTCGAAAGGTCCGCTAAAATTTTGAATCCTGGAAGCAACACGCTCGTCTTGCTCAGAGAAAGATACACACTAACAGATGATGACAGTAATCTTCATGTAGCCTGTGGGACAGCACATCAGCTCGTTGCAGTAAGATGAAGTGGTTCTATCTAGCACTGACAGAACATCGACAAAAGTGGCAGAGGCATAAAAATTCAGAATACAGAAAACATCAGATGCCAATTTGATATTAAGACACGTGTAACTCTAAGAAAGCATAACTGTTAACAATTTTTCATGGAGATTATACTGCAATCTATGAGATACTATATCAAAAGCAGAAGCGAACACACCGAAAATGGAACTCTATTTCCAAACACATATCTGTGAAAACTCTATACCCGTTTGCCAAAAATCAGTCACAAACAACATTCTCTCTCAGATGCTTCACATTGCTACAAATCAGCAGTGAGTATGAATCAAATCAAAAGCACAAGGCGGAACGCTTCGAACAGAGCTCCGTTTCTACTTTCTAGACAGCATTCAGATATGAAATACTATCGTTTTCAGGCAGCTTCGTGTGGAGACATTGTCACCAGCCAGATGCTGAGATCAGAGCAAAATCCCAAGGCAACTGCTATGATTTTCAAAACTATGTAATTCAGGTCACCTGTTCTACAAGCGTGCTCACCAACTACTCTGGTATTCATGATGTACACTAGTAGTGGCTCCAGCTAAGCTACACATGAGTAGAACGAAAATCCTCGGTACCGATCCAGGTAGCGGTGAAAAAATCGAGCAAGAATCCTAAATGATGTCACTTCTCTTCTGCAGGATGTTCACTCCAGACTCCAGAGCGTCAACATTTGGGTATATCAGCGCGTTGTCCGCTGAAATCCCATCGGCATGAGAGTAGTCAGTGGCAATGTTTTGAACAATGAACAATGGAGTCAGCAACATATCAGTCAAATGATCAATGAATTATCGTAGGCAACAATGTCAGTGCATTGACGATGGAGGTAAGAACACAAGTGACTGACTGAGTGTTCTCCTCACCTGGTGTGCCGTGCGTGATGATGACGATGTCAACGCGTTCGTTGCTGATGGGCAGGTCGATGAGGAGCGGCGAGAGCTCGGCGTGCACCCCTGCGCGGACGCAGAGCGTGGTGTGCAGCGCCGACCGGTTCTGGCCAAGGAGGTTCGCCAGCGTGAGCCGCAGCTGCATAAGGCTGTTGGTGTTGATCCGCACCGTCCGCCACCCCTGCTCGTCCACCTCCCCCTCGGCGCCTGCGCGCACGTACCGGATCTGCCGCGACACCTCCTGCTCCGTCGGCGGGCCGCGCCGACGCCGCATAAGCTGTTGCAGAATCGATCCATCCGTCGATCAGAGACAACAACGACACACAGAGATCATCAAGAAAGATTCGGGAATAATGGCGGATGATGCAATCATACCTGTGGCGGGGGATCGATGAGGGTAGGGCGCTCGAGACGGACGGGCACGGCCTCGACGGTCCACTGCAGCATGTTGCTGCCGTCGTCGCCGGCGACGGTGACGGCGACGCGCCACCGGAGGTACTTGCCGTTCGCGCGGAGGTACCGCCCCCCGGCGCTGCGCATGACGAAGGAGGCGCGCCGCCGGATTGCCTGCCAGAGCATGCCGCGCGGCGTGTTGGGGTGCGGCCGCCCGTGCTGCACGGCGGTGACGCCGTGGGTAGGGCCCATTGCGGCCTGGACGTCGGTGGCGAAGAGGTAGCGGCCGTAGGCGCCGCGGAGGAGGACGAAGGGCCCGCCCTCGGCGCCCGCCACCGCGCCCTCCAGGTGCTGCACGGCCCACACCGTGTTGTGCGCGCCCCGCTGGCTGGAGAGGCACACGCCCCACCCGTCGTCGTCGGCGGCCAGGTACTTGGTGCGCCGCACCCGGCAACGGAGACGCACGAAGTGCACGTCGTCGAACACCTCCATCGGCCGGATCGGTCGAGGGAGATCGAGCGACAGATGCGGGGAGACTGGGTCGATTGGGCTGGGTTTTTTCTTAGTATTTCTCGAGGAGGAAGAAGCGATTTCGATCGAGAGTTAGTTAAGGTGGTTAAACTTACGGTCGGGCTGCGTGCGCGCCACAGCGGGAGTGTTTGAAGCGGGCGTGCCTCACTAGCTAGAGCCCAACTTGTCAGGTTTCTTTTAATTTCCCCGGCAAATTATAAAGATATTTATTTATGGATAGGGAAGTTTTTTTTTTTTTTTTGATACACTATGGATAGGGAAGTTAGGGACATGCATTGCATCGGGAGTAAAGTGATGACATGGCAAAGAAAGGTGAAGTAGCATTTCGGTTTTGTTAATTCTCAATAGAATAGAATGAAGTTAGATCCCATCCAACTTCAGAACCGTCAAATTTGACTCGCGATTTGTGTGCCATATGATTTACAAGTATGGTCGTAATAAAGATCTTTGAGTTATAAGTGGGGTTGCAATTGTGAATTTTTAATTTCAAATGTTTGCAATTGAGAAATATGGCTCATGCCGTAAGAAATTCAAAAGTAAAAAAAAAACAGTTCACCTAATACAAAGCCGTGTCTCTTGTGTTCCTAGTTTGCTAGATCGAGCAAGGAGATAGTTGTTGCTATATGAAGGGGAAGTCGTCTGTTGTTTGCTGTGATATGCTCATTTTATGGTCGGTTGTATCACATATAGTGGAGAAGATGCTCATGTCAAAACAAGCGTTGATATTATTGCGGTCAACTCGTCTCACTACAGTATGTGGGGTTAGAGCTAATTCTAAGTTCTTGTGTTTCTCAGAAATTGTAAGAATAAAGACGATTTATTATGAATTACGAAGAAAATATGGGGTTTTATGAAATAATTATCTTCAATTATACGGATGATACAATTATTTAAAACACGACTTGAAAAACCTGTCAACTTGAAACTCATCCATCGTATTTTTGAACAGTTATCAGTTTGAAGATAAACTTTCAAAAAAGAACTTATTTTAGAAAGGCACATGAGTATGAGAGGCAGTATAAGCAATTTTTGTTGTTGTGAAACTAGTTATCTACCTTTAGCGGACCGGTTTGAAAGGAAACTACGTTGTTGGCAGGGAAACAGGAGATCCCTTTCACATAAATTATGTTCTTACTAGTTTAAACTAGTACGAACATAATTTCCCATATTTATATATTTTCTCCAAGTACCTATATGGGTTAGGAAAAGACCCGACTTCTACAAATCTAGATTTCTCTAGGAGAATGATGAACATAAATGGAACTATCGATTGACTAAGTGGAGTATCATTTTTGGCCAAAAGACCAGAGTGGATGTGGAGGTTTTGGATATGAGGAACAAGTGTTTAGTTAGCAAGTGACACTTTAAACTCTTGAAGGAGGAGTGTGTGTGGGGGCAAGAATTGTTATAGGATAAATATTTTCACTCTAATAGGTTGTCTAAAAAAAAACCTAACTTGTCTATTCTTCCTCCTAGAAAGGCCTCATAAGAGCCAAAAAGTTTTTTTTAGCCTAGGGTCATTTCTGGTCGGGAATGGATGGGATTATCGGTTTTCGAGGGTACATGGCTAGGTGACGTGACTATGTCCCATCGATATCCGTATTTCTATTCCTAGTGTTATGTTTGAACTCCCACTAAACATTTAGTTTAAACGGGTCTTAACTACCGACAATTGGACAACTTTGTTTCATTTAGTCCAGCGGTTGATGACATTCAACTTATCTTAGGAGTTTAATGTTTTCAGCTGGAGGTTGAGTACTCTCGGTTCCTTTTCGGTTAAATTCATGTATAGGGACCTCCTGGATGATAAGTTGATAGCACTGGATTCCTTCTGAAATAAATTTAGATCTTTATGTGGTTTTTATATGTAAATGTAATTCTAACAAATGATAACCTTGCCAAACGAGATTGAAATCCTAAAAAGTGTTGTTTTTGTGACTTCGACGAAAAGATTCAGCATTCTTTTGATTTCTTGTCCTTTGCTAGTCTTGGTATATGGACATGGATCCTCTGACGTTGGGATCCCTCCCGTGCCTTGACTTTCGGTCGCTGACATGTAGGCCCCACCGAAGGTGGGCCCAAGGGACACAAAGTTGGGAAGACTACATCAAGGATCCGCATCCGTTGGTATGTGTTGCAAACAATTAATGTAACTTTTAACCTATCCCTCCAACTATCATAATGAATATGTTCGAAAATTGGTTTAACAAGGTAAGTATAAGACGGATGCTCAAATTCGTGTTGGAGTTCGTGTTTTTGTTGAGATATATGAAACTGTCGCACCAGTCTATTTTGGGAGTTCTTTTTTTTGTGTGAGAGTTCTTGTGGAATTCGTGTATCCACAAAACTACTAATTAGATCAATTTTGGCCATATCCGCGCCTTGTGGAGAAGCGGCATCCATGAACTTCCAATGCAACCGTTCGCTATGGATTCGTTTAACCAAGATGGATAATCAATTCACGATACATATGTGCTATATGTATTTTTTATTACTTTGCTTGAGCTTTATATCCAATCTTTGCAATATATTGAGCTATGGATGACAACTTTAATAGATATGGTTATGCGCATGGATTGATTCAGATGTGGGGTTATCCCTTTTTCAGAATAAGAGCATCTCTAGCAGATCTCATATATCCTTGTACCGGATAAATCATATCGGGTGACTTCGAAAACTTTTATCTGGTACGAAGAGAGCTTGCGCAGATCAGATCTACGAAATGGTACTGCATAGTCAAACTGAAATTAAAACTAGAGTTCGTGCGAGATTTCGCATAGTACAATGCTAAACTAAAACTGAAATTAAAACTAGATGTCTAGATGATCTTCTTATTCTGCCGATCTAAACTAAAAGCCGAGCTCCTCCTTCTCAATGATCCTGCGCACCGTCAACGCGAGCTCGTGCTCGTCCACCGCGGCTTGGAGGAGGCGTTCCGCAGCACCGGGAGCGCATGTCGCCACCGCGGTCGTGGCGACCGTGAGCTCGTCGTCGGCGTCGTCGGTCCGCTTGAAGGCCGTCATCACTTCCTCCATCAGCACGTCCATGCTGCAGCCACCTGAACCTCTGCCTCCACAAATGACGACGACCTCCCATTCCGTCAGTGGAGGCAGCTCGTACGTCCTCGTTCTCCTCCGGCCACGGGAGCTACCCGCCTCCGTGTCATGCAAGGAGGAGTGCAATGGCGCGCTGCTCCTAGGGACGAGCTGCTCCCGCACCTCCTCATTCTCGCCTTGAGGCCCACGGCCTCCACCGCTCCCGACGAGCCCGCCAGTGCCATGCATGGAGGAGCCGGCCATGCATCTGAAGTCGACGGGGCGAGATGTGTGGCGGAGATCGAGTAATTGCTCGCCGGAGAAGATAATCTAGCTGCAGTGGGAGAGGAAAAGGGACGGAGCTATCAGGGGATGGAACCGCCCCTCCGGTGCTGAGTATATAGCGCCGGAGCCGTCGCTTACCCAGAAGACCGGATATATTTTTCCGGTCTGACCTGATATGCGGTATCTGTACGGGCCAGAAAAACAGTATCGGACGGAATTTGCCGGCCGATTTTGGTCCAGATATGCGGGGCTACACTATGGAACGACCTAGAAGATCCAACGACCAAGTTCGTCGAAATAAAATTGATAAAAGTCATCGCACGGGCCCCAGGACTGACTGTTACCCCACACGCCGCACGCCGCACGCGCACGCCGGAAAGCGGAGGCGAGCCACCTCCAACTCCACCTCCACCTCCGGCCCCGCGCTCTATCACTGCCACGCCGACCCCACCGCCGCCCCTACCCTCTTCGTCCTCCTCCAAGCGCCGTCGCCATCAGTCGATCGCCCGAGCTAGCTAGGGTCCCCCCTCGGATCTACTCGTTCTGCTATGGCGGACGAGGAGGCGCTGCCGGTGGCGGCGGGGAGGGACAAGGACGAGCGCCGCCGCTGGCTCTCCAGGTGCGCGTTCTCCGTCGTCGGCATCATGAGCACGCTCCTCGTCTACGGCGTCCTCCAGGTCCGCCCCACTCCATATCTGTCCCTTGCCCTCTTCGTGCCCAGTTTCTCACCGAGCGTGCCGCCGCCGTCCGGTCCGGCGATAGGATTACTGTCGATCTACCGTGTCTGTTTTTCATACCAGGCAAATTCGCGATTCGAAATGTTGAGTTTGCGCTTGCCTGCCTTACCCGGAGCTGAACTGTCCAGTGTGGTGTTCGGTGCAATTCCATTTCAAATGCTAGTGTTGGTCAGTGACTGGTCATGTCAGTTCCTTTTGCGAGTTCTGCTAGCTTGTTTTCGGTGAAAAATCTCAATGCTCTGTTGTGATAGGGAAGGTATGTGTATGAGTATGACCTGACTGATGCAACATAGGACCAGAAGTTTAATTCAAACTGCAAAAGATATGGTATCACTCCTTTAACTTTAAGCGCTTTTTGTTTCATCCCAATCTAGATAAAATATAATAGTCATCCATACGATTTCACTCACTGTTCGAACTGGATGCTGCATATGATCAATCCAGTGTTGCCAAACTGATTACCGTGGTTGTTCGTTAGCTAAGTCAGTAGTAGTTGCTTCAGAGAATGGTGTGTTCACACGCATGACCCTTTTATGTACAAGCACCACTGGTCTTTGTCTTTATCATTTACCTTTTCTTTAGCGTTCTTGAAAAGATACCGTTTCTATTTTACATTCTGTGCATGGGTATGATCACTGAATGGTGGGTAATCTGATTTCAATGTTCTGCAGGAAAAACTCATGAGAGTGCCCTATGGAGCCGAGAAGGAGTTCTTTAGATACTCACTTTTTCTTGTTTTCTGTAACCGTATAACCACATCCATGGTGTCAGCACTTGTGTTGCTGGTATGGATCTTCTCAGCCATTTGTTCTTTACTTGAACTTGTCTGAATCTGATAAGACTTAAACTATGTATATTCATGCAGGCGAGTAAGAAATCACGACCCAGTGGCCCCAATCCAGAAATACTGTGTTGTCTCCTTATCAAACATACTGACCACAACTTGCCAGTATGAGGTTATACATTGGTTTCATATGTCTGCTGTTATTGGTTCATATTTCTTCCATGCTTCATACATGGCGTGATTGTTTCAGGCCCTCAAGTACGTCAGTTTCCCTGTCCAGACGCTTGCCAAATGTGCAAAGATGATTCCAGTCATGGTAATATCTCTGCACCGTATACTGCAAGCTAACCTGATTTTTCATGTATCTTCATTGCCTGCTAGAAGAGTATAGATGTCTGTGCTACTTTAGTTTCCAGTTAATAAATATTGATTGATGCAAGTAATTGAACTTGTACATAGGCTAGTTGTGTGCTGATTGTAGTTTGAACCAATCCGAATGAAGTGGTTGTTGAAGAGATGGAAAAACAGTTGATAAGATCTCTAGAAATTACTGTGCAAGATGATTCTGAGATCCTCAGTTCGTCTAATTTTGACATTTTAGCCGCTTTTCATTCATCTATCTGGTATATATTAAAACACGAAAATCCAGTTGTACATGAATCATATTAAGTGTCTATATCTGTCATGCTTTCTTCCTGTGTTCCATAATTTTTTGTATTTTGATTCCATTTCCTGAATCAAGATGTTGCAATGTCTGAACATTATCATCCTTCTGATTGATTGGTAGATTTGGGGCACGATAATGATGAAAAAGAAGTATGGTAGAAAAGATTACTTCTTTGCACTCATTGTGACCATGGGCTGCTCATTCTTCATTCTATTCCCGGTAATTCAATTGTCTAATTCTTCCCCCTGTACCATTTGGCGTCATAGACTGCACACTGCATGATTGTTCAGTTGTCAGTATCTAAAATATGCGTGGAGACCGTAGAAAAAATATCGATAAATACTACTTGCACACCACATTACCGTTAGATAGTATACAAGCTAGAATTTAATTAAAATAAGGATGGAGGTGGGAATTTTATCTAGCCCAGTGAACTATCTTAAGCAACATGTTTTTCACGGAGTTCTAGGAAATTGATACTAAGTAACCAATTACTCCTGTGTGATAGTTAGCCAATGCACATGTGATATCCCTTTATATTTAAGAATGGTGCCTGTAAATCATTTGTCATGCTGAGTTTTTGGTGTTTCTTCTGAAGTGACATCTTTTGCTTTCTGGCCTTCATGCATGCAGGCATCAATGGATGTTAGTCCACTCAATAGAGGCAGAGAAAGCACTGTTTGGGGCGTTTCACTCATGCTTGGTTATCTTGGGTACAACTTCTCATGTGCTGCTTAATTCTATGCTAAGAAAATAAGCACTAATGTTTGTGATTTTCCTTTGCGGTTTTACAGCTCTATTTGACATGCAAGTATGCTTTTATTTGCACTAATAATACCATGTTAGCTTCCAAATGTATTCTGTAGTGTTAGGCATGCTAGAGTTATACATACCAAATGCCTGTATTGCTATGACTCACTGAGTATCTGTACTGCTGAGGAGATGGTGTTATTATATTTTTAGAAGTTCTGCGGTTTGATAATATCTAATCCCTCCCATCCATATTAATTGTCGCTGAACCGGATGTATCTAGCACTAAAACAGTCTAGATACATCCGATTCAGTGACAATTAATATGGATCGGAGGAAGTAAATTTGTAAAACATGGAAAAATAAAACCATCTTACATTTGAAATTTCCCACTGTCCATTAGTTATATGTGAGTATGGGTGCAGTGGTGCACTACTGATGTATAAGATTTATTCCTTAATTTCTTTGAATCAGCTTTTGCAGTCAGTTGCTCTGTTTTATCTAAGTTCCTTCTCTTTGAATATCTAGATTTGATGGTTTCACAAGCACCTTTCAAGATAAACTCTTCAAAGGGTATGAGATGGAAATACACAACCAAATATTCTACACGACAATGTGCTCTTGTGTTATTAGCTTGAGTGGTAAATGCTTAATCAAATGGTTACTTCTCTTATCTTTTGATTATGTCCTGCATTACTTCAAACGTTCAACTTTAAGTTTATACTGGGACCAGTACTTTTGTACTTTGTGTTTCTGTCAAAGATTTTTTTACTGGAGATTCAACCAAAGTTTTGCCTGTCAATCTGCGGACTTAGCCTGTCACACTTACACTGTACAATGCTCTATTAAAGGATGCCATGACTGATTTTATTCTCTGTCATTTTGTTCCTTATACAGGACTAATTCTCCAGAATCATCTTCTTCCAGCTGTTGACTTTATGGTTCGTCATCCAGATTGCTTCTACGACGTCCTAATCCTATCGATTGTAAGATGTACCTTCCAGTCCTTCAATCAAAGTGCAATGTACTTATTCCCCTTTTACTCAAACGAACCACGGTGAATATAAACTTAAACTTACAGTCTGAAGTCTGATGGATATAGGTGGATGTAGATTGTAGAGACATTATCACATAAGGAGAGGAAAATCTAGAACTGTCAGATTTTCTTTCAGTGTCAGGACATGAAATCTAGGACAAGTTGCATGCTCACAAACTGAATCTAGGACAAGTTGTTAGCGTAATTCTATGAATAATGGACCGAAGTTATCATTCTGGCATATGGGATTTAAATTCTTTGTCTGTCCAGGTTGCAACAGCTAGCCAGTTCTTCATATCCTACACCATTCGAACATTCGGGGCTCTCACATTTGCTACAATCATGACAACTCGACAGGTGGATACAGTCCTCACCAGTGTCACATACTCACACACATATTACCGAACCATCTTCTAACAGCAATTCAACATATGTTTTCGCAGTTGGTGAGCATACTAGTGTCCTGCGTCTGGTTCGTACATCCGCTTAGCTGGATGCAGTGGGTTGGTGCTGTAAGTCATCTGTCTCTGGCCTAATTGATATTCCATAACATTTTCTATCTTCATTCGAATTAAAACCGATGTTCTGTGCTACCAGGCCATTGTATTCGGAGCTCTTTACGCGAAGAGCTTCTCGAGAAGCAAACCACAGAAGGCAGCGCCTGCAAGCTCATCCTCGCAGGGTTCTATACCAAATTCCACTAACAACAGTGGACCAACAATAGCATAGGAGAATACTGAAGACCAATCTACTTGTCGCTTGGCCTGTACCGGGAACAAAATTTTCGTTTCCTAGGCGAATGGCATCCTGACGAGTTAACGCGACAGAGCAGATCATAGAGTCGCGCCTCAGCTCCTGGTCAACCGAGGGGAGCTCTGAAGGCTAGTTTTGAGGCCCCTTTAGGTTTAGCATCCAAATTAAAGACAAAATTGTTGAGGCAAGAGTGTGATGATTTTGACGAGGCTTATGAAGCCGTTGTGTGTTCTTAGCTAGTATACCATGTGCGTCAGCCTGCGCTGACGAATACCATGGCCTGATGTATACTGTAAAATTACTTTTTTTTCTTGCCTCGTACTAGCAAGAATTATTTTTCCACCAGCAGGACTAGTTTTTCTCCATGTCCGCGTGCTAATCGTTTTCAACTTGAAGTTCGCTATATTTATTTACTTTTCTCTGCTTATTGTTTATGCATTTGCGTTTAGTTACTTAACTTCATTAAGGAATTGCACTCGGTTTCCTTTTCTAATCTGCAATCACCCCAGTCGGCTGTCACACACGGTATACTAGCTAACATCCCGACAACGTAACTCGACAGAGCAGATCCTAGGGTCATGCCGGGGGAGCTCTGAAGGCTAGCTTGAGGTCCGTTAAGCCAATGCACATGTGATATCCTTTATGTCTAAGAATGGTGCCTGTAGATCATATGTCATGCTGAGCTTTTGGTGTTTCTTCTGAAGTAACATCTTTTGCTTTCTGGTCTTCATGCATGCAGGCAGCAATGGATGTTAGTCCACTCAATAGAGGTAGTGAAAGCACTGTTTGGGGTGTTTCACTCATGCTTGGTTATCTTGGGTACAACTTCTTCTCATGTGCTGCTTAATTTCATGCTAAGAAAATTAGCACTAATATTTAAATTCATGAAGACCTGTAATCGTAGTTCAGTTTTGTGATTTGTTTTTAGATTTCACAGCTCTATTGCTTTTATTTGCACTAATAATGCCATGTTATCTTCCGAATTTATTCAGTAGTGTTAGGCATGCTAGAGCTATACGTACCAAATGCCTGTATTGCTATGACTCATTGAGTATCTGAACAGCTGAGGAGATAGTGTTATTATAATTTAAATGTTCTGCGATTCGTATAATAATCTAGTAAATTTGTAAAACATGAAATAAGCAAAACCAACATACATTTGAAATCTCCCACTGCCCGTTACTTATCCCTTGCTTTCTTTGGATCAGCTTTTGCACACAGGTTGCTATGTAATGCTATCTAACTTCCTTCTCTTTGAATATCTAGATTTGATGGTTTCACAAGCACCTTTCAAGATAAACTCTTCAAAGGGTATGAGATGGAAATACACAACCAAATATTCTACACGACAATGTGCTCTTGTGTTATTAGCTTGAGTGGTAATTACTCTTCAAATGGTTACTTCTCTTGTCTTTTGATTATCTCCTGCATTACCTCGAATGTTCAACTTTAAGTTTATAATGGAACCAGTACCTTTGTACTTTCGTGATTCTGTCAAAGGTTTTTTTAGCGGAGATTCAAGCAAAGTTTTGCCTGGAAATCTGTGAACTTAGTCTGTTACACTTACATGTACAATACTCTATTAAAATTTGCGATGAATGATTTTATTCTCTTTCATTTTGTTCCTTTTACAGGACTTATTCTCCAGAATCATCTTCTCCCAGCTGTGGACTTTATGGTTCGTCATCCAGATTGCTTCTATGACGTCCTAGTCCTATCCACTGTAAGACGTACCTTTCAGTTCTTCAGTTAAAGTGCAATGTACTTAGTCCGTTTTTACTCAAATGAACCACTGGTGAATATAAACTGAAAATTACAGTCCGAAGTCTGACGGCTATATGTGGATGCAGAGACATTATCACATTAGGAGATGAATATCTAGAACTGCCAGATTTTTTTTCAGTGGCAGGACATGAAATCTAGAACAAGCTCACAAACTGAATCTACACCGTAATTGTTTGAATAATGGAGCCTAGTTATCTTTTCACCTAGGGATTTAAATTCCATGTTCTTCCAGGTTGCAACAGCTAGCCAGTTCTTCATATCGTACACCATTCGAACATTCGGGGCTCTCACATTTGCTACAATCATGACAACTCGACAGGTGGATACAGTCCTCACCAGTATCACATACTCGCACACATATTACTGAACCATTTGCTAACAGCAGTTCAACATATGTTTTCGCAGTTGGTGAGCATACTACTGTCCTGCGTCTGGTTCGTACATCCGCTTAGCTGGATGCAATGGGTTGGTGCTGTAAGTCATCTGTCTCTGGCCTAATCAGTATTCCATAACATTCTCTATCTTCATTCGAATTAAAATCGATGTTCTATGCTACCAGGCCATTGTATTTGGAGCTCTGTACGCGAAGAGCTTCTCGAGAAGCAAACCACAGAAGGCAGCGGTTGCAGGCTCTTCCTCGCAGGGTTCTATACCAAATTCCGCTAACAACAGTTGACCAACAATAACATAGGTGAATACCGAAGACCAATCTACTTGTCGCTTGGCCTGTACCGGGAACAAAATTTTCATTTCCCAGGTGAATGGCATCCTGACGAGTTAACGCGACAGAGCAGATCATAGAGTCGCGCCTCAGCTCCTGGTCAACCGGGTGGAGCTCTGAAGGCTAGTTTGAGGTCCCTTTAGGTTTAGCATCCAAATCAAAGACAAATTGTTGAGGCAAGAGTGATGATTTTGACCGAGGCTTATGAAGCCGTTGTGTGTTGTTAGCTAGTATACCATGTGCGTCAGCCTGCGCTGACGAATACCATTGCCTGACGTATACTGTAAAATTCCTTTTTTTTTCTTTGCTCGTACTAGCAAGAATTATTTTTCCACCAGCAGGAGTAGTTTTTCTCCATGTCCGCGTGCTAATCGTTTTCAACTTGAAGTTCGCTATATTTATTTACTTTTCTCTGCTTATTGTTTATGCATTTGCGTTTAGTTACTTAACTTCATTAAGGAATTGCACTCGGTTTCCTTTTCTAATCTGCAATCACCCCAGTCGGCTGTCGCACACGGTATACTAGCTAACATCCCGACAACGTAACTCGACAGAGCAGATCCTAGGGTCGTGCCGGGGGAGCTCTTGAATGCTAGCTTGAGGTCCGTTAAGGTTTAGCATCCGAATTAAAGACAAATTGTTGAGGCAAGAATGTGATGATTTTGACGAGGCTGATGAAGCCTAACCCTGTGCATTCCGGGTTTAAGCTGGTTTCTGCAGTTTTCTTAAACTGGACCGTTTGCCACGGTTTGAAACGAATTGAGCTGGTTTCATTGAAGCCGTTGTGTGTTGTTAGCTACACCTAGCTAGTATACCGCGTGCGTCAGCCTGCGTTGACGTATATCACGGCCTGATATAAACTGTCAAATTGCCTTTTTATCTTGCCCGTAGGAATTTCTTTTCCATGTGTTAATCGTTTGGCTTAGGCCCCGCTTGGATCCTACTCCGTAGTTTCACGTTATGGAGCACAAAAAATTTCCGACGCTAGGCAGTATTTTTAGGAGGATGTCGCCACGTCCGTAAAATATACCGGCGGTATTGCCTAAAATACGCTCAACCAAGCGAGCCCTAGCAATCACCCCATGTCCGTGTGTTGAATTACACCCGGTTTCCTTTTTGCAATCACCCCAGTCGGCTGACGCATCGTCGTCTCCGTCGTCCCACTTCGTCTCCGTCATCGGCACGGTCGTATATCCATGGCCGGTGGACTCGATCACGGTGCCGTCACAGCTTCCAACACGACCACGTCTGGATATAAAGGCAAACCGGGAAGGCTGCCGGCGATCAGAAACAAATCGCCGCCGATCAATCGTACGTCTGAAAGGAAGATCGAAGTAGCAGATCTTACAGCGTCGTCGCCGGATCAGCAGGTTAGCGACATGAGGTACGGGTACTACGACATCGGCAAAGACGCTGCTGCCCAGCACGTGTATGACGAGAACGACAGTGACGATTACCAGGTGTTCCCTCCGCCGGGCCCTGGCACCGTGATCGAGTCCACCGGCCATGGATATACGACCGTGCCGATGACGGAGACGAAGTGGGACGACGGAGACGACGATGCGTCGCTGCCAGCCGACGACGACTTGTTCGCAAGTATCGCGGCTGCCATGGCCGCCGAGCAGCAACGAGGGACACCCGTGGTTGCGGTGGAGCACGGCGCGACGGAGGCGGGCATTGCCGCCGATCGCCCACCGCCGGTGCGCTGCGACAGCGGCACGGTGGAAGACGGGTCCGTCGAAGATTACGACGACGGCACGGACGCCGCTCCCCAGCTGGTGCGACCCGGCAGCTGCTCGCCGAATCAGTACGTGTACAACGAGCACGATAATGACGAGTACAAGGTGTTCCCTCCACCGGGCCCTGGCACGGTGATCGAGTCCACCGGCCATGGATACACGATCGTGCCGATGACGGTGACGCGTGACGATGGCGACGGCGAGGATGCGCCTCCGGTTCAGGACGACTTCTTCGCCAGTACTGCAGCTGCCATGGCCGCCGAGCAGAAACGAGCGACACCCGTAGCTGCGCTGGAGCACGGCGCGACGGAGTCGGGCAGTTCTGCCCCTCGTCCGTCGCCGGTGCGCTGCTACGGCAGCACGATGTCGTACGGGTACGGCGAGGCTAATGTCGACGGCAAGGACGGCGCTCCCCAGCTGGTGGGCCGCTCCGGCAGAGGCATGCAGAACTCTGTTTAAAATAGCGGGCTATGTTGTTTAGCGCCGGCGATTTCAGAGGCTATGAAAGGTTACAGCCGGGCTATAGCGCAGCTATGGCCTTATAGCCGTTTGCTAAATAATGAAAGAAAAAAAAATATTTGGGCAACATATGTTTGTATATATATCAACAATTCACAGATGCATAACATAGTCACTAATAGATACAAATAATCAAAAGTTATGGACATGGTTATGTCCAAATATTACATAACACCAAATATTAGTATATTACATAACCGGGTGTAGCAAAATGAAGTTCAGGACATGATACATGATTCTGTCCACATATTACATAACACCACGAACAGCAAGTTAACAGCAAGCAACAACAAGGCACGCATGCGATCAATCCGAGTCTGAGTCAGCCGAAGAATCAGAGAGCTTGAGCTAGGGCTTCCTGCGTCGGTCGCGTCGAGGAGTCGAGCGCCGCCTAGGTACACTCGCACCTCGCACGCCGGACCAGCGAGCCCAGCTTCAGAGGCGTGGGGAGGAGGGAGGGAGTCGAGTTCAGCGGCGAGGGAGGTCGGGTTCAGCGGCGAGGGCGACCGGGAGTGCGAGGTTGAGCCGCCACCATGGCCGCCGCCCCTCTTGCTTGCATTTTCGGGAGAGAGTGAGGAGAGACTGAGATAATGAGAGGAATTTGGAGTTAGGGTTCAAATTTGGGCCCATAATTGGTCTGAGAGGGAAAATTTGGCCCAGGCGGGAAAAAAATTGGTCTAAATTTTTTGGATCCACTGAGCGGGAAAATAGCGGCTATGGGGCTAAATAGAGGCTAAATTCGCATAGCCGGGCTATTAGCCGCTAAATCCCTTTTAGCCTTCGAAGACGTTATTTATAGCCCCGACCCTCTCGCAAGGCTATAGCCGGGCTATAGCCGGGTGGTAGCCGGCTATTTAAAACAGAGATGCAGAACCAGTACGTGTACGACGAGTACGACAGTGACGACTACATAGTATTCCCTCCGCCAGGCCCTGGCACGGTGATCAAGTCCACCGGCCATGGACACAAGATCGTGCGGATGACGCGTGACGACGAAGACCTGTTCGCCAGGGCCGACGAGCAGCAACAAAAGATGCCCGTGGCTGCGGCGCCAGCGAACGAGGACGGCGCGGGCGTCGTGGTTCGGACGAAGGAAGGCGCCAGCGTGGCTGCTGCTCCCGGAGGCGCAGGCGCTGGCGTGGAGGTTGATGATGAGGAGGAACGTGAAGGGAAATTCAACTACGGCTTGTACAACGCCAAGGACGACCTCGCCGAGAAGGGGATAACGACGGCGACGAACATTAACGAGGCGTCACCGTCGGCGTGCGTCGCGGCAGCGGCGCAGCGTGGCTTCTGGTTGACAGGGCGTGCCTTGAGGGAGGCCGTGGCTCGGTTCAACGTGCGCCGCCTGGTCCGCCGAGGAGGTGGACGCAAGCACCGGAACACCAGCTCTTGAAGAGCGAACCTGCAAAATTGTTCATATCTGCTTAAATCCAAGCGCTCAGTCAACAAATCCGAGGAGCTTTCACATCAAACCTCAAACACGTCTAAATGATTAGATACACGGTTTTGCTATTTCTCATGATAATTAAGTTCGCACTCACTAAATTCTAATTCCACTATATTTACATTGTGATTCATGCTTATGTGAGTTGTATGAGTTGCAATTAAAATTTTCAAATTTTCTCTAGTTGCACATATATTGCAAATGATATTTTCCCGGTTGTAAATGCGTTATACATGAGTTGCAAATGAAAATTTCCAGTTACAACTGAAATTTCCCGGTTACAAGTGCGTTGCACATTAGTTGTAGTTAAAATTTTCTCAATTACATATGAATTACACATGAGTTACTACTACAACTGGATAACGTCGTCTCAGTGAGAAGTAACTTAATCTCACTCGACTGAGCACTATTCACAATCCCAATAAATAAGCACTAACGCCGTTCACGGTGAAAATAAAACTAGCTTATTTTGGGAAGCACACCTTTCTCGTGACATTTTGCATCGTGTATGCTCAGCACAGGCTTTTATGTTTTGATATACCTTCCGCATTAGGCGTTGTTGGTTGCTTTTTAATGTCCGGTTAATGTAACAAAGGGACGTGCCCCACAAAAACATCTCTGTCCGTCGCGCATACAAATCTCTTTCCGGCGCGCATAAGACTGGGATGGGCTGTATATGCATGTAAGGAATCTTTGCATGATCCGGAAATTCAAAATGAATTATCTTTTAAACCGTTAATGCAAATGATGATCCGTCTTCACGGTTGGTTCCGTCTCTACAAGTACTTTAAAACCAGATATCATCTTAATATATTTTGAAGAACTTTTTTTTCGTCATTAGTTGCCAGGTCATAATTAATACTGTAGTTGCCATATTAATATTTAACAATTACCACTCAAATAATTCATAGTTACCAGATAAATTTTACATGTGTTTTGTCATAACCATGATCTTACATGTTTAGAGAGTGACTATTTGATCCAATCTAGACACGTAAGTCATGTGCTTACCGTTAAAGAAGGATTACAATCGTGAGTCGCGTAGTTCAAAAAACACGGCAATCATTTGATTTTCACATGGTAACCAACTTGACAATGCCTGGTGACCAAGTGACTGTAATCTGGCAACTAGGGTCAAAAAAAAGTTGTCAAAATATATCAAGATGGGATCTAGTTTTGAAAATCTCATGGCAACAAAGTCAACCGCAAAAACGGATATGAATTTGGAATTACAGTTTAAGGGATAAAAAATGAAAGTTAAAACCAAAAGGAATCTATTTACGTGGCTGCATGCATGCATGACACAATTAGCCTATTATGTCCGTGCCCACAGACTACTAATATGGGGCACGTGCCCTTAATAGCACAGTCCTTTAATGTCATGGTGTTGCAACAACGTTGCAAGTTGTGAAAAGAGGTTTCATGTTCAAGCCTCCCTCAATAGAATTTATATTTTATATTGTAGTGAAAAACTGTCACAAAAACATAAAAAGATTGGTTACCTAAACCGTGAAATAAGAGGGGAAAAACTTGTTGGCCAAACAAGATTACTACAACAATTCACGGTGGTGCCACTTAGTGTCTCATTCTTATCACTAACAATGGGGCATGGGTTGACACGACACGACGCTTGTATCCGCTGAGCTAGATAGCTAGTTCCACGATACCGCTAGTGAAAAAATGTATCACAAAGCGCTTATGCTAGCTCGACAATTAGCTACTCGCCGCTAAAAACATGCCTTTCACTTATGCATGTGCATTCTTTTGTGCGTGGACAACACTACAACAAACCCATCGATTCACGAATGTTTTCTGGTGACAGCCGGTCCCAAGGAACGTCACACGTCGGAATTTTGTGAAGTTTCAAACTGTTTTCATGCACCTAGGTCATCCCTATTAGCTTGTAGAAACTGGTGAAGTACTTCTCGGACATTTTTTAAACGTCATAATATGTGGACCATCAAGAATCGAAAGTGGGCACACGAGGCCGAGTTGTGACGGTTTTAATGATGAAATGAGAAAATTACTGCAGATTAAAATTCTTCGTAGATAACAATAGGGTCTCTCTAGTGCTCAATCACATGACGTCATCAAATCCCAGTTGCAAGTTGAATTACAACTGATGCACGAATCACGAAGCAAATAAAACGGTCTGAAGCAGTTGCAACTCCACTTGCAACTGATGACGTCATGCGAATGAGAATTAAGCTAATTCTCACTTGATTGAGAATTAGCAAAACCGATAACAATATGTGGACCACCACAAATCAAAAGTGGACTTATAGACCATGTGAATGAAGAAAACCTTTGTCGATTGCCTCTAGCGGGGCCATCCAAATGAATAATTTTCTATTTGTCTTTTTAGAAAATAAATAAAAACAACATAGTCTGGTAAAAAAATCTAATCAGTTGAGGTAAAAAGCTGTTACGACATGCTTCTGGCTGGGCCCGGCCCCAAGGGCCTGTAACGTAAGTCTTTAAATATAATAAAAAACCAATCAGATGAACTCTAGAAATATGAATAATATATGCCAATGTTCATAATATTTCCATATATAGAGGCCATTTTTAGATGAACATTATGTCCGTGGCACCGCTCCACACCAAAATGGGAGGCCGGACCTAACTTGTCCAAATTCCGAGCAAGCCATTAACTCTATCTGAACCATTCAATGGAAGTAACTGGACTAATTGCACGACATTTATCGTCAGGTTAACCCGGAGCAGTCTCCTTTCTTCCCATCTGGTCCCCACCAAATTGCCATGTCATGAACAATGATAAAATCGTCTTTGACGCATTTCTTCCAATGTGGGACCCACCACTTGCCAAGTCACTGGCAACGCTGGTAGTAATTATGTCCAAATTATTCAACAAAAGCATATGAACTATGTTCACGTTATTGGTCAACAAATCAACCCTCGTCACTGGTCTACTTTAACCTCTTTTTTCACATGTGCGACAAGGGGCAGAGGCATGATTAGTCAAATTACACGTTGGGGGGTTGGGGGATCCTCTGACGTACACCTATCTATTGCAGAGGGACGTGAATGATTTTCGTTTGTTCGTTGCGCATCCGACGGCAGCAGCCCGAAGCAGAGGAGACACAGGGAAACAGTCAGCCCAATGCACAAAACAACGAAGGGGATAAGAGAAAACAGCGCTCGCCATCGCCGTCCGCTCGCCGGCAGGCATAGCTCTGCCTGCGTGGCCTCCGCCCCCTCCGTGTCATCCGTCACCGCCACCGTCACCGCGGCAACAGCCTTGGAAGTTCCGGTGGCAGCTCTGTCGTCATGGTCGCCGCGCTCGTCTTCTGCGCGACCGCTGCCCTAGCGCATGCCGGTCGCCGTCCTCCAAGAGGAAAGAAGGAGTCCATGTTCAGTTCTGGGTGCCATCCAGTTCAGTTCAGATATAGACAACGGTTGCATTTTGTTCAGTTCAAATCGAGTTGAGGGTGGGACCGACGTGTGCCAAGGCAGCGGCAATGCAGACGTTGAGCGCGGTCACCAGGAAGACGGAGCTGCCGCGCCGGTGAACTTCGAAGGCATGCACTGTCGCCGCGGCGGTGGCGGCGACGGAGGCCACGACTGGAGCGTTGTTTTCTCTTTATCCCCTTCGTGATTTTGTGCTTTGGGCTGACTGTTTCTGTGCGTTTCCTCTGCTTCGGGCTACTACCGTCGGATGCGCAACGAAGGAACGAAAATCATTTACGTCGCTCTGCGGTCGAGGATCTCGAAGGCGGCGCCTGCTTCACTCCTCATCTCCCTCTAGAGGCAACTTCATTTTTATAATCCTAGACAAATATAGTAGATTAACCGGTCACTACTCACAACTGGATGATCATTCCTACTTTGTATATGGCGTATGTGGCCTATAAATACAGCTGTGGTTTGATGGGCTTCTTCATCATCAGAAGCTTCTTCCTCTTCCTATCCACAAGTCGATCTAGCATTCAAGGACGTTTGAGCAGTGAGCAATGACGATGAAGAGATTTGAGTTCGAGGACAAGGAGATGGCGCGCCTGCTGCTTCTCGTGTCGCGAGGCGTGGCGTACGGGTACGGCGACGGCAAGGACGCTGCTTCCCCGCCGGTGCGCCGCGGCAGCGGCACGCCGAACCAGTACGTGTACGACGAGGAGGATAACGACGACTACAAGGTGTTCCCTCCGCCGGGCCCTGGCACCCTGATCGAGTCTACCGGCCATGGATACACGATCGTGCCGATGACGGGGATGCCCGACGGTGCGCCGCCGCCAGTTTACGACGGATACTCTAGTTTACGCGCGATCGAGCCCACCGGTGCCCAGGGATACACGATCGCGCCGCCGCCGGTGAGCTGCTACGGCGGCGTGTCAGGCTACGGATACAACGACGAGTATGATGACAGTACGGACGCTGCTCCCCGCCGGTGCGCCTCGGCCACGGCACGCCGAATCAGTATGTGTACGACGAGTATGACAATGACGACTACAAGGTGTTCCCTCCGCCGGGCCCGGGCACGGTGATAGAGTCTACCGGCCATGGATACACGATCGTGCCCATGCCAAGGTGCTTTCATGTCAATGTTTGAGGAGAGAAAATATAGCTTCACATCAAACATCTATGTAAATTTGATCTAATTTGATTCAAGCCACCCTCTGTTGGCGCTTAGACTTTTATAAATGTAAATTCGTATTTATCATATACATAAGCACATCTTAAGATTTGGTGCCTAACTAAGTGTTGATGCTTCATACAAAATAATTGCCGGTTCACATCGACAAAGTAGTTTGTTTTGTAAGGACCCGTTGCTCAAGACACTTGCATTGTACTCCTATATGGTAGCAATTTATTTAAGAGATTTTTCGATTCGGGAACTAAAGTTGGACGTAGCCGCGGTTCTTGTTGTCCCTTCCTCGCCATTTACAATTTATATTTTGCAGTGGAAATAGTCATGGAAGGAGCATAAGATTGTTACCTAAACTGTAGAATAGGCAAAAACTTGTGGGTTGCAGTTCTATACTCCGCGGTCATTACTTCTTGTGGAGCTTGGGGATCTTTTTCATTTATTCATGTAATGTTTCCATTGCCTTGTAATAAATAATCTAGAATCTCTACTATATAATATCCTTAGTGGACGTACGTCGTACGTACGTCGCAGGACATGTTCGCTAAAAAAGAACGATGGCTTACATCGCACGCACGGCCCAGAAAGGTCACACGCACGGCCCAGTCAAAAAAAAAAAACCGGATATGGGCCTATTACGGTGGCGGTCGTTCGTCTCGCTTTGTACGTCGCCTGCCGGTAGTACATCGCACGCACGGCCCAAAAAGGTCACACGCACGGCCCAGTCAAAAAAAAACCCGACACAAACATCCTCATTGCTTCTGCAACTCTACCTGAAAAGTACAAAAAAAAAGTAAACGACATGAACTGGAGTTTTAATTTCCCAAATAA
Source organism: Poa pratensis (assembly GCA_947311845.1). Lineage (NCBI taxonomy): Eukaryota > Viridiplantae > Streptophyta > Magnoliopsida > Poales > Poaceae > Poa > Poa pratensis. The sequence continues at coordinate 18,475,818 of CAMZMU010000039.1, forward strand.
AAAACGTTGCACTTGAGTCCGCTACCTATTAGTCACTGAACTGAGCCTGGTATCAGACCCAAAACGAACCTGCTTTGCTTCTGCTAGGGAAAAATCAATATAATTTTGTTAAATGATTTGTTACTGCATCAAAACATTAGAACAGTCTCAGAGATGTCACTATCAAATATTTGTACCCGCGCAATGCACGGGCACTTTACTAGTATATAGTATTTCGTACCAGACCGGACCGACTCTGTGGATGGAAAGTGCAATCCGAGAGACCAGGCGTGTGCGCGCTTAGGCATTTTGCTATTATGTTGTTGAACAACATAATAGCCTTTTATCTTTCCATTTTGCTACATCTTTCCTTTTCGCTGCACTCGGACTGACCTACGGCTGTGCCGCTCTCTAGTTAAGTAAATATTGCAATACAGATGCGTGACTTTCTGGTGTAGTAATATTTGTGTGTTCGAGGATGATCTAGGAACCAGCATGGATAACCATATTTGGACCCACCCAACACCCCGGGTTCAGATTGCCACATATGGTATCCGAGCACACATTGTTTGAAGGTTGTGACCCTATGAAATGGAAAAGTGAATACGAATAATATTTTCCAAGTGATTTCAAAAATAGTTTATCACTATCCACCTTTCTTGAGATTTGAAAATGTTTTCTAAATGAGTTGTTGACCATCACCCATTTCACGGAGGTTTTCAAGGACTTTTTTCTCAAAATCTCTTATTTGGAAAGTATTTCTTTACTCATCTCACTTGATTGGGAAAACAATTGCGAAATTCTTGTCCAATCAGAAGTTTTAATCTCAAGAAGAGCAAGTTATTGCACCTCTAATGTGAAGTCCTTGAAAATCCTGTCAATTTCATCACACGTCTTCCAAAAGACTGAAACAATGAGTATTAGAGACTCTAAAGACTCCGGAGACCTTGAAGATTTTGAATGAAAGATTCCAGGATGACCCTTTGGAAACCAAAACTCCAAAACACTTTTTTTCTCAGTAGAACAGACTAAAAAAGTTGTGAGTAACGTGAGGCCATGTTCATGCAATGTTGAAATGTTAGTGTAATATCACAAATAAGACGCCTAGCATATTGTCTCAGTGTTGTAGTACAAGCTAGGTTACTGTTTGGCCATCAGTTTATATGAATATATATTTCTAAAAATATGTGAGAAAATATTTAAGCAATTTGGTGCACATATATGTATTTGGTCCGAAATAATTTCTCAAAACAATTACAAGGTATCAAGTTATCAAAGTTTAATGATCTATAAGAATCATGCAAGTTCTTATCATACCATTGCCACACTTAGCATTTTTAGTTCCAAATAAATTACCAAGCAACCCAAATAAATTTATATTCAACTCTCCAAAAATATATAAGTGAAGTAAGAGATTTCTAAGTATTTCTTAAAAAGAAGCAAACAAAGCTCTCAACAAGATATAATTGAAGCACAAAGAACTATAAATAACAGAGAAACTAATCAAATGATTTGAGTGATGGAAATTCACTTTGGCACCCGGGTGCATATGCACCCGTTATTTGAAAAACATAGTTCAAAATGTCGAAAAAATCTAAAATAAAATTTCGCGGATACGTCTTCACATTCTATGTGTTCACAAAGTCTTTCCATCGAAAACCGATATGTATTGTGCCCTGTGTAAGAAAGACAAAAAATGGTCTCTTGAAAAGCCTTATTTTAGCACCCAATTTTGTCTTTTTTGCACAAGCCACAAAAAATGTCGGTTTTTCTTGAAACGACTTTGTGAACACATAGTATGTTAAGATATATGCGCAAACATTTTTTTCATTTTTTTTGAAATTTCCAAGTACATTCAAAATACATTTTAAATAAATGGTGCATATGCATCCGGGAGCCAAAATAGCACTCCATTATGCATTCTATAAATAGATGGGGCGTGTCTATCTCCCAAACAATAGTGCAGTGTATAATGATTGTAAAGACCAGTAAACAAACACAAACAAAAAGTAAAACAAAACAAAACAAAAAGATGCTCCAAGAACAGCACATAATATGTAAAGAAATAAAAATATAGTTTCATGGAAGATGACCTGATAGTTGTCGATGAAGAAGGGGATGCCTTGGACCTCACCAAGTTTAGACGCTTGGTACTCCTTGAATATTTATTTGGGTACCTTGGGCATCCCCAAGCTTGAGCTTTTGTCCCTTCTGAATCTCTCCAATATCATTCTCTCTCAAGAAACATGAAAACTTCCTTCACACAAGAGCTTCGTTCTGCCATGTTTCGGTGGTGTAGCAAGTCGCCAACGGGGAGAGACTGCTTGGCAAGCCTCCAAAGAAACACTCTGATTTTTTACGAGACTTGCAACTTACACAACATTGTCCAACTCTTATCTTCCTCTCTCGAGTTCGAGGAAGCTGCAGTATCCTCTAACCATGTTGTTCTCGTCTACTTAGTCTGAACAAGCATTTGGTATGCCGAACACACAGAGAACATGCCCTTCCGCTCATAGTGCTAGGCCCAAAAGGCTTCTTGTCGACGGGTGCTCAGTGGTATGTTCAGAATTGCGTCAACATCCATCGGCAGAAAGGTGGTTTTCAGCTTCTCAAGATCCAATGCCAGCCCATGTGGCTCCATCAGTTCACTCACGAATTGTGGTGGGTTATCAATAATTCAGCTCGCCGGTCTCAACAGTCCATCCATGGATAGCCAATTAGTGTTCCAAATATGTGTGTTTTCTTTGGTGCCAATCCGTTTAATAAAACCTTGCTTTATAACATCCCTTCCATCCACTATCGACCTCCATATGCGCGATGGTGATGTTCCAAGATCCACTTCTAGAAAATCACCATTCGGAAAGTACACAGCTTTAAGAATGCGTGCACTCAACGAAGATGGCTCTTGTAAAGTCCTCCAAGCTTGACGAGCTAGTAGTGCTAGGTTGAAAAGCTCGATAGCCCGAAAACCCATACCACCAAGGTGTTTGGTTCGTCATCGCCTCCCATGATACCCAGCAAGTACGTCGCTTGCCCTCCCTGCTACACTTGATAAGTCATCAACCGTGCTCGAGTACAATGTTCTAGCCCAATTTTAGATTGGAATAAATTTCCAATTTTGTATTCATCCCATCATGGTGATGATTTTAATGAGACTTATGAAACCGTTTCGTGTCTTTTTTTTTGTTGTGGGGGAACCCGTTTTGTGTTGTTGGCTAGTATACTCTGTGTGTCAGACTGGGTCGATGTATAACATGGCCTGATGTAAATACTGTAAAATTCCTTTTTTTTATCTTGCCCCGTAAGAATTACTTTTCCACCCGCAAGAGGGTTTGGGTGGATTAGTAGTTTTCTCCATGTCCGCGTGTGAATCGTCTTCAACTTAAAAGTTAGTTCTCCTAAAAAAACTTGCAGTTAGTTATATTTATTTTCTTTACATATTACTCCTACTACCTCCGATCCATATTAGTGGGCATAACTTTGTCTAGATACACATGTATCTAGTCTAAATACTTAACTAGATACATATGAATTTAGACAAAGCTATGCCCACTAATATGGATCGGAGGGAGTACTTATTAGTCGCACGTGCGTGTGTCCGAATCGGATTTCCATGCCGACCCCGACCCAGCTTCCAACACGACCATCTTCTGGATATAAAGGCGACTCGGGAAGGCTGCTGGTGATCATAAACAAGCCGGCGCCGCTCAGTTCGTACGCCGCTTGCCGAAGTCAGAAAGGAAGATTGAACAAACAGAGCTTTAGCTTACAGGTTACAGCTCGTCGGATCAGCAAGTTAGCGACATGAACGGCGATGCCGCATCCCGCTCACAGGCGGTGCGATGCTACGGCGGTACCGTGGCGAACGGGGACGACGACGGCAAGAACAACGCTGCTGCCCCGCCGGTGCGCCCCGGCAGCGGCACGCCGAATCAGTACGTGTACGACGAGCACGATAACGACGACTACAAGGTGTTCCCTCCGCCGGGCCCTGGCACCCTGATCGAGTCTACCGGCCATGGATACACGATCGTGCCGATGACAGTGACAAGCGAGGATGCGCCGCCGCCAGTTTACGACGGATACTCCAGCTTACGCGCGATCGAGTCCACCGGCGCCCAGGGATACACGATCGTAACGCCGCCGCCGGTGCACTGCTCCGCGGCGTGGCAGCGTACGGATACAACGGCGAGTATGATGACAGGACGGACGCTACTCCCCCGCCGGTGCGCCTCGGCCACGCCACGCCGAATCAGTATGTGTACGACGAGTACGACAATGACGACTACAAGGTGTTCCCTCCGCCGGGCCCTGGCACTGTAATCGAGTCCACCGGCCATGGATACACGATCGTGCCCATGCCAAGGTGCCAGGCCCGGTTCTGTCCCTAGGCCACCTTGTGCACCGCACAAGGGCCCATGATTTGAGGGGGCCCATCCCTACATATATATGTATTAGTGGGTTGAAAAAAATTAAAAAGCATAAGGTGCAAGCGCACTAGGGGAGAGGAAAGTCTGTACGCCCGTACGCAGCTAGCTAGGCCAATCCATCCATCCATCGATCAGTCGATCAGCTCGCTAGCTATTCTCGCCTCGCCTCGCCTTGCCGGGTCGTGTTCTCCGTTCGTCTTCTGCCGCCTTTCCCAAAGAAAATCGGACCGCCGAGCCAGCCAAGCGCGGAAACAGAGCGCCCTGCCCCTGTCCGCCGGCAGATCGGCGTTCAGCGATCATCCTCCTCCGTGCAGGTAGCCGGGTACGTCCGTGCAGTCTCTCCTCCGCTCCCGGTGGCGTATATATTGGTATCGCCCTAGTCTAATTGATTTGTTCCTAAACTGCAATTTTATGTGTTACAATGCCCTAAATTAGAAGAGAATATTATTTGTTATAATTTGCAACTCTTTTAGACTTTTTGTCGTAATATGACATTACTTAATCGCTTATATCAATTATTTATAAACGTCTCGGAATAACAATGTGTGGTTGGATGTAAACTTTCAATATTTTACGTCGTATGCATAGATATATAGTAGCTATATGGGCCAATTTTTTAACCTTGCACTAGGGCCCCAAAAAGTATAGAGCCGGCCCTGCAAGGTGCTTTCATGTTAATGTTTGAAGAGAGAAAATATAGCTTCACATAAAAAATCTATGTAAATTTGATTCAAGCCACCCTCTGTTGGTGCTTAGACATTTATAAATGTAAATTTGTATTGAGCATACACATAAGCACATCTTAAGAATTGGTGCCTAACTAAGTGTCGATGCTTCATACAAACTAATTGCCGTTTCACGTCGACAAAGTAGTTTCTTTTGTAAGGACCCGTTGCTCAAGACAGTTGCATTGTATATGGTAGCAATTTATTTAAGAGATTTTTCGATTTGGGAGCTAAAAAGTTGGACGTATCCGGTTCATGTGTTGTCCCTTCCTCGCCCAGTACAATTTATATTTTGCAGTGGAAAATAGTCATGGAAGGAGCATAAGATTGTTACCAAAACTTCAGAGTAGGCGAAAACTTGTGGGTTGCAGTTCTATATACTCTTCGGTCAGTACTTCTTGTGGAGCTTGTGGGCTCTTTTTCATTAATCTATATTCATGTAATGTTTCCATTGCTTTGTAATAAATACTATAGAATTAAATAAATAATGTAATACAGATACGTGACTTTCTGGTGTAATAATCTTTGAGTGTTCGAGGATGATCTAGGAACCAGCATGGATAACCATATTTGGACCCACCCAACACCTCGGGTTCAGATTGCCACAGATGGTATCCGAGCACACGTTGTTTCAAGGTTGTGACCCTAGGAAATGGAAAAGTACACACGAATAATTTTTTCGAAGTGATTTCAACAATAATTTATCACTACTCACCTTTCTTGAGATATGAAAATGTTTTCTATATGAGTAGTTGACCACAAGGTTTTGGATACCGGTTCAAAAAAAATTCCGGGGGGGGGGGGGGGGGGGGGGGGGGGGGCGATATTTCGGTAACTGGGGTTACCGGAAAATACGGCCGGTTACCGGCACAAAACTCTCCGAAATTTTTTACGATTTAAACTTAGAACGTCGAAAAAATTTGAAATTCAAATTTCCGAGCATGAATTCGGTTCAAATTTGACTAATCCGGGATTTTTCATCCGATATACACAAATTCCTGGGGAGGCGATAAATCCGGTTACCGGCCGGTAACCGCGAAATATCGGCCGGTAACCGAAACCTTGGTTGACCATCACCCATTTCAGGGAAGTTTTCAAGGACTGTTTTTCTCAAAATCTCTTATTTGGAAAGTATTTCTTTACTCATCTCACTTGATTGGGAAAACAATTGCAAAATTCTTGTCCAATCAGAAGTTTTAATCTCAAGAAGAGCAAGTTATTGCACCTCTAATGTGAAGTCCTTGAAAATCAGGTCAGTTTCATCACACATCTCCGAAAAGACTGAAACAATGAGTACTAGAGACTCCATAGACTCTGAAGACCTTGAAGACTTCGATTGGAAGAGTCCAGGATGACCCTTTAGAAACGAAAACGCCGAAACATCTATTTTCACAGTAGAACAGACTAAAGAAGTTGTGAGTAACGTGAGGCCATGTTCATGCAATGTGGAAATGTTAGTCTAATATCACAAAGAAGACGCCTATCATATTGTCTCAGTGTTGTAGTACAAGCTAGGTTACTGTTTGGCCATCAATTTATATGAATATATATTTCTAAAGTATGTGAGAAAATGTTTACGCAATTTGGTGCACATATATGTATTTGGGTAGGTTTTCTTATATCAAACTAAATCCAGAGAACGTTTATATGGTTGAATGGAAAGCTAGTCGATTCCGTTCAAATAAAAAGAAGCTAGTCGATCGATTACAAGTTGGTCTCTGTACGGAACATCGCTGGCATTTGAATATACAAATGTACGGAGGAAAAATTGCATGTATATATGACACTAGTGATTGATATGCTACCGTACAGATATGGACGTTTACTTATGTATGACAGTAGGAGTATCACTCTGCCAGATTCAGTGCACTGCTTAATAAAAGTACTCTGCGCAGCAGTAGATATATGCCCCAACGATTCGTTGTCTGCACCATAAGCCAAAGTCTTCACAAGGCTCCAAGCAGTGAAAATAAGGTTATCATGCAAGTTGGTCCGTACCGAACTTTGCTTGCCTTTCTCATAAAAAACCAAAGGACGGGTAGGGCTTTGTAGTATGATATTCCAGGAGCACATGCATCATTTTGGGTAGCTATGGCAGCCGACGACGTGTCAATTCTCGATAGGTGGGAATAACGAGATGTACGGTAAGAGGCTTTGTAGTGGCGAACAAGTGTACTGCCTAGACAATCCTCAGGTGACCAACTCCCCATATAGCATCTCTCTCGCTCTCTCTGTCTAAGAGCATCTTTAGCAGAGCCCGCAAAACGCAAACCCGCAAAACAATTTTGAGGGTCGCGGAACGCGCATTTTTTGGCTCGAAACGACGTCGCGCAGAACAGAAACCTCAAAACAAAACCGTAAAACGGAATATGCTTAGAATATTCCTTTGTCTTCCTCCTCCGTCTTTTTCTCAAATCAAATCAGCAAAACCAGCGTCCGCTGCCGGTACTAGCTAGCTCGTGCAAGCAATGGATTGATCCATGTACTAGCACGCTCGTGCTAGCTAGCTCATGGCTCATGGGCTCATGCGCAGCTAGCAGAACAAAGCCCCGCGTCGGCAGCCCCTTGTCGGGAGGGGACGAAGCCGGCAGCCGGCGGCGGGCAACGCTCACGAAGCCATACGCGGCATCGGTGGACGAAGCCCCTGACGGAAGGAGCAGACAGCGGCGGCGGAGGGTCACCGGCAGGCGAACTCCGGCCGGTGAACAGCGGCCGTAGGATGGGAAACGCACGGTGGAGATCCCATCTCACCAGCGTTGACCAGTTTGCAGGAATCCTCATATTGTCTCAAAATCTCCATGTTTGCAGGTTGTGGCTATGATTTCACGGGCGCCCACAAAAGTTTTGAGGGTCGGACCAGTTTTGCAGGCTCTATTCGGGACGTTTTTTCGACAAAAACTGCAAATTTACAAGTTTGACCACTTTTGCGGGCTCTGCTAGAGATGCTCTAAGTATCTACACAATCTAGCCTCCCCCACCCGCTCTCTCATTCTCTCTCTGCTGACCAACTCTCTGTGTTGTGTGTGTGTGTGAATAGATCGTCGGTAGATAAATCTCCGGTTAGCCGGCCGGCGATCTTTACATGATGGTCCGGGGAAAGACGGTGATCGAGAGGATCGAAGACACGACAAGCCGGCAGGTGACCTTCTCCAAGAGGAAGGGCGGGCTGTTCAAAAAAGCCAAGGAGCTGGGCATCCTGTGCGATGCGCAGGTAGGGGTCGTCCTCTTCTCCAACACCGGACGCCTCTACGACTACTCCAACTCCGGGTACTGCATGTGTATGTACATATTACTTTTAGCTACAAACTGCTACCATGGGTTCCTCTAAAGAGCAGGATCCATGCCGTGGGCAGATGTATATAGCATGTGCAAATCCCAATTCGCAGATCTTGCAAACACACCTTGATCCTCAATTAACCGTGCGCACTAGCTAGTTTAATTTCATGGAGAGAATATATTACTATAAGAGACTTGATGATCTTTTTTTTATCGATCGGCTCATCTCCTTTTTTAAACCTGATCATCCTTTTTTTCATTGTAGCAGCTCATACTGAGTCACAGTTACTAGTATTTCTCTATCTCAGCTTTGCTTATGACCTTGCTCTTTCCTGATGGTCTTTTTGGCGATATTTTACTTTCCTACTTCGCAGAGCCTAGCGAAGTCCACTTGTCTTCTTTCTCTATATTGACGATCGAGAGATGTCACCATAAGAAAAGGATGAGCTGGTATTTTGCTATATGTCTTGCCTGTATGGGATATAAGCGGGTCTGGTGGTATTTGTTGATATGTTTAATCAGTTGGCATATAACTTCAAATAGTCATATTTATTTATTTTGTGGGGAACAGCTCTAGCTGGCTAGTGTTATAATTTGCCATTGAAAGCTATACCTATTGTTGAAGAACACTGTGTTATATTTGACATGCTTCAACTGCATAGTGTAGCATGAACACATTCGGAAATTATTAGTTTTCATATTGCCTTCCTTTGCGGAAAGTGAATTTTGCTCCCGAGATCAAGTGATCACTCTATTTTTAAATTCAAAGATTATATAAAAAAGTTAAAATTCTTTAAATAAAGCATTTTGCTCTCAATGATTTATACTACAAGCGTGCAAAATCTCAATGCAAAAATCTTTATATTATATATAGTGTACAAAAATGACACAATTTAGAGATTTGAAACTATGCATTATTAACTATAATCAGATCTATAAATTTTCATTTTGTCTAGGTTGAAATACAAAGTATTTCACATTGGGATTTTTCACGTCTATAGGATATATCATCAAGAACATGCATGATTTGTTTCAGATTTTTTTAAACTTTTAAATATATTTTCGAATTCTTTACAGTAGCGGGTCTCCCGGCCAAATATATTACTACATATATATTATTGCCTTTCTTTGAGATCGTGATTCTATACTATGTACTCCCTCTGTTTGTCAAATTTATATGCTTTGACCAACTATATAGAAAAACGATATATTTTTCTATATAGTTGGTCAAATTAATAAAATTTGACTAATGCACATCCTAATTTGGGATAGAGGGAGTAAGCTACTAGGATCATGTGATCACCATATTAATTTCTGTCACCACTTGTGCCAAAAAAAACTAGATTGAATATGTGGGCATACCAAATTGTTGCATGACTATGAAAAAATTACAGACTAGAATATTGACGACACCAACAGACTTAGACTACAATATGTGCATAAGTTCATTGCTTTTTCAGTACAATCTATACACAATTTGTAGAACATGTGATCATATTTTGTCATGCCAACATTCTATACAAAATTTAGATGTTGTTGAAGGGAACAATTTCATAAAAACTATTTTTCTAGTTAGCTCATTTTGGTACTGATACTAAGAAATATTTATGTGGTCAGTTTATGTTCTCCCAAGTTATTTAACTCCCATTTTCTCTCTATTTTTCATCCCAAATCACATTAACAAATCAACTACTTATGGCTACTTTGTTATGTATCCATTTTGTATGTATGCGACTATTAACCAAATGTATTTTTCCTTTGGAATCATCCAAGATCATGGCCAAGTTTAGGACATTAATTCATGCATCTTTCCTTTTTCACATATCATAGAAATGGTATTTGGATCTTGTAAATATTTAATTGAATGTTCAGGTTGGTAATATCACAACTGTATGATTGTATATAAAAATGTTACCATCATTTTATTTTACTATTGTAATATGCATACACCATGAAAAAACATGCATTTAAAATTGTTCTTATGTACCATGAATGAAGTAATACCAAGATATTATGGTCGTTAAGTCATGTCCGTGCTCGCGCATGTGCTCATGGTAAGAGAAACTTCACAAATTATGTCATAATTATATGGTGTGCATGTGTAAGCTAAAAGATAGTTTTCTTGAAGATTCTAATATTTTCTCCCCTTTTACCAGAATAAAATCAATAATTGAAAGGTACCAGCAGGTTAAAGAGGGTCAGCAATTCATGAGTGCAAGCGTCGAGGCTAAGGTATGATTTTCGACCTGTACTTTCAGTAAGTTAGCTAGTCATGTCATTTGGTTCGTCTATTCTGAGTTGGTCGAGTTTCTTCGTATACTTTCTATGTAGTTGAAAGCAAGGTTTTGGTTACCGGTAGAAAAAAAATCCCGAGGGTGGTCGGGATTTCCGGTTACCGCGGTTACCGGAAAATCCCGACCGGTTACCCGACGAATTTGAAATACAAAAATCGAAAATCCAATTTTTTTGATTCCCAGTTTAACCATTTACCAAAAGTTTTCGTTACAATTCAAAATTTTGGGATTTTTCATCCGGTAAGACCATTTCCCGAGGGTGCTAGGGATATCCGGTTACCGACCGGTAACCAAAACCATGGTTGAAAGTACATGGCTACCTATGGCTTAATGACATGTGGATCTTTTTTTAGATAAAAGGCTTTAACAACCCGACTTTAACATTAATAAAGCCCCACATAACAAGGTTTGGGACATAGTGCGGTAATATGCTGGGGTTAACAGCTTACATATCTGCTGAGAACTGAGAAGAGCTAAAGGAAGTTTAGCCACATGCGGCAATGACATGTGGATCTCCTGCATGGCATTCTCCTTACCAATTGTTAAGTCGCCTCTTTTGTATACTTTGCTAGTTCTTACCCTACCTTCTCATAGGGCAACGACGGTGGAGAGACCAAAATTCCGTAGGATATAGTGTACGCTGACCATCAATTTTAAGTGGCCATTAGGGCGTTCAATTATATACAGTATATCATTACCCATGTATTGGGTACCTGGCCCGGCTCTCCTTTGCCATTTTTTCTTGTCTAGTGTCCCCAACCACCAGGACCTCTTGCTCTTGCTCTTAACTTTATAATCCATTACGACATGCATCAAAACTCTGTCAAATTTGAATCATCCAACTTCTGTTTTTGATGCATAAAATTATGCGTACTTTGATCTCCAGCTATTAGAAATCAATCACAGGCTCCACAAACCTCAAAACAGAAATCCCATATTTCCGTGCTAGCTACGACATGCTGTGGTTGCTGGCCGTTTGGCAGGTACTCTAGCTGAGATCAGCAGAGGAAGGGGCTAAAGATGTTGGTGGTGAGCTCGATGATAAATTAAACCACACTATAGGCTTTCCGACGAAAATGAGATCTTTGGAAATCACTGCCACAAAACAATATTTAGTAAATTAAATCGTACAGCAAGCTACATCTCACCGGTGAGCTAGGATCACAATACAAAATGGATAGACTTTCCGGCCTGGTCTAAATATTGCAAGATAACATTCCTAACATCTTACACAAAGCATAACAATTGATGTGTAAAGCACTTGGCTAATCGGTAAGTAGTAATAAATATGTACATTTTAATAATTGATTGTTTTTTCTTTTGCAATTATAGTGAATAGGTAGTTCATTTTTTTCAAAAAGGATGATAACCCCCGGGCTCTGCGTTGATTGATGTATAACCATATATAATAAGTATAATATTAAAAATCGGGCAAGCCAGGCAAACGAAATCAACCAAAAGAAAAAGCCCAAAGCCTCATGCCTAGTGACAGTACGTCCATCCAGACTACCACTAACCCAATGATAAAAGACAGAGAAGCACAGAACTCTTAGGCAAAGTCTTCAATAAGGAATCGTTGCACGTTCTCCGAGAAGAAAAGGTCCAATAATCCAGTTGTAAGTCGATCTTGGGATATTCATAAAAAATCCGAGTTTTGTGCCACGATCGACCATCAACAAGGTCACGAGGTAGGCATACATCGATATTACTATATCAAATGAAGTGTTCCCACCAAAATGTGCAAACTCGCCGTTGAAGCCGCTTTACAATCATCAATTGTCCTGCTAACGACTCTTTTCTAGCCGGATACCACTGGAGCAAAAATTGGAAGCGTTGACATCCCAAACCACCATGCCTCCAGCCACCGTCGCACCACCTTCAATCGATCAGCAACAAGCATGACTTGATGCCGGTTGAAGAGGCGTCGAGCGTAGCAACTGTCGGGACATGCATGATTTGATACCTTCCTCGTGAGTTGTCGTGCATAGCACCTGACAGTGAGGCATGACTTGATACCTCCGGAACATACGCTGTGTGTAGCAATTGCTGAGTCGAATTGAATCCTATCTCGAAGTGGAGGGGGCGTCCCACCGCCATCAGGATCGTCACACGGAACTGAACGCCATCACCAAAACAAAGATCCGGCCACCGCGTCATCCACACGACTAGGGTGTCTGCCACCATTGAAGATCTAGGATCGCCACGCCCCGAATGCCAAACTTCTGCGATGCCATCAGCTGACATCGCAGTGATTAAAAGTTTAAAACATGGCCAAATCCGCTGCAACTTGACTTGTTGTTGTCAACCGCCCTGCCACACAGTAGCAGCCGACAACAACCACCACCACCTAGTCGCTACCCTCTTTGTACTGCGCTCTGTAAACCCTCTAGCCCGAAGAAACTCCGTTTTTTGTGACGTCACCACTGTCGTCCGGCCAGCTCTAGCTGCAATACCCCGGTGTAGCAGCGGATACAACCATCACTAAAATATCCCAGGACCGACGCTCTGGCTTGCATGCTCCAGCATCACGAGGCCAACGTCCAGGGAAGCTACCATGTTCTGGCTGGAGATATCCCAATGTGACGTAGACCCACCATTCATCTGATGTCCTCCCGTTCGGGGCTTGCTATGGCTAGGGTTTCACCCGATCCGCCCACTGGGAGCAACGTGGGGTCCCTAAATGCACTAAAATACACTAATATATAGTTTCCATTTGTTATGTTATTCCATTTCGACTTCTAGAGTACAGAATGCATTTCAAGAATAATAACTGTTACTACATATATACGTGCCTATGACTGTCCATTAACAGTTTTGGCAAGCGGAGGAAGGGCGCCTGAGGCAACAACTACATAACTTGCAGGAGAATCAAAGGTATGACTGATATCGAGGCAATTGTATACAAATATATGAATTACTAATTGATTACCAAATAAATGGCTACTGATTATGCATCCACAATATTAAACTACGTTTGAATCCATAATAGGTGTAATATTTATACTAAAAAAATGAGAGTGCATGTATAACCTTGGTTTCAAAACGTTGTATTAATCTGTAGCCGGTGTCCTTTTAATTACCGTGGAAATCCAAGGGTTCTTCTCGGCTGGGCATGGGCCCACCATGGGACTTGTATATTTTTTAATGAAAACAGTAAATTGAAGAGTAAAAGAAGAATTTAACAGAAGGAAATGTTGTTCCCATACATAATTTCTTATAACAAAACTCTACAGATCACATAATTACTAGAGAAGTGTGATGATGTGTGTGTGTCTTCACTAAACCAGGCAATTGCTGGGACATCATCTATCTGGCTTACGTTTGGAGGAATTGAAGGGTTTAGAGAATCAGCTGGAAATGAGCCTGTGTAATATTCGGCTAGCTAAGGTAAGATCAAAGTGTTTATTCCTATTGTAGGGATCATGCATCTGCAGTGCTGCCACTACATATTATTCTTCCCAGGACCAACTTATGATTGGAGAAATTAAAGAGATAAACAAGAAGGTTAGTACTTACTTTTTAGTTTTTACCATTACGGCAGTACTACCAGAGCATAGTATTACAGAGGGCGGTGGGTTTTATTTATTGGCATAAAACCCTTTTAAAAAATTGAAGGCGAGCCTCATGCACCAGGAAAATATGGAGCTACACAAGAAACTAAACATCATTCGTCAAGATAATGTGAATTTGCAAAACAAGGTGCATTAGTATGACAGACTACTATGTCCATATTCCACAAATTTTCTAAATAACTAAGATATTAAGTTGTGATATTGTTTTTAAAATAATTTTCAGTTAAATGCGCAACTGGAAGTTAAGTGGGGAATCGTAAGTTCTTCTACCCAGTACAACATTACTGCTCCAGAGGATGTAAATCCAGTTTATCTGAAACTCAGCCAGCCACATCATGCAGAAATGGACGGTGCGCAACCAGAATCACCAACACTGGGGTAAATTTTATTTTCTTATCTTTGCCTCATAAATTATCAAGCATAAGTAAACACATAATTAAGCTAATATTGTGAACACCCTCCTTCTCCAATGTAGCAGACTTTGACTAAGCAACAGATTGACACGCATCCTTGGAAGTTTGTTTTTGGAAAATGGAAGTATTTCATTACCTCCCACCCCGGCACCAAAGGTGCTACAGCCGTAAGTTAGTGAAAACACAGGAGCTTGTTAAACAGAAATTCTGCGTAAATCAAATGCAATTTTTATTCCAATACATCCCCATGAATTGTACACATACATGAACTACGTATGTACCGTTGTGAGATTTGCAACTTACTCTATGCATTTTATCTTGTTTTAGATACAATAATACATGTGTCCTGACTAAGAAAGCAACAAGAGTATACTTTGTTGAATCTCGGATGTATGTACACTTGCATTCTGGTCAGGAATATCAGCAGGCCGTTAGGAGACCATGTTAGGTCTACAAGTTGCTAACGTGTTCACTCCGTGTTTCCAGGGCCGGTTATGAAATTTCAGAGGGGTGAGAGGAAATTAGAACATGAGGCCCTTTAATTTACAACCCAAAATAAATAGTACACATGAATTGGGGTTGAAAGAAGTAAATATAACCCCCCCTCCCGCCTCAAATATGCACTTGAAAAGGTGTAACACTAGATGCAACTGGATGGGAGGGTAAGGGCAAACTCCCCCCCCCCCCCTCCCTCCTCCCCAAACCGGATAGTCCGTTTGGGGCGGTACGCGGACCAAAAGAGGCGCTCCGTTTGGTGTGGGGGGCGAACCCAACGCCCCTCCGCATATTTTGCCCCAATTTCACATAGACAAAGATATATCAAATAAGTAGCACATGAATAGTCCAAAAATAGATAACCAACATGGTTCAGAATTTTACAACATAGTTCACAGAATAAAAATAGAATAAAATAAACAACATAGTTCGCACAATGAAATAAAATGGAGAGATGACACTACTTGTTTCCAGGTAAGTCCACATATGCTCAACCAAATCATTCTGAAGTTGATCATGGGTGGTACGATCACGAATCTCATGATGCACGTGGAGATACTGCTAAAAGTCGACAGTCCTGGCGCGGGCTCAATCAATTCCCACTGAAATTCCCACCCTTGGTCGAAGACCCTGTCATCATGATCATGCTCAATGATCATGTTGTGCATGATCACACAAGCGGTCATCACCTCACACATGGTCTCCTTGCTCCATGTTCTAGCAGGGTGCCGAACAATAGCCCAAGGAGATTGGAGCACAACAAATGCTCGCTCCACATCCTTCGTAGCGGCCTCTCGTTGTTGAAAAAACCGATGACTTTTCTTGTCATCAGGGTTGCGGATTGTCTTCAGAAATGTAGACTATGAAAGGTGGATGCCATCGGCTAGATAGTACCCCTTGTTGTATAGGTTTCCATTGACCTCAAAGTTGACCATTGGAGCATTGCCCTTGGCAAGCCTAGTAAATTCCGGAGATCGCTAAAGCACGTTGATATCATTGTGAGATCTTGCCATGCTGAAGAAAGAGTGCCAAATTCAGAGATCTTGAGATGCCACTGCTTCAAGTATGACGGTGCACTCAGGGCCGGCCCTAACATTTTAGGGGCCCCGGGGCGAACTTCATCAAAGGGCCCCAAATTAATAGGCCTCTTACGTTTTCTACTATGACTTCTATGTGTTTCCGCTGGCGTGCGCTATATTATGTCCGCCACTAGTAATAACCAGGTTAGCTTAGACGAATATATACTAATGGCGTGTATTCTGGGAAGTACGCCACTGGTATATAACTATATATGTCCAAGTAATGGGCCCCCAATTTGGCGGGGCCCCGGGCCGTCGCCCCTCTCGCCCTTGGGCCAGAGCCGGCCCTGGGTGCACTCTCCTACATGCCTTTGGTACTGCCCCTGCCAAGTAAAGGACAGTTCTTCCACTCCTAATGCATGCAATCTATGCACCCCAAGCATTCCAGGAAAGCCTCTACTCTCGTTAATCGATAACACACGGGCAATGTCTGCAAGATTTGGTTCCCACAAATACTCCTCACCAAACACCTGAACCATAGTTTTGAAGAACAGTTACATGGACTCTAGGCAAGTGGACTATCTCATGCACAGATACTCATCAACGAGCACCTGCTACTCCATATGCAAGCATCCGGATAGCTAAAGTGCATTTCTGGTAAGAAGAGAAGTCATACTTACTGGTGGCATCCGGCTTCACCTCAAAGTAATCATCATATAGCCTCGGCCCTTCCAGAGTACGCATGAACACATGGTTTGCCATCTGAAAACGGCGACGAAAAATAGGCGCGAGATATGTTGGCTTGATGGGATGGAAGTAATCCTTCCAAAGTTTGAAATGGAAGTTTTCCATGTCACGGTCCAATGCCGACGCACACCCAATAACCGACCCTACGTGGAAGTCCACTCTCGTTAAAGTGGTGGATGAGAGTTGCCGCGGCCACCCAAATGTCGGTATCATCGTCGGATGGCTCATCCAAAGTATCGATGAAATGAGAGTAGAAGAACTCATCCCTGCTACCCATCTACACGATAATGAACAATAAAAACATGTATGGAACAATCTACCGGCCTTTGATAACGAAGAAAAAGAAGGTCCCCATAGGCCCATACCTGGTCGGGCTAGGCAATCCGTCGAACGGCTTGGGTGTGTTGGAGTTCCCCGGCGAGGCCGAGCCAAAATTGGCAAAAATGGAGCTGTCCCCGCGAAAAGGTTGATGTCCCGCCTTCCCGCAGCGTCGGCGTGGGTGGCGACGCGGTAGTGTAGCCGTTGTGGCGGCCGGAGGATAGAAGGATGGCGGCGGGTCGAGAGCTTCTCCGGAACAAGCAAAAGCGTCCTAGTGCGGGGTGGTCAATAGATCCAAGGCGCCGGCGTAGAGACTAGCTACGGCCACGACGGGTCTAGAGGGGATGGCGACGAGGCCGCTCGAAATTGGAAGAGGGTGAGAGGTGGGGGTTTGTGTGGCTGTCGATTGGGCCTGGGACGGACACGAGAGGACAAAGGTCGGACGCAGACCTGTCTGTTTTGCCCCAAACCTGAACTAAACTTGGACCGAATTTGGGGCCAAATGGCCCTCGCCTGTCCTTTTCAGTGGCGAAGCTACAAAATTATTTCATTGGGTTCATTGCCTTGTTAGTGATGTAGTTTGTCACTAATATTGAGTGGAAAAGCTTAGATATATGAAGGATTTACATATTCCATTGGGTTCATTTGAACCCAATGGTTGTACTACAGCTCCGCCACTGGTCCTTTTGCGATGTGTCATTGGAGCATGCCCTCTGTCCGTGCGGGACAGAAACGGGCGGGTCGTGTCCGTTGGAGATGCCCTGAAGGATGTGAATGAGGGTCGTCATGAATGAAGTTTGTGTATGGGGTGGTGGTGATGGGTAGGTGGGTGGGGGGAGGGGGTATTTACTAGAAGGGAAAAAAAGTGAGCTATAGCAAAATAGCACCGGCATTAAAATATGCTATTAGCTTGCTATATCGCGCTATATCGAGACATTATACACTGATTTATTTAGCGAGGCAATTCTCAAAACCTATATCGTGCTATTAGCGACGCTATACTACTTTTTTCCATGCTTTACTCCCTATCTCAAGGCCTCACCAACAAAGTCCTGAAGCCAAATGATTGTTGCCGAGCACGAAGCAGCCCTTGACATCAACAACGAAGACTAGGTTTATGTGAGCCCCCGTGTTATTAAATAATTTGTTTGTGGTGGTTTATGACAGCGTTGTGGCGAACAAAGTTAACTTTGTTTGGCAATACTATGTAATGTTGTTGAGTACGTTGTAATGTTGGTGACCACTGCACTCCACTGTCCAATTTTATCACGCTGAAGAAAACTTTTAAAATCATGCTTGATCAACAAAAATGACCCTGACATTTCCCTCGCACAAATTTTATTTTAGAAATGAGGGCAAAAGCTTTGCCCCAATTTATTAATTAAGATAGGAGTTTTACAATAGTAAATGACAGTTACAAAAGACAACTACTCTCTCGGCATTATTTCACCCAAGCGTTCGCACCCTCACACACAAATGGTGATTCCTGAGACAGTGGGTTCTCTGGCGTTTGGTTACAGATTACAAAAGCAGGGCGTATGTACGACCGTACAAGGTATGGCCGATCATAGGTAGCAGAGCCAGAAATTACACCCCTAATTCGAACATGAGCAGCAGGACATCAAATAGCCGAGTTCCAGGTTAATAGCTAAGACCAAATGGAGACACTTGTAGGCCGAGAGGATTACAACAAATCTGTTCCTCCCTCAGAGATGTACACGGAATTTTAGGGGTAAGAACAACAACAGCGATTTCCCAGCTTATGGGCTTACATTACAGTGGAGCGCATAATATACACCCAGTTACGCCAAAACCTGATCCATGTGTGTTAATTCACAGATACAGCGGTCTGGCGGACTCCTGCCATTTTGACACAAGCAAGCTGTGAAAAGGGCAACACCCATATCGCCAACCCATCTGTTCTACTAAATGGAAACTGTAGCTATGTTCAGGACGAAACGGTTGTCATGGCTTGTACCTCGCTGGCAGTCGCTGGTGCAAGGAGCGATGCTGGAGGGAATGCCTTCATTGATTTGACAGTTTGCGACTGAGTTTGTTAGAGCTAGTAGAATACCCTGACCTACTGTTAACAAGCATCCAGCACCTCCAAAAGATCCTCGGTTTCATGCTCCTTGAAAACCTGCATTGTTCAAGGTTCAACACAGGTTATAACCATAAATGTATACCGGTTGATTACCCATACCAGTTATAAAAGTCAATCTGACAGGACTTCCCCTTACTAAGATGCATCAACATTCTATTTCTATGTGAGAATGTGACTTTTGTGATCTATAACAAACCATAAATGAACATACTCAATACCTTCGTCTAGTAAATGCTTTCGATCAGTGGACTTTCAACGCAGATAAAAGATAGCTCTAAAAAGTCTTTACCATGGTGTGTTCGTGCTAAAGGAAAAAAACAGTTTGGCTTTTTGGATGACACAACATACAAAGATCAATAAGGCAGTGAGACTAGAGGTCTTACCAAGTATTGGACTTTAACTTGTATGTATTTATGAAGTTCTGAAATGATTACATAATTAAGTGTTGGACTTTAATGAGTACATAATTACATTCTGCTATGTACTACTACCATAAAACGCTACTAGACAATAATAGCACAGGAGAACAGACATTAATGTTACAACCAATAATCACAAAGAATAAGAGGCAAGAGTTCAAGATAGGATAATAATTAACAAATGATGGATTTCTACAAACTAAGTGTGGGCATTCCTGATTTTTGGTTTTTCAACAATTCGGTTTTCAAATCATAGCAACCAAAATTGATTTGCAGATTCAGGAAACTGACACTTCAATAAACCAGAGATTCGGTTTTGGTTTTGGTTAAACCAAAAGAAACAGACATACATGAACACACAGAAATATCTCAAAAAAGAAGAAAGCATGGATCAGGAAGAAGACGACAAGGAGTCTAATCACAGACAGTGAACAAAATGGCTGGCATCTGGGACGAAGAGACCAGGAGGAGGAGCTCACAGCTTTAGATCCGGAGGCCCGGTGGCACCCTCGCAGCCATGCATGTGTCGTCGTGTTGCTCAGGGCATGACCAATGCTCCAGCGTGGACTGCTGCCCCTCAGGTCCACGTCGGAAGAGCAGCTGCCGTCGAGGAGAGAGGCAAAAAGACAACCGCTTGCAAAGCAAAGCGACCTCCTGCAGAAGAACCCACTTCCTCACTAAAAAGGTCTCAATGAAGGCAAAGAGAGAGACCGCCGGATCTAACAATCGGGATTGATTGATTTTGGTGATTTGTAGCAGTTGTTTGGCAAGAAAATTGGGCAGGAGTGGCTCAGAGGAAATGGCAGGAGTGGCGCGGGGAAATGGCAGATGGCCATGGTAGAGGGAGGCTTTTTTGCGGAAATAGTCGTCGGAGGCTGAACGGTGGCGGTGTTTATCTGGCTTCCTGGATGGAGCGAGAGATTTATTTGAAATAGACATAGCGAGAGATTGGAAGAGATGCACTTTAGATCAGAATGGAAAGGGTAGGTAGTAGAGAGAGAAAAAATGAGGCCCACAGAAGATGCTGCTTCGGTTGGGTGTGAAATATCCATATGGCAGCCTAGTAATTTTTTTCTTATGTGGAGGTTGAGACCACACCTTGCTACTGCCCCCTTTGCCCATGCCCTCATGAGCATTCTCCGGCACGGGAGTCGGCTGTCAGGCCAGACAAGCCTCAGCTTGCTGTTCCCAGCGCCCTAACGCAGTGAGCCAAAAATCTTCTGTCGGGCTTGTCTTTTGCTAGCGGCGAAAATGTGTTAGCTCGAGCAGGACTCATAACCAGAATTAGCTAGGCTCAAACATTTGCACCTTGGTGCGTATGCGTAGACCGTAGTGAGCTTAATTTAGGCCTGGTGGTGGTGGGGCTAGTTGGAGAACAGAGGCTTGCTTGAAGGAGTTGTGAATTTTCTTGGGTCAGTGTGGACATCCGTTTTCAGGTGCAACAACCGAATTTAAAAAGTATAATTCGATTTCTAACAAACAACCAAAAACATACAATAGAAATCAAATAAACCAAGAGTTTGATTAGTTTTATTTCGGCTTCAGTTCAGTGTGTATGCCCAGCCCTTTGTAAGCCAGCCCTACTACAAACCCAGAGTTAACTCAATATTGCCACTTGTCCAAATTTTGGCAGTTGTGGAAAACCTAGCCGAGCATGTTGGCATAAGTACCGTCATAATCATTTAAAATTAGGACCTATGAAAAATAATCTTCTATCTCTTAGACTATTTACAAATATTAAGTGGCACCTAAGTATACAAGTTAACAAGCAGATCAGAGTACTCAAAATGTAGATGTGTATAGTATGCACGCACCTTAACAGGAAGAGTGTTGCTGAACCCCTTTTGATTAAGAAAATCACCAGCAACCTGCTGCCAATCAATAGTGTCAACACCTTTGCTGCAGTCATTTTGACCTCCTACCCATATGCATACCATCTTAACTGCTTCTGAACTTATGCTGGCATTAGGAGCAACAAATATAAAAACAGTTTTCGGGTCAAGATCCTTGCGAGTGAATGCAGTTAGCTTTTCCATGCTGGGCCATCGGTAGACTAGTAGTTGTACGTAACTACAAGCCTCTGAGTTACTGTCAGTATGCTCAGTTAATCTAGTCTCACTACGGGCAGTAGCCTCTGTTTTACTGTCAGTAGCTGTTGAAGTAGTTCCAGTGCTTTCATCTGGGCAAGAAACACAAGTAAGCTGTTTCACACCATTGGTACTACTTTTATCTGTGATTTCCGCTGCTGTGTGAATAATAGACGGTGCCCTTGGTGGTAATACTAGATCCTTTGGGAGTGATGGTAGCTTCAGAGCTGAAAATCCTCCTCTTCTTTCTGCTATAGACGAGGCCTTGGAAGGAGAGCGTATAGATCCTAGGACAGGCTTTGAGCGTTCCTCGTTAGATGACTGGCGAAGGGGAGACCTAGACGATGGCACCAAAGCGTGTGGCAAATTAGATGAAGCAGGTGAAAGACCAAGTGACGGTGGGGAGCTAGTTGAAGGTGACAGGGAGGGTGAGTCTGAACTATACTTTGAACTGATGGTTGAATCCGATGAAAAGGAGCTCGGTGAAAGGAAAGGTGGCGATATTGATGCCTCTGCGGTCAAGTGCTGTACCCGAGGATCCAAATCCCTTATTAGAGCAGAATCTGAATAAACTCGAGATAGCGATCTCGTGATATATTTGCACCTTAGCACACTCCAGCTACTTTCTCTTGCTGGAAGATGGGTCTCATCTCCAGTCCCAGAAGACGAGAATGCTGGAACAACACCACCAGCTGTGGCTTTGTAGACGAGCTCAAAATCAGAATCATAAGATTCCACTCTCCTGCTTCCCAGGCCAGTCCTGGATAACGAATCAATCTGCTCCTTGCCAAGTTTCGCACCGCTGTCTGAATGAAGAGGTGCACTTGAAAAGGCGTCCCAAAATTCAGGTTGCTCCAACCCTTCTCTGACAACTTTGATCTGCCCCTGCACCTTCTCATACCTCACCACCTGAAACGCTGCCGCTTTCGCATCCTTCTCCATCACTGCAGGACATTTCGTTCCAACCCAAACATAGATCGACGAGAGCACATGAACTATGAACGCACCTCTAGAGTCCAGGGCGGCAGGTGAAGGCTCATTCAGCATTTTGGGCACCAAATGCAGAGGAGCATAAGGCGAGTGAGGTGCCAGCCGATACATCCGTAGCACCGAGTTTGGGGAAAGCGGGATCGCATGCACCCGCTTTTGGCACTGGAGTAGCTGGCAGGCAAACCCCATGTTGGGATTCGCGATCCCTCTGGCCGCCTTCACAAACTGGAACGCGTCGTCGAAGCTCTGCCCTTCCCTCCACATCAAGTACGCAATCACCAGCGACGTGGAGCGTGACACCCCCTGGCAGCAATGCACAAACACGCGTCCGCCCTGCTCCCTCACATCCTCGAAGTAATCAAACACATCATACAGGATGCTGGTGATGTCCTCCGTGGGGCTGTCCTGCAGCCAGAGCGTGCGGTAGACGAGGTCCGACTTGAAGTACTCCGGGCAGACAAAGCCCACGCAGTTGAGGACGTGGGTGATGGCGTTCTTCCGCAGGATGTCACGGTTTTGGCGACGGCGTAGCCACCAGGTAGACGTGCTCGGCGACCTTAGAGCACTCCTTGTCGAAGAAGGCGATCTGGTCCTTGCGGCCCTGGGAGCGGAGGGTGGAGAGGTCTAGCCGGAGACCCTCGCCAGGCCTGGCGGAGCCTGGGCCGCTGCCCGCCTTGTTGGCGCCGGGGGTGGTGGGGTTGGGCCACTCGCCGACGTCGTCGGAGCCCGCCTTGGGCCACTCGTCGAGGCTGCGGCGGGTGATGGCGAGCGGCTGCAGCGGCGGGAGGCAGGCCCGGCCCTTGGACCGCGGGGTGAGCGGCGGCGGCGCAGCCGTGGCGGGAGCGCCGCCGCCTCCGGCGCCGCCTCGGCGGCCCGGGACGCCGACCAGGAGGCGGAGCGCCAGAACTTCCGTCCGGCGGCGGCGTTGCCGTCGTCGGGGTTGGCCATGGGCCACGAATCACAGTCCCGCCCCGCCCCCACCTGCTCACGCCAAACCACGGGATTCACACGCCATTCCTCGCCCAAAAAGGTTCCAAAACAAATCCGTAAGAACCCGTACCTGATCCAAGGAGAGAGCGCCCCCGGCAGGAACCCGCAGACGGCGCGGCGGTCCTCGGCGAGGCGGAGCGCGCGGGGGCGAGCAGATCGGGAGATCGAGCAGGGCACCGCCGGTCTCGGGGAAGAGGAAGGAAGGGAAGGGGAAGGAGAGGAGAGCCAGAAGCTAAAGTGGGTGAGGGTTTTGAGGAGCAGGGCGTGCGCGGAGATTCGTGCGCGGCGGGGCATCGGACGGCTGAGATGCTTGGAGGTGGGGCCCGGGCTTGACGGGGAGGGTGGCGCTGACTGGTCTTCGACACGAGAGGGAAAGAAGACGAGCGAGACAAGTTGGGCTGCCCCCTCCGGAAATGTTAGGTGCACCTGCTCTTCCGACAATTGGAACCAAAACGGCAATTTTTGTTGTACTAGTGGCCAAGCTCGATTTATTGGGGATTTGTCTCCCTAAGTGAAAGTTCAGTTGTAATGACTTGTCAGTATGCGCAAACGTAATACCGAAGAATAAGAGTGGCGGAGTTCTAAAATTTGCCGAAGTGACCACAGACGTTTCGCTGTCAATAGAAGGAACACCGCCTCTCATAGAAAACATTGTTTTTGTTCATAGAAGTGAGGAGAGTTGGTGTACGAGAAGGAACGAATAAGTTTGTCGTGACATCAAGCTGGGCTATGCTAGTAGGAAGGTTAATGGGGCTGCCCATAACCTTGCACAAGGCGTAGTGAGACACATGGTGGTGTTATGCATGATTCGTTCCCAGCCTGCGTTGCTGAGGTGGTTTTACATGATTGTAACAACAGTTTGCCTATTAATTAATATATAAAAAAATTCAAAAAAATAGAAGGAACGAATAAGTTTGTCATGACATTTTTTCTTCGGTTGGTTAGATCGTCAAGTTTTGGTTTTGCTTTGTTGATAATTGTAATAATTTTTGGTTTGGTTTATGTGCTCAGGAGACTTGCCATATGTCACTATATTAAGATAGACATACTACTTCTTTGTATTAAGACGAACCCTAGTGCGAGTACAAATTTGATGTTTTCTGTTTCAAGCATCTCGAATGGCGGTAGCATACTCCATTCTAATGCAATATTAGGTTTTTTAAACACCAGCTACAACATAAACGCAAGCATGCACCAACACGACCACCGCCTGCACATACTCACATAGATACTACTAAAAACTAGAGTCAGAGAGCTTCAAAATTGATGAAGTCATCATAGAAATTGGACTATTAGCCAAAAAATGTCGCTTGTGTTCAGAAAAGTAAGGAGACTAAGTGTATGAGAATTGCACGCATGCTCACTTCGGTGGCATGACTATGCCATTTCTTTTTTCTTCGGTTTCTCAGATTGTCTAGTTTTGATTTATTTGGTGACATTTGCAATAATATTGTGGTTACGTTATGCGCTTCTAATATGAAGACAAACGGCTAGTACATATACAAATTACTACTCCCTCCGTTCCAATTTAATTGACTTACATCCACGTTAGGTGGGTGGATGTAAGTCAATTAAATTGGAACGGAGGGAGTATGTTCCAAACATTTCGATGGCGGCACTCCGTCTGCATATTCTTGTTTGTTTATTGGTCAGGTGATCAAGGCCAATAACCAAGATTGATGTATACACTTGTCTTATTTATCCACAAGTAATACTACTACCAATTCGGGTCAATAACGCAAGTGTCCATTGTCTGTTGTGCACGCAGCTACAGCTGTGATATCCACTCCACACTCACTGACCGTATTTCGCTTGGATGTCTTCTTGGAAGCACGCTGCAGGATACATATAATAATTATTGTAGGAGTTACTTCAACGGAAACCATCGTATCCTCTATTTTATTCAGAAAATGAGGTTAAGATAGTAGATACACGTCACAGTCAAAGACCAGGACAAAAAATACCAGTGTTCCAAGCAAATTCTTCAGTCAGTGTCACCAGTCCAATAGCCAAACCTTTCTCTTATTTCTGGTACAAAGGGAAAAAAAAGCTTCACACATCATCTTAGAATTATTTATAGCATGATTCCTTGCTTCACCTTCGCTGCCAAACTGAACAGTAGGTATAGAAGAAGAAAAAGGCAGCAGATACATAAGGCCAAAGGGTGGTGGTGACATGGGAGGACAGTGACCTGTAACGGATGACCAAAACTTTCATTTTCTTTCTGAAACGATTTTTCCCTTTGGACGATAAATCGACAAAAACTTGTCCTCATCTCCAAGCAGGAACAGCGGACGTGTTCGCCGTAGATCGCACGCGCCATAAATGCGCACCTTGGACCAGCTAGGGCGGCAAGAGTTTCAGGTCAAAGAAAAAATTCAGCAAAGGGTGATAACTGACAGGGATTGGGTCCAGGAAATCCAAATGTAACTAGAGTAAGCAAAGACAATTGGGATATCCATACTGAGATTCAGACCACCTCTCTAGTTTACCAGTCCAAGTAAGCTTGGCCTATTGGCCAGTTGCACATGTTGATCCAGGTACATGTGTTCAAGAATAGGACCGTTGAACGGCGTGCAAATGGTCAGATTAAACGAAAAATGATTTTATTAGAGTTCTGAGTTGAAATACACAGGGAAGGATTATGGATTTTATCGTCACAGGTATGTGGAATAATATAATGTGAACTTACAGAAACGATACAGTAGAAGTGACGATACTATTTTGGTACAGTATGGGAGGTGTATTGAGGCCGAACTCCCTCATGTGTTATCTACGCTTTGCATTACTGTTTACTGAATAAAACATGAACCAGGGCCGATTGGAGGTCGCCGAGCATAGAAGTTTGTGACTGGGGCTGCAGCGATTCCACGGTGATTCAGCAGGCATCTGAAGTAGTGTAGCCGTGCCAGGACCGTTGTTTCCAGGTCTTGGGCGGTTATGGCCTCCAAAGGACTCCACATACGCTCTGTAGTAATTTGACAGCGATAAATAAGTTCCTCTGGAAATAATTTAGAGAAAAAGGCGGGGATACAACGAAAACTTCCAAACTTGTGTAGTTGATACCTGCAGCTGCAGCTGCTCGCGGCCATATTGTTTGTAGAGCATCAGAGGTATCTGCTGTCTCACCCCACAAGCAAACCTCTCCACCCAGTACCAGCTTTTGCTGCGCGGTGTCGCTTATTCCTGCAAGTGGCTCCTCCCTGTAGACTTCTTCCCACGGAACATCGAGATGATCAAGGTACCATGCACCTTGGTTACTCATTATACATCTCAAACCCTTTGCAACAACTTTAGGGCAGACCCCAGGACCCATCCTGAAATATGTGAAGCTTCGCAAGTCAGCTTGCGTAATGGGCATTGAAGATGGTTGGCACAAACTGATTCCATTGCTCAAATCAGACTTATGAGTTACCAGTTATGCACAACAGTCAGAGGATTGAGGTTTTCCCCAAATGAGTTGAAGGTTTCCTCCCTGCAGGATGAAGAGCGTGGCATGCCACAAACAAAAGATAAATATCATCTCTTCTTAAATAAAAAGGCCAAATAGGTTGAGGAAGAATATAAAGCCCGAACCAGTTTACAGGAATCCAGTTAAGATGGATTGCTATCTCCTGGGCCTTCAGGACAAAGTATTTGTAAGCATCCTTTGTAGTCATATTGCGTTCATCAAGCCTGGAATAGGTCGTGTTCAGCAATTAAAGGAAAAAAGAAGCTTAATAAATCTTTCGTGAAAACATACCACTGCTTCACATGGGGTGTTAAATTCCAGCAACCTGGGACGAAGAGGTGGAAAAGTTTCAGCAGAAGGAAAAAACACGTAAGACAACAGAACATAAAAGGTCAATATATATCTTAGCATCATACATTCATATAAGAAGAAAATGCAGAATCCATATACAACTATCTACGTGGCAGCCTCACAAAATATGAGGTAGTCTGTTTGCTACAAGCACACAAGATTGTGTTCCTATATTTTGTAGCAGTTTAATCGGAAGATACGTGCTCCATTTTTAGAACATCCTAAGTTATTACTAACAAACTGTCTCGTATTAGGCAAGATAAAACAGACCAACCTGTATATACTTCATCGCCACCCAAGTGAAACAGCCCAAATGGGAAGATCTTCCTCATATCTGAAGAAAAGGTAAAGCAAAATTATAAGTTGGCAGGTCGATTATATTGCAGGAAACATATTGTTCCAGAACTGCCATTGCACTCTGGTAATTATTGTGTAATATTATTATGATTATATTGTCGGCAGATATTGTACAGGAGGATGGCCCTACTCTACCTAGATAGAATAATGTACACCTTGCACTGCTAATCAGTGGTCAAGAGAACCTACTTGTGCTTCTATGGAACTGAAATGTCCAATTCAACTAGGGCATCAAATTATCAGCCTAGGCCCTACAGATAGCAGGTTATAAATTCTAACAAATTACTGGTCCATGAAATTATCAGTTACCTTCATGAGTGACAGGGCGAGCTTATAATGGTCAAAATTAGGCAACAAAAAAATGAGTTGACCAGTCCATATAAGTACTCATTTGTGAAGAACCACGACTAGGAATAGCACCAAACAAATGTAAATTCTGATGTCCATGATGGACAGCACAAATGCATAATACGCCTTTGCTCATTTCATATCGCATAATTTCTTTTTCTGAGAAAACACAAAGAACCTTTGCGTTTCATTTCGTTCAAAAGGTAGAATTTGGGTTTACAATCCTCCTAGGAGGCAGTTACACTTCCACTTTCCAAGACAAATAACATTCAGGATCAAACAAAGCCAGGAAGATGAGTACATGCCGCAGTGATAATATTGAATTGCTTATACAGGTTAGCCGAATTTGACACAAAAAAGGTAAGGAACTAACCTGACAAAATTCCAGATATTACTTCGAATGTGAAATTATTAGAGACATCTAACGGCTCTGTACAGCTAGGAGAAGGCCAAAGCTTCGGATATCCATTTCCCCTGTAGATATATAAATGTGTGCATAAGTTCCGAGAGCAGAAGACGATGGGGACTTCATATAACAAGAATCATGGGAAATAACAACACTTAGTTTGCAATGTTTAATTTCCTAGTCAGATAACCTATTTAATAAATCCTCGTTTTCTTGGGTATTGGCTATATGCGCCAGTATGCAATGTACTCTGTTAAATTACTGAATCAGATAGCACAAATAGTGATAAATTATATTGTCGTACTCATGGGACAAATACTGGAGCCTGGAGCAACCAGCTGGTTCGTTACTCAGAACTTCGTGAGTTTCACGAGTTGCAACTATATGACACTAAAAAAAACAACAGCTGCTGGTTTGTTTATTTGCACAGGAGTAACTGGTCTTACATAGGCCACTCAGAATGCATCATCTCTTAACACCATCCCCTAGTGCATGTTCGATGTTTAAATACAACAATCCCTGGGCATTGTACTTTACATAGGCCAACTATTTATTATGGTAGACCCCAGGTGAGTCTAATTGGATGGTCAGTACACAATTTTAATGATCTATCTACTACTCCCTCCGTTCCTAAATGTAAGACTTTCTAGTTTTTTTCCTTTTGCTTGATTCGTATGTATATAGACATATTTTAGAGTGTAGATTCATTCATCTTACTCCGTATGTAGTCTATATTGAAATCTCTAAAACGTCTTATATATGCAACAGAGGGAGTATTAGATTGCGTGTAGAGACGGTATCTAAGGTAAGAGAAGGCTGTATCTTCTATCCTCAAATAATTCTGCGCCGGTGTAGAGTGCTAAGAGATAGCGGCAAGGTGGAACACTATGAGAGGCCTCACATAACTTCTGAGAAAATTTTCTCTCAAGAAGTTTAGGTATCCAACTATCCAAACATAACATGTAAGTCTATATGAAAACTCACCATGATTCTGCATGACCAGGTACGTCGATTTCTGCCATGACATGAATTCCTGAGAAAAGTTAACAATAGTGAGAATGAGGGTCTTTCCAGATAAGCATTAAACTGTATGAAGAGTTCTACAAGTGTGAATTTCTCAGCATGTTTCTATTCTTAGCAAAAAAAGAAAGAACAAGGGCACTCAGTCAGATATGGAAGCATACCTCTTTTCTTAGCATAGCTTTAGCATTGTAAATTCACATGAGAGGTCGTGGTGCAAATAATTAGGAACATCGGTCAGAAAAATGTGGATGAAGAATCTTGACAATAGAACATAAAGAAGATTGTAATATACAAAAGCTATGAAAAACTTAACATACCTGACAATATACTGTGCATCTTCCACAGTGTAACGCTCTGATTTTGAATATGAACCCTTCCATAGATTTGGGTATGATGGTATCTCCAACGGAAAAGATTGTTCGTCGATGATGTGCCAATGAAGAACGTTCTACTGGACATAACTCCAGGTTTAAGTATATCACCATGGAGGGAAGGAGAAGTAATTGAGATAAAAAAAAACTACTACCTCCGGTCCACAAAAAGTGTCGCAGAGGAACTACTATGATAGTACAAATTTCTGTACACCTCGCGGCACTAATTAGGGATCAGAGGGAGTAGCAAGATTCAAAAGACAATATGTTACCAGCTTAGCAAATGACATGGAGTCAATGACTTGCTCAATCACGTCAACTGGGTAGTAATGCCTTGAGGTGTCTGCAGTACAGATATAACAGCGGGAAGACTAATCAGCTTGGCATTCTGTATTTACATTGCAGTGGATATCTGGTCACAATAGGATAAGCGTATTGTTGCTTACCTAGTAGCAAGCCACGAAAAGCAAAGCGTGGTTCATCTTGAATGTACCATGGTGCAGAGCGCACTTCGACATTTTTTGTATCGTAGTTAAAAACACATAGCTGACTGAATGTCTGTCAAACGATACAAAGAGGAAAATTACTTTCTGGAAAACATCTAAAATCTTATAATTATTATAAAAAAGGAGATAACATAATCCATGAAACTATAGCACAATAGAAAATAATTACAAGATCAGCATAGCGCTGATTAGTGAATGTACACATCCGATTATAGATATCATCAATTGAGTGATTAAGCTCAAGAATCTTACATCGAACACTTTATCAGCTCTATAACCAGCTCTTTAAATATGAACAACACGATTACAACTAGCAGGGTTATTAACATAAAAAAAAGTTGGAAATGGAGCATGATCATACCTCTAATCCACGAATAGCTCCATATATAGTATTAGCCTACAAGGACAAACAAATAAATAGCTTCAGCTACAGTATCCTTGTGCATAAAAGAGAAAGATGGAGCAATTTTTTAGGTTA